>JARVJO010000330.1:15083611-15102010 GCA_031762555.1 Cynodonichthys magdalenae
CAGTCATATATTTAAATTCTATACCATAATAAAGTAACTATGTCACCTTTAGTTGTTATTAAAATGCTGTTTATATATAAAATAAACTTGACTTATCATGTCCGTTTCTAAACACCTTGAAATTGGTCTCTGTCTCTTTAAGAACCTCCTTCCTCTTCTGTTCCGCCCATTTCAGCGTCATAACAGCCACTTCTCTGCAGAACTGTTTACAGTCTGGAGCAGACTTTGTTGTAATAATAATTTAAAAAGAAGCAACATTATACAATATCTATTTTGGAAAATTTCTCCTGCCTGGCTGCCTCAGGACAGCACAGGATTTCTCAAACATGCATGAATGAGTCAAAGCAAGACTCTGGACATGTTTTTGATGAGAGGATAACTTTATAACATGATATAAAACTAAAAAATGTTATTTTACATATTGCCCCTTTAAGCCAATCAGAATTTAAAAAAATATAATCCTGAAAATACTTAATGTCTCAAGTGTCAGGTCTAATAAATAATGTAGCTAATTTCTTATATTTTCTGCTTTCAGATCATTGCTAAACACAAGTAAAAAAGAACTTGTGAATGAAGTTCCTACTTTTAGCTTTCATTTAACATGAAAAGAAACAAGTAGCCCTTTGCAGATCTAAGCATAGTTGTATTTTAAATCATACAAATCAAAATAGTAATCTTAAAGGAATAGAGCCAAACATCATCAAAAATAGTTGTAAGATATTTTTTAACATTAGCTTCAATCTGTCATGTCACAGGAAGAGCAGGAGTATGTTGCTGCAGCAAGATCGCAAGTTTGTCTCCCAGTCTTCGTCTGGATTTTGTATGTTCTCCCTACATATGTGGGTTTGGGTACTCCAGTTTTTGTCTCACAAACCAAAAACAGGCATGTTAGGTTAACTTCATGTTCACAATGTGACCCTGTGATGAACTTGCGACCTGTCCAGGGTGTACCCAGCCTCTCGCACAGTGACTATTTCTGGAGATATTCAGACCACCCACAACCCAGGTAACAAGTGGGTAAAGAAAATGGATGGCTGACAAATGGAGAGGAAAATATAGATTTATAGCACCACACGATAAACACACCTTCAAAACAGTATTGTATCAAAGTTTTATTCTATTTTATAAAAAAAGAAAAGCTCCAGGTACAATGTCTGGATGCCCAGACTCTGGGTGCAATGCTTTTTGACAGTTTGTTCATAAAAAAATATAAAGAAAAAAAAAACTGAAAAAAATATGTACCAGTTGTGAATTTCAACACAATTTGAACATTTACCAATATGATCCAGGGCCTCAAATTTCTCCATATGTTCCGAGTGTTTTTCTCAAAAGAAATATTAAAACAGCAACCTGACATGAATAAAAAGGCATACTTACATGTCATCCTGGAGGGAGGGTTATTCACAAATCAGCCAAATTATTTCTCAAAACAATTAATTTGCATTGCCAATATAATAATAAAAGATTAAGACCTGTTTGCACAAAAAACAAACCATGTCAGATATTATTTTTTGGCAAAAGAGATCTTCATGGCATTTGTCTGTGTGATCTTGAAGCCTTGCAGTGCTTCTCGTGCAGCACCAGCCTGCACCTCATTTTCAAACTCCACAAAGGCGATGTCGTGACGACCAGGGACCAGGCGCACCTCTTTGAATCCAGGGAACCTAAAGATAGAACAGATTTGGTTCTGACTATAAACAAACTAGTGCCACACTTGTAAGTAAAACAAACTAACACTCCTCTTTGACACAGAAATGGCAGAAAGTGGGGCAACACTCACTGGTTGAAGAGCATGGAGAGCATGAGTTCGTTCGTCTCCTCTGGCAGGTTGGTGAGGAAGAGGATGTGATTGGGTGGATTTTCTGAAACCTGTAAGAAGAGAGAAGTCAGACTCAAACTATCAAAACAAGTGACTTTCTAATCAAATACCAATTGCACAGTACCTGCTGAGGCATTTGTCCAGGCATCATCTGACCAGGAATGGCACCTGGAGGAATCTGGCCGGGAGCCATTCCAGGAGGTGGCATCATGCCTGGTGGAGGCATGTAAGGCGGCTGTCCTGGGATGTGCATCATGCGAGGAGCCTGGCTCATGGGAGGCATTCCCTAATGAACAAAATAAAACAACTCCGAGCTTTTATTCATGTTATCTGGTTGAATGAGCACACGAACATTCTTGTTCTTATTTTAAAGTCTATATCCAATTGTAAAAGTGAAAAACAAGTTAAGAGGAATGAGTCAAAAGTTTGTGCTTGATTTAATTTCTATTTGAGATGAATATCTACTTACTGCCATTGCAGCAGGAACCATGGGTGTAACACCTTTCTTGGTTCCAGAGGTTTCAGGTTTGGGCTTCTTCTTCTCTTTTTTCCGGTCACGCTCCACATAGGTCCCCTTCATTTTTGCAATAATGTCTGAGTCAGTTTTAGAATACTGGATTCGCTGCATAAAAACAACATTTTCAGGACACAATATCTTACAATTTATAAAGAATATCAAATGATCAATTGAATGTTTAATCAACTTACCATGGGTTTATCGTAAAAAGGAAAACCTTGCATCGATCTTAAAGCACTGGAGGCGCTGTTGATCTCTTTGAAGATAACAAAGGCTTGACCCTTCATCTTCAAGTTTCGTGCAACCAAGATGTCTAAAATTTGTCCAAACTGTGAGAAGATGGCGTACAGCGACTTTTTCAGCTCTGCAGAATGGGGAGGTAATGAAAAAAGGAAAAGAAAATTTTGAGTTTTCAATGAAGGAACGTCAGTTGTGTGTGTTTTACGCAGTGGGGGAGATACTCGCCATCTTTCTTAATCTTCTCATTCAGGTTGTTGATGTATATCGTGTGATTAGGCCGTACTTCTGGAGAAGTCATCGTTTCACCTAACCGCGAGATGCTTTTGGGGATAGAGGAAAAAACAAGCTGTTTTTAAAAATCTATTTTTAAACAGCTTAAAATGGCATTTTAGTCTATTTTAAGTAGCTAACTTTCGTTTAGCGATCATTCAACGAAATAAAACAGTAGTATTGTGATTAGCATTTAGCTCTGAACTAAACTAAGTAACGCCATTCCGCTCAAAGGGTCAACCCAAAACACAGATTTAAAGCCAAAATCTACTTCATAAACTCTCAAAAATCACCCAAAACGCATTCATACCCCAAAACAGCACAGACCGAGTATTTAAATAAACCAAATACTGTAAATATTGAGCACAATGTGGACGAAGCACTCACCTCGGCTCGAACGGATGAATGAACGCTTCAGCTTTCTGAAATCCCGCTGTCTTCTCGCGATAAAACAAAACAACTTCCGGTGAAACAGTCACGTTTAAAATTTATCTTGAGTAGTTTCTATCATATTAATTTCTATGGTTTCTATTACTACCCACAATGTTGTCATTTTTAAGTAAAAAAAAATTTTTTTTCTAGTAACTGTAATAATGATAAAATTGTGCTTTAAAATAGGCTATTTTTAATCACTTAAGGCGCTGTAAGAACTTTGTTGCTGTTGTTAGATTGGATGAGAAGGAGAAGAAGAAGAAAAAGAGCATTGCCAAATATGGACATACTACCGGTCTTATCCCGTTTTGCTAAGGTAGTGTGTTACTAGCTAGTTACTATTCTTTGCTGTACTGTTTCTGCTCCTATGCTTCTATTTTAATAACATTCACCCTTAAGTTTGTGTAACTATTTGTTTTCTGTAATGTTATAAATGCAGCAGAACACCGAACCAAGTTCTAAAAAATAGAAAAGGGCGTGTAAGTTAAAGTTATATGTGACAGGGTGAAAGAGCTCATTGAAGATGCCAGAGGAGTGTTCCCTGTCATCTCCACCAGCCCCCCCACCTCCACCTGCTCCTTGTCCTCCACCTGCTTCAGCACCAAGGAGGAAGCTGTTTCAGACCATAGCCAGCAACAGAAGTGCTGTGGAGGGGGATTACACTGAAGCCTGCCTACTGCTCAGGCAAAGGGAAAGCTGGTGAGATTTATTCTTTCATCTTCTAAAACAAAACAACAAAATAAACTAGCTGGATTGTAAAAATGCACAAGTTTTTCAAATATTACTGAACAATTTAACTGTTCTTGTGGTGTGTTTTTATGATACTCAGCATGTTCTTTTTTGTGTTTCAGTTTCAGGAAGGATCTGCAGTGGATACTGGTGAACACATATGTGCCTTCTCTAATCCAAGATGGTCCCCAGTAAGTTCACAAACTCCAATGTTGACTTTATTTGGATTAGACCTTAATCTTAAATTTTGAAACATCTTTGTAATGTTGCGTGGATGACTGGGCCAGTCCTCCCTGAAGAGCTGGAAGAGGTGGCTGTGTAAAGAGATGTCTCAGTATGGATCTTTATTTTAAATTGTTTTAAACGTACTGAACATACAGAGGTTATTGTATTGTTGTCTTAAGGTGAATGCTTTAACAGTTAAATAAAATGTGACCAGTTTTCCAAGTTGTAATCCTGTTTACTTCTTTTCAGGTGTGGTTTGGTGGCTTTGTGGATGGCTGCTCACCTCCGGCAGCCTCTGCTGACTGTTGATATGGAAACGGTGGTTCAGACAGCAGTGAGACGGGGGTACACAGCTCAGGGAGAAATGTTTTCAGGTAACACAAGCGCGTAAAATGTTTGGTCCTAGTGTGTTTTCAATTTCAAAGTTCTTATTTAAAGATATTGAACCCTGAAGATTCACATGTATTTCTAAATTTAAAATGTTATTAACCTGATGTTTTGGCCTTCATGTCTTCCTTGTGATTCTTGAGTGTCTTGAGGAAAACCTGACAGACTAAAGAGCAAAACACTAATTCAGTACAATTCAGTTAGGTGTAATGTTTATGGAGATGAAATCAAGTAACCAACAACTTATTACATTTTGATTTGCTGAATTTTATCTACTTATAGACTGAAAGTTTTTGCAAAAGTGAATGAGTTTTTGTTGTCATTAATGTGAAAATGTATTTAACTCCAGGAAATGTGAAACTGTATGCTGATAATTGACTACTGGTATTTGGTTTGCATTTACATAAAGTGAACATTTTTAATACCGGTTTTCTTTCTTTAACTAAAATTTTTCAGCACACAACATGGCCTTGTTAGCAGAAGAGGTTTGTGGTTGTAAGGCTGAACTGCTGTCAGGAGGTTTGAGTGGCAGAAATGGTGCTACCATCATCAAACACCTGTGGGGGGGTCAACCTGTTCTCATCCCGTATCCTGCAGCCAAACAGAACTATAGTAAGAGCTCCACAGTTAAAAAAAAAAGACTGTCGTGGTTTTTATTTGCACAAGGATTGTGTTTAAGTTCCTTGACAGTTTGCTCAGATACGATGAGGACAGCAACCATGAGCCGTGTCAGCGTAGAGGTCATAAAGCTCATTGGGCAGTAGCTTCAGGTAAGACTAAATGGCTAATAAAAAATCCTTTTGTTTAAAGAACATAAAATACATGTAACAGTTATAAAGAAATGCTTAACAAACCTGAAAACAAAACATGAAAGCAGCTTCCACATTTGCTGATTACAGGAGTATTCCTGGGTTTGGACCCAGGGAGTGTGAGCCCAGATCACACTCGGGCTGATCCCAACCTGCCTTGGCTTCACCTCACCACCGACAGCCGCCCTCCTTGTCCTTCAGACAGCAGAGAGGTTTACATCCTGGCCAAGCAGGGGAAGAGTCTGCATTACCGGCTGTGGAGTCTGGACAGCGTCGCTCAGAGCAACCAGCAGCTGAAGACCATGGACCCTCGGAGAGCCAACGATGGGACCCAGTATGTGGTTCCTGAAGGGGGGGTGGAAGCCGGGCTGGCGGGACAGGCAGTGTTACTCCACACGACATGAAAACTCAGAACTAGGAATAAAGCATAGTGCTGCTTCGCTTTCACCTGATGAAACTCTAAACTGTTCAAAAGGATGCATTTATTAAAGTAAATAAATATTTTTTCACCTTATAGAAAAAAACACTTTGTAGATGTTAAATAATAACCTGGTAAAGTTTCTCCACAGACTGAACAAATGTATTAAAAAGATAATTTTAAATCTTTTAATATTTTATTGCCTCCTCAGTGTGACGATTGAACAAGTTTAACACGGGGGAAAAAAAAGGAACACCCTGAAAACTCTTATTTCCAGTTTATTACAATCCATGAAGAACAAAGCAGGAATTAGTTGATTTCAACCAAAGTTTTGCAACAAAAAAACTTTTTTGTTTAAATACAAAAACTGGTTTATATCCAGTTTACTCTTAAAAAGCAGCACCCAGTTTGAAAACCTGTTCGTTTGCCACGCTACTACCCTAAAGAGAAATTATGGGGCAAATGATAATACTTTGTAAACACTGAAACTCCCTTCCGTTCCCTGGTGTGTTTAAATAATTTCAGAAACGTGCTGTAAAATAAAACTTACTGAGTGATTAACAGAGCTGCTTGACACTGTTGAACATCTGGAAGACTGAACTCTCTTAGTAAACTATATGTTGAATACTAAAATAAGACACACAACTATCCAGTTATCATGATTAATCCTTTTAATCTTAAAACTAAGATTTTCCAGCCTCATAATTCTGAAACATCTGAGAAGCCTGAACAGATGGATCATTTTAAAATCATCCAGTGAATTCCAGTTTTATTTGATTCTTGGTTTTACTGTCAAAAATCTCTTAACTAAAAAGAACTGAACACCAAATTAGATTCACGTTAAACTGTAAACCAAATACTGAAAATAGAGGCACTGCTTGTTTTTGTTCAGTGGCTTCTTTTAAAGATTGACTGAAACATTTTCTAAAGAAACGAGCTCAGAGCTGCTTATACAATTAAATAAAAAAAGCTTATACAAAAATAATTAAATCGTTTCAATTAGAGACAAAACTTTGGGATTTAATGCAAGTCAGTTCATACTTGGGTTGAACTCTTTGGAGCACGTCCTTTTCACTGGAATGATCAAATATCTAGATTATTAAAAGGTAAAAAATAAAATGCCAGGCACATACATTGTAGAAACAGTAAGAAGGTTATCCCACAGCCAAAAACTAAAAAAAAAAAAATTAAATTAAGCTGTATTTACATACTGAGTTAGTCAACACTTGGTCAGACCAGTGTTTTAGTGTTATCATATGCTTAAATGTCAAAAGTAGTCCAGAACAAACGCTCAACGCTTCAGCTTTTCATCAAGTTTCCATTTCCTGGCTACACGGCAACTGCGCTGTGCAACCAAGAGAGGGCGATGTTGAGGAGCGATGGTGTATCTTTTTAGGGAAAAGGTTAACTGAGGATTGTGTTCTCAGAAAATAATCCACAGTTCATGTGATAAAATGAACTTATATGTTGAAATTATCCCTTTCCTCCTCTGTTTGCTTATGTTTTCCTGAATCTGAAGCTACAAATGATCAGACTCATTCACAACAGAAGTCCTGCGTTTTTGTGCTTCTAAAGTTGATTAAGATACTTGGATCACTGCAGGGATGTTTAAAATAAAAAAAATAAAATAATAAAGACTCAAATACGTGTCTCTTAAAGCCACTCCAACAGTCTCATCTTGTGTAAAAAATTCATCTTTTTCTGCACTCTTGAGTTTTGTCTCCCTCTTAAGGCGTCTTAAGGAGCATGCTGCTGAAGATGTCGATGAGGTTGTCCAGTCCCCACAAGTAGCCGTCCTCCCTGTTGCCTTCCACCCAGGAGGTCCTGTGGTTCAGGGTCATCGGGGCGGGCAGGGGAACGGTTTTCCCAAAGTCAATCATCCAAACTTTAGCCTTTCCGGAGGTATCGTGCACGAACAGGAGCGAGCTCCCCACAACCTGCGAAGGAAGGAACCGGTGAGACGGATCAACTCGGGTTTGAGAGGACAGGTTTGAGAGAAGGGACGGTGTCTCACCTCATGCGTCTTAAAAAACTGTGACTGCTCCAGGACACAGCGGAGTTCCTCCAACCGCTGCAGGTAAAGTTTCTTTAAAATAAAACAGAAAAAAAAGGATGTGACCAACGAGAGAACAGAAAACAGGAAGTTGCAACACAGATACAAAGGAAAAACTTTTTTTTTCTTTTACTGGTTATAATGAATCTAAAACATTACATCCCTCATCTCAACACATGCTGTTTGAACATTAAACAGGAAGCAAAGCAAGAGCTGCAGAAAGACAGGGAAACCTGAGGCAAATTAACATTTACCATTTTAAATCTTACATAATGTGAATTAGGAAAGAAACATGACCATCAAGTTGTGGTTTGCAGAATTTTGTTCTTGTTCAGACAAGCTGTGATGCAAAGAGCCTGAAACCTGAGTCAATGATTGGTTCCTAATCTAACAAGAAAGGAACTGCGCAGCACAAGTGATTAAGTTTTTTTTTGTCTTTGTTAAACTTTGCTCACTGCTTGCGGCCAGTAGCTTCAAATATATCTTTTCATTCAACTAAGACAAAAAAAGCTCCGTTCCTTAAACGCTGTCCCTGATTTTTTAACATTTCCCACTCTTTCACTGTTGCTTTCAGTAACTCACCAGAATCTGGGTGTTGCCGTCGACAAAGTCCTCCAAGGCCTGCATCACTTGGTCTTTGTGCTTCGTCTTCTTGAAGTTGGTGTTGCGAGTCTTTTCAGCTTTCTGTGGAAAAAACAACACGAGACCATTTTGTGTTTGTTCTTTTTATCTTTCGGTCATATCTTGATTTACATGTTGAAAATGGTTTATTTTTGGAGACTAAAAGTTTTGAGAAAATCCTGCTACAGATTCTGCTGATAAGAAGCGTGGGATCACATCACATCATCCTTCAGACGAAGGTGAAACTGAAAACAGATTTTGATTTGAACCATGCAAACAGATTGAAGAGATGCTTTTATTTGTATCTTTGAAGCGTGCAAAGAGATTATTTTACACCCCAATAAACATCTCTGGGATTATTTATTTAAATAACCAACAGCAGCATGTTGAGACACAAACTTTTACAAGCCTGCTGTATATTTCCACTTCAGACATTTACTCCCACTAATTGTGTTGTTCTTGTAGAAACAAGCTTCCTTGTTTAGACCTACAGCCAGGTATGTTAACAGAGAGGGATGTTCGGGTTGACCTCTGACCTTTATGCCCTCGATGCGAAAGCCGAGCGTAGCGGTGGAGCTGAGCGTCTCCCTCCACTGCATGTACCGGGGTTTGAGGACCCCCTGCTGTGCCCGCTCCTCTGCCGTGGGGGCCCCGGGGTCCACCGCCATCATTTTCTCATACATATCCTTCCGCAGACGTGGACGTTCTCTTGCCTTTTTAAGCTCCTCTTCCAAGTAGGTCCTGGAATGGATTTGGCACATCTTCTTAACACATAGACTAAAATGTGAACCCAACAATCAGTTTGGTCTGGGAGAAGTCTCAGCTCTACCTGCTGCCCATCTTGCAGTCCATGATGGTGGGCGAGTCGAAGCTGACCAGCAGGTCGTCCATGATGTTGTAGTCCTGCTCGTCTTTCTGCACCACACCGTAATATCCGGGCACGAAGGGCTGCAGGACGTCGTTCATCAGCTTCTGCAGACACTGCTGCTCACACTCACAGTATCGCTTCAGCAGCCGCCCGCACTCCTCCAGCTGGAAGTTACCTTGAAAAGGACAAAGAGGCGATTCAAATTGTTTTAAAGGCATAAAAGTGACACTTCTCTTAAATCTGTGCAGTAAACCCTCCTGTCAGTACGTTTTAGTCTGTGTTCAGATTATAAACCAGCTCCAGAGATGCAGTAAATCCTGGTTCTGTTACTTTTAAACAGTCAGGCTGTTTTGTGTTAAAGGTGCTCAATACAAAGTCTTAAAGCAAAAAACTAAATCTGCACCAGATGAGAGGTGGTATCCACCTCACCTTTTAGCTTGTGACAAGAGCTACATTAGCTTACCTGCATGGCCCGCTAGCTGCACCCATGAGCGATGCTTCTTAAAGGACTCAAGAAACGGGGACCAGTGAACCATGTTCTTCAACTTGTGCCAGGACTTATTCTGGACAAAGACAAAAGAAATCCCATTGTGGGTGGTCAGGCAAATGAAAAATCTTGAAGCCTTGCACCGTTCGTTTCTTTTTCTTATAAAAGTCTGGCAAAGCAGTGAGCAAAATGAAGGCCGCAAGAATGATTATTTATTAAAGGAGAGCACACCCTGTTGTGCACACACACACACACACACACACACACACACACCAGTAGACATTGGACAAACCCTCCCCTTTGGCCAAGGCCAGGTGCACGACGTACATGACAAAGGCAGTTCATAAAACATTTACCAAAGGCAGCACTGTGGTGTCAAACAGAACATTACTGTCTGTGAGTTAGTGTGTGTGTGTGTTTGTGTGCGCATGTGTGTGTAATGGTTATCTGTGTTGAAAAATGCCAAAGCAAGGACAGAACAAGGACTTTGACGCAAACAGTTTGAGAAGTACCAGGAACAGATTGATTAGAAGCACGGGTTTGTGGGAAACTACAATTAACGGGCGTTGTTTTTTTTTATTTATTTATTTTTTAAGAGTAACGATTGATTGTGTAAATCGTTTACTTTGCTTACTGTTCGCTCAACATGCAAATAAATGTAAAACCAGAATCATTCCCAATTAAGAGGAACATAAAATCCAAATGTGTTGTATCAGCAGGTTAGCGGGAGTGGTAAACAGCAGGAACAGACACCTATAAACAGAAAAAAAGTTTTTACAGCATTGTGATTTCTGTGAAAAGGTGTTCCTCTCACTGCCCTGACCCCCCCGCGCATTCTTCCCTCAGCCATCTCCCTGAAACTTTGTCACTATAAAAAACAAATGTTAAGTTTTCCATTTTAACTTCCAGTTTAAATGCATCTCTGCCAGTTTTTTTGCGTTCATATCAGAAAAATAATCATTTGAGTTCTATTTAGGAGTTTAAAGAAGCTTTTTTTAAACACTGAGGCTGCAGATGCTTCGACAGATTAACCACTGACGTAACCTCCATGACCTCAGAGACAAGACCTGCAGCTGCATTACACTCAACATACAACATGCTACTCAAAAGCTGTAACATGACAGAAATGTGTCTTTCTTGTTTAAACCTGTTACACCGATCAAACCACATACTACTCATCTGACCTGCACACGAGTGAAGAGGAAAAACCCATGCAAACAACTAATAAACAAGCTACTGCCACAATAAATGGTTTCAAATTATTTTTTTAACAAACCGTTTTGAAACATTTAGCAATATTTTCTCTCTCATTTCCCCCACCTCAGTTTTCAGAATAAGAACGATGAGCCTGTCTTCGTGGAAAACACATCCTTTGTATTTCTTGACTCGTGGATCCCTGTAGATTTACCCTCTGCAGCAGCGGAGGAGTGCCCGGCCTTCATGACCCCCCCTCCCAGATTTACATCAAAATGTAAACAGAGCAGATCTGAAGCCAACCTTAACCTTGAACCTCCCAGAAGAGGCTGAAAATAAAACCTGCCCAGTTTGCGGTTTGGTTTTTCAATTCAAATCAGGGCTAATATTAGAACCGAGCTAAAGATATCAGATCAAAAATATTCACCTAAAATAAAACTCAACAACTAAATCCACACTTATTAATAAAAATAGCATTAGATACTAATAGTGTGTTATGCAAAGTTTATAGATTATCAAGAGTTTATAAAGACGATATGAGACAGTTTTATATATAGTATTCCTCTGGTTTACTAATTTGGTTACCTCAAAAAAAATAACTGAAGATGCATCTGAAACTAAAGTAATCAGAAAACAGTTTTCTTTTCGTCTCGCTTTACTGCATTCTTTCCACAACAGCTGGCCAACTTTTAACTTTTTGTGCATTTTCTTTATTTTTAAAGTCAAATAATTATATTTTTAGTGGTTTTCTTTTTTTTTTTTACACAATTAGCTGGATTGTGTTAAAATGTATCTGGAAATAATAAATCAAAAAGTTGTTGAAAGAGAATGAGGCTTAAGAAATAAATGCTGAAGATTTTCTCTTTCTAAATGAGATATTTTTTTATTTATCCATTCCATGCTACATAAAAAGTAATTTGTACTTTTCTAAGAATATTTCATCCTGTAACACTTTGGTCCTGGGCTTGGACCAAGTTTTGAATTCTGGCCTCTTTGTGTAGCTGAGTTTGACACCTCTGATCTTATTAGTAAAACTCAACAGCCGTCATCTCCTACCTGCGGTAAAACACCAGGTTGTTCTGCATACATAGAAATATTTGCTTTATGACTACTGAAGTCTAAAATTAACCTGCTGAGGCAATATCTACTGTATTTGTAGACCAAACACAAACTGTTTACTCTTCAAATCCTCAACCCGTTTCTGGATGAGCAACGGATGTGCTCACCTGAAACCCAAAGCTTCTCCTCTTACTTCATGCTGACGGCTTCACATATATCTTTGAGGCCAAATAAACCTCCTTAATTTAAAACCAGCACTGGCAAAAACAATTGTTTTGCTGGATGTGAAATCATCCTTATAGGAAGTTATAATAAAAGCTTATGGTGAAGGATGATGCACAAAAAAGCCTGCGTGCTTTTATTTCAAGACAAGAAGCTCAAGAAGACAGCATCTCCATCTCATTTTTAACACCTAGGTCACATTTCTCCCCACGCAGTCAAACTTTCTTTGCTTTCGCTCTTATATAACTCCTGATGTATAACAAAGAGCTTTTTTTTATTAATATTCCTCAGTTTCTCCTCTTCCCACAGGTTTCCCAGACTTTACCACCAATAAATGTACCCTTCACTGCTGCTAAAAAATGATGGTCATTCTTGTCAAATTTCAATCACCTTAAAGATAATACTCAGTGACTAAAAGTCAGCAGCACACGTCACAAGAATTTAATAACATCTATGGTAATTAGGAACAAACAGGTAGTTGAACAAAATAATACAATCTGAAACACGATCCAATTGGCTCACTTACAGCAACATGAAACAAACTGCAGCATCCATCACATCATAGCTGAATAACCAAACCAAACCTACATTTCGCTACAATCTATCTTTGCATCTTCTTTTGGGAATAAACTGAACGTCAGCAGACTCATCTCACAGTCCAGGCAGGCTGAATTATGTTGTTGCCATCAGGGTAAGTTTCCTGTTCTTACCTGGCAGACAGAGTCCTGGTGGACGAGGAAGACTGGAGTGAGAAGACAACAAGCTCTGCACAGTCAGCACAGGATGTGCCCAGTAAAGTACCGCCAGGTACACCTGCCTCCCCACGGGCCTGACAGACTCAACAGTTATTTATAACTCAATTTAACCAATTAGCTTTGTGCCAATGTACTGCTGTATTCCAGTTTCGTAGCGGTCAGTCTCTGTCTGTCTGCACTTTCTCCCTTCCTGTAACCTCTTTTTGACACCTAAATTCACAATTTGTCCCGTTTCAACATCTTCACACCCTTCCTTTTCTTTCTTTGTACTTTCTCAATAGTTGAGTCTTTTGCCGTCATCAAGCGGATTCATTTCATACGATGGAAGTTTCCTTTTTATTCCCCCTGCCCCATCTCCCTGTCTCCTTGTTTGAAACATTTATTTTACTTCCTGTTGTGAATCATTCACCCCGTCACCTTGAAAGAACAAATCTTGACACAATAAGACACCATTTTTTTCTCTCTCACTGTAGCTCTCCTTCATCTCATCCTCTAATCCCAGTCTCCTGACAGTTTTGTGTTAAAGCGTGAGGGGGGGCTGCAGGCCTCTCTGTACATTTTCAGAGTTCTTTTGTCTGCATGACAAGTATTTCTGTGAAGTACTCGGGAGGTGTGTGCCTTGTGTGCAGAAACAAAGAACCCGTCAGGCAACTATACAGGAATGACAAGATTTGCTTACACTACGACTGTTTTCAGCTCCTTTCTCAAATCTACCTCATGCAAACCACATCCCTTTCCCCTCCATTTTAAAGTCACCAGTTGAAGCAGCTCAGCTGTGTCGGCTGCTGAACTTTCAGAGGGTGCTTTAAAGAAGTCCTTTTAAAAAAAAGGTGTAAAGCAGAACAGAGTCTTTTATCTGAGTGTCTCATTTCAGCTGATTTATGTGATGTTTTATTGGACATGTTTAAATATTTACCTGCTTACTAGAAGGTTCTTGAATTTTGATAAGTATTGATTATTAAACATTTACTGGTTTTCCCAGCTGCTTCTTACTCCATTAAAAATTTAATTTCTAATATAAATAATGTATATAAATAAATAGACATTTACTTTATTATCAAATTTAATGTAAATAACATGGTTAGTGTCACCAAGTGTACAAAAAATATATGCTTTCAAGTTTCTGTGTGTTTTTAGCTCAGAAAGTAAGTTTATTTATTTTGTAAGTTTATAAATGACCTTGGTTGGTTAGACATTAATGATGAAAAGTTCATTTGTTCTTGTACTTTACCCAAGTAAAAACAATAAACTAACAAAGCATGCAGCTCCACATTCTGCTGGTTTAATTTGGGGTCTGAAAACACCAAATGAGAAATTATGAGCAGAAATTAAATTAACTTTAGCATATTTACTCTTAATTGTTATAAAGAGACAAATTATTAAATAAACATCTAATCTGTTGAGGTTCGTTGTGAAAAGGCTCATTAAAGGCGTTTGAACAGATTCAGGATCAAATAAATTAATCAACAGACATAGTCTGGATTTATGTGGTAACTGTGGGAGTGTTTTGTGGGACAGACAGTCAGCCATTGTGTTTCATGAGTTAATAAACATGCATGGATAAGAACGATCATGGTGTGTAGGATGTGTTCCAGCTTTTGTTGCATGTTTTTGCCTATGTGTCATATTACCCAATTTTTCTCTTTTCTTCTGTTCCACTGAACAGCCTGTTTTGTGTTGTGTAAAAGGAAAATAATAAACTCTTGTTAGAGTTGTTAAAAAAATAGAGTCCCACAATGGAATAATCTGATAACAATATACAATGCTTATTGTGACAAAGGGCTTTACATATATTAGTACCATTCAAATGTCAGGGACAGAGTAGATACTGTCTGCACGATAAAAATAAAAAAATAAAAACAAGGCAAGGAGAAAAAAAGCACCATATATGGTAAAGACGTTGCCTAGTAACCGGCTCAGCCTTCAGCCCAATTTTCCATGACACACACACAGCTGAATAAAAGACGAGAGAGAGAGAGAGAGAGAGAGAATGTGTGTGTTCAAGTGTGAGCAAGTATCCTCTCACGTCACAAAGCAAACAAACTATAAAATATAAGGTTTGGCTGCGAGCTGACGGCCAAGACGTTTTCCAGACAATAAACAAAAACACGCCTATGTTCTGCTCGTTATGACGGACCTTATACCGAGCATGCGAGAGGACAACACGTGCCCCCCTGTAAACGTCCGCTCTTATCCAGGAACCACAACAACAAACGTCACGGTGGCGTTTACAACAGCAGAGGTACAACTTCTTGGGTTGCTCATTTCCAGGATCTGAGTGCAACATCCTCCAAGTTGCACCGTCTGCTGACCTTTTGGACACAGTTACTGTAACCTCGAGTGAAAAAACTGTGAATTTCTACATGTTGTTCTATTACTCAACTCAAGTTACTTAACTCAAAATTAGCCTACCGGTAATTCTCTTCTCATTACTTGTATGTTGTGTGACGACTTTACTTAGTCTTCAAGTAAGAACTCTTTTTTTGTTTGTTTGTTTTACTTGCAGATTTGAGGGGGGGATATTAATTTATACCTCTGTGAACTGAACTTGCAGTTTATGTGAAAACATCTGTGAATTTGACCGCAGGGTTCAAGAAATGCTACAGGTTTTAACATGAGAGGCAACTGGTTCATCATTCATTTTAGGTATGTGAACAAAGACCAGCGCCTCACTCTGAATTTTGTCTTGAACTGTTAGAAAATAACATGAAAGTTATACATTTTAGAAATCAAGCATTAAAGCCATAACAGCTGTGCAATATAAAATTTTTCAATGTATCTGATTTGAATTTGTTGTATATGTCTATCATCAACAATACACACATGAATACACATTTATCTGACACATTATTTATAATAAATGTATAAAAATCAGCCAAGTTGTGTTTTGTTGCCAAGAATTACAAGTCCCTTGTCAACAAGTCAATGATTGCCCAAATGTAGTTGTAAATAAAGTTGAGGAATATTTGCAGTTTTTACAAAAGCTCTGATGAGCTGAAGTTTTATCAATACCTTAAACAATCCTTCAGTGATGTAGAAATTGTGTTCAAAGCATAAAGATTTAAATGAAAAATCACATTTCAACAGCTAATATGACTTTGAATTTTTAGCTTTAAAAAATGTTAATGTTTTATCAATGCAAAAATCTTACTACAGTAATTTTATTTACCATGATTGTGTCAATATTGCAGATGGTCAAAGAAATAGATCAGCTTTAAATAGCTAATTTTAACAAAAGCTAAAATCACTCAAGACTTTTTGTCTTTGAATTTTGTCATTTTTTTTCTTTGTTTTATTTTTTTGTACAGATAAATAATCACCCTGATGACAGTTTAGAGGCCATCGCACAAGAAAAACTTGATTACGGAGTAAACTTTTGAGTACAGCACATGACAAGGTTCTGCACAGCTCAGGGTGGATACCTGAAAAGCACACGATGCATTTTTTTATGAGAACACAAAATGAGGTGTAGACAAATAAACTAGTCAAGATTTGTGTGATGCCAGGAAAGAGAAAAAAAAACACTGGAAGGGCATCATCAAGGGAAATATGTTGTTATTGAAACATTTCAAGCAGATTTGTAGTCATCAGTGCGTCAAAGTTTCCTGATTGAATTGGGGGAAAGACTCCAAATTACATTTCTGCATCTCCTATCTGGAGAGGAAGCAGCCTTAATCACTGGATGTTTCATTCCTTCCCGATAACATCTGTAAAGTTTATTTACAGTCCAAAAGGACAACTGGAATAAGATGACATGGAGCAAAAAAAAAAATGTGACTGCACAGTTTCAATGGTTGAGTTTACCAAAGTCAGGTGACGGTGAGGTGTGTTGAAGTTGGTGGAAAGAATAAACAGCTTTTCTTTCTTAAGTCACCCGTTGGCACCTGAGCAGTACAAGTTTTAAAGACAGATTATGTCAGCAGTCCTCTTTTTGTTTTATGACGCTGTCATATCGACCCACCCAAATCCCAGGGTCCAAAAAAAAGTTATTAGATGACAGAACACAACAAATATGTCACGTTCTGTGCTTTAAAGCCATAACTACGATGTCTGTCTGGTGACATTTAGAAAAAGAATAATCTTTTGGCTACAACTTAATTATTATTATGGCCATGCATTAATTATCTCCTGGCCATTCTAATGATTTTGAGCAGCCTTGTTGTGAGAGATACAGATATTATTGGAGTCTGTTTAAATGTTTGCACACATACTAGTAATATTATTATTTGGTGTATGTTAAAATGAACAATTCATTTTTTACAGTAGGCTATACATGAAATAACAAACACCCCAGGTGTCGAGAAACAGTTTTATATTTGCATTCCTGAACGCAACATTACTGCAACTCCTACTGCAGCAAAGGTACGGTGTAGGAGATGAGACTATTTTGAGTGTTGAGCTTCAAATAAACAAAAAAAAAAAGCTTTTGGGACAAATACAACTGCAGTCATCACCTGCGTCTTACAGCTGCAACAAACACAAGTGACAGAAGAAGTATTTCATTCCTATTTTAATATAAAATTAAATTAATTCAGACTTGTTTATGTAAACAATCAACAGTCTCTGCATGGTAATGACTGCAATATTTATCTCATGGCCACAATATAATTATGGCCACAAGAGACTTTTTATCCAATGTCATCAGATGAGCACCATACGAACCAAAGTTCTCCTACTAGAGTTTGGAATATCTTTTATCTCTGCTCATTCCCATTTTATCCCAACTTTTGCCTTAAAGCTCTCCACTGGCATGTGTACAAAAGATGCCAATCAAAAACATTTTTTTTTAAAGTCACATATTTTTACAGCTAATGTGTCTTTAAAATGCCATTGTGACTCAGTCCAGGCAGTTTCCAGCCTGTACATGAAGTGACAAAGATGGATTGATGAGTTGTGTGTCTCAGTGTTGAGTAAATGTCTTAAGAAAATATGGAAATAGCTAAAAGTATCTGTATCTGAGTTGTCTGATGACTGAATGTAAATGGAGGGTCAGAACTGAAAGTAGGAGTGTGTGTACAGGATTTTAACAGCTATGATCTAGTTATTACCTCACTGTTCATGAACTGTTTTAATTATAGTTCTGGTCGATTTGCATCTGGTTTTATAGTCAGTTAAATAAATAAATGGCATTAATTTGTGTCTGTCAGGGTAAATTGAGAAAAATTTGCAATTTTTATTTATTTGTTGAAAGACCTGTTTATGTTGAGTTTATATATCCACACACACACACATACATACATACATACATACATACATACATACATACATACATACATACATACATACATACATAC
>JARVJO010000330.1:15149932-15163906 GCA_031762555.1 Cynodonichthys magdalenae
GTGGAGGCGGATATCAGTTGTGTTGTCTTGTGTGTTCTGTAAATTTCACATATCTTCTTATCTCTTTTTCAGTCTTTATCTTCCCTCTTCTAACTTTTTTCTTCTATTGGTGGGGGAAAAAAAAAGAAAAACGTCACTAATGATGAGAAAATACATTCATTTTTCTACTGAAGTGACTTTTAAAAAAAAAAAAAAAAAAAAAGGAAACCAGGCGCACTTCAACGCGCGTCTCCAACCCCCCGCAGGCAGCGCGCATTTTACGCACGCTTTACGCACGCTGGATATTTGACTCCTCGGCTCTCCGCGCGGTGTCCTAAACCCCTGATTTCTCATGGAAGAAGGAGAGGGGTGTGTGTTTCCGGGCTCTTCAGGGGGGGCTGCTTGTTTCTGGTCGGAACACGAACTGACAGACTCCCACTGATGGATTCAGCGGGCTTTGCTTAGAGCGCCTCTCTTTGTTAAAAGTACTGGAGAGTTTTCTTCCAAAAGGAGATTTACTTGAAAAAAAAACAGCTTTTTATTTTTTGGAATACCTCCGTCAGGGATCATTTGAACAGGGAGGATGCCTTCTTTGTCTTACCTCTACGCGCTGTGCATGTGGATGAGTTTGGTGTTTCCCTCGCTCGGAACCGGGTTTGTTTATCACTTTCCAAGCATCAGTCTGCAGCCGCAGATCAGCAACACAGGTCCGCCTGGGTCAGGGTCCAGGAACCAGCTGAGGTAAACACAAACAAACAAAAAAGAGGAATATGACTGTTAAAGTTTTGCACATGTGCGTATACTTTGTTACTGTTTAGTGTTTATCCTTCCATCTATTTTTATTTGGCGTTTTTTTTCCCCAGAAACTGGTGTCAGTACACGGTCTCCCGGACGGTACTATGTAAAGTCCACAATGGGACAGAAACCTCGGTGCAGAGAGTGATGGGCTGCCGGTGGCCCGGACCATGTGCCAAAGTCATCAGGTACCTCCATACATCATCCAGCCCACAACTTTTCTCCTACATCAGCTGTCTGAGTTTCTTAAAGCTTACAGTCAGTCATAGGAAGTTTTGCTTAAACTCAATGGAAAATTTACTGATTAAAGTATTCAGATAAACTGTCAGAAACCATTTGAGACACTCTGTGATACACATGTTATTAAATACAGCAGTTAAAAGGTTCTAGAAGACTTCTGTCCCTGAGATTAAACAGAACTGTTCAGAAATATTATCCCATAAATAGAACTTACAGTAGCTTTCTCATTCATATCTCAAATTATATTATACTGATACCAATCATATACTTGTTTGTTATCCTATCATGGGATATTATTTCATGATTAATATACTAATACTAATATATTGTCTAACTTACCAAATATTTTATACTATCTCATAATTCTGAAAAACTAAGCATAATTCTGAAATAATATATGATAACTATACTTTACAATAAAATTTGTGTGCTTGTTATAATGTGCTATCCTTTGTACTATACGCTACTATGCTGTACTAAACTAGTATTACATATTTACTTTACTATGACATACAAATTTAATGCTAAGTATATATTATAGTAATATTAAGTATACAATATACAACAATACTATACTATACTATACTATACTATACTATACTATACTATACTATACATGTTTTGCAGTCGTATGTCATACCACTACTAATCATAAGAACAAACTAGTACTAAGTATTAGTACTGTACATTTTCTCATAATTTTGATATCAAGTCACAAGGATAAAAACATATTTAGTAATTATACCATACTAATTCTAAGTGTATATATAAGTACTTAGTATATGTATATATTTTGTATACTAATGGTAAAAAAAGACATTTATAAAAGGCTTATTTTCATATAAAAGTAACATTAAGGCTCATGTTGTTTAGCAGCTTTTAGGATCAGTCAAATAAAGGAAGGTGAGGTCATATGGATCACTTTTGTTTCCTCCCTTTCTTTTCTAAATTTTGGACTCTCTGTCTGTGCACTGTGATAAAATGTTAAAACAAATATTTACCACTTTGATACATCGATGCATTTTTCTGTTTCTGTGTGGCTGCAGCAGTTCAGAAACAACAACTTTTCCGCTGTTTGTTTCTCCAGCTACAGGTCTGTTATTAAGCCGCTGTTCAGGATTACCTACAAGCAGGTCACCTCGCTGGAGTGGAGATGCTGCCCTGGATTTGTGGGAGAAGAATGTCGTGAAGGTAAGTTTTGATTTTCTACTCGTGTGAAGGAGTCACCAGAGACGACTTTTCTCAAGCACTGTGTTTAAACTGAACCCATCTGGGCCGTTTTAGCAGAACCAGGCAGCTTTTACCCACATCAGTGGCCTTTTTGTCATGTTTGGTGGTGTGTATGTGGATAGTTTGCTAATCACCCTGCTGTATACTCTGGAGCCTTTTGATATGGTTGTAAAGTTGGGTTGAATAAAGACAGAATGTCTGGATTTGATTACTTTATGGGAACTTGCAGAAATAAAAAAGACAGCAGTTGAAAAGGATTTAGAGTTCTGTGGTTTGGTACCTTCATTCATTTCTAAGTCTGGAAGGATGATTACAATCACTGTGTCTGTTATGTGTACATGTACACTTTACAGCACACAGTCAGTTTTGCCTGCCTCTTCATGGCTCAAACTGCCTGAAAGGTTGAGTGAAAATAACTCCAGGGGAACGTCCAGAAGGGCAGCTTGTAAAGTGCACGGCTGCTCTGCTCCTGGATATTGCAGACCGCAGACTCTGAACTCAAAAAAAGGCCTAAAGGGGTCGAGCCGCATCGGTCAAGCCTACTTTTTTTTGTCAAATAATATGTTTGAAACATCATGGAGGCTTGTAAAGAGTCTGACTGAAGTTATTTAAAATGCACATCTGCATGAACTGTTCCTGTTAAAGTTAATTTGTGCAGACTATAGCTTGGAGCAATGGATTCATTAAAAAAATACTGACCTATAGTGCAACATGTCCCAGAATATGATCATGTTTACCACTCCTTGTTTTGTTTTTATTTTGGAATTATTCATTGTTACATTAAAGAGGAAAGATTTACTACAAAAACACATTTTAAAACTAAAGAAACAAACTTTAGCATTTGGAAGCGTTTATTTCTCATTTCTGGCTGTTATTCTGAACAAAGATTGCTGGGTTCTGCTTCGATTACGATTATAGTTCGTTTCACACCAAAGTGCTTTAAGAGTGTGAAGAAGTGATCAGCAGATTATTTAATGTTAGATGAAATGTGTTTGTGCAGTGAGGTAATCGTCTCCATGAGGCGACTCAGTGGGTCATGTTGGACTCAGTAGTTGAACCTAAAGACAGAGCGATGTCAGAGACAGTCTGCCTCCCACAGAGAGGAGGAAGCTGACAAGGTTGGAGCAGATTTAGGATCAAGGTGAAGAGAAGTGTCAAGGGTTTTCTGCCCCATGAGGTTCCAGCTGCTGGGAGTCGTCCAGATTAACTAGCCTGACACGTCTCTGCACCCGTTCTCAGAGGTGACCAACCACCAGCTTCAGCTCAGAAACAAAGTTAATGTGACGCTCCCATACATCTCACTCTTTTAGTTTTCTGCATTTTGTTTATACACATATCTTTGTATGTGTAATATTGAGCTAAAGTTTGATGTCAAATCTTTTTTCTCTAAATTTAGGTTCTAATGAGTTTTGTTCATCTCTCTACATGATTAGGATCATCAAAGTTTTTCTTTGAACTTTGGCTGCTTTTTTTTTTTTTTTTTACTTATTTTCAGTCCAATCCTGGTGACAAAATATGGCGCAGTGTGTGCTTACGAGTAAATAAAGTAGACAAAGGAGGACTAAAGAAGTGTCAAGATTAAAAAAAAAAACTATTTACAGCACATGAACAGAATCTCTGTTATGACGAGATGTTTCTCTTTATCCTCTTTTGTCAACTATTGGCTAAGTTATATTCAACTATTAGCACATTTTTGTGCTAATTACTGCCAAACAGTTTTTACATTTTATTTGTTTTTGGGAAGTGTGGGGTAAATTTCATATATTCAACTTAAAAAATTGCAAATTACGTTTGATAATTGCTATTAAAAAACTTTCACAAAGTCTCTAGTTTTTACTTTATAAGTAAAATTTTTCCTTCTGCTAGGCTAGCAAGTTAATAGCTAAGTAGCTAGCTAGCAAAGCTTTTTATTTAGTTTTTACTTTACTGTTGACCCTTTTACAGCTACTAATAAGTAAAGTTGTTCACTACATGCCCAAATACTTTCATTGATGTTTATGACATTCAAGGTCGGTGTTTCTTTGTTTGTTCTTGGTAAATAAAACCAAAATAAATAAGGTTCGATTCAAGACTGAAGCACATTTTGTCCAAACACATTTGATGACTCCTTAAAACAAATGAGATTGAGTTGACTAATTGAGACAAAAGTATTTAAATCATTAATACTTTACCTTCACAGCAACTATTTAGCAGCATGCATCTGTTTTATTCACAAACCATGATAGTACCACTACCATGTTTTACTGCTTGGAAAGCTTGATTTAAGCTGGATTTTTTTCTTCAAACTTGATGATTTTTATTTAAAACCAAAAGATTAAACGTGATGTAATTTGTCCACAAAGTGTTTTCATTTCTTTTTTCTTTTTTACTTTTCTTGTTCATGTGAGACTAGACGTAACCTAATCTTTAAGCTTTTGAAAAGATGTGACTGCTCAGTGTTCAGGTTGTTCAGAATGTTGTTGGAGAGTTTTTAGTTGTTTAAGTTTATTTTTGACTCCATTGAGACTCTGTAATCACTACACGTCCTGCTCTTAGGGTGATCTCTGTTGGTCAAACCTTCACCCCGAGAGGCTAAAAACTGTCCTGAATTTCCTCCAGCTGTTCACAATCTTTATGACTGTTTGTAACCTGAAAGGCATTATTGTTTTTTTTTCTAATTTCTTCTTATGATGCTACACCTCCACACATGTAGTGAAGCTCAAACTCGGATTTATCCTTTATCTTCAAATAAAACTGGCCTCTAACTCACATCAGATTACCATCTTTCTTAAAAATATATCTATGTAATGTTTTGTTTAACGTTGTCCTTTTGAAGGATGAGACATTCATATTTTATGCAGTCATGTAAAAAAAATTATAAAAGGGTTCAAAACATTTCTAACGTCAATGTAATTACCCCACCTTTTCCCCCATTCCAGACTGGTTTCCATCTTGTTTGCTAAGCTAGGCTATCCATCTTCTTGGCACTGGTTTCTGTTTAGCAGACAGATATAAAACATGCTATCAGTCTTCTCGTATAAGCAACATGAGCATATTTCACAAAATGACTTGGTTCTCTTAAGAATGGGTGGTTTTGTCTGATAACGTAATTCTGAGTGTGTTTGTGTGCATTTACTGTGGGTCCTTGTGTCACACATCCAACACCCAGCACGCATCTTGGTGTAGCAGAGAACCTCTGTGGCTGCAGCTTCAAGCCAGCTGTTTTATCAGCGACAGAGAAGGACAGCCTTTAACCAGTGATGATGACATCACCTCTGAGTTCAGCTGGACAGGGATCTGGATTCACTTCAGTGGGTCTCAGGGGCTCCTCAGAGATGTGGAGACGATATGACGTATAAGCCGGCCGGAGTCAAAGTGTGTGAAAGTTTAGATGATATCGCTTACTCTCAAACATGCTCTTGTTTAATTCTGATTTGTTCTCTATCACTGAAGTCAGACTCTTTTTATCATGATTTTTTTTATATTAAACAACACCCACTTAGCAAACAGATGTGGGCCATATCTGGTGTTAAGGTGACACTGCTGCCATGGCAAGTGGTTTGTCGACCAGATGTGGACCAGGTCTGGCAAAGATGGCACTGTTTTTACTATAACATTCCATAACTTGCCTGGTTATAGTTTGGTTTATGTAGTCCAAATCTGTCAGTACCACAAGTGGATCTGGTCACTTTATGTTGAGTTCTGTTGAAAGGATGTGAAAAATTATATTTTGTCTGTTATGGAAATAGTGATGAGCTAATGTCTAGTCCAAATAGTTTTTATAATGTAAATCATGCAAATATGGAAGCCGAGAGTGGCCGTTTTCTGCATGCAATTATTTTCCACACTTTTCTCGTGATAATGACATAGTATGTCTTTATCACGATATAACGAGGACCGTTTTCTCAAGATAAGGAATTAATTTCCAGATGGTTTTCCTCCTGTGTATCATTCAGTAACCATGGAGACAGCCTGGTCCCCTCAGCTGGTTATAGATGAAGTTTTCTATTTATTTATTTATTTATTTGATTATTTGTTTATTTCTTTATTTATTTGCTGTAATTTAACCAGGCAAATCCCATTGAGATCGCAGATCTCCTTTGCCTGGGCCTGAAGGTAACCTAGTGTACATCATTTTGTGTCATTTTTGTACACAGGCTGAAATTGCAATTGGTTTGTCTTGTACATAAAACTTTCATATCAGCACTAGTCATTTAAAGAGCCTGACTGCAGATTAGCAGGCATTTACACAGTGATTCTGCTGATATAATAAACTTTATCGGTGACCAGCTGAGGGGATTGGGCCGTCTCCATGGTTACTGAGTGATACACAAGAAAACCATAACTCGTTATCTCGAGAAAACCATCAGGAAATTAACTCGTTATCACGAGAACACCTTGGAAAAAAATTATATGCTGAAAATGACCGCTCTTGGCTTCCGTATGCAAATGCTGTTTGCACTGTTGTCATTTTTCTATTACAGTCTTTTGAAAGCACAAATAGCAGCAGCAACAACTAGCTGTAGCACTTCCACCCCAGTTTGGAGTTTTAGAACAGCAGCAGTCTGCTTTGGTTTTGCTTGTATTAGCCATTAACTCATCAGTCTGCTCAGAATTTAACTGAGGTTGTTCAAAAACGCTAACAAACAAAAGTTGAGATAGTTTTAATCAAACTCCAAGCTCCTAAATCCTGGATCTTCATTTTTGCTGATGGAAAATGTTTCCTGATGTGTAAATTTGAATGCATCTCTCCAGTCTAACATTTAACTCTCAGCATTGCTGTGTGAACATGACGGCATGGAACACATTTAGGAAAAATGTGTTTGCAATTTCCCCTACCTACCCCCCACCACCACAATCTCTGTGCTCCGTCACAGTCGTACCCCAGCAGCTATCTGCACATACGATCATATTAACTGTAGGGATTGTGGGTATAGTGCGTTTGTGTGGGGGGAATAATCCTAAAAGAATCAGTTCCAGGACCTCCCCTGACGAGAACATTGACTTTTGATCTCCTGCTTACATGTAGGAAAGTATTTTAACAAGTTTATTAGTGAGTGAACAAGATGTAAGCAATAAATTTTATTTAATAAAAAATGAAAACCTGTCTTGCTTTTCAGGATGCCAGAAGTCTTTGTTTATTTGCGCTGCTGTGACGAGGCAGGCTTCTCTTCTTCATGTGGATAAGAAAGGAGTGAAATCTGTTGGAGGGATTATCTCTTAGCTGGCTTTATTATATACCACTCAAAAAAAGCCTTTGAGTTTTTCCATTTCATCTTCCCCGTTTGAGATTTTGCTCCTCTGCCCTTGGTTTTTGTTTTTTTTTCTTGCTGCTGCTGAGCTCTTTATCTTCTACCCTCCTTGCTGCTTTCCACTTATCTGACTTCCTCCGTCCTTTAGATCTGCTCCTCAGAGTAAAGTGATAAAACAGAATCGTGTCCCACATGTGCTTCTCTAGACCCTCAGCCTGCAGTGTGAGGATATGACTGATGTCTCTGTTACGTACCCCCGGTTGGACTCAAATATGGGTCAGAGGGTGACCTTTGACCTGCTGGGAGGTGCTCCTGCACCCAGTCTTATCTGTCTGATGGATGACTCTGTTCGTGCACATTTTGTGTTTTTTTTTCTGCCTTCGTTTAATCTTTTCTTCCCTCCTGCCTCTTGGTGATATCTTTCCATTAGACTGTCTGCCTTCCGGTCTGTAGCTCCACACATCTGTTTATGCAGGTAAAAGGAAAGAATTATAGAAAATCTTGTAGGTTAAAATAGAAAGCTGTATGACTCTCATGCCAGAAAGTATTCATAAAATCAACTTTGTGAGAAGTAGTGAAATATGGAATGAAATAATTTTATGACAGTGAGACAGTTGGACATCTGTTGTCCATAACCGTCTAGAGATGGTTATGGTGTTCCAGGGTTCTGAGATGGGACCGATCCTGTTTTCACTCTACAACAGGGATGGGCAACTTAAATGATGGAAGGGGAGACAATTTTCTTTTGACACTACCAGAGGACCACACACACACTTACAAAAACGTAACAGAACTGCCATTTAAAAACTACATATGTTTATTAAACCAACATACCTTAACATATTTCATGCTCAAATTAATGTATAAAAGTTGTACTCTTGTTTATTAATTGTGACTTTGTTAAAGTTCTCATATTTAGCTTTGTGCAATGTGTCGTAGTGGTGACTTCTATTAAAATTGTTCATGGCAGACAGCGGCTCTAAGCAGATTTAACTTGAAATTCTCTTAACACATAGTCTACCTCCCTTTTCACCTGAAACGTGCAATTTTATCAGTACAGTTTTCTTTCCTCTTTCTTAGCCTTGGCTAAACGTCTTTCCTCGCTGGTAGAGAAGATGTTTGCGGGAGTTTGGCGTCTGCGTTGGATGCGCTACCAAACTTTGTCATTGTAATTAATTCAGTGCCACTGAGACACCTTTATTAATTTTGGTAATTTTCAAAAATGAATCTAAGAGCTGCTTTGACTGAGGGCTGTATACGCGGACCACCAGTGGCCTGAACCTGCTCCATGTCCATCCTCCAGTCAACATCATGAAACATGATGAACATTTTCATCATTATGCAGATGATACCCAGTTGTTGTCAATTAAACTTGAAGAAACAAACTCATTAATGAAGTTGCCTCTATAAAAGGCAGGTAACTGTGTTACTGTGTGTGTTTGTCTAGTTTTTGTACCTTGTCAGGACCTTTACTGGTAGACACACCTACCTTGTCAGGACCAGTAGTCCTTTTGGGGATCAAAGTCCTGGAACAGTTTTTTAGGGATTAGGTTTAGGGCTAAAGTGTGTATCAAGTTAAAAGTTAGGTATGTGCTGGTAATGGTTACAGTGAGGGTCAGGATTAAGCTAAATACTCCAGACACAGAGATCACGTGAGATCTTTGTTCAAACTGGCTCGTTGTCTTGCAATTTTGTATGAGGTAATTATTTTTGGTCCTAAAAATTTTAGGAATTCTTTGACTAACTACATCACAGCTGCTCTCAGACTGAACAGATGTAAGAAAAATTTTGAGTTATATCATTCTCATCACAATCATGCCTCCACAATAATAATAATAAATAATGAGAATGGCAATTTTTTTCTAAAAACTGTTGTGTGCTTCTGAGTCCGTTAAGTTGGACTTCTTTTTGTAACCGTGTCCAGTTAGTTCCTCAAAAACCTTACAGCTGCTAGAGTTGTTGGTTCTGCTGGGAAAGCTCATATCTCTCTCAAGTTGGCCTTTTTCACACTGGCTTCCTGTGAATTACATTCAAACTCCTACTTATCACATAAAAGCCCTTAATGGCAAAGTTTAACCCTACATTAGGCATTGCATTATTCCTTATTAAAAGTCCTGTCAGCCCTCTCAGAGCAGAGGTTTTCCTTTTTTTCTCAGGATTTCTAAGTTCAGTATAATTCATTTCTTCTGTTGAAGCATCATTAATGTGCTTGAGTCTCAGGTTTTTGTGCGTTTTTGTCTCTTTAAAAATGCTCCGTTTTTAGAAAGACGTGTGGTCTCGAAGATTGCCTCACAGTTAAAATACTAAATGGTCCCAGTGTGCTCTACGAGAAATCTTGGGTTAAAAAAAAAACGCAAAAGCTTCATTCACCCGCTGTGGTCAGAGCGGTTGTGTGATTCAACAAGTGAGAGTCTGTGGCTGAACAAAAGTGTGTGTGTGTGTGTTTGTTTTGTGCCTGCTGTTCTTTTTGCCAGCTATAGCTGACCACTTGTTGGCGGGGGCAGACGCACAACAGGCTCCTGGGATACAGCCATCTCTAAAGGTGTGTGTGTGTTGTACACACACACTTGGCACATGCTTGTCTGTTCATCATGATGATCTGACAGTATCTTTTGAGATGCTCCAAGAAAATGTTTCAATGCATTTTTTTTCTGTCTTCGTCCGGCTCACACATGCAGACAGATATTTAGTGGTCTTTAAATCGAGCGTCCCCAGCTGTGTGCGTCACGGTTCGTCTCGTGGTTGAGGTCGTCTCTCCGCAAACCTGTCTGCAAGTGTGCAAAACTCCTTCAAAAAAGAGAGGGCTTTCTTTGATTTACCTCCACTAATGCAGAAAATGAATCTGCATCACCAGACTGTACCCAGAGTCGAGCTGGAACGCTTTCCAAAAACATCCTGTCCTGTCTCGTCCTGTAAATCACACCTTAATGGAATGGATGGTTATTTCATCTGGGTTGTTTTTGTAATTTCCTGAGGTGGAAAAAGTCCCTTTTTTCTATTCCTTTGATGTTTAAATGAAGCTTTATCTTTAAAAAAAAGTGATTTTCATGAGGGAGCCTGCTTTTCTTTTTATTGCCAAATTCAACAGTTGTTCTAATTGTATTTCCATAGATGAGTCATGCAGTTTTGATCTTTTTTAATAATGCCAATTTATGTTATGTAAGGCTCTTTGTTGTTTTATTCTGGTACAAAGCTGAAAGAAATATCAGTTTTTGCATGGTTTCCATGAAACTTATCGGACAAGCTGTAACATGAGAATATCTAAAACACAACAAAAAGTAATTCCCTTATCGCACCAGAGCATAAAATGTAATTTTTTTTTCTGTTTGTTTGGTTTCCCACCGATCACAATATAATTAGAGTTTTTCCCATAAGCTATGCACATCCAAGAAAAATACCCCTGTCTGACGTTGCAGCAGTGTAATTATGGGTCCAAACAGACTTTATGGTTGCAGCGTTGTTCTGAACATCTCAGGCGCTGCGGAAGTTTGGTTTTCTAACCAAACATGATTACGTTCCAAATTAGTCCACCATCTTTAGAAACAAATGAGCCGTCGTTCTGCTCTGATTCACATTTACGATGGAGTAGTTTGGGTGTTTTTCCTCAGTGTATGTTTAAGACAAAACAAGATGTAGAGTTGGACACAACATGGAGATTAGGCAACTTTACTAATTAACCATGAAGAACAAAGCTAAATTTGTCTTTTTAGACCTGAGGATAAAACCTGTGATGGTCAAAGCAAAGATCAGAAAGCTAGAAGTGAAAAAAATTGTTTAATTTAGAAGTTTGGACTTTTATACAAAATTTAGAAGTTTTGGTTCTCTTCAATAGCTCAACCAGAAGTGCAATTAACCATAGGCTAGATCAATGGTTCCCACAAAAAATGCCTCTCTGGACAAATCAGTCAATCAACTTTATTTGTACCTGCAGGTAAATTTGATTACAGTGAAAATCCAAAATGGGTTTGAAGCATGAATAACTCCCTGAAAGAAAAAAAAGCATTTGTTGAACAAAAATGACACATTTAATCTTCACTTCTTTGCGTTTATGTGGGAGCCCCATCAAATACCTTTTCAGTATGGCAGCAGTGCCAAACTTGAATCCAGGGCTATTCAACTAGTGGCCCGTGGGCCGGTGATTTCCATCTGGCCCAGCAATAAAGCCCTGCTCCTGCCACCACCCACCAAAAAAGAATATTTTTTTAAAATTTAATTTAACATAAAAATACATTTTAAACCAATTGTAAATGTCAAAGTTATAATTTCATGCAACAAAATAAACACATAAATTACCCTGAGTTCTTGGTTTTGATCAGCTGTGGTGCCTTGAGCAGTTTCATTGGATAGTCCTTCATTACTCTTTGTCATTCAGTCAAACTATAAGGATGAAAATAAGCTTATGTGTTTAGCCTATTTGCCAAATTACTCTTCCTCACTATAAACAGTTCTGATAATGGCTCCACAGTTGTTACAGTTCTGCAGAGCTGAGCCCAAAATGTGTTAACAGCATTTCATGGCATCTGTTTTACAGCCCCTTCTTCTTCTTTTCTTTCTTTTTTCTCCAAGCCACACGTTTGCCTGTTGGTGCAAGCAGAAACGTCTCAAACCGAAGCCCTTACAGTGCGTCATCTGGAAAACATAAATATCTGCATTAAAGTCTTTGTTAGTCTGTTCTGTAGTCGTTCAAACAAGAGTCTGGTCCCGGCAGCTTATCACAGGCTGCAACGCGCCGCTGGTTTGGCTAAAGCCGAAACGTCAACACTTCATCGCAGAGTAACTCTTGGAATGTGTCACAGATTTATGTGCTGCGATACAGATGAAGCGTCAGAGGGTGGAGTCTTCCTCTGGGCTGATGGTGATTAGATGATGGAGGAGATAGATGGATCATCTTGTCGTTTCCTCACACGGTGTGGCCCGTGATTGCCCACAGTCTGGTGAATGTTTGTGTCTTATTCACAAAGAGAACCTCGCTGCTCTCAGTCACAACAAACAACCCACATTGGGCCATTATACCATTGGTGTTTTTTGCGCGTTTTGTTTGATGAAGTCGGCAAAATGTGCTGTAGATTGAGGTGTTGATTGTTGTTTGTTGATGAGGTTAAACATGTTGAAATGAAGTATTGGGAAACTACGCCCCTCATTGGACTTGATCTAGATGGTTGTGGACACACAGATGTGGCACAAGCACTCACCATGTCCTATTTCAGAGAAACAGAAATCCCAAGAAGTGACTGATAATAGCAGTCTGGTTGCAGCGGTCTGAGGTGACGTGTCAAGCAGACCAGAGCTGTTTGGGTCTTTTTTTTAAAAAGTTATTTATGAGCGCCAGTTGTTCCTCAATCTGGACATCCCTGCTATGACCACAGTGTGGGTGGGTCCCATTTGTGGGACTGACAGCTGACATTCCACACTTCTTATGAGCCGTATACCATGATGGAAGTTAGATTTAGAAGAAATGTGAGGTTTCTCTATAAAAAAAAGACTTCTCTGCATTTTGGATTACAGCTAAAAGAGTCAAACTGCTGCGAAGTCATAAATGCACATTTATGGTTTAGCCAGGGATAGACAGGGATTATGTGTCAAAAACATGCAAATCTTTATGTGACGTCTTTTCAGTTGTGACACAATAGACGACATTGAACTTGCGGAACATCTTTTTGTTCTCTTTATAGTAACCCTTTTTTTCTGGGATCAAACCTATTATGGCCCACTTCCAGCCTGATTTCTGGAACCCAGAAACCTGTGGTTCTATTCAAGCCAGGCTGGGCTTTACAATGCAATATTATTTTTCAGTTACAACCCAAAGTCTGTGGTCATATGGGAGGGTAGAAACTTAGACCAACAGGTAAACAGAGAGATTCACCCTACAGCTCTGCTCCCTCTTCATCACATCAGACCAGTACAGAGTCCACAAAACTCTGAAAGATGCACAGATTTGTCTGTCAATCTCACGCTCCATCTGTCCCTCACTTCTGAACAAAACCCCGAAAACTCCTCCACTTGAGGCAGAACCTCACTCCCACCCCAGAGAGGGAAGCCCACCCTTTACTGACTGAGGACCATGCTCAGATTTAGAGGTGCTGATCCTCAGCAAACCGTTCTAGGGAGAGCTGAAGATCACGTCACAATGATGCCAACAGGGCCACATCATCTGCAAATAAAAGGGCTGAAATCCTGTGGCCACCGAACCGGAAGGGGTCCGACTTTTTGCCAGCAATGCAAACCAATCTCTCCCACTATCACATCTGTTTTATGTATGTGATTTATGCCTTGTTATATTGTATTTTGAATTCTTAATAAAACACAAAAAAAACAAAAACATCTGTTTTATGTTTTATTTTTAAAGACAATACAATTTTCAGAAACATCTAAGAATCTCAAAGATCAGTTCTTATGAATTCATCCATCCATTTTCTTCCGCTTATCCGGGGTCAGGTCGTGGGGGCAGCAGCCTAAGCAGAGAGACCCAGACTTCCCTCTCCCCAGCCACTTGGGCCAG
>JARVJO010000330.1:15165934-15179169 GCA_031762555.1 Cynodonichthys magdalenae
ATGTTTGAACATGGTGTTAGTTATGGACAATCCATGACGAGCACAGAAGTCCAATAACAGAACACCACTCGGGTTCAGATCAGGGGGGCCGTTCCTCCTTCCTTATGAATTCATATGAGCTGTTTTTGTTTATTGGTTGGTTTTACACAAAAAAGAAACTTCCTCAGCCAAACTTTGTGAAGACTGGTCAGAATATTTGGGTATGAGTGAATGAAAAACACAAACAATTGACTTGTGTTAGTTTTTGTTTAGCTGTGAATAAAACTGAACAGGACACGGACGAAGACGAGACATGTCAAAGTTTACTTTTGATTTGTTTTTCTTTGCTGCTCTGCTGAGCTTTTTATGAGCTAACTAAAGAAACAATAAGTTATGGAGGCCAACAGCACAAGTGGAAAAATGTTTTATGAGAATTTTGAGGATTTTTCTCTGTGAGTGAACAATGTGATTTAAGGAGGGATTCCTTTTAAAATCTGACCTCAGGTTGGATGTATATTGTTCTTGTGGTTCTTGACTTTACTCTGGCTTCTCTTGTGCTGCCAGATAGAGATTTACTGCTCGTGGTGCCAGAATAGAAAAAAAAAAAACAGGAATAAAAAGAAAAAGCAGAAATTAAAAAAAGGAGGAATAAGCACCAGGAATGTTTTCTGGCACACACAAGTTAAACACATTTCTTTGTCTCTTGTTGCAGAATGTCTGAACTGCACCAGCTTTAATGACATGAGCAGCAGAATAAACACCCTCGAATCGAAGGTAAACCATTTAAATAATCTGAAATAATCTGTCTTCACCAAGTGCCTGACACCTGCTCCCCTTTGTCTCAGATCAAACTGTTAGAGGAGGGGCACTCGTCTGTGCCCGGTGTCCACAAAGTACCGGAGGGCTCAACAGAAAACGAGGTGGACACACCTCAGACCACTCCTCCTCCAGGTGTCGACAGATTACAGATTATTTATTAAACGCTTAATGGAAATGTTAAAGAGCAGCAGCTGCACAAAAACACATCCATTTTTATTCAGGTTTTTATTCTTTCATCCAGTTTTTATTGAAGAAGTGGAAAAACAACTGTTTAGATTCTTGACAACAGAGGTCCTTGAGGGTGCTCATTGTTCCATTAAATAAAAATAAATAAATAATAATATTTTATTCTGATGGTTTTATCCTGCAGCAGCAGGACCCAGGGGCCTCCCAGGACCTATTGGACCTCCAGGGCTTCCAGGTCCTCCTGGGAGAGCAGGCTTTCCAGGACCTGTTGGTAAAAAAGAAAAATCTTCTTCCAACCTGAAGATTGTCATCATATCAGTCTTTTTCTTTGTTTACATATCTTGACTAATTTGGTTTGTTATATATTTCCCTCAGGACTGAAAGGGGACAGAGGTCTACCAGGAGAGATCGGCCTTCCTGGTCTTCCCGGTCCTCCTGGTCCACCGGGTCCTTCAGTGGCGGATTTTTCTCCTGTCCGAATCCGAGGTGACGTTTTTCATGTGGGCCATCAAGGTGAGCTGTATGGTCCTGAAGAGACTTAAAGAAGCACTTAATAAAACCTGTTTGAGTTTGGTTATAAAAATCCTTCATGTTCCAGATGGTCAGAACCGAAGCCAGAACCACAGGTCCAGCTCATCCTGAGACCATGTCATACAACTCCTGCGTGATGCTGTTTTTTTTTACTATAACTTATTTCTTCCTGCTCCAACAGGACTGATAGAGACTGAAACATCTCACAACTTTTAATGATTATTATTAAAGTTATAATAAAGAGTTTCTGTCTCCTGAACACGGCTGGCAGAGATTTACTGGAATCATGTTTTGTTTCTACTGAACAACAAAGCCAGACAGAATGTCTGAGTGAAAGTGTCTGTTAGCAAAATATCTTATGAACCACTGGACTGATTGTAATGAAACACTGAATTCACATCTACAATGGATTAAGATTTGGAGTCAGTACAAATTACAAAGGCTGCCACAGATAGTCAGTATCAGCCAACATAAAATAACCATAACTCAGTAATTTTTACAGGTTTTGAGACACATTTTGGTGTGGTAGTAGCTTAGAGTCAGCCCCAAAACATATTCCAAGCGCCATCAGAACAGACGTTTGAAATGGAAGTTGTTAAATGATACTGTTTTATTGTGACATATATTGTTCATCATTAAATAATTACAGATCTGTTGGTACTCGGCTTGTGTTGAGGATGACACTCAGCTACGACTAAATCAAACTTTAGCTCAGTATCTCAGTAACGGAGTTACAAATATTTGTGTGTTTGGTAAGGTAGATTTGCCGTGGTGGCCTTCTTGACTTGGGTTGAGTACAAAAGTTAATCAGTCGTAGATGTACACACAGCAATTATTTTCTAAGGGAATTCATTAAAATCAACCCACTGATTCATGAGATATTTTGCTAACAGACTGAAGACAGACAGGCCTGTTATGCCTTTGATGCTCCAGAATGACCAGGGGCCTCATTTATAAAGGATTTCATGGAAACCATACCAAAAGTGAACGTACGGCCAAAAGGCGAAAATGGCGTACGCCAAAAAAAATTCCGATTTATAAAACCGTGCGCACGCACACCTTCAAGCAATTCCTCACAGCTGATTGGCAGACTTTGCGCACAAGGTCCCGCCTCAGGTTCTGCCCTCTACACACCCACTCTCAACCAAAAACAGTCAATGCGAAGTACCTCATGAATGTTAAGGTGTATTTAAATCAGTCAGCTGATCAATGTTAACTAAAGCGATTGGTCGGTTCAGACAGGCGCTCCATCCTGCGTCTGCAGGATGACAGGTGATGACAACTGCTCACATGAACAAATTGTCCGTAACTGAAACAGATTTTCCCTCATTCTGCAAGTTTACAGATGTTTAAAGAGATCTCACAATTATTTTTAAAACTCAGCTTCAAATTAATTTTTCTCTCAGAGCCTGCAAGACGATAAAAACAATAAATGAAATTAAATAAGTCAGGTAAAGTTAGATTCACCACTCTTCTCCCCCATCCTCCCCCTCCTGCCTGCACTCCTCAGCCCCTCACACATCTCCACACCTGAGCGCGTGAGAAATACAGATTTTAAAAAGGAAACCTTTTGGTTCTAACACAGCCACCACTGGCGAGGGTGGGCGTGCCCTGCTCCGGTACCCAAACTGTGAACTGAGCCTTTTACTGTCATGCTGTTGAAATGTCTCTTGTCGGGGAGGGGTCTGTGGGTCAGGGTCATCTGAGGAGGAAGGAGGTGCTTGAACTTTTATTTAAGATTTGAGTTTTTTATTTTAAAAGTTCTTGTGCGAACGCAAGCTTTATAAATCCGACCCCTGATCAGTGTGTTTCTGCAGTTTGTATCAAATGGATTGTATCTAAATGTTTTAACCCTCCTGCTGCCCTTGGGTCAAAATACCCCCTCCCCCCAAGGCCTTGGTTTGCAGCAGGCTTTTGACCCTGGGACTGCAGGAGTGTTCAGATACAGCTGAAACACATTCAGTACTTGAATGTTGCCACATGGAGGCACTCAGAGTCCATGATATAATCAGTCCCTCGTGGGTCCTGCTGGCTCTGATCAGGCTTTTGGCTGATTCTCTGAACCCGGGTCTGCGGCTCTGGAGCTATGTAGTTTTGGGTCTGTGGGACTGTGTAAGTGGACCGGGAGGGAGGCTGGGAAACTGGCTGTAAATCAGGCCTAATTTGTTAGCTGTCAGCACAACAATCTGTGTTTGGTTGAGAGGCAGGGGGGCGGACTGTCCACGGCCCGAGCCAAAAGAGCCGGGCTGGCTTTGAAGGCAGGAGGAGGTAGTCTGCCACTCATGTGGAGATTCTCGGGGAGGCAGCCAGGCTCGAGGAGACTGAAGCATTAGGAAAATGAGTTCCAGAGGGAGATCTGCTCCTTCTAGACCCCACCACCTTTTTTTTTTCTTCCTGTGGACGGCAGCCATAATGTAACAGTTCTTCCTCCACACGGGGGGATGACTGATGCAGAGCATATGTGGAAGTGGTGAGGAAGTGTTAGGTGGTTTCAAACTAAATTTACTAAATGTGCTCAGAGGGACCCTACATGCTGAGAACAAGGCAGGACTTCCAGAAGGGTTAGTTCCCAGTTTGATGTTTGAGTTCCTGTCCTGTGAAACAGGACCTGTTTTAGACTGTTGATCCGAGTCACCTGGGATTTAATCCAGCTGTTGAAAAAATACGGTAAAGATGTTGGATTCAGATGGAAACTTTTATTGACACGCAGCAAACAAACTTTGCGTATCTAAACTGAAAGCAACACTGGCAAAGATAAAATGTGTATTTCTAGTTTTCTTTTTTAAATTGTGCATATCTAACTTTGTGGGTTGGAACAGACTTCTTAAGAAATGTTCTACAGCGCTAACTGAGAGCTACAAGTAGTGGCTTTAAAGTTAGCACAGCAGAGATTAGTTACAGATTTTGAAGTTGTTTTGTTTAGTGTGGTCACAGAAGCACTTGTTTAATGCCTTATTATGGGGTTTTTTGCAACCCTTGAGTGAAAATCAGTAGGAGTGCTCCTTTAGTTTCTTGTGATGAGAATAAACTCATCTGATGTTGGGGTGAGGGTCTAAATCTGAGGCCACGGTCCTCAGTCAGATCAGGTTAGAGGTGATATGTGTTTTGGGAACTCAGCTACTATCTCTGCATTTTTTGCCATTTTCACATAAAGTCATATCAGTATAGTTCGTGTTGATTAATCAAAATGTTTGGGGAGAAAAGGGACATAATTTCACATAATTTACATCATGGGAGATTAAATATGATGTCATGTTAGTTTAATTATTTGACTCTATAGAGACATTATTGAAAGTTTCCACCTTGTTGACAGTGAAAATATTTGGGTAGCTGCTAACTATCATCAGATTTACAGCAGCAAAACAGTATAAACACTCACAGGATGATGTTGATGTTTTTCCAGAGGAGGACCGGATCCAAGTTCTCCCTGCTCCTCAGATTAGAGCTGGTCCTCCTGGTCCAGTTGGTCCTGTTGGTCCTTCAGGTATAAATATTTGACATTTATTGTCTAAATGTTTTCCCCCCAAAAAAGTTTTTTTTCTTTCATCAAATACAATAAATATTCATATTATTCAGGACACCATGTGTAAAATAATATGTTAGTCACAAACACATTTTTATTATTTAGCTTGCTTTATGAGTGTAAAATCCTGGGTAAAACATTTTCACTAACATTTTATTGTCATTTAGCTCACTGCTCTTATATTTTTCAAATTTTTACTAAATGTTAAAATTTAAATCTTATATGTTGTGGCTAAATTATAAAGAGTAAGAATTTTTTAACACAGCCTTTGCTGTTGACACAAGGCTTTTGTTATGATGTCATCATCCTGTGACAAAAGCAAATGCTAACGCTACTAACTTTGCTAGCGCTGCTAACATTGCTGAAGACGGTAACTAAGATCTAAATTCAAAATGTGTTCAATGAAAATGATATAATTGGTACCTGTGGTCCAGCAGTTTGAGGTGCAGCTCAGACACCGGCCACAACTGCAAGTTTGATGTTTTGTAGGGAAGCTTTAGCTGCATTCAACAAACAAACAAAACAAAGAAAAACTGAAGTTATTTTTTTAATTTTACCTGTATATTCAGATCAAATTTAATGCAAAAATACTTATATATACAGATTTAATATTCCTTAAAATAATGCATATTAGCTGCTGCCTCACATGCTGTTTTAAGATGTGCGATCTGTTAGGACCTCCACACCACATTTTTGTGTCTTCATATTGTCAACATGTGTTTTATCTTAATTTAACGGATTTAACTGCATTTTGATCTGGTCTAAACATTTTTGTTTGTTTATTTCCAGGCCCTCCAGGAGCAAGAGGCCCTGCAGGGACACAGGGTCTGCCAGGACAGGATGTGAGTCTCTCTCACTGATAATAATTATCTCATCATTAGAAGACTGGCGTGACTGAAACACCTCTGTTTGTCTAACACCAGGGAAAGGAAGGCCTCCCAGGTGGGCAGGGCAGTCCAGGCCCCAAAGGAGATCCAGGGGAAAGGGTAAAAAAATTGTCTTTGTTATTGGATTATCAGACCGCCTGGACAGATTTACCTCTTATCAAAATGCTTTTAGTTTGATAAAAACGGCCTAGCTGTCAAGCCTTTTGAATTACATTAAAGGGGAGAACAAGCTTTTCTTCAAAGACTCGCTCCAACTCATGACTAATCCTTATTTTCTCATCCAAGACCAGGCCTCACTAATCGAGAAGGCCTGGTCAACTCTGTCCTCAGATCTCCAGTTTTGAAACCTGAGAGCAGAATTTAAGATTGGATGCAGATTAACTCGAGGGATAACGAGCTCTTGAAGTACATTAGTGTAAATTTAAAATGATTTCTCTTCCAGGGAGCCCCAGGTGCAGCAGGAGAGCACGGCTTACCTGTAAGTACGAAGCAAACATTTTGCATAAAACTCTTCTACACATTCAACAAGTCCTTTTCCCTCACAGGGAGCACCAGGACCGAAAGGAGAGCCAGGAGCAGGCCTGAGCGACGTGAGAGACATTAGGAACTTGTCATTTTTATTTTTTTATTTAATGTGCTGCTAATAAAGAGGGTTGTTGTTTCAGGGCGAGGCCGTGCAGCAGCTCAGGGAGGCCCTGAAGATCCTGGCAGAGAGGGTCCTGATCCTGGAGCACATGATCGGGATTCACGGTGAGGAGCAGGAACACACAAACTTGTAAAAGTGTGCACTTATTGGGGCAGAGGGAGGTAAATTAGAGAATGGTTTGGGTTAAACCCATTTGTTGGTTCTGAAGCTCACATCTACAGCATGAAAACCAAGAGAAGACAGGCTTAGAAATTGATTTTTATGATGTTATCTTGAGCTAACAGGTCAATATGTCAACAGAAAAGCTTGTTTTCTCATGATAACCAGCATCGACATCTGTAAATTATGGACAAAAATATTTAGCCTCACTTGACCATCAGACCATCTGGGACTGTATGGAGCTTCCACTCTTTGTCTTTCCTCCAATTTCTGTTGGAATTTGTGCCCCAACACTCTGTAGAGCATTTACGAGGCCAGGTGCTAGATGTAAAGTTTTGACTCACGAACTTCTGTTCCAGTTCATCCCAAAGGTGCTGGGTGGGGCTGAGGTCATCGTTCAACCACATCTAACTCATCAAACCCTGGAGCAGTCTAGTTGGAATAAAAAGTGGGCCTTCTTCAAAGTGCTATAATAAAAGCAGACGCAGAAAAATATGTCTGAAAAGTCTTCATGTGTGGAAGTTTTAGGATCCTGAATTATCACTTGACAGAAACATCTTAAGGAGTGACCAAAAAGAAAACAACAATGGAAAAGTTTGGAGCCATACGTCCCGAGTTCACCTGCTGCTTTGTTTTACACCTAACCTTTGTGTCTCTCTCCAACAATCCCTGTGAAGCAATTGTGAGACTTCCCCGCACCAGCTGACTCTTCTGTTATTTTCCACAGAGAGCTCTGAAGGATCTGGATTCGGTGGCCTCTCCGACCCCTTGTTGTTCAGTCTGAAGACGAAGCGTCAGCCCGTTCCTCAGACTCCGCTGCTAAACCAGAGGCAAAGACGGGTCCCCCTTTAATGCTGCACTAATGTGTTTTTTTTTTCATTTGTGTGTATTATTTTGAGAAGTTTTGGGGAAAAAACTTGCATAACTGGATGTTTTTGTTATTTACTTTTTTTATTTGTCAGATTTGGTGCTCATTTAACCGTTTCTTCTGACACAAACCAGTACTGTTGGTGTGAGATGTTGAACATTTCCTCCACAGGAAATAATTCCTCCATGGTGGTCATCATGTCGCTGCACGACTTTAGGAACTGTTTACACCGTGTTTTACCAAAACGGAAAAAAAAAACATTTCTTACGAACCTCATAAAGTAGAATGAAGTTTTTGGCATCTTTCTGAACATCAAGCACACAAATCTGTTTTCTTCTTTTGGCAGATGTTGGACACAAAATGTTGTGTTTCCCCTCGAGGCTCTGCTCATGTTTCTGCCAAACACCGTTTTGATTTTCTCATCTTTCTGTCTCTCCACACCATCAGTAAAGCTCATGTTCCTCCTAGAATATCTGCCTGGAATAAAAGAAGGAGAGCACATCTGGAAATCTGAAGGAGAGGGTTGAGGTCTGGCCCGAGAAACTTCGAAAGCTGACAGGATTAAATTGACTCGTTCAAAAACTCCTCTGAGCTTTTTCTTTTCTGGACTGATTTCTGTACAAGAAGTCTCTGAGAGACGCAGCTGTTTGTTTCTAAATAAAGAGCTCCCACCATGTTCGTTACGACCTTTGTTTTCTCCATCACGAGACTCACGTGTTAAAGACATTTGAAGAAGCTGCTCGCTTTGGCCGAGAGTTGCAGAGAAGATCAACAGAATGTGTGTGTGTGTGTGTGTGTGTGTCTTTGTTACCTTGTAAAGCCCATTTTCCAAAACATACTACCTTGTCAGGACCCTCTGCTCCTTATGAGGCCCAAAGCCCATAAAGAGCAGTGCTGCTTTTAGATTGGGGTTAGGTTTAGGACTAAGGTGTGAATTAAGTTTAGGTCAGGTTAGGCTATAGAAATTAATGGAAAGTCCCTGTGAAGATAGAAAGACATGATGTGTGTGTAAGTACAAAACGGCAAACCCAAAGTATGACAAAAAATACCGTAACGCTGAACACCTGTTGGATCATTCAGGTCAAAAGTCTGAAGTGAGCGTAGAAAATTGTTTGATTAAAGATAATTTAGAGTTGAGTTTTAAGGATTTAAACCTAAACAACACACTACAGACCACTATATGACAAAATAAAACCTTGATTTTACAGCGTATAATGCTGAACAAACACTTTGGGTGTTTGATGTCTGCACACACGAGGAAAAAAAGAGTAATAATGTTGAACTCCAATTAGAAAATATAGAAAGCCTCAGACTTTTACAACGGAAACTAAAGTGCAGCCTTATTTCTATGGACCATAAGTAAAAACAATCCAGTGATTTTCAAATCTCATCAAAAACACTCCTCTCTGAAAACTCCAGCTTTGCAAACATGGTCCTGACCCATCTGTTTTAGCTGCATTGCTGCCACAAAATTCTTAGTATTATTTTTTAAACCTGTCTTTTTCTCAAAATATTTCATTAACTGGATGGATTTAAATGAGAAGTGGCTGACTTCACTGTGCATCTACAATTGAAAAACATTTGGAGTCAACTCCATTCAAGATGGCCGCCACAGACTCCATCAATTTTATGAAAACTGAGCTTAAATTTGACAATATTTTTATTTAAATAACTTTGGCTTTAACTGTTGCGATCAAACTTTTCTGTCTGGATGTACGTCCACAACCGATTCATTTTTGGAAAAAATCGCAATTCAAGATGGCCACCAAAGCCAACCAACATTGGTCAACACAAAAACAGCAATGCTGACAGTTTTGCAGGTATTGAGCTCAAATTTGGCATGGTAGTAGCTGAGAGTCATCCTCAACACACACTCTGAGCTCAGCTTTTAATTAATCTGTGAGTATTTCCTTTCTTCATTTCAAGAGTTCTGATAGTCACACTCCTCTCTGCCTTCTTTATGGATCCTTTCATCTCTCCCATGTCTCTCTCTTGTTGTGTCCCCTCCTCCTCCTCCTCCTCCTGCTCCTGTCTGTCTCTCCTCTTGTTTTTCCTGTCTACTGAACAGAGACGTGTTGATACGAGGACCCTGCTCGCTCGCCTGCTCGGGGTAGGTGGGCACCAGGGAACAGGTCTCTGGTGCTTTTGATCAGCTGCAGGATCAGACAAGTTCACGGTGCTCTCCGGTGACTGATCATGCAGCAAAGTGCACACACAGACAACCCAAGAAGCACACACACTCCTGTTCTCCCTGTTCATCATACAAACATGGGCGCACACACAAACATTGTCGAAGACCCCTGTGTCCCCCACCCCGGCTCGTAGCAGGGTTGTTTGTTTGCCGGACACAAGGGAGCGAAACAGAGATGGTGTGTGTGATTTTTCCCCTTTTCTTTCCTCCTTTTTTTTGCTTTTGACAGTAAGATGGATGATTGCAATCACAGGAGCCATCAGTGAGACAGAGCGGAGGTCTACGGGCCGGGAGACACAGCCATGGGAAGCCAGCCGTCAGATTAATGCACCGCGCTGCCATGGGAACAATGTGCTGTTTATTTGTCTGGAGGTTTTGTTGTTTCATATGTATTTTCAACCCACTCCCTCTCTCTCTCTCTCTCTGCTCTTTTTGCAGCCTTTTGATGAGCGGAACATAAAAAGCCCGCTCATAAAATAAGTGGCAGGCTTTGTGAAAAGGGGACACAGGAAGAGATTGTTTACAACACAGTACTGGAAGTCAATGCGTCTTTTAAAAACCGGCACGAAAAAATGTCAGATTTTACAGAGATTACACGGGGGTCTTTGATCGCCCTGAAGGAGAACGAGAGGCAGACGTTTTGTTCCATAGTTAACGGATGGTTTTAAGAGAAACATCTGTTGCTCTACAAATGAGATTAGTGCGTGTGTACCCAGGGGGGGCCACCGAGGTTATGAATGGCACCACTGCTGACGAAGAGGCCTGCCAGAGAGCTGAGAAGGATCTCTGCAATGAGCCGAAACTGGTGTTTAAATGGATCTAAAGCGATTGAGACGGCCTTAAATTCTGGGTATTCATTAGTGCTAACGGTATTTAACCGTGAACGGAGCTTTTGTATCTCTGAATCACTGCCTCGTATTGATACATCCAGTATTTCACCTTGTTGCCAAGCAACTACTCACCTCCTGCTCCATAAACTTGTCAGCCTGTGACACCAGGTGATATTTTATCCTGCAGGGGAGCACTGGGAAGAGAAGAATTATGGCTTTTTGGATTATTCCTGATCAGTATTTCACCAACATTATCTGCATATTTAACGAGGAAGATTGTGGTTTATTAGTTTAATTTAAAGTTTTCTGTGTGATAGATTCCTCCTCTCATGCCACCCCCCACACCCCCCCGATCCGGTCTAAACATTTTTGGGTCAAAGGCCTTTGGGAATCGTCTGCTCAGGATCGACTCCTGATGAAACACAAATCAAGCTGCAGCTCAGGCTCACAAAGGCCCAGCTGCACCAAAACCTGACCCAGATTCAGGACAAGCAAACGGGAAAAGTCTGATATTTGGAAAAGCTATGAACAAGTAATATCTTACCTGTTGCAGATAGATCAAATGGGGATTGCCACCCCCTTGAAGCTTCACCTTCATAGTACAGAATAATTTAGTTTGAATGTGATATTTATTTGCACAAATAGCAGCAGCAGATAGCTGTAGCATTTCTTCTGCAGCCTGAGACACTTCCTGTAGGAATATTAAAGGAGACATATGCAAAATCCACATTTTAAGCTGTTAAATCCGCTTTGTTGTGTACTTAGAGAGCAGGAAAGTTTAATTTAGTCTCTTCTGGTGCTGCAAAGATATCTTTATATTCTGTTTGGGTCATATTTTTCAGTCCTTTCAGTTTTCTCTATTTTCTATAATGTTTTCTTAGTCTATTACGTCAAATTATCTGAGTCGAAATTGCCAAATAAAGTCTGGACTTACCAACTACAATTTCCTGATCTTAATTCTTCTCTTGGTCAGACTCAGGCTCAACATGCAAGGCTGGATGAACAAGTCTTCTGTTGTTGATATATTTTAATTAAATTGCCAATAAAATGTTTCTATAAGCTAGAAAACGTAACCCCACCCCTCTCTCAAACTGGAGTCCAGGGAAGCCAGAGGGGGACGGGTCTTAAAGCGTCTTAAAGTAACAGTAACAAAACAAGCTAATTTGAGGCACACACCAGAAAAAAAAAGGGGGGGGGGGGGGGCTGACTAAAGCATTGTTGTTCCACTTTATAAAGACCCCAACTGAATGATTTAAATGTAAAAAGGAAGGATTTAAAAGCATATGTCTACTTTAATACATTTTTGCTAAAGAAACTTGAAATCTGGAATTAAAGATGTTAAACATGTTTCTGTTAAGATACAGGTTTTGAGTTCAGAGATGCAGCCTGACCACAAAAATAAATTTAAACTTTTATTGGAGGAGAAGCTGTTGAATCTCATCAGAGTTGTCACGGAACTGGGAGCAGGAACTCCCTCTAGGCAGAGGAAAGAAGAGTTAGTGGCTGAACTTAGAAATAACAGGGTCAAAAAATAAACAGCCACTAACCTTCTGACAGATGACTGAGGCAGAGAGAATATCCAAGTGATTGTGTCAGAGAGTCTGCGACATCCGTTAGTGATGACGTCACCGTAACAGTCACTGAGTGAGGAGAATCCGTGGTTCAGGGAGAAGGCGTGGGTCATACACATAGAATCCAAGAGGGCAGACAAATTCAGAGGGAGAGACTTAACTCATGGTTCCGTGGTGAGAGCGAGGGTCAATTTCCATGAATCCAAAGGCGAAGAGGTTCCAGACAGGGGCAAGGCGAGAGGCGAAGGTCCGTGGTCCAAAAGGGAGGTCGAGGTAACGTGATCAATCTGAGACATGAGACAAGAATGCTGGAGAATCTACTAGGCTACGCTGTTCGATAATCTGGCTATGAGAGTATGGCACGGCGTGGCTTAAATACAAGAAAACACAGGTGAGTGGCTTGATAATAATTACTTGGCGTAGGTGTGACTGAAGAGAGCTGTGACAGGCGGGGGAGAGCGTGAATCATGACAGTACCCTTCTTCTAGAGTTCGGCTCCAGACGGACCACCTGGTTGATTGACGTGAACTTGATGAAATTGAGCTATGAGAGTCTTATCTAATATGTGGCGAGAGGGAACCCAGGAACATTCTTGAGGACCATAGCCTTTCCATGTCCACCAAATACTGGATGCCTCTTCCCCAGCGGCAAGAACGAAGCAGGTGGCTCACAATGTAGGCCGGTCCTCCGTCAATGAATCCGGCGGGTGGAGGGGGATCAAAACGAGACTGCATTACGGATTTTACCCGAGACACATGAAATGGGAGATGGACTCTCGTGGCTTTCGGTAGTCTTGGTTAGATGGCCACCAGATTCACCACTTTGGAAACTGAGAAGGGACCAATAAAACAAGGAGCCAGCTTCTTACAATCCACTTTTAGTGGTACGTCCTTGGTTGACAGCCAAACCTTTTGACCTTCTTGATACAATAAAAATATTGTGTATTTTAAATTTACCATTTAAAATGTTTAAATGGTAAATGGACTGTACTTATATAGCGCCTTTCTATCCAACCAGGATACTCAAAGCGCTTTACACTACAATC
>JARVJO010000330.1:15179269-15200183 GCA_031762555.1 Cynodonichthys magdalenae
GAGATGCAATTTTCCAAAACAGATATTGTATAATGTTGCTTCTTTTTTAATTATTATTACAACAATGTCTGCTCCAGACTGTAAACAGTCCTGTAGTGAAGCAGCTGTGATGACGCTGACATGGGCGGGACAGAAGCAGAAGGAGGTTCTTAAAAAGACAGAGACCAATTTCAAGGTGTTTAGAAACGGATATGATGAGAAGTCAAGTTTATTTTCTACAAACAGCATTTTAATAACAACTAAAGGTGACATAGTTACTTTATTATGGTATAGAATTTAAATATATGCCATGAGAAACACATAGTATTGCCCCTAGATCATGATATTCAGATGGATCTTTTGTCAGATCAGGGTAACATTCCTTTATTTGAATCTGGACCTTGGATGAGACCACAGCCTCTAAGCATTTAGACAGACATTGTTCAGACTTGACTGATTCACGGTGGTTGCCTTCTACGGAGAGATGAACAGCTGCAGTTCCCAGGCAGGTGTCATTTAAAGGACGTCCATCCAAAGCCAGAATTCGATGTTCTTTAGGGGAGGGCAAAATCTGAATACCCAAAGAGAAAGCAAAATTATGGTCAATGAATTCAGTATCAGCTCCAGAATCAATAAACACTTTGATAGGTAGCTTCTTACCGTTAACCTTGGACCTCTGCAGGTAACTTTGGAAGAGAACGTTTCACAGGTATAGTTACTGTGCTAAGAATGTGACCTCTTTTACCTGAGGAGGTTGTGTCTCTGAGCGGGCGCTGGAAAACTTGGTGGCCGGGGTTACCACAGTAGAAACAAAGTCCCTTGGATCTCCTCCTCAGCCTCTCCTCTTTGGACAACTTAGATCTCCCGATCTGCATGGGTTCCTCAAGGTCCAATTTGGGACTAAACGGGATGGATGAAGCTTGGGTAGGGCCTGAGGAGTTCAAGGCACTGTGGTTAGAGATGGGCTTGGTGTTACCTCTTGTCTCTCAACGTCTCTCGTGAAGGCACAAATCAATATGGGTAGCCAGATCCTCCAGTTGTCTCAGGAACTGAGGTGGGTCTCTAGCAGCGAGCTCATCCTTGATGTCATCATTTAGTGCTTGGAGAAAGACATCCTGGAGCGCCTCCTCATTCCAGTGGCTGTCAACTAATGTGTGAAAGTCAATAATGAAATCAGTTACTTGCCTGTTACTCTGTTTGATCTTGGGCAGAATCTTTATATTGGTAACATATCAATGAGTCCCATTGCCATTCTGCTGTTCCCCATAGTTTAGCCTTGCCAGAAAGTAAAGAAATCACATAGGCCATCTTTGCTCTTTCGGAGGGAAAAGAAGAAGGTTGTAATTGGAATTGGATTTCACATTGAGTTAGAAAGGGACGGCATTGATCAGGGTTGCCTTTAAATACCTCTGGTGGTGTTAATCGAGGTTCCTGACTGGGAGGAGAGCGAAAAAATCCTGGTGGCAGTGATGAGACGTGATGTCCAGAAGATGGAGCTGCTTGACCAGTAGAGTGGCTGTCAGTGTGAGAAATGCTTTTAATTGCATTGCATAAAATATTAACTTTGTTCTCTAATCTCCCAATAGTTCCTTCAACATCATTTTCCACTCTTGTGATGGCATAGAACTCATAATGGCCAAAGTATCTGTTAAGATACAGGTTTTGAGTTCAGAGATGCAGCCTGACCACAAAAATAAATTTAAACTTTTATTGGAGGAGAAGCTGTTGAATCTCATCAGAGTTGTCACGGAACTGGGAGCAGGAACTCCCTCTAGGCAGAGGAAAGAAGAGTTAGTGGCTGAACTTAGAAATAACAGGGTCAAAAAATAAACAGCCACTAACCTTCTGACAGATGACCGAGGCAGGGAGAATTTCCAAGTGATTGTGTCAGAAGATCTGTGACGTTCGTTAGTGATGACGTCACCGTAACAATCACTGAGTGAGGAGAATCCATGGTCCAGGGAGAAGGTGTGGGTCATACACATAGAACCCAAGAGGGCAGACAAATCCAGAGGGAGAGGCTTAACTTGTGGTGAGAGCGAGGGTCAATTTCCGTGAATCCGAAGGCGAAGAGGGGCAAGGCGAGAGGTGGTCAGTGGTTCAAAAAGGGAGGTCGAGGTAATGTGATCAATCCGAGACATGAGACAAGAATGCTGGATAATCTACTAAGCTATGCTGTTCGATAATCTGGTGATGATAGTATGGCATGGTGTGGCTTAAATACAAGAAAACACAGGTGAGTGGCATGATGATGATAATTACTTGGCTTGGGCGTGACTGAAGAGAGCTGTGACAGGTGGGGGAGAGCGTGAATCATGACAGTTTCTAAAACAAAATTGTTCAAATTTAGTTGTTTTTCTTAAAACAACTCCATTTGAACAGCTTCAAAATAAGCCCCAATTATCAGCCACCCATCCCCATGCTAGTTGATATGAGCTGACTGTTAGATTATTGTCATTGCACTGACAACGTGATTAGCATCATCCTAAATGCAGCACCATCATCTATTCTCTACAAAAAAGCTCCTGAAATCAGTAAATTATAACTTTCAAATGTATAAAACTATGTCAAATAAAAAGATTTAATACTATAAGACAATAAAGACTTTAAGCATATAAGATTAAAAAATGTAGAAAGTAAAATCAGATAATTTGTCAAACTCTCTGAGGCTGTTTACAACAGGTAAGATAATAACTGTTCACTTTGCAGAACAGCAAAAATTAGAGATAAAAATATATGACAAAAATGGCAACATATACGCTGAAGTGTTTTTTTATGCACTTTACTCAACTATAAGCACTTAGAAAAGACAATAAAATCAGTTTGGACTTTAAACTTTGAAGCTTGACTGAACAAGGCAGATTATCTCAGATTAAATATTAATTTATGAAGTGAGTTTTAGGTCTGCAGTTTTAAACCACAAGGATTTTTTTTATTATTGCTGCATACACATAGTGAACATAAAGGTTATATTAATTAATCTGAATTTGAATAAGCAGTTTGAAAATTACATTTTAAAAACTGACTTCTGTCTGAAAAACTAACCATTTTTGTTCAATATAAAGGTTTTCTAGGGTGTGATTTACAGGAATTACAAAAAATACTGAAATGACATAAAAAGTGTTCATTCCTGTTAGTAATGCTGAAGTAGACCAGAGGAGGCGGTCGAGCTCCACACGACTTAAACCAGGTTCTGTCTCTGAATCTGAGCTCTTGCTCTTGGCTTTATTGGAACAAGAAGACTTTAAACACTGGAGACCACAGAGTTGTGATTTTAGTGCAATAACTTTCTGTAAATTTTCTTGATTTAATCTCAAATCAAAGCAGCAACATGAGGATTAACAGGATAAGATTCTTTGAAAACATGAATAAATGATGAGTGAATGAAGTGTCAGGACTGATTTTGTTAAATATTTGTAAAGAAGCAGATCAGACATGCTGTTCTGCCTGTTTCTCCTACCGGAACCTTCCTGCTAGAGGAGGAAGGCGCTCCCTCTGATGTTATCAGGTGTGCAGGTTGATGGTGCAGATAATCTTGTTTGTTCAATAAGAACGAGACAAACAGGTTTCAGGAGCAGGAAGGCAGCAGAGCTAAACTGCTGAGAGGAGCCAGACTAGGAGGAAAACAATGACCTTATGAATGACATTAGAATGTCTGAGGACATTACAGCTGTTGGGCATTAGAGGTATCTCATAAACCACCAAATGGATACTACTTTTAAAGAGTATTCAGGATGAACATGCAACTGATACAATAAATCCATACTCAGAGCACAAACAGATCATGTTATGTCCAGCACCTAAAAAAACAAGACCAAAAAAAATACAACATATTTGTGACAAAATACACAAATAAACCAAGTATTTAGTCCAGAAACAGCTATGGATAATGGCAGAGCCTGAAGTGCTATTTTAGGCAGGTGTGACCTACATTGACCTGTGTCTGGTATTAAGTTAACAACAGATCAGAGGCAGAGATACTGGGATTAACAGATTTATCACTAAACCAGATGAGATATTAGTGCTTCTCTGTTCTTTACCAGCATTTTCAATCTTTGGTTCCTTAATAACAATTCAATTCAGTTTATATATATAGCGCCAAGTCACAACAATTGTTGTCTCAGGGCAATAACACAGATCATCGATCAAAACAAGGTCATAAAACAGATCATAAACTGCAAATATCAGCCTCAGTATGTCATTTTGTTGTTGGTGGTGAAAATCATTAATGTATAAACATGACATGACATTAAAACTAAAAGCAGAATTTTGAATATTTGATGAAAATCAGACAATGAATCAAGTGCTGATCGTTTTCTAAAAATACAAAATAAAAACAAGAGGTTCATACAGGACCATCAGAGTAAACATTAATTTTACCTTAAACAGTGACAGATATAAAAATAATTTATATATTATTTAAATATTCAACCCTCACAAAAATAACTAATAAAATATATTTTCTTAAGACAATCGATTTCATTTGTAAACTCTGAAAGCAGCAAATCGTCTTCTTCATAAGAACTTTACTGGAGTTTGAAAGGGTTTGCAGGAGTTAAACTAGATTTTGGTTCTTCCTCCAGTACTTCTCACTGTCTGGGAAGTCTGTAGTATTTAAACTACAAGTGGGCAGTATTTAAATAAGTCAGAAGTAGTTAATCAGTAGTTTTTAAACCAGAAGGCTGGCAGGTGTAAGGAGAGAATTGGGCCATTCTTCTGTTTCTGGATCACATTGAGAGTTTGAGGTAATTTTCAGAAGTTAAACCACGGGCTCAGGTGTCGCACCCCATCAGTCCGGCCTCAGGTCCTTCTCAGGTGAGGTGAGATGTTTTTCCATCATGAGATAGAACTTTGTCATCCTTCACATTCTCTTAGTGTTGGAGGTAGGTCTATGTCAGGACTGGAACCACCCACTCAGGTCTCGCACCACATCAGTCCGTCCTCTGGTCCCTCTCACCGCCTTGCACGCCATGCAGTAGTGCTCGGACCAGAAGTCCGGCTGGTGGAGGCTGTAGCTCCTCCTCCAGTCCAGGTGCCGCCTCATCCGGACGGGGTCGCTCCTCAGCATCAGCAGGTACTGAGCCAGCCCCCTCACCGAGGGGAAGTCGTCCACGTGGATAAACGCCTCGCTCGGCAGGAAACGCTCGTAGTTCTGCCTGGATGGACCCAGGACCACTGGGACCGCGCCAGCCCTCACGGCGTTCCACAGCTTCTCGGTGACGTAGTCCGTGTGTAGCGAGTTCTCCAGGGCCAGGTAGAACTGGTACCGGCTGAGAAGCTGCACCACGTGATCGACGCCGCTCGGTAACGGCAGGCCCGCGCGCCCATACACATCGACCGGAATAAACTTGCTGAGTTGGAAGTAGAAGGACACCCGCGCGTGCGTCTTGGACCAGTTGCTAACGACCCAGGCTACGAAGAGCCTCCGGGGGGTCTCGAAGGAGGAGGAGCTGAGTGGGAGGGCGCTCGTGTCCGTGCGCGCGCTGGGGACCAGGTATCCGTAGGGCATGAAGATGTCTGAGTCCGCGCGGTAGCTCATGGTGAGATTAAAGAGCCCCTCGAGGCGCCACAGTCCAGGGCTGTGCGAGGGAGACTCGAAATTCATCCAGATCCATTTCTGCGCACCTGGACGCGGCTCCGGCGGGAGTTCGGCGAGTCCAGCGGACACCTCCCGGTGGTGAAAGAGCACGGCGTCCGCCCGGCGGTACGCGCTCGTGTCGTCTGTGAGCGTACACCTGTCGACCTGAAACAGCTCCCCACAGTCCGGCAGCTGGTGGTCCTCCCCGAACGGACGGGTCCAGATAAGGAGCGTCACCTGGGGGGTCTCCGCCTCCCCGGGTTTGGACGGGAGACCGTCCGGCAGGTGGAAGACGCTGACTCCCAGGAGGAACAGAAACACCACCGCCACGCAGACAGAGTACCGGAGGAGACGCGTCCTCCGCCGGAACACGCACCTGTGGAGCCTCTGAGATAGGCCCCAAAGAGTCTGAACCCCCATTCAGAACTAGCCCCCCACTCCAGAATCTTCTTAAATCTGGTCAAGGAAACCAGAGGATTGGAAATCACCCGGTGGTTTTCTGACACACCCAACAGTTTATTGTCTCGCGTGAAATTTCTGCTGTCAGGATGAGATAAGAATAAAACTTTCAGCAGGTTTTAAAACTTCCTGGTGCATATCTGTCCTGCTTTCAGGCCTGATTTCATGTCCAAATAAAGTGAAAACACTTGGCAGAGCCGGGCCTCAGGTTTCTGCTGAATGGGGCCTTTTGTGAGACCTGTGGACTGTTGGGTGGACTTTGAGGTGTGGGTCGGATAAACACCTTCACTCATGATGCCTCAGGCTTATTTCTGTTTTGAAAATGCGTTTATAAATCAGATCCAGGCTCTAATGCAAAGAAATGCATATCGCCAAACTTTTAGTGGCAGAGTTTTGGACTAACATTATATTACCCTGTTGAGCTGGGTGTATGTTGTGGATCAGTCTCAGCTACTACCATGCCAAATTTCTGTTTAATATTTGTAAAACTGACTTGGTTATAGTCACTTTTGTATCAGCTAAGCTCAATTAGCAGTGGCAACCATCTTGAATTGGTTTGACCTCAAAAGTTATCAGTTGTAGAGGTACACCCAGAGATAATTTCCTGAATGTTTGATTAGCATCTGTCCAGTGGTTGATGAGATATTTTGCTAACAGACAAAAGTTAACTCTAGTTAATTGTGTAATTTTAAAACCAGAAAATCTTTTTCAATCTGTTAGAGTTCAGAATATATTTTGGGTATCAGTCCCAGCTACTACCACACCAAATTATAACTTTATTTCTGTAAAATTGGCTGATTTATAACCCTTTTTAACTTTTTAGGATCAATTGAATGTGGTGGGCATCTTAAATCGGATTGGCTCCAAACGTTAATCAGCTGTAGATGGAAATCTAAAGATTATTTCCTGAAAGTTTTATTCAAATTTATGCAGTGGTTCAAAAGATATTTTGCCAACAGACTAGTAAAATCATCCACCTTCGCTGATTCAACTTGTTCAAACCATTAGTAACCGTGAAAGTGTCCATGATAATGAGAAGCCATACCTGCGTCCCACCATCAGGTGTCGCCCTACTCAAGCATAAACGCACACAGAGCAGAGTGATGAAATAAAGATTTTTCTCAGAAACATGCATGTTTAATTTAGAAAATGAATAAACGTCCCAGCTGGAAATTAGGCATCCAGCAGCGAGCCTTTGAAAATGTTTGTTTTCAATGTTTTATTTATCCGATACGACCCAGCACCCTCTAACCAGAATCGTTAATAAATGACTCACAGACTTTTATGTGACGATAAACAAATGCAGGGATTTAAAAGCAACAAACTGTTCTTGAAATAGTGACTTAGCAGTCTTCATGTTAAAAAGAAAAAAAATGAATCATCTGTTCAGGTTGGTGTAAATATGTAGGAATTTTCTGATCAAAACGCATGAAAAAATAATGAGGCTACAGGGTTGGGTGTTGTGTCTGGGCTCTGGTGGGCAGGAAAAACATGCCATGACTGGGACAAGATTATTCCTCCCCAAAGACGCAGTCATGAAATCTGGGAAAAAAATACTGAGGCAGACGAGGAGATAAAGTAAGAAGCATGTGTGCATCTCCTCTGGGTTCTCCTCTTTCCTGTTTCACCTCTCCATTGTTCCGCCTCTATGAGGGACTAGTTATCCCATAAGACATTTTGTATTCTTTCTGCATTATTTATCCTCCTTTTCATCTGAACGGTTCTATTTTTGGACCAACATTTAACGCCCCGCCTGAGGTTAGGTTGTGTTGAGAAGATGCATAGCAGCTTGGAGGCTTAGCGAAATAAACATGCGTGTGTCATTCTCAGAAAAGGTTCAGTTTTGTTCATGTTAAAGCCACAGCTCAAATATTTAAACGTAATACAAACAGACAATTTCTTACCTGTTGCAGAAGGCTTCTTGAACAACTTCATAGCGCATTCCATTTGTACTTAAAAGTAAAAATTAACTTGGAAACATCATCTCACAAACCTCTGCATATGGAATTCTGACTTAGAAAGATGGAGATTTTTGACTCATCCCTACCTGAAAATTCAATAAGGCCGCCTCAAAATTCAATATGGCTGCCTCGTGCATGACAAGTGATTATAGTCGGAGTGATCGAGTTTAATTTACTCATGTTAATTAGTTTTTTGTTAAATCCCACATAATGCATAACTCAAGTATCTCTATTTATCATCGGCTAATGCTAATTAGCCTAGTTAACTTACTGAACACATTTTGCTCTCACTTTGACGTAAAAGATGTTGCATTAAAAGCTAACTACCCTCTGACTCATCAGTGTGGTCATAATCTTTATTTTCAAAGCTGAGGTTGCTCTATGCACTATTTAAGCAGGTAAGATAATAACTGTTTGTAACCTCTCCAAAGAACCCCATTTCAAATGATCTTAGCTCTTCTTTTAGGTTTAGAGATACGATCCAGTGTGTGTGAATACCGCCACAGACGGAGGCATTCAGTGTTTGATGGGACCTCCAGGTCTTCACTCATCTTCCTCATTGATTTTTCTCTTGCTTTCTGTTTTGTACTCCCAGGGGAGCGGATGTCTCAATCGGTCCCGGCTGACGAAGGAGAGCGCCTGAGCGATAAGAAAACAAATGGAAGAGGATGAAAACTAAGAGGAAGAGGCGGGCAGGAGCGAGGGGGAGGCGTTCGAGCCGATCGCTGAGGCCCTGGCCGACCCCTGACCTTGATCGTGACCTGAGAGGTTACCCCTGGAGGTCAGAGGTTGTGTGAAAGTGCCACGGTGGCGATTCACTCCACTGCTGGGTGATGATGATCTTATGCAGCCTCCCCAGCCTGTCTGACACAATCAGTGTTGCGCCTCTGCCTGCGGCTCCCAGGGGCCCCGCATCCATCTCTAACCCACACAAGGCCCCGCTAAAAGCACCTTACAGGCAGACTGGATGAGCTGAAGGAAAGCTGTTTTAGTCTTTCACCCTGTAGCTCCAGATCGTATAACAACACCAAGAATGTGTGTTTTCATCTCTATATTTAAACTTTACTCAAATCTACATGAGCTGATGAGGCTTTTTAAATCTCTTGGCACCAACACGTTCCTGCTGCTGTCCTCATCATGAAGAACTAAAGTTAAACTCTGATTGTACGAATGCTTATAAAGCATTCTCATTATTGAGATCATTTTTTCTTTCTGTCATTCTGGAGTTTTTGTGTTATTTTAACAATTTCTATATCAAAACGTTCAGGTCCTTGAAGACATTCTGGCTATGATTTTCAGTACTTCAGCAATTTATACTTTTTGAGGTATTTAGCTTTTTCTGCCACGTATTTCTCAATGAAAATAAAAAGTGCTGTTTCCAACATCCTTAAAACCCTTCCAAATGTTCATAAATATTTACTGCTTTAGTTCAGCTTTTTAAAACTGTTTTTTTACGAATTTCAGCTTCTAAATTTTTGATTTTAATTTTCTCTGCTTTCATGACATCATTTTTACATTTTCTGCTATTCTTCTGCTAATTTAGGCTTTTTGTGCTTCTTTTAGCTTCTCACTGCTATTTTAAACTTTTATACTTCTTTCTGCTAATTTCAGCTGTTTTATGTTTTTAGCTAAAATGTGTTTTGATTAGCTAAACTCCTTATTTTGGGATAATTTCAGCTTTTTACTGCTTGATTCAGCAAATGTGCTCTTTTTTCAGCTCCTATTTCATTAGCTATTTTAGACTAGTTTCTGCTATTCAGCATTCACACTGCATTTTTACCAGAAATGCAAATTTTCTTATTTTCAGTTTCAAAAATACTTTATTGATCCCAGAGGGAAATTAGGTACATTTTACATTCTAATGAATCATCAATGTTTGTGTTTTAGATTTGTTGTATACGTGATCATCTATGATAATAAATACTCATTAATTATGATTCATTAACTACCAGAAGTCTGACACATTATTTGTAATAAATGAGTGAAATCAACAGTCATGTTTTGTTGCCAACAATTACACATCATTTATTTACAGTCAAACATTGACGAGCATACTTAGGACAGTCAGTAAATTAAACCCAGGATGTAAACAGAGTCAGTTTATGTTACATTAACCCCCAAACAGTCATTTAATGATAGTAATTGTTAGAAACATGATAATTGTTACCAAAAACACTGAAAAAAATAATATATTTTAACTGAAGTCTTTGTAAAAACTAGCAAAACTTTGATCTTATGTGATCTGTGATGGTAAAATATGTTGGAATGAGCAAAAGCTGCTGTACAAAATACATAAACACTTAAATTTGCATTAAAAAAAATTCTATAAAAACACCAAAGCGTTCCTGGCATCTAATCTGGTTTATTCTTTTTGGAAGAGCCAGTCATCAGTGCATGTTCTCATACACATTAGAGCCATCACACACGAGAGGAAGTGAAGCGGTGGGCAGATATAAAGGCAGAGCTTAAAGCTGGGACTTTCTGGTCCATCACTGCACCACGGCCAACATCTCTAGTCAGCACCTCAAACCTTGTAGCTCCACTAGAGGAACCCTCGTGGAGACCAGGTGCAGATATGATAAGTTGTAGATTAGGGATGTGCTTCTTTGACCTCTGTCAGTCGTTCCTAACTGTGTGTGTGTGTGTGTGTGTGTGTGTGTGTGCACCTAAGAGGCATCTGCACAGATACATGGACTGCTGATGTGTCATATTCTTGATTTGTAGACTTTTCCACAGTTGTCAGAAGGGAAAACAAACAAAGCAACAGAATAAAGAAAGGATTTTACGATCCAGTTCTTAATAGATGCTTCAGCAAGCTGAGTTTAGCAAACAAAAGGACTATAAGTCAGTTGTTTTTACAGGTGTTTTACTTAGTTTAATTTAGCCCCTAAACAGTCTTTGTTCCACTGGTGGGCAAAAACAGTTTGGTTTCTGCAGCTGAGTCTGAGTGAAGTCCTGTGACCAGAGGGTTGGTGTTTTTGAAGAGGTCAATAGGTAAACAATCATAAACTTTCAGTTATTTGTAATCATTGCCTGAAATCTTCACCTGTTCCATGTTTACCTGATGACAGTCAGAACCAATACATTTCAGGTCTTCTTTGGTGCGAGATAACGACACAAATGCAGCATAATGAACGCATTGCAGAGCTACTAAGCTGGAACGGATTATCTCAGACCAGTATTTCTGGTTTGGCTTTAATGTTAGGTAGCATCAGCAGCAGTCAGAGGCCTGGCGAGGAAAACACTGATTAACAAAAAGGGGAAGAAATGACAGGATTAAACACTGGATTCATCGGTTCATCTGCAGCTAAAATTGCAAAGCTATCGTGGTGCAGATCGATTTCAGCCAGTATTTATAAAATAGTTTTATAATGTGAGTCACATTGCTGTTATTAAACCTTAATGATTAAATAGAGGCATGAACATTTCTTATGGTGCACACAGTGGCAGTAATTCAATGTGTTTTTTATGAAATGCATGTGACTGGGCGTGAGGAGAAAACTGCAAATCTCTTTATTATATCTATAAATGATGTATGAAATAAGGCAAAGCTATTTCAGCTGCGTATCAGCTGTTCATACTTCAGGAGGAGACACAAACAGCTTGAAATCAAATCAGCTAATCGCCTGAAAGTTTGAAGTAAAGAATGCCCACCTTTGTATCCAGCCAAAGAGATGTTATTATCTATGGCACATTCTTGGGTTATTTTCAGTGAACACAATTAAAGTGCAATGATTGTGAGGGGGAAAAAAAGCAAATAATTGGTGGTAGAAAATAAAGCTATGAAATGGAATATATTTTTTTAAAAAACAGCTTTACAAAAAAATAAAAATATCGCAAAAGTGTGAAGGCAGGCAGGCGTGGATTTTCCACGTTGCAGGTCTGAGATCACAATCTACAGGTTTAAATTTGGGAAGCCACAAAGTGCTAAAAATGAAAACAAGGTTTTCAGCAGATGTGTTGGCCTGATAAACTCGAGCAGCTCGGCTTAGGAGGTTCAGAGGCTCGTTGGTGTGTTTTAAGGTGAACAAGGCAGAGCAGTTTGACACAAGGATCCAGGGCGCGCACACACACAGACATTTTGCGTGCAGCCTGATTAGATTCTTTGCATATTTCTCTTAGGCACGTCGACACACTGTAGAGGTCAGAGGTCACCGTCGGCAGGAGTGATGCCTCGAGAGAGGTCTGGGGTTCACACTTACCGCTCAAGGTCACTTCAGCAATAGATATGAATGCACACTGACAGTCTGAGCACTGCTGCTGCAGCAACACCAGATTAGAGGAGAAACTGCATTTTAAAAGAGCTTTCCTTTAATAAAACTATCAGGCTCCTAATTAAAATACTGTTCCTATTATGAATAAATCTAATTTGTACATTAGAACTCCTCTTATTGCAACTAAAATTTGTAATAATCATTACACTGAAATAATTCTGTTTAATAAATTGTAAGTGAGACAGATAATATCCATTCAGATAGATTATTATGGTGCAGTCATTTATAAAATGTAAGCTAATTGGATGATGTTCTACCAGTAACAAATGTATCAAACTCAAAGAATACTTTTTAGCCTAAATTTGACATGTTCAGAAGAAATTGGGTCAATTCATTTCTTTGTCATATCTTCCTTTTTTATCTCCCAGCACAGAACAGTCACAGAAAACACTGGAGCTGACGTTCTTCTTTCTCCATTTTCAGATATGGTTTCTGTTGAAAGATTACTGACTGGGCCTGCTGGGAAAACTTATAAGGCCCAATATGTGGTGGTGGTGTCAATTAATCCAGAAATATACAGTAAGTTTTAATAAAACAAAAATAAATAAAGAAATTCAATAAAAAAAAGCTTCATTAAAAAAAACAAATTGTATGCAGAGATCTAAATTGTTCTAAAGGAGGCATTAAAAGACCAAAATGAGACAGTCACAAAAAGGCAACATGTGACTAAGAAACAAGATACCTAAATTGAAACAAATAACGTTAAAGTTAAATTCTTTATAGTGGGCTTCTGTGAAAAGGTTTAGAATAAATGATATCTTACCTGTTATAGCTCTTTGAACAACCTGACTGACACTTTTTGTTTCTCATTACACTTTTATTTACATGGAATTACAATATGTGTTTTTTTTTTATTACAAATAGCAGCAATAGCTAGCCATAGCACTTCCTGTGTAGCCTTCTGGTTTAAATTATAATACAAAACTTTAAAAATGTAAACTTATAGTATCAAGTAATAAACTTCATACCATAAAAACCAGGGATGTACAACTGCAGTAACATTCGGCCAGACCACTGATGAGTTTATTTAAAATAAAACTAGATTTGAAATTATGAATTCAATTAATGTAATGACAATATTAGTTAAATGTTCGGTCTAGAGCTGTTAGCTTTCTATAACTGTAGTCCTAAGAGTAATTTAGTTGCATAGCCCTGCTCTAAACTGAATTGAATTAAACTAAACATGCTTAAAGTAAACTATGCTAATTAATGTTGACAGTGTCGGCCATTGAAAAAAGAATTATTGGGGAAAAATAATATCAATGTCATTTATTTATTCATCAAGAATTGTGTTTAATTCCTTAGTTATATAAACAAAAAATGCTACATTTGAGAGGTCAGCAATCCATTTTGGTCGTGGCAACACTCAAACTAGGTGTTAGCTCCCCAATTTTGTCAATACTAAATCACCATCTACAACAGGTAAGATATTATACGTATATTTTTCCACAGAGCCCTGTTTAAAATATCTGAACTATTCCTTAATGTCAACATTAGTAGCAACACGAAAAATTCAAAGTCAAAATTCAAAACAATCTTATAAGCTTGAAAATAACCCCAAGTTAAACTTATTTGGGCTAAAAACAAAAAGACACAGTTAAACTGATTTCAACTAAAAATACACAAATATCAGTTATAAAACTACTGGAAATTAAATATATAGATGTAAATGGACTAATTCATTGATTAAAATATAATGTGAAAAAATACATTATTTTTGCTTTATTTTGTAACATTTGAGCTCATTGTTTTATTATGTGCCCATGTTTAGTCTTATTAACCTATGACGTTTAATAAAATAAAATAATAGTTTAATTCATACCTGTTTGTTAAAACAGAGTTTAATTTAATGCTAGTTTGGTTGTTTACCTGTAATATCTAAATGTTGATAAAATGCTATTTAAACAATTATAATGGCGTTATTAAGGCAACACTCGCGCGAACTGACTCCGCTCCGTGAAGCGGCCTGTGTCGCGGAAGCGTGCTGGTTGTGATCCGGTCCGGGTGTTCCGGACACCCGGTCCTCTCCACTGAACTCCAACCCCCGCGCGCTCTCTATCAGCGTCTCATTCCTGTCTCAATATGTCTCAAGATGGCGGCCAACGCAGGATCGATGTTTCAATATTGGAAGCGCTTTGACTTACAGCAACTACAGGTCAGTTTACTCTCTGTTACAGCCGCCTCGTCTGCTGCTCGCTTCGGCCGTGTTCGCCCCTCTCTCGTGGGCCGTGTTTTATTTTTTTGAGGGGGGCTTTTCGGCGGCTGCCTCGTAGCTGTTTCGGAAAGAGAATTCAAGACCTCTTCCTCGCATTGATGAAAGTGGCTCTCTCTCGCTGATCAGAAATTGATCCTCTTTGTTCAATTCAACATCGATCGGACACACTGCAACAAGCCGGGGCGACGCCGCGGGGATGCGCCGAAACAAAAAGCTACGAGCGGCGGGGGCTCTGACGGAAAGCTTTCGGTTGGTTCTCTTTATTAGTGCGTGTTGTTCAACTTTTACCAGAACTGGTAGCCGTAGTTAGCCCCGACGCTTTAGCCGCCGCTTGTAAGGTTGGATAATTTAGAGAGAGAGGGGGGGAGAAAAAAATAGTGCGACTGTTTTACGGTGGCGCTGTGGTGACACCAACGATTTGAGACGGCCAACACACACACACACACAATTTGCTTTTTTATCTGCTTTTAACACATACATTGTTAAGTTTAGTTACAGGCTAACGGTTTGGGAACATAACTCGGAAATTATGCTGGATTAACACTCGGTGGTTTATGTTTTGGGTTGACGGCTTTCAGTCAGTAAGTGTGAGGGATTTTTTTTAGTAGACGTTTCATTGCCACGTCTGTGTTAGAAGTGGACCGGACCGGGACAGACAGAGTTGCTCGTTTGACGGGACGCAATTATGAAAAATGAGACATGTGACGGATCGTGACCTTGCGTTTGTGATGAACTCCCCGAAACGTCCTCATCGCGCACGGAGGGTAGATTCGAAGCAAATATTGGACAAATATTAGGCCCCCATTTTTTATGTGAATATATTAGAGCTTGTTTTGACCCATCACAAGACGTGTAGACAATGGGCACTGTTGTTTTTTTTCCTTCACCCCCGTGGCATTTAACGCGCTTTGCTGAATTTCAAATCGCAATTTATGAATATTAGTTGCTGCCGTCATTAACACAATACTGCATTATGTAGGCAGCCGCCTGATTGTTCATGCATTATTTTGTGAGCTGCACGAGCTTTTAAACTTTTATTTGGGTCATGATGCCCCTATGACTGTGTTAGACAAAAGGACAGTGAACAAGTCTTCCCAGTGGGCTTTGTGTTGCTCTGACGCCACATCATCAAGGCTTCACTTCTCCTGTTCATTTGATCCTTGTTTGGTCCTCCTGATCGTGGCCCCCTTGGTTGTACATCATGTTCAATTAAAGAACCCGCATTCCTTGAAGGGATGCATGTCACCCACTACTTTTAAGGCAATAGTTTTAAGCTTTTATTTCAACAAGAAATGGCAAGATTTGCATCATTTGTGGTTAAACTTTGTCAAATAAAGTGATGAGATATCGCTAGATGTCTTGCTCAGAGTATTGTAGATAACTCTCAGCTACTACCATGCCCGATGTTGCCTACAAAAATGATTGATTTACAGCAATTTTTGTGTTTAGTAATGTTAACTAGCAGTGGTAGCCATCTTGAATTGGATTGATTTAAAAATTGAATCAGTTGTAAATACACATCCACTGAACACACTCTAAAAACTTTCTTAAAATCCATTCAGTGGTTTATGCATTATTTTGCTAACAGACAGAGTTGACCCCAGGAATTAATGTTAAAATTTTAAAACAATTATATCACCAAATGAGTAGCACTTGGAATATGTGTTGTGAATCACTCTCAGCTACTACCTAACCCTCTAGCTCCATATATGCAAAATTGGCAGAATTATTGCCTTTGAATGTGTGTTTTTATGGTTAGTTTGATGTGGCAGCCATTTTGAACCAGGTTGGTTCCAGAAGTTAATCTGTTGTAGATGTGAATCAAATGAGTACTCGCACACAGACATGGAAAATAAAAAAAAAAACCATTTGAAAAGAGAAATTATGACTGCTTTCTCCAGTCTTTTCTATCTGTCACCCCCTCTCCTTAAAACAACAACTTATCCTTTCTGGCCTCTCACCCTGCTTTCACCTTTTTTGCCCTGTTCAAACTGGTGTGAGATCTGCTATTATTATTATTTTCTTTCTCCAGATTGACAGCAAGCAGAGGCACTGCCAGCAGCTAGGACATGAAAAATGCATCGCATAAGTTTGTGATAAAGCCCTGGGTAATTATGGCAAAGGCCCCTATCACAAGCGATTAGTCAGGACAGTGAATCTGAGCGTGTGCAAAAAAGGGCTGGCTGTTGGCAGGCCTGTCTGCAGGATAGGAATCAGCCCGAGCTGGTGTGTGTGTGTGTGTGTGTGTGCGTGCGTGCGTGCGTGCGAGTGTATGTATGTGAACGCGCACAACTGCTCGGAACATTCACTTTCTATTATTGATGACATCTTATTTACTCTCCCTCCCACTGAGAGGTTCCTAGAGGAAAAGCCTTCAGAGGAACCTTTTTTTAAATTTGTTTTTTATTTATTTAATGATGACGTGGGGGGTAGCATGATATGATCAGAACATACATACAGCCTTGTCAGCCCATTGCCTCCTCATTTGTTTTATCCTTGTGATCGAACGGACAGCCTGAACTCTACGCTCACAGTCTGTTTTGTCTGTAAGAGGCACCAGCAAAGGAATGTTTTCTCTCTTTTTTTTTTTTACTTTTTGAAGATGAAAATCCACCCCAGACTAGATGTCACTAGCTTCAAGCGTCTATTCCTCACTTTCAAACGCTGATGTTCATTAAAATCTTATTTGATCAGCATGTCCCATTCCCTGTGTGTGTAGGGGGGGTGGGAGGAAACTAGCTAGGTGGTTGTTAGAGGACAGAGAGTGCTTTGAAACAGCACAGTAAGCTGTTAAGTTGTCTCTGCATGATATTTTTTTTCCCTCCTCCCCACCACTACAAACACAAATGGGTGCAACAGTGATGCTTTTAGCAAGGTCTTGCACACTTGCCGAGTGGATCAGTGATTCATAGATGATGGCAGGGTGACAGTGAATTACAGATGGAGGAGGTTTTAACGTCTGTAATCCCTGTCCGTCCATTACAGAGTTGAGTTTCCTTAGACGGGATCATCACTCTTCTCTCCTGTTGTTTGTTTTCTTTCTTTTTTTCTGTCTTTCTTTTTTTTTTAATCTAGCCGAGCAGTTTTCCGGAACAGACCACTCAGTTCTACACAATTCCCCATTTCAGCCTACATAACACTTCCTGGGTAAAAGAAAAAAGAAAAGTGCACCCCCAGAGTCCCTTTGGATAAAATAGTTTACGATCTTAGCGTAAAGCTAAATAGTGACTTGGATGAAAACTGATCTGGAGCCCGTTCCTTATTCACTGCCTCCTAATGGGTAAATTTAGGAAAAGGATTTTGTAAACTGATCCCAGAGCTGTGGTCAGTGGGAACCTGAGTGGTATAAATCTCTCAACGACTGGCTCACTGTTGTCTGCAGGAGTTTTAGTGTTAATTTATGAGCTGGTTGTCTGAACTTGCTTGGTGGGATATTTTTACCCCTCTGTTGCTGCACAGGCTGGGGGGTAAAGCACAGAGGAAAGGGGCATCACGTCATGCATATATATTTATTTATATATATATATATATTTTTTTGACTGTAGCCAAGTAGCTGCTCTGCCCAGTGACAGAACCTGGCACAGGGACTGAGGTTTCACTGTGCTGCTGCTGAGCGACTAAGCATGAGTCAGAGGAAAAAAGAACAAGTGCATGTCAGGTCTCCGGTCTGGCCTTGGGTCTGCTTTGGTCTGGGTCTTTCGTCAGCCTACTTTCTAAGAGGTCTTAGTGTGAACGTGTAGGGAGTTAGTACTTGGGAAACTGAAAAAAAACTTTATTCATATTTACCTTTAGAGGTGGGCGACATATATCGCAGACGATATTATCATCCATGTTGTTTTGAAGATATGCATTTTTACGTTATCAAGTATTCATACTGTCTCGAAAAGACAACAAATACAGTGGCAAAGGAGAGAGGCATAAGTCCTCATTCGTGGAATATTTGCCACAAAAACCAGTCAGGGGGCGGGATTCAGTCATGTGACTGGGGTCGAGGGCAGTTGAGCCAATCAGCGGGCATGATTTAGTCACGTGATTGGGGTCGGCGGCAGCTGAACTTAACAGTGGCTGTGGGCGAGATTCAGTGTTGAACTCGCAGCAGCCAAAACCACAGGGCTTAAAGTTCTCAGTTGACACGATAGGTTTTAGTTATTTTGAACGTGGCCAGGACGGATTTCTGTCATCTGTAGGGGGAGAGAAACTGTTTGTTGTCTGTTGTGGTCTTGTTAAAGCCCCCCAGTCTGTTCCAAACGGGATGCTACTTTCAACAAACCAAACAAACCCCAGAGCAATTTTATCCAATGAGAGCAGAGCAGGGCGGGTCAGTAAAGCCAGGTGAGTCTGCAGGAGCAGGAGTCCTGAGTGAGTAAACCTCTCCTCTCCTCTCCTCCCTCACTTCACTCCCGGAGCTTTGGTCTCTAAAACCTAACTTTTATATTAAATATTTGTGCTCAGAGCGCCATTATCCAACAGATATTTCCAACTTTGCACGTGTGACCAAGCTCCTCGTGCAAACGCTGTGCGTGACTCAACATTCAGTTTGTTCGTCACGCTTTTGCTCTCTTATTCTATAGCATTTCACAAGTTATAAATTGTTCTGCCACATGGAGAATACTACAAAAACGTAAGCGCCAAGTATAAACACTTCTATGCACGAGTAGCTACCCAAAGCGCAAACCAAGCCCGAAAAGACAGATATTGCTGGGTTGCAGTCACGTGACATGGATGAAGCGCGAATGTCAGATGGGGAGCAGGAAGTGATTTACTCTGGTTCAAAACACAGCAAAATGGATCACAGCAAGTACGCTAATTGCCTAAATGGGCTGGCACAGACGAGATATCACTAAACAATTTGCAAACATTTATGATCTGGTCCATATTGTCTTAATATAAAAGACTTGTCATATAATCTGGAGAATTTACTCGCGTTGAGGTGATTGACATAAACTATGTGTTGCTGCAAACTTCATATTATACGACGAGCCAGATAAAAGCTTTCAAAAGCCTCAAAACTACAATTATTTAGTTTTAGGTTGGGTCAAAAATTTAGGATCCAAAGAAGCTTTAAATGGCAGTCGACTTGTTTCTGCCTGGGTGAGTAGTGACTTGTGCTATTTTAAGTAATTAGCCTATGATAACAATGCTATCGCTAACGCTAACAATCAGTTAACCCCTGTTATTTATATGCACCTGAATCTACTTGCAATTATTGTTATTCAGCTTCTGTAAACCCAAATTCAAATAACCATTCAATTGTCTGAAAATATGATTTAAATATTATAATAGAAAGTGGTCGCTACAAACTCTTGCATTGTTTGTTTCTGTACCTCCTGCTTTTAGCCGTAGATTATTGATCCACTTTTGTCATCTTCTGTAAGTTATTTTTTTTAAATAACTCCCTTGTGACACACTACTTTTGGAACACGTAGAAAAACATCTATCTCCCAATTAGAGCGGCTGCAACAACCGTACATGGCACAGAGTTTAGACATTTTGACGCTGAATCAACAGAAGGAAACGGGGCTGCATTTACTTCCTGCCCCCCGTCTGCATTTCATGACATCGATACCATGTCATCTGCAACCCAGCAATAGTTATTTTTTTATGTCCAAACTTGGTCTTTTTCACACAAGGTACTAAATCAGAAATAAATCCAAAGTTTTTTTAAAGTGACCTCAGTCTGAACGTTCATGTTGCATTTCGTCAGGCTTTTACGTCACTGAGGTAGTGATATTTTGTTTGATACAGATTTATTATCAATACCATGCAATTTAAAGCGTCCAAAGTCTAGCTGCTTTTTTTTACTTTTTAAATTTACCATGTTCTGGATGAGGTGGTACAGTGGTTATTAGGGCTGGTTAAAATAAATCGATTTAATCGATCTTGAATTGATTTCATTTAAATTTGGGAAAATTGATTCACATGGCATGAGATCGATTCTTCCCCATGGCGTCTTGTACGTGCGTCTGAAGTGCGTTTCTATTTTTAGTCACTCCTGGCTTGCCGTATGTTTACATCCGGTTGCCATTCAGTGCTAACGTTAGCTTTCAATAAGTTGTCTGTAACAAAACAAAAACTAAGGAATCACTCACATTATCAGCCGATTCTCAGCAGAATTTAAAGATGACAGAAACCATGGCAACTTTTGTTAGCAAAGATTTGCGCTCCTACGCAGTAGTGAAAACGAAGCGGGTTAACGAGCGGCTTGTTCAGGCTCTCGAACCAAACAATGGTTTGTAAACATCTGACTGAAACTGTTCTCCACAGCTTGTATAAAAGTGTGAAAGACCACATTCTAACAAAATCGTTTAGTTTATTACCAATATTATTATTTTTAAACTTTAAGAAACATCTTAATGAAATCCACAGTGATTAAATGTTGTAGTTGTATTTTTTGTTTTAATAAGGTATAAGTAATAAGTTTTAATAAGTTTTATTGAACATGACAACA
>JARVJO010000330.1:15208733-15229076 GCA_031762555.1 Cynodonichthys magdalenae
AACTTCTTCTTCTGTGTTTTTTTAGGGAACGTTAACAACTCTGCGCATGTCAGTGCTTTTATTCTGAATAAAAGTCCCGTGCATGTAAACACTTCTCATGATCGGATTGTGTTCATGTAAACGGTACATTCGGATCATTTAATCGGAATACATTTCAATCCGATCAAAGAATTTTGCACATGTAAACATAGCTAGTGAAACTACTGTAAATCCATGAGTGTTTGCACTGAAATGCAGATGGAGGTGGTTGTTTCCAGCTGCCTTCATCATCACAGGTTTCAGATGAAGAAAAGAACATTGAGAGACTTCATGAATCTTCACTGGTTTCTGAAGGAGTGACAACCCCAGCATTTGGCTTTAAAATAAAAGAAGAAAAGTGAATGTGTAAAATTCAGATTTACAATTATAAATACAACCTCATCTCCCCTAAATTAATAGCCATTAGTAGGTACTGGCACTGAAAATGTAGAATTCACAACGTTTTTTTTTTGTTTTGTTTTTTGTTTTTCCTCAAACACATTGTTTTGGTGTGAAAAGAAAGCACTGATATTCCTTAACTGTTTACATGATTCATTGGTTTTGGGTCAAGCATTTTTATTCAAGCCAGACAAATGTAGAGAATTGTTGAGTGTAAAACGTGCTGGACTTAAGTGTTTTCAATCATTACAGCACTGAGTTCCACTGATTTCTACGTTTTTTTTAATTTTATTTTATTTTTTAACAATGATTGACTGTACCTACTAATAAAGCTACAATCTGACTTTACAAATGCTAAAAATTTTACATTCTTGTTAAAATGTTTAAAAGTACAGTTATAAATAGTCAAAATACTACCCTACCTTTGCTTTAGAGAAGCAGGACATGTCCTGTCCATGTCCCCTCGTCCTCATCATGTTTTCGTTGTTGAAAACTGACTTCCTTTGATTTTCTGTGGCTGTTTTTTTATATTACTGATAAAATCACTTTTCCTCCTGCTTCTTTTGCGTGCTGCATTTCCTACCCTGATCTTACATGCACCTCAGCTGTGGTCCCGTCGGTTCTGGTCCGGACTGGTTCGGGTAAGAACTCGCTGAAGCATGTGCAGGAAATGCGAGATTGCGCAATAAATCCAGTGATAAATGTTAAAGTCAGGACAAACTAATTCATTCTGTGGTAGATGGAGTAAACACAGCTGAAACTGCATAAATGTTGTGTTTATTAAACTTTTGATTTCAAAATAAAATTCACGTGTATCATGTGATCATTTATATGTTGCGCTGCATGTTTCCATCAGCTTTCCAAACAGAACAATACATTTTGACAGCATTTATGTATAAATATTTACAAATGTTTATCAATATAGCAAGTGTATCAACAAAACTTGTCTGTTATTAGATATTTACTTTGATAATACGGAAGTTGTGCTCGTTCCTTTTCCTGTTGGTGCGACGTCATCTGTGTAGACTGACTCCAGAGCAGCTCTTCGGGCAAAATCAATGGATGTGCGCAGCCTCGCGTATTTATATAGGTGTGTCCACGAGGTGTCGTAAAGCGAACCAGGGCGTCGTGGCGCAGCCACAGAGTGTCAAAAAGACACCCTGACGCTCCTCTATCTAAACGCATGCCCACGATAAATACGTCACACTCCACTTCAGCCCAGCTGAGTTCTGCTCTACGCCTCTTCTGGACCCGCGCCACTGAATCATTTATGAATGCGTACATGTGAATGGGACCTGCCCGCCTTCACCTGTGATCTTATGAATGACCCGGGGGGGATTAAAGCCGGACAGGTCTGTGCGGCGATAAGGTGGATTTGACTTATGAAAGAGACTATTATTACAACAAAGTCTGCTCCAGGCTGTAAACAGTCCTGTAGTGAAGCGGCTGTGATGACTCTGAAATGGGCGGGACAGAAGGGGAAGGAGGTTCTTAAAAAGACAGAGACCAATTTCAAGGTGTTTAGAAATGGATATGATGAGAAGTCACGTTTATTTTCTACATAAACAGCATTTTAATAACAACTAAAGATGACATAGTTACTTTATTATGGTATAGAATTTAAATATATGCCTGAGAAACACATAATATTGCCCCTTTAAAAAAACGATGGAGTTGTTGCAATTTTGGTCAAACCTCGATGATAAAATCATGGTCAATATCTGTAAAATTGACCAAAATATTATTATATTGTTTTCAAAGGTCAGTTGAGCGTGGTGGCCATGTTGAGTTGAGTGGTAGGCTAATCAAAATTTAAGCATAATTGAAAGGTTTCAGATTTGAAATCAACTCAGAGAGGGAACATTGAGAGTCAGAGCCTTGGGGCTTAAACACTGTAGACAAGGTGTACATGGGTTTTATTTATGGTTTCTGTTGCTCTTCACTGTTCTACTGAATCATCCAAGGAAGTATTGACTAGTTTGACAGGGCAAGGGATTTTATTTTCATCATTACTTTATTTTTATAATCTAAAATAATGGCTGAAAACAGATGAGGGTCAATCACTTTTGTCAAATGTGTAAAAACATAATTGTTGTAAAAGGCAGCTTTAATCCCAGTGGAGCAGCTTTGCTTGATGTTAACAGTAATCTCTTTCAGAATTTTGATTATCTTGATCTTTTTTTTGTTTTAAGTTAACTGGCATGCTGAAAGCAGGTGCTTTCTTTTAGTAATAGGGAAATACATATGTAAATTTTAGAATAGAAATAGAAAATTGACCCATTTTCAAATCGCACCTATATAATATGACAGCATATTTAGAAGTCTGTGTGTAAGCAGTTTAATATCTAAATCAAAAAGCTTTTTTTTTCTTTGAGCAATTTGACTGACTGGTTTATCATGTTGACCTCTTTGCAGAAATTAAACGTTTCATTTTGGATTGTCTCTTTTTAGTCTTTGTTGTTTACGTAAAAGAAAGGTCTTCATCTTTCATTTTTAAAAATATCCCTGTATGGCACCATTTCTAAAAATGTTGTCATCCACATTGAAATATGGAAAATGACCCAGAATTCTGTAGTAACTATGCCAGGCCTGTTTGTGGTGCTGTAATGCTGCTGTGAAAATACACCATAAAATGGGAAACAAGGGGTGGACATTAGGGCTGCACGATATCAGGAAAACCTGCGATGACGATATGATTTGCAATAAATGAAAAAATACTTAAGTACGCAGTGTTGATGGCTTTCTGCTCTGGGGTCAGAGTAAGAAAAATAAATACATTTCCATTACAACATTGAAAGATATTGTCGTGTTCGTTTTAGCTGCAATTCGTGTCAGAACCAGATAAGAGACTCACCAATATGATGTTACTCATAATGTAAGTGCAAAAACCATACAATACCGCAGCGCTGGTCTGATCTGCTTTAAATGCAGCCTCGTGCATAGTCATTCACAGAATCAGCCACTTTCCAGGGGCACATCACATTTTCTTCAGAAGTGGCCACGCCTTTATCTCTCCTACGGCTGAGTGGCAGCTTCTCTGACAAAATTACTCACTCTTCTGTATTCCAGCGTTTATTATGTGTTGTCGATGAATATAGGCATGTAGCTACACTGATAAAAACATTCACACTATAGTTTATACAATTTCAATATTCACCTAAAAAAAACCAACAGAATGTGTAATGTATTAAATCAGTAATTAAGACCACTCATAAATTCCTTCAACATGATGAAGTGATTGTTATTTGATATGATATTTTGTTTGTCAGACTGATGCTGACAAAACACATAAATGCAAACATTAAAGCCAACCATTTATTGCAAATTATACAGTTTTTTGCGATATGCCTATTTCACAGGCTGTTATTACGAAGATAAATTTTCAGTAAATTGTGCAGCTCTATGGGACATGCACATAATCACATCAAGAAAACTAGTTTGATCCCCAGTTTGGACCAGGGATCTTTCTGTTTGAAGTTTGCATGTTCTCTTCGTGTTTTCATGGGTTCTCTCCTAGGGCTCCAAACAATAAATCGACTTATGATTAATTGTCAAATAATGGTTTAATAAATTAAAATTAATTTCATTCAATTAACTGATATTGGTCCTGTCACACTATAACATTTTAGACAACTTATGCCAAACTTAGGAACAGTTTGTTCAAAAGTGAAGATGTCTAAGCTGAAGATGGAATAAAACAAATCTACTTGAAGCCTCTTTTGGACCTATGCATACTGTAATGCTAACAATTAGATAAAATACATATTCAATAGGAGTAAAATAGTTGTAACAAAATTTTCATGCATCAGCATAAGTTGTCTATAATGTTATAGTGTGACAGGCCTCTACCCCGACCCTATTTGTATTGAACAGAGAATATGGAAAAAAACATATTAAAGTTGCTACAAATGATTCACGTAAAGTTGCTCTCATCTGTGTGACATAACTCCCCGTCCTGTGAACCAATCAAATCAGCAAAAATTGCCGATGTCAAATCAGGCTGGGCAGGCCGGCTCTGATAGAACCACAGGGAATGCAAACACACTGATAGAGTTCAGTTGACAGTACTTTTGTTCAGTGTTGTATAAAGTACTACAAAGTGATACTTGAGTAAAAGTACAGGTATATTACCAAAAAATTACTTCAGTAAAAGTTAAAGTCTCCTTTAGGAATATTACTTGAGTAAAAGTCTTAAAGTATCTGATATTTTTTGTACTTAAGTATTAAAAGTAAAAGTATTGATTTAAAATGAGCAGTTAGATTTTCCATATTGACATTATTAGGAAGTGACCTCCCCCAAAAAATGCAGGAATGACTATGTTGTATTAAAATAATTTATGTTAAGTTGAGGATGCACTAGTCTGGCTGTTTCACTTTATACACATATATCAAGGGTGCCCAAACCTTTTCCCCAAAATGAAAATTTATCAGAGGGCTGCAGGGCCAAATGCTATAATGTAATTAATGAAATACAAATTGTTCCTAAGTACAGTAATTTTATTTTTAAAGATTAAGCTAGCAGCCAGTGCGGAGGTCCACTTTTTTGACCGACTGCACTGCAGCCTCTTATATAGTCATTGGATCAATGAATGGAATGACTTTAGGTGTAAATGTGTGTGTTTCTACATAGGACAACAAATTACAACCTAGTAACCATGGCAACTGCTGGTGGGCCAAATCAAATGGCTTGGTGGGCCAGTTTTGGCCCATGGGCTCCACTTTGGGCACCTCTGATATACAGTGTGTGTGTGTGCCACATGCATCTTCATACTAGGCTACAAATGTCTGCTATGTCCTGCTGGAGTGTGACATGATTTGTTTGTGTACAAACTAATACTGTATCAGAATTTTATATATTTATACATCTTATCCAACCACAAATAATTCACTCTATCTAGGAGGTGCATATATATGGATGGTATTTATTTTCTACAATCACAAGCTGGAATGAAAACAAGCAAAATGAAATAAAAGTGACGACTTTCTACTTCTTGCCTTTTGTAAAAATGTAAGGAGTAGAAAGTACAGATAATTGTGTGAAAATTTAAGAAGTAGAAGTAAAAAGTAGGTTGAAAAATAATTACTCAAGTAAAGTACAAATACCCAAAAATTCTACTTAAGTACAGTAACAAACTATTTGTACTTAGTTACCTTACAACTCTGCTCTTGTTTGTATTCTCACCCCTCGGGGATATTTTTTTGTTTTTATGGTTTTTAAGTTAAACTTAAAACATTAACCTGTGTTTAAAGTATAGTTTTACATCTCTGTTCATGGTGGATGTAGTGTTTCACATATTTTATTCTTTCATCGTTTTTTTTTGTTAAGTAACCTAATGGATTCCTGTTTTGTTATTTTATAAGTATGTCCAAGTTTAATAATGTGTGAGGAAACCACATTTTTTGTTTATTCAGTCAGTATTTAATACAGCTGACACAATATATTTTTAAAGTATAATGTGCTTATTTTTTAAATTAAGCAGATAAAAAATATTAACCCTTCATGTCATGGAAAGACCCTCTTGATTCAAGAGAAAACTCATGAGTCATTTGAGGAGATCAATCAACTTTACATTGATTCACTAATCGATAACTTGCATTCCTAATTTTGCTTTGTATTTCAGTAACCTCCCACAGTCTAAAAACATTATAATAGAGGTAGGACTCTGACATTCTTGTATTCAAATGTTTATGCTTAATGTGGCTACACAAAAACACAAGGGTGGCATTTGAAGATTTTTTTTTACTTTGGAACCTTCAAAAAGTAAAATTTTAGGGGTTCCTAAAATGCCATTTGTGTGTGGACACAAGGCATAAACAATAAACCTTTTTATAAAATGATCACTTATAAAAATAAAAAAAACTTTAAAAATTGCAAATTGCAACTAAAATAATGACAGAAACTAAAATTTATCTTTGTTTATGTTTCACTTTTTTGTTGTACTGTATTTAGTAACTTTTTATTCTCAGTTTAAAGTAACAGTGGTTTCTTTGTAGTCAGAGTTGATGCGCATGAATGGCATTCAAACAGGAGGGATTGTGCACTTTTGGACGTTACGCTCTAGCAGCAGGAGAAGTGTAAAGTCTTCTTGTGTCTGCTGATGAGGGCACAGAGTTTGCTGCGTAGTCAAAACCTGATTGAGTCTGAGGGTCTTTTTTTTTTTTTTTTTTTTTTTTAAGTAAGACCATACACATAATTACTTGCCCACTTGGCACAGAATCAATCCTCTTTATGTATGATGTGTTTATATAGCTTAGTGGTGAGATTTTTTTATGTTCTGGTTATTGGAAAGGGATTGGACAGAATTGAGGGTGTTAGGGATTGGCACATGACCGCCTGTAGCACAGCTCCGCTAGAGGACTCTGGGTTTTTAGCTTGGCCCAATAAAGTCATATTGATGACTTGATCCTGATTTGTGTTCATCATAAAATTCACTGAACTTCAGGATAAAGCTGGTTTGGTAAAAGGTTATCTAAGGTTTAGGAGTTTTTAGTTATGAAACCATTATTTTCCGATGTGGTGCTAACATAGTAAAGCAGACGGTTCCTCTATCCTTGTTCCTTATTTTTTCTTCTAATATTACCCAGTATAATAATTACACCTCTGTCTATGAATTGGAGCATCTAGGTTTTGACAATTAATTTAAAGTGATTAAAATTTGCTAGCTTCCTCCCTTCATCAAGCGTTGCACAAGCGCCAGCGCACGCTCGAATTCACTAACAGATAGCGCAGCTGCTCCATGGCCATGGGCAGACAGGCTGCTACATCAACTGCTCCATGGGCAGCAAGAGCAAGATGGCATGTAAGCAAGTTTTTTCTTTCTTTTTTTTTTTTTTTTTTTAAACATCCTATGCTGATGAGTAAAATCCACCACAGAAGACTGTCAACCACTTTTTAATTTTAGACTATTTTCATGGTTTGTGGATAAAACGATCAACGTTGGTCAGGGAATTAAACTTAATGCTGACGGGGAGAAAATCTCCTAATTAGTACTTGATCACACTATTTCTTTAGAGGGATGCATTGTGTGTTTTGAGAAATGTGAGCATATATACGCGAGTGTGTTCTGGGACCTTGTCAGCGGACTGAGCCACAAGGGCCCCTGTGGTAATGTGTGTATTAAATGATTAGTGTGTTAGTTAGCATAACGGCCCTTCAGCAGCGTTTAATCACTCTCAGGGGGTGGACGTCCTCACAGGGGCGCTGGATGGAAGTGGTTAGGAGGGGTAAAGGGGAGGGAAAATGGAGAGAGGCGGAGTAAAAGATTTAAACTGAGGAGACAGAGCTGCTGGTTGAATGAGTGAGTGAGTGGATGGTCTGTGGAGAGTTTGCAGAAAGGAGTGAGCACGACGGAGGGCAAGAATCCAACAAACATAATCCAGGAATTGCCACACACTCGGCAGAGAGAGAGATACAATCTTTACAAGTCCTGAAAGCCTTGTTAATGTCAGATTTCAGCTCATCATCTGGAACAAGTCCCATGAATAGCTATTAATAATAGTGTAAAATGGATGTGGATAAAGGCAGGCCTGAGCTCAGCCCTGACAACCCTGTTGTTGATAATTGCGCTGTTGTCGTTATGTTACTAAGAGAGGAGGAGTCATCTGGGGCTGACGGTTAATAATTCTTGTGAACTAACACCTACCTATTGCTACAGAGGTTTATGTCTGCCACAATTGTAACTGACTGACAGGCTGAAGGACTAAGAAAAAGCCTGCACATCAAAAGCAGCAGTGTAACAGTGTTTTTCTTGGCTGCACAAAGGTGTTATGGGTCTGTCCTCTTCCGCTTAGGCTGCAACATACGATCCAATTTGAGCTGAAGCTAAACGAGTCGTTAGCACCTTGATACATGGGTGGGCTGCCGATTAAAACTGCTTCTCCTGTCTTTGCATCCCCAATGATAATAAAGATACATATGTGACTAAATATAACTTTTGTTGTGTTTGTATTGCAGAAAGAACTTGACACCACCGCCACACAGCTTGCCAACAGACAGGACGAGAGCGAACAGTCAAGGAAGAAACTAATCGACCTGAGCCGCGAGTTCAAGAAGACCACTCCAGAGGTGAGACGACAGAAACTTACAGACCAGACAAAAATAAAAAAGAAGGCCTCTCTGCATACCTTGCTTGTCTTTTGACAGTAAGAGTTTGCCTGTGTCTGCTTTCTTCATAAATGTAGCTGTGATTATTTACTGAGGGAGCAAAGGAGAGGAGGAGACAGAGCAGGGATGCGGGCTTGGCTCCCAAAAATAGTCTCTCCATTAGTTTCCCTGAAATCCTAAAGAGACAAAACAGAAAACCCCTCAGGAGTTTGTATTATCTGACCTAGTTTTTTATGTGAGGAACAGAAAGTGTGGTCTCTGAGTGTGTGAGGGAGAAAGACCGAGAGGCAGGGCTGAGCAGCAGTGGGAGAAGGGTGGGGAGGGGGAGTGTGACAACACTACTAAGTGGAATCAGGAGGGAATTCTGTCCTGTTCCTGTGTTCCCATCTCTCCTCCTGGGAATATTTGTTTCATCTCCGTTACCAAGGCAACACATTTCAAACCTCACGGTGAAAACAAAGTATTGTTGTGTTATTATTGGTAATGTCACCACGGTGAATTATTGATGGGGGTTATGAATTATGGATGAGCGGTGCAGACAGTGGATAGAAAATGATCAACTGGATGAAGTTGACAGTGGGCCTGTTATAGTTACTTCAGGACGAGGACTGCGACGATTGACTCCGGCGTGTGGCCCTCCCTGTGTGGAAGAATGCACAACCTGCACTTCACCCAACACTTTTGCCTCTAATCTCATTTCCAAGCACAAGCAGCTCTCGGGGGGGGGGGGGGGCTCCACATGTAGAGGCACACAAAGAAACATCCAGAAAAGCAAAGGCACAAAAAGCACATAGGCAGATAGCCTAGATCACAGAACAGGACACACACATTCATCAGTGTAACAAGGCTGTGATTTAGGAAGGCTCCTCTGGCGTCTGTGTGGCCCCTGGCATCTCCCTGGTATGTGGAGGAGGAATCTGAGCCAGGCGAGACGAGCGACAGGATTCATTACAGGGCTGTAACAGGCTCAATAGAATTCAGCACTAAAACTCTGGGCGGTTGGAAGTACAGAAGCATCAGAACTGCCTAGCAGAAAGGCTGCTTCATAACATGCAATGGCCTGTGCTTGATTAAAAAACCCTCGATTGTCTTGTGTGTGTGTTTGTAGAGTTGTATATTTTTTCCCCTCTCTTCAAGCTCTGGGCTCTGTGTGTGGTTGACCAGCCCGTAGAGGGGGCTGTCAGCTCTCTGTGGTCCGCACCAGTCAACAGAGATCACAGTCACATCAGATCAGACTGCATTAAGCTGAGCGGGAGTCCGTCTCTGATCCATTATTCAACAACCAGGAGACCGGCCCACGTTGACTGTGTCTAGTCTGCTGAGCTGTACTTGGCGTGAACTGCACTCACAGCCTGCATAATAACACACACATACACTCACACAGTGGCTTTTGTAGCATTTTGAAAGTAGTGCAAAGAAATGCAGCGTGAAAACAAAGTTTTTATAATTCATCAGGACTGACACGCTGATTTCTTTCCTCTTTTTTTCCTCAAGATTTCATCTCACTGCGCTTCCTAAATTACCTAAATTATTAAATTTGCTTTTAATTTTCTTTTAGTTACGACTGCTTTCCTACAGCGCTATAAGGGGAAAGGGTGGGAATGTTTGCAAAATGCCCCAAAGATTGCTGACCAGAGGCAGTGGTAGTAAAATAACTTTGTGTGCATGTGTGTGTGCACACGCATACACACATTTGTGTTTAGCTGCAGGGCAGACAGACAGCGAATGGGAGTTCCTTACTCCCTGGAGGATTCCTCGGGCTGGCCTGTCTGCTGTCTGCCGGCAGCTTACACACCAGCCATCCATCTCCTGCTGCCTGGGCCCCTCAACACACACAAGCATGCACACACACACACACACACACACACACACAGATTGACCATGGTGTCTGTGTGCATTGTTATGTTATATGGTCATAAATCTTTGGAAGTAGAGGGGCCAGGAGGAGGAGCGCTGGTGAGTGGACCACAGAGCTCCAATGTCCAGCAGGAGTAGTTTGCTGCTGCTGTTATGTTATGTTATGGTATTAGAATGTATTTGGTCCATCTGCTTTCCCCAAGTCCTGTCTCAAATGTGAAAACAACAAAATACAAGCTAGAACAATGATTTTTTTGAAGTTTCACTAACTTGCCACTAAAATTCAGGAATATCAGTACAAATTTGGGATCTTGCATGCAGACACTTTAAAGCCATAATAGCTGTCAAAACATGCAACTTTTCAAATATTCCTTGCCTTGTTTACAAGTAAATTCAGCTACAGATCAGTTATGGAAATTCTCCCATTAGAGTTCAGAAAATCTCAGTACAGCTCATTTGCAGATGATCTTCACCCCAGCTTTTGCTTCAACGCTCAATTTTCTTCCCCAAAATGATTCTACTTCTGTCAACTCGTCCTTATAGCTTTTAGTCGCAGTTCCATTTCAGAATAAGAGACATGAATTTCACTTTTTCTCTTTTGACCCTTGATTCCATTATTCTCCCTCTGACTGTGTTTATATCCAGGGATTATGTTAGCAATTTAAAATCAGTCCCGAACTGAGACTGTCCTAAGTATGCTCGTCAATGTTCAAATGTAAACAATTAATTGTTGGCAAGAAAATATTACTCTGCTGAATTCAATTATTTACTACAAATGATGTGGTAGACTTTTTGTAGTGAATAATGTGTATTAGTGGTTATTTTTATCATTAATGATACATATACACTTATACGGTGGCCACAGTAGCTCGGTGAGCGCCACAGCCTCGTAATCCCGAGACTGCAGGTTCAAGCTCAGGTTGCATTAGGAAGGCAATCTGGTGTGAAACTCGTTCACTCACTGTGGTGACTCCTGCAGAAGGTAGCATCCAAAAGAAAAAGATGATGATACTCATACAAAAAATTTAAATCAAAACATTGAAAAATCACTTCTTTTTTACAGCTAATATGGCTTTAAAGGTATGCATTGCAGTGTCATGAAGACAATCAAAAACATAATTCATAAATTAACAAAAGAAAATCTGCACATCTATGGTTAATGTGTCCCAAAATTAAAAATTTATAAGCAAAATTTGTGAACAGCTGCCAACCACCCTTGTGTTTGTTTACCTACAAAAACAGCCGGAGTGACTGAAAATAGGTCAGCAATGGGGACGTCTATGAAAGAGTCGTTTGGGATTAAAACATCTAAGGATTTTGATATATTGTTCCATATTTACTCTAAGATTTATTGAGTTAAGTATGCAGGTATAAAGTAAAATAGGTTAGTAAACTCACTAGTCAAGAAGTTTTGCAGAAGTTGTTTTGAATGTTGAGCTTTGTCTTTATGTGCCTCCATCGCGTGATCTCCACATGTATTCTTGACAGTTCTCTTGTTTTTCATTCTTTTTTTCACATTTAACAACAGATTTAGTATTTCCACCTAAACATCACATTTGAGAGTCTACATTTGTCTGATTCCACCAAATTAGTGTACCCAGTGGGTACTACCCACACAGGCAGCCTAATGTAGGCCAATCACAGGGTTTTTGGTGAATTTGGTCTGGTGCTTTGTTTACAATGAGTGCATGTCTGCCTTTCAGCAATGCAGTATATTATCAATATTACCAAGAAACTTACTAATATAAACTTGTTCAAACTACACCATTTTACATGGTTCAGTGTAACCTTTTTATGTTTGATTTTATAATTAAAGTACCTTCAACCCTTTACTTCATGAGGGTATTGAAATGACATGTCTGAACTGGTCCCATAGGTCTTTCTGTTTGTGTATTTTCTTGAGTCTAACAATTATTTAAAGAAAATAAAGAGTAAAAACTTTATATTATTTCAAACAACGCTTCCACAGGTAATGTTATAAGTACAAGGAAACTGACCTTTGAGTTAAAAAAATTAGAATATAATCTCAGTCTTATGCAAAATTGGTAACAGTCACTTATCTTGTGGTTTTGTGTGAGTGGTTTTAATGAAAGGCGACCCTGAGCTGTAGAGGGTGGGGCTAAGGGTGTAGGTCATTATCCACAACAAGGCAATATTGAATTGGCCCCAGACAAACAGCCGCACCGACCCCTAATGAGGTAACAATGAAGCAGGGTCGCAGACTCGTGACCTGTCCTAAGCCCCAGACAAGGGGTCTGTCTGGATCAGCCTTAGATTAGTCCAGCCCCAGACGCTTGTCACAGGTCAGCTCGCTCCTCGTCACTTCTTCACTCCGTCTTTTCAGAGGAGGCTTCTGAAAGGCACCACGTCTCCTGAACACACTGCTGTTGTTGCCCTACTTATCGTCTTCATTAAGCAATTTGGTGTATGCGTTTGTGTCCTCAGACTGCGTAAATCAAATATTTTTGTACAGAACATCCTATTCTGCAGTGCTTTGTACTGTACGCTCCAGTTCAGTCTGTCAGGTTCCAGGCCTGGCTAACAGCACAGCAATTTGCATGTTCCCCTGATACATACTCGGCTGGCTATCTAATCTAGAACTGCTGACTCGTACTGGAAAGTCATGCAATGGGACTCGGAGGATGAAAAGCATTTGCTTTGTAGTAAAAACCTGGTGTGCCGCTAATGCAATTTGCATTAACTGTAAGGCTCTATCTGTGACTCGTTCCCCTCTGACTCACGCACTCATTGTGCCTCTGGGTGGCCCAGGTGGTACTGCACCTGTTCTTATGAGAAACCCAGTCCGGCAGAGCACCCCAGGGCACAAACCTGGCCTCTTCTCCTCTCATACTCATGACACACGCACCACTCTATTTTTATTGGCAGAATCAAGAATGTCTGCTAACTCATTTGCAGTTGTTGTTGGTGCTTTTTAACACTGTCCTGGTATAAGTGAGCTGTAACTACATCACTGTTCTCCCACTGTAAGCTTCTTTATGTCTACTGCTGGTTTTAGAAATAAAAATGTTATCTCTATTTTTATACTAACATCTTCATTTTGTTCCCTTTTTAGGATTTACGGAAACAAGTAGCTCCTCTGCTCAAGAGCTTCCAAGGAGAGGTGAGTGGGATTTTTAAAAAAGTTATATAGACGATAATAGGCATTCGTGCCCTTATGCAGTATTTAAATAGTGCTCTTTTTTGTATAAACCTTGTTTGACTTTGGTTGAATGGCTCTGTTTCCACTCTTGGTGTCCTCCATTCTATTTTTCTTTCATTTTTCCTTTTCACCATCTCCTGGTTTGTTTTTTTCCTCTCTTCCTACTATCTCATTTCTCCTTTTTCTTCTCCTTCTTTGCTTTGCTCTGCTCTTGATTTTCTGTCCTATTCATGAAGTGCTGTAGCCCGAGGGTGTGTTTAAATTGCATCCTGAGAAGGGGGGAGAAGTCACCACTAAATCCTAGCTCTGGCCAGTCACAACTCACCGACAGCTATTTCCTCAGACTTTGTATGTTTGCATTATTCAGTCATTTTATCTGTCTTTTTTTGCTTTTGTTGATTTGGTAAAGCGTGTTCTATTTTTTTCATGTTTTTACTTTTCATGTTTGCCTTAAGCTTTAATGTACCCAGATCAATAAGAGGTGACTCATGCGTGCATGTGCTATATCATACACCTAATATTCCCCTCCATCCCCTCCTCCATCATCCTGGCCTAATTCCATCATGGCTCCTCCTTTCTCTCAGCCATGCACTTCTAGTTCACTCCCATATGTGAAAGTCAGAGGGTAGGAGTGGAAGCGGATGGTTAAGACTGGGGCTTTATTTGGGGTTGGAGTGGGTGGATGGATTCATGCCGACGCACACACAGTAGAACACACACATTCATTCAAGCGAAATCATCTCAATAGATAGTGACAAGGGCTTTTTTTCCTACTGGCCATAGACTATTACAGTTTAACACTGGGTTAGTTTCCATATTCTTGCGTTAGAGCAACAAACACAGCCAGTGGTTACATAAAAACGCTGTAATTTATAGTGGTTTCACCATGTTCTGATGGTGACGATCCACAGTCTATTTAGAGAATAAAAACGGCAGCAGTATAATTGGGGCTTTGTCAGCTGTTTCCACCATCTTTATGTTGACACACCTCGACAGCGCACACACCACAACACGCCGAGACGCGCAGTGGGTGGCCGCGGAACCGAGCAAGACATTATCTTATGATTATTGAGATAATACTGTACACCCGCGCCAGTCTCAGAGCAGCCCATCAATCAGGCGACTATTCAACTCTTTTGCGTGCCACAACATGAGCCGTTCTGAGAATGTGTAATTTTAGCCTGTCTTTGTTTGTTTAGCCCTCAATCCTTTGATCAGGGACAAGACAGCACCAAAAAACCAAAGGGGGGTCTTCTCAGAGTCCCACAGTAAGTCATCCTTAGCGTTAACCCCCCCCCCCCCCCCCCCCAACACACACACACGTCCTGGAGCTGAAATTGTTACTAAACAAAGCTCAAAGAGAACAAAAAAAAGTAAAGGAACTTGGAGGTCTCAACACTTTGTTTAATCTTTGTCATTGAAAGGTGGATGCCCTCTGGTCATTATTATTACCAATAACAGTACAGTTTCCACAAGGCTTCGGTTTGGTAAAAGGGTTACTTGTGTGTGTTTTGTGTGTGTGTATTGCATGCTCAGTGTTTCTTGTTGGTCCATCGATCAGATAAGCTTTTCCATTATCCAAGGCTTCAGTCTCTGCTTCCCATAGCTTCCCCTTATCAGACTCCACTGGGGCCACACAGACACACACACACGCGCACACACACACACACAGACACACACACACACACACACACACTCTCACAGGTCAGCGTGATGCCCTTCACACACTGTGGGTTAGATAGGGGAGCAAGGCGGTGCTGAGTGATGGTGCACAAGGTGCTGACGTATGTATGTATGTGTTTGTGTGTGGATGTGTCAGGGATACCTTTTGCAATTGTAAGCATTTCTCATCAGTAACCTACTGATACTGGTGAGGTTTCATTTGTGTCACTTCATTTGTTGTGCTTGCTGTGTGTGTGTAGAGGGGGGTTGATGGGGGCAGGGGACCATGTAATAGCAGATGTCATTGGGATTGGTTGAACAAGCTGCAGTTCAAAACAGCAGGGTTGTATTTGCAAATCCTGGGTGGTCTTCTAATGGCTCTGGTCTTGCAGTTAACCTGCTTTTAACTGTAGGGTGTGTCCTACATTAAATGTCTATTTCCTGCCTCCCATGTTGCGCTATATAAAGCTGCTGTACCACTGACCTTGGCCCAGTCATCGTACAGTCACACAGCTGGTTTCCTTCACTGCCATCAGCAGATCTTTTATGTTTTTTTCTGTTGATATTTTCTGTGCGCTCCTTATCATAAGCTCATGTTGTAATACTCAGAACTCTGATCAAATTTTTTTGTACACACATGTTCTGTGTCGGCATTTAATCTTCCATTGATGGCCTTGCGACAGACCATCCTGATGATACGCAGTCACAAAGGAGAGGAATAAAAGAACATGAAGTACATGATGTAACACGTTTTGAAACCGAGATGTATGAGTAGAGTTGCCTATTTATTTGTATGTGTGGGAAAGAAAGAGGATAAGATGGTTGTGTGACAGAGAAACATGTGAGAAAGACTGACACTGAAAAAGATTCGCGGAGAGGGAAAAAAAAGAATGAGTCAGAGCATGCAAGTGACAAGATATAGACTGAGAGAAAGACACGGAAATAAAATGGGGGGGGGGGGGGGGCTGGCACCAGCCTACTCAGGGCCAGATGTTTTGCGGCTAAAAAACTAGAGTGAATCAAAGCCATGTGCAGAGATTTATTAGGTTCCCATAGGAGCCCAGGCAGTATTACATGTAGCCTGTTCTGTTTACAGTGGCAGGAACCCCTAAACCACCCATCAACTCCACTACTGGCTTGGCTGGGAATGTGAAGACTTTATATTTGGACTTATATAGGCTTTTGTCTCGTATTCTTTTTTTCTAGTTGTGAATATGCTGGAGGAGTTGGATTCGAATCACAAGGCTGTTTAGTCTGAGTGCCTGAGCCAGAGTAGTCGGCTGTAGCTCTGCCCGGTACAGTAGCACCATCTGAATGTCTTTATTTGGCATCTGCTTCCCTCAATTTAGACGTGATTTCAGATGTGTTTCGCCTACTGTGTCTGATTCTCATATTGAAGCGTGCCCACAGGGACTGTAGTGGAGTTCATTGCCTCGTATTGCAGCACTGACAACAGTGTTACAAGTTTCTCTGTGCAATTCTCGGATTTAATCTTTTATAGATCCAACCTAATACTGTCCGTTTCAATAATATTGGTGATTGAGCGCACGCCGTGCCCTCTTGTGTTAACGGCTGCATCAGTAATGGATCCACACTGTATTGCTACTAAAAGCTGACTGAATAATCTGCCCCTGCTGTGGCTGGAAAGACTGAGCCAGCTGTTTAATGATGTCACAGCGTGCTGGAGGGGAAACGAACACAGACTTTTCCCCCCTCTTTTATTTTAACATACACGCATTGACTGACGAACTTACCACACTCAATCGAGGACAGACAGACGTACACTGGTGCACGGCAAACGAAACGCGTCCGTCAGCAGCTGAACAGCTGAACTGGCTTCACGAAGGAAACACCAAAGCAGCTACTGCTAAGACAGCCGTGATTGCTGGCAACATACCAACGCATAGTGAGGATAGACAGATATGTCGACTACTCCTACTGTAAATTTAACAGGCCTTCCTCTGATGCTCAGATCTGAGGTGCTGTAACTGATAATTATTAACCATTACTTTTGTTTTTTCAGATTGATGCCTTGAGTAAAAGAAGTAAAGAAGCAGAGGCCGCCTTCTTGAACGTGTACAAAAAAATTATTGATGTCCCAGGTAAGAAGACTTTTCAGCCAAATCCTATTTCCTGTTGTTACCCAACAGATTTCCTTAAACCTTAATATGCTTGCTTTATTTCAGAATGCATCAAAATGAATATTAAAATGCTTTTTGTACCAAAATATATTTGTAAAATGAAACAACTTTGTTTTTACAAAATTTTGTAAAGATACCAAACTAAAATCCATCAGCCAAAGCACTACAGTACTTTTTCTGGCAGTAAAAATACATTTAACAATGAAAAACTTTTATGAGGGTGTTTGTAAGCACAGCTCATACCTTCTTGTTTTGAAATGTGTCACCAAAAAAATCTGTTTTTAAGGCCAAGAAAACCCTGCCCCTCTGGTTTGGTTTTAGCCTGGCCCTTGCCCTCCTATACAGTTCTGCTCAATTCTAGTTTCCCTTCACTGCTCCGTCTGGGATTTCTCCCATAAACAAGGATTTCTTCTGTAGAATTTTTACCTGGGCCAATCAGCAAACAGAAAGAGGAGTTTTGAACGACAACGTCGATTTTCAGCGTAGTGTCTGCGTGTAGTTTAGTGGCAGTGGAGAAAGTGAATGAAGCCAGTTCATGTTGATAAGGCTTCCAAATTAAATTAAATTTGTCTGACAAAGCCTGCAGCATCATTAACAGCCATCTCGTTCAGCTCCGTACTTCTCTCCTCTCAGTAGGGTTGTTTACAATGCAAGGAATTTCCGGTTAGCTTCTTAGCTTAGCCTCCTTCAAAGAGGAGCTGGCGCAGGCGCACTCATACGTGGCGGCCAAACAATCCAATCATTTTAAACTTTAAAAGAGGCCACGTCTATAGCAAGCAATTGCTTCTCAATAGCCGAGAGTCCAAACCCTCTGTACGAAGCAAAGTGAAGGACAAGGCGCTGATTTTTACCAGGCTAGTTTGACTGAATACGGCAAAAAGAATCAGGGCCTCCTTCCTCTGTGTCTTGAAGCCACAAAACATGGGGGCTATAAAGTAATGGGATTGGGTAAGCTGTTCATATTGTAGGTTCATGTAAAAGAAAAGAAAATAAGACAAAAATCAGTATAGACACCTAAATTCCTAAACAAAAGATGAATAGACTGTCCTTTATGAAAAGATTTGGCTCCAACAGCAGCCTCTTTTGTCCTGCCTCATTGTTCGTTTGCTTGTGTGACATCCTAATGTCTCCCCATAAAGTCTCAACGCACTGGAGTGGCTTTTACTTGGTCTCCACAAAAGGTCTAGGTGGGTATGGCCAGCATTGGTAAGACAAAGTGCACACAAGACCAGGAAAAAGAGAAGTTCTGGGGATCACTTTGTCTGTGCTGTTGGTTGTAGATTTTCAGTGTTACGGAAAAGCAGGAGGAGCCCTTTATGTAGGAAAAGAGTTGAGTTCATCTATAGCGTAAGGAGGTCATCATATTCCCACATGGATAGACCTACAGTAATATCTTTGGATTGTACTGCTCCCAATAAGTCAGCTTCAGCAGTGACGGGGCTATTCTTAACTTGTAGCAAGACAATGATGTAATGCCCGATGCACACATGCACAGAGACACAAACCAGTCTGACTAATGCAGCAGTCTTGAAAGAGGAAACAGTGTGTTTTCTTCTGTCTTCTGTCAGCTGAAGGCCTGGATACTTGGGGCCCAGTGTGCTCTGCTTTAGATTAAAGGTGTCTGGTGAGAGAGTTCGGCACCAGTGGCCCACAAGTCAAACTGTTTTTAACAGGCTGCACAGTTGATTTGAAGGAGGAGAGGGGGGTTTGTGAAGGACAAAGGTTTGATAAGAGCGAGAGAAAGTTAATTTTCAAGGACGGCAAAGCTGATAGGAGTCTACATCCAGGGCATACAGTTGAGTTCTTTACTGTTTGTTTGCATGTGTTTGAGCCTGTGTCAGCGAACGTACCTGTTTATGTTAAGGTGCGTGTGTGTGTGTGTGTCACCTTGACAGCACAAAATCAACATGAAATTCCCCAATCGTTCTCTGTTGATCTCTCATTAGCATAGTTAAGATATCTAACTGCGTCAGACATAAGACACACACACACACAGCTCCTACCCCCAGCTGTAAGCTGTCAGTTCCTCTTATCTGTACAACACACACACTTAAACACACACACATGCATAAACTGCTCTTTTAGCTGGCACGCTGATGAGCGTTGCCTGCGTCTCTTGGCTGCCTGTCACCAGTCTGCCACCCATGAGCACCAATCAGATGTGATTGGCCTGACTGACAGGGCTCTCTTCATCACACTGACAGTTAACCCTGCTGCGTGTTTTCCAGAGTTGTTGCTAAAATGCCTCTAGAAAGTTGCCTTTTTTCCTCGTGTCTCCATTTCTCTAATCTCTTATTTACCTCTTTCACTGCCTGGTTTTTACAGCCTCACTTTGTCCAACTGTCTGCTCTCATGTTTCTCTTTTTTTCTCGCTTTCAAGCTGCATCATAGTGAACACTTTCAACTGATCACAGCTCGGTAATCTCTCTTGTTAATGTGTCTCATCTGTGTTCCCGTTTATCTGCCTCTGCTGGTATCTGTTGTACAGCTCTCCTGCTGCGTCAGCATTAGTCCCTCCGGGACGAAGCCAATGTTTATCTCAGAACTCAACAATAGTTTTGTGATACAAAAGTTGATAGTGTTTCATTTAATACACTTCATGGAAGAGGTTTTGTGTGTACCGCAGTTATCTTTTACAATGACAGCAGACCTTGACTGATCTTATTTTGTTTTTTAGTGGCGGTGGTATTTTAGTTTTATTGAGCTAGTAGTCTAATTGAAGCCCAAGCATCTCTTGAAGAAATGCATATCAACCACAGCTTTTCATGATAAACATTACAGATGTATATCCAAGGACTACATTCTGATTGTTTTATTAAAATCCACGTAGTTGTTCATGAGATATTTTGCTAACAAACAGACAGGCTTGATGCCAACAGTTGATACCAAAGTTTAAAAAAAATTGCGCATGGTGTAGTAGGGCTGCTCGATTATTGTAAAAATTATAATCACGATTATTTTGATTGAAATTGAGATCTCGATTATTTAATAAAAAGAATTAT
>JARVJO010000330.1:15229176-15273294 GCA_031762555.1 Cynodonichthys magdalenae
TCGATCATTCTGTTTTTATGATCGTTGAAAACCCAAATCGTAATCAAGATTAAAATCCGATTAATCGCCCAGCACTATGGTGTAGTAGTCGAAGTACTTGTTGGGATAATATTCAGCCTCTACATCAAATCCTAGCTCAATATCTGTAAAACAGAATTATAGACATTTTTGTGTGTCAGCTATAGAACACCCAATGAATATTTTCTGATAGTTTCAGTAAAATTCAGTAGATCATTCATTAATTTCCTAACACTACAGACAGACTAACTCACAAACACAAGTAAGAACATTAACTTCTCACGCTTTTAGGCGGCTCACAATAATTAAAATTTACCTACTCAGAAATATTAGGACATGACCAGTGTATGATAAAGTCAGTATGGTTACAGAAAATCTGACTGGAAATGAAGGTATTAAAAAACTTAGAGGATTTAACGTTTTCTGTCTCTTAAAACACACAGATTCTTTTGATCATATGGTAAAAATGAGGTAGTTCGGTATCAGATGTTAGTTCTGCTTTTACAGTCAAACGTTTGTCTGTGAACAGTTAACTTTGAACATACTTTATAGGGTTTCTGGTAATTATGCTTAGGTTCTTGTTGGAATCAATCATTTTCCACAGTGAGATCAAAGGTTAGGGTCGGCTCAAAAAACATTTGTCCTGAAGCTGTTAGATTCATTGCCTCTTGCTCAAGGACACTTCACCAGGACGAACGCCCGCTCTCACACAGCCTTGACTGTAGTTATTCCTAGCACACTAGGCCACCTCACCGCCCTTGCTGGTCTGATCTGCTTTGCAGTGTGTTAAACATGGTGTGTGTTTGTGTGTGTGTGTTTTCTCCCCCAGACCCTGTACCTGTGTTGGAGCTGGCTCAGCAGCTGCAGCTGAAGCTCCAGAGGATGCACGACATTGAGACAGAGAACACCAAGCTTCGAGAGACACTGGAGGACTACAACAAAGAGTTCGCAGAAGTTAAAAACCAAGGTTAGAGAGAAATATGTGCTTGGGCAAACAATTGAGATTACTCACTTTCAGTGTGCCATTGAGGCTGCTCAAATAAATCTTAAATATATTTTTTGGTGAAAATTATTGAACGGTAAAAACACAAAAAAAATGTGTGACCAAAGGAGAGTTCTACAAAACAAGCCAGTTTCAGTTAAAACAGATTGTTTAAAGATTATAAAACACAGTGATCAATGCAAGAAGCAACACTGTAGTTGGAAATAAGAGGAATGCAGGCAGAGAATTGTGTAATTCACGTGGCCCACTCTTAATTTCAACCATTTCTAACATTTTCTCTGCTGACAGTCAGTACAGCTATTAATTTAAAGCTGAACATAACCTCCTCCTGTACAGGTTATGTGTACAGTGCAAGCTATCGCTGCAAGCTTGCCAGTTTAAAGAAAGTCTTCTTTTAAGTCATTAACCTTTTTCACACATCACCTGTCAGGTCGAGCCATAAAAGCTTTATTTCTCAACACTGTCAAACATGAAGAATAAAAATGGATCTCTTGAGTTTTAAACATGTTCATGTTTTTCCTAAACTCATCTTATAGTTGTGAATAGTTGTGAATGTCTCCAAGTCACCTGAAGAGTTTTAGAGTTGTTGTTTGACACCTGGAGGAAGCACTTGTTTGACAGAAAACATCCAAGGCAAATGTCTAGATCTAAAAACCATAACAATGTTAATTAACTTTGAAAAATTGCCTCTCTTCATTTTGAAATGTTCTCCAGCAGATTCAATTGCAAATGTGGGAACAAAACGAGTCAAAACAAGTACGATGTGGGTCGAGGTAAACAAAATAATGTGCACAACCAAGAATGCAGTTTTTTAGGCTGCTCACCACCATAGGCCATGATTTTTACAAACTAAATGTTGTTTCTTCTAAAAGTTTTAAAGTAGCAGCTTTTTTGAAGGAACTGAATTCTCTGCAAATAGAAAATGTGAGTAAAAAATATTTACTTATAATTATTTTTCTGCTAGATTTACGCACATAAAGTGCACAAACGTTTTTGCCCATAATTATACAAAAACGTTTTGTGTGTAAATATAACACAACCAATATACGTTAAGAGGGTTAAGTCTACGTTTGAACATATTTAATGACTCATACAATTTTCAGAGACACACAAAATGTACAAGGTTTTACATTTTCAAACAGGTTTTAAAGAGGAGGGGGGGACACGTGGCGTGATTTCATGAATAAAAAACGACGGTTTACTTCAGGGTATAAGAAAGATGGAAAATCTGACAAAGACAGAGAGATGAGTGTGAAGTGGTAATAAAAATGGTGCAGCTTCAGTTGGAACGGAGGAGCGAGTGAACGAGCTGGGAATGTTTTGGAATCCCCCCTCCCCTTTTTTCCCTCCTCTTTTTCCTCAGTGAGAGTTAATTGGAACAGCTCGATAGCGGCAGGGTTCCATTCTACCATTGATTTTCCTGTTCCCTCATCCTTTATCCCTCCTTCCCGCCTCAATAGATGGGGGATATTTAAACCCCCAAAACACACTCTGGAAGTCCCACTCGTGTTAAACGAACACGCGGACCTGGCTGCACACACACCAAGACACACAGAGTGCAGAGGCCATTGATCCCCACAACCTAAATGTTTAAAGTTCAGTTAAGCAGTTAAGGGGTAAGAGGGCTCTAAGGGGACTCTCCTCTATTGATTATGTGTCAGAGCTGTGAGACTGGAGTTTAAATCACACACACACACAGGCGTGCGCAGACACACACACACACACACACACAGAGTGCTCAGAGCCCTCAGTCCAAAGCATCAGGCCGCAATGCTTTAAATCATTGTCTCACTCACTTATATCTTCCTCTGAAAAAACACACACAAACACACTCTTTCATGCGCAGACGCCTGTTTATTACTCCAGTTATGTTAGATTTATTTCAGGGCACTCTGTACAGAGCTCAGCCGTCAGCAAGTGGTGGGATTTCACTTCTAATGCAGCCCTAATGAATACAACATATCTACTGTGAGTAATTGAATATTCTGTACCAGCAACGGATGTAAAGATTAGGCCGAAGCCGAAGGGGGCTGAGGTCTTCATCTGTTCATCTCGCAGAGGAAGAATGTGGGATACGAAGTGCTGGTTCTTTAGCAGAGGTCAAAACGCCCCCATCGAAAGCATCATCTTCACCACTGCCATTTATCACATCTAGGAAACAACCAGAGTCTGTTTTTCCTATGTGTTCTTGCAAAATGCCTGCATTTCCTTCCTCTGAGCTCTTGTTGTTTCTCTGCTTCATCAGAAGTGACCATAAAGGCCTTGAAGGAGAAGATCCGTGAGTACGAGCAGACTCTGAAGAACCAGGCTGAGAACTTGGCCCAAGAGAAGCAGCTTCAGCTTCACAATGACTATGCAGAAAAAGAGAGGTAAAACTATATTTTTTTGAGTTCTGTTGATGTTATCCTTGAAATTATTCCTCCCCCCACCACTCAAATGTTGCTATTTTAGATCTCTGGATCCTTGTGCCCTCGGGCACAAGTGTCACTTCTCATCTTTGAATGATTGATGTGTTTAAAGACTATTTCACGTTTTAATACTATATTAACTAATACTTCTTTTACCCTTTTGTTGTAGATATCTAGCAAAACATCATTGAATATTTCAGTAGAGATGTGGAGATAACATAGTTGTCTAGAGTTTAAGTTTGAACAATTTTCTGCATTTCACCTACAAAATAATGGTTGTTGAAACTTACAACTGAAATTATTACTGATTAAAGTGTTCAAATAATTGCTAAGAATTGAAATAAAGATACAAACACAGCACAAACAGTTTGAACTACAATTAGAGTAATTATCATTAAGGTAATTTTTATCAGTTTCATCAGTTAATGAGAAAATTTGCTATTAGGAAACAATGTTCACTTGTATTTGATTTCTGGAATTAATGTCTCAACCCTTTTATTTGTTTAAAAAAACAGTGAGGTCTTAACCTCGATTTTGGGAACCAATGATCCAAAGTTTTTAATATCAGTGGAACCAGCACTTTAAATATGTTGGGTCATTTTTAGGATGGAGGGAAGGAGTCAGTAACTATATTTTGATATAATAATCAGGGTTCCAAAGAGGCCTTAAGAAGTATGAAAGTCAAGAATTTGTTTTTAGCATTTTCTAGAAATTAAAAAAGTTTGGAAAATTGAGTATAGAAAAGCATTTCTGCTTCCAGGCCATGTTTTCAGTGATTAGTTTCTACAAATTTTGGCCTGAACTAGCAGAGTGTTTTTCTTACTGGTTATAAATAAAAATAAACAGTCACTTAATTTGATAAGTTAAAGTCTAATCAATGTATGGAATAAAGTAAATCAGAGTAAACTTGATGTCACTGAAAGCTAAAAAAGAAATCAAGGTTAAACAGAGACAACAATTCAAATAACATTTTTATAACCTTTAAAAAGTTATTGTAATTGTTCTGTACAAGCTACAATAACTAAAATTGCAATCTTTTCAAAAACATTTGCCAAAAAATGACCGTTGCATACTTGGTAACTTGTGTAGATAAATTTGTGTCATTAATATTTCCAGTCTTCGTACTGTGATGTTAAAAGTGGCGGAGACATTGAGAGAGAAAACTAAAATGTTACAAGAAGAAGGTACCTTGAATGTTTCTACTTTACTAACAGGAGGCTGTAATAAATAGCTCAACAGTGCCACTGCATGTTGAGCAAATGTTGAGCAATTGATCCGATTGTTGAAATGATATAATCACTCCTATCAAGCCTAAAAATGCTCTTCAAGTGTCCCTCCCAAGGAGGGGCCCTGGCTAACATAAAAACAATTAAGCTAATTGCATGAGATGTGGGTAGCCATATTATCTCAGCCAACATCTGATGCGGGGTTCTTTTCTCCTTCCCTGGCTTGTTATTTGATCCTGGAGTGATAGAAACCAGCTCATGATATCTGTAACCCTGTATTACCTCAGACACCAACTATATTCTCCAGCTGTGAAGTTATAAAATAAACATTTGTAATATGACATAAATAACTGAATAAACTCAGTACACAAGAAAAAGTTATCAATATAACAGTATGAAATCTGAATTCAAGTGTTAATTTGGATGTTTTCGTTATAATATACTGATTGAAACTCTATTCTTGACCTGAATGTAGAGAAAATGAATGTTTTATAGTGATTTTTAAAAAAATCTTTTGTATAAGATTTTTGATTATTAAACAGAACATTACAAATCTTAGATTTACCCTTTTTTTTAATCTTTTTTGTTTTTAAAAGTTTTCAAATGAATAAATCAAACATACGCACAAACATGGGAAGCATGTCAATAACACAAACCAAACTATTCAAATACAAAATTGTCTTGTTCATGTAAACTCTGTTCTCAAAGGTTTAACATACTCAGTCCATTTGGTCCAGATCTTGTAAAACATGTTCTTTTGCATCTTAAGGGAAAAAGACAACTTTTCCATCACTTATATTTCTTGTGTAAAGTTAATCCATTCCTCGATGGTTGGGGACTCGACTTTCAGCCATTTTCTTGTGATGGCTTTCTTGCTTGCAACAAGTAACATACCCAGTAGTTTATCAGTGTTATTCCAATTTGTTGTAGGTACATCACATAAGTACAATATTTCACATTTAAGAGGAATTTCTGCACCAAATATATTAACAACATGTTAGATTTACCCTTTTTAAGTCATTTTGTTTACTTTCAGAAGGTGAATTAAAGCGTTTTAGATTTTCGGTCGAGGATCAATTGTCCAACTGTGTTTCCTGTACGTCAGAGTTTTATAGGCCTCTTCCTGTCTGCTGAGAGCTGACTTCCTGTGTCTGAGAGGGGTAGTAAATGGATGGCACCTCCTGATGCATTTTTTCCAGCAAGGAGTGAGGGAAGGAGAGAGAGGGAGAGACTGAGATGAAAGGATGAAGTAGAGGGCAGAAAAATAGAGATGACAGGAGAGACAGATTGGCGGAGAAGGGAGGGGGGGCATCAAAGGGTGTCATAAAGATGGTATTTGTGCTAGATTATTGATGTTTTTACACACAGCAGCAATTTCTCAGCGGAGCCCAACTTTTTATGTGCTAAGAATGAATCTATTTTATCCGTGTGGTTTTCTGTCTGCCCCCCTCCTCTTCTCTGACTCAGCCCCTTGCCCTCCCCTCCACCCACCCCTGGGTGCAGCTTGCCCCAGTGGCCAGACATTCCTGCCTAATAGGGCTGCTTAATGAGGAGTGGGTTGTGTTGGGGGGGATTTTAGTGGGGGGGAAACTCGTCAGAAATGGTGGGAAAAACTGAGAAAAGTTGCCACGAAGTGTGAACCTAAAGAGTAACAGAGTCACTATCTCTTTAACTGTGACTTTCTGTTTCCTGTTCTCTTTTTTCTGTCTTTTCTCACCCCTTTAGGAAACTCCAGGAAAGCCAGGACTCCATGTCCTCGAGGTTGAAAGAGGCCGAAACCAAGGTCCAGTCCCTTCAGACAGGTACCAGCCGATCCAGTCCAGTCAAATTCCAAACAAATGTGCTTATTACCGAAAAAAGAATGGGGTTAGCGATAAATCCAATGAAAACTTCACTTCAGGTTTGTAAGATTTATCATTGAAATGTTCAGACCTGTAAAAAGAAAACAAACGATTAGGTGTAATCGGTTTCATCTGGAGTAGGTGAGTGTGGTTGATGAGGTTAACAATAGTTTGGTAGTGTAAGCGTTCTTTTCAAACACGTAGGAGGAGCGATAATAACACAGACAAAGGGCTAACTATAGAATTCATTTCTGTGAAATAACCCAAAATTTGATTTTATCAGAAAGTTTTTCTTGTCGAATGTGAACCCAAGTCTTTGTTCAGGAGCTGACTTCAAGCAGATGAACGTGCAGTTGACTCCTTTTTTTTCTCTTCATCTTTTTTACAGCACTTGAAACAACTCAGGCTGAGCTCTTTGATTTGAAGACAAAGTATGATGAAGAATCCACAGCAAAGTACGTGTTTCGCTGGTCGACGTGTGTATGTGAGGGACTTCTACCCTCTGACTCTGTATTCTGTTCTTGACATAATCTTCCTGTTTAGTGAATCCTTCTCCCTGGAACTACCCCCTCCACCCCTCTCTTTCTCATTCTGTCTCTCTCTCGCTCTCTGTGTTTCTCCACTCTCCCTAACAGCTGGAATGTCTCCCACAACGCTCAGCAGCCTCCAAATCCCAGCATTACCCACGCACTGTAAATACTGAACCGGATTCTAATTCATACTGCAGCCTAGGCAATGCATCAAAATAGATTTTTTTTGTAATGCTGTTTAGAGTTTTCTCTCTCTCTGATTTATCTGAATGATGACAGAGGGAGGAAGTTCACTTTGGGATCCTGGTCCTAAAATCACACAGGTGTTCTTACAGGTTCTGAAAGATGGGGTATCTTCAGTTACTTGAGTCGTGTGCATGTATCATTATTGATCTTATGGTGGAGACCGGGATGAGAACAGAAGCTTTTCCATGTCTGCACTCCACACTGTAAAGTGCCACTTTATGGCATTCACACTCCTCACTCTCCCTCGGGGGTCGCATTGGGAACCAGAACCAGTCGAACGTTCGAACTTCTTTCGTAAAAAAGCTGAAAAGTTATGGCTCTGGGAGGGTAAGAAACGGGGAGATTTTATGGTGCTTTATTGATAATTGTTGCACCGCAGTGAAACCTGAACTCCTGTTCTAAATACAGGGCTGTTAATAAAATGGTCAAGGGCGTCCTGCCTGTATGCACAAAGTACAGCAGGGCATCAGCTTGGCTTTTAAAACCTGCCCCTTCCAGTCCCGTTTACTGTGCCCCAGACTCGCTGTGTCTCTCCATTACCAGAGTTGTTAAATTGATTGGCTGTTAAAAACAGATCGATCCCTCTTCTGTCTTCCTCAGAATTTTTTTTCTTCTTTTCTACCTCCCACGCTTTGTGTTTTATCTTCCACATTGTGTGTTTGTGTTAGTGGAAAGGCCATAGGAAGATATTGCATGCAGTGTAGTGGCACTAATCAATAGTTATTTTTTCTTTTTTTATTAGCGGTCACTCCCTGTCTTTTTGCTCCCTGACTACGTTCCTCTTCTACTTTTTGAAACTTTCTTTTTTTCCCCTTGCCTGTGTCTGTTCCTTTAATGTCGGGGAGAAAAAATAAATAAAAATTTGAAAAGACGCTCACAGTCGGCCCCCATTTGCTTACAGAAACTAATAAGCACATGCCCGCCCACATCCACACACATGCACTCACATACAAGTACACACGCTCGCTCACTCGTGAGCCCGAGGCAGTCAGGGTCCTTGACTATGTGGCGTGCTGTGATCTGAAATTTTAATGCAACGCTTTAAAGCGCACACAAACCCTCTCTAACCCTGCACCCTCCCAGTCCTTGGAGTCCTTCCTCCGTTTACTGCTTGGCTGAGCAAATCGCCAGTGTTTGGCTGAACACAACTTTTAACCCTTTAACTGCATATATTTTAGTGCGGCAAAAAAAAGCTCAGACGCCATTTGCATCGTGCACTTTTTCCTCTTCAAAACTCACTGTAAATGTCCCAGTGAGGAGGACTTTGTGTGACAAACCTCCCCCTCGCCTCCCTCCATTCTCCTGCTGCATTTGAGTAATCTGCCTTTTAAAATGCGCGCTGACACACCCTGTAAATTTTTAGGTGCAGTGCCTAATGTGTGTGAGCGCCAGCACACCGTTGGGGAGGATGTAGCTATAGCGTAGCCCCCCTGTCTGTGTCTGCGCTGCAAGGGTCTGGCTAGTCGTTTTTTTATTCGTTTAGTCCTTGTTAAAGATTAATGATATATTGATCTCTGGGCCCCACAGGATGCTTTAAGAGTGCGTGTGCATGCCAACTCCTCTTCATCTTTGTGTGTAAATTTATCGGTGTAACTATGCTGATAACCATTTAATTGCAGATAATTAGCCAGCTGTGGACACCCCCCCCCCCTTTATTTTTTAGGTGCCCCCCAAAAATAAAATTGTGCATCACGTATACACACTCAGACACTCACATCTAGCTTTTCTTTAAGCCTCCTTGAAATTCCCAAGGTAACACACTGTGAAAACGCAATGTGGAGAAAGCCTCAGAAAGAAAAGGAATGGAGTGATGAAAGCTGGGAGGGGGGAAAAAGCAAGCCAGGGGCTCGAGGCCTCAGCGAGGAACCGAGGGATAAGAGTGCGATAGAGGAGGGAAATGAAAAACTAAATCAGGGGGAATATCCTGCTGGCACAGAGGACAGAGGCCGAAGAAGAGCGAGCGAAAAGATGAGACGGGAGGTGGAAGGAGAAAATAAGAGAGAGAGAGATGAAAAGGCGGGGGTAAAAGTGGAGGGCAGTGTGTTTAGGAGGAGGGAAGAATAGAGGCAGGCAAAGGGTGGAAAAGAAAAGGAGCAGTTGAGTGAGGAGCAGGAGATAAGAGATGAAAAGGCTAGTCTGAGATGGAGGAAGTACAGTAGGGGCTTAGAGGCTCTGGGTTTGTTTCAGAAGTCCTACGCTGATGTCACTGGGTGCATCCGTTGGCTTTCATGGCACAAAAGAAGTGTGTTTCTGTGGTGTTTTTTTTGTGTATTCATGTGATTTTTAGTGCATTTGTTCACTACTTTCTAGCGCCTCTATGTGGCTGTTGAGTAGAGTTTTTTTTATAGGAGGAAAAAAAATAAAACTTGGTGTCACCAAAGACCCGATCTCTCTGTATTGTTGAGTGTTTGAGGCTTTGATACCACTGGGTGCGTTAGCAGGCCGTGGACAGTTCCTGCCCTGCTCAGCGACTGACTGTATCAGGATATGCAGAAAATCCCTTCCCTGTGATCTGCTTTGGCCCTCAGCCTCTAGCTTTGCCTTTATAATTCCCAAATACAGCCAAATCCAAAGGTTATTTAAGAAGACTTTGTGCATCTGTACTTTGATTAAATGATCACATTTGGAGCGAGAGCAGCCCGCTGTATTTGGGTTGCATTACTACCCATAAACGCTCTCCATTACAAGCTTTTCTAGCTTGTTGGCTCCGTGACCTCACATTAGTGTGTGCGCGGGAGAGGGGGCTGAGTGCACACGTGGGTCCCGCACACTATATAGCTTAAGTCAGGATAAAAGCCGTTGAGGTAGTGCACTGTTCTGTTGCTTAAACACACACCAGATCCTTTTAACTACTAAGGAAAGGAGTAAAAGCAGCGAGTGAAAAGCTCTCCCGCCCACATCTGATTCCTTTTGCTGCATTGCCCCTGGCACAACGTTGACCTAATATCAACCGTGTCTGTTTTGTTAAACACATTCAAATCAGTAGTACTTTAGCCTATGGGACATAACACTGTTTCACATACTGTGACACACAAATACAAAGGCTGCGTGGGCTATTGGGTTCACTATCAAAAGACTGAAGTCAAATCAAAAGGTCCTAATGGACGCAGCAGCGCACATATGTGCTGACATCTTTGCACTCAGTGCTGCACACGTATTCTTGTCGGTATGTAATGTTTTAAATAAACACGCCAGCATAAGCAGTGCAACTTTGCGCTGGATTGAACGCTGTTTGTGAGGTTATGTTTGTGCTATATTGTGCTACATTTGGGGTGCTTAGTCTGAAACTTCTTGTGAAGATTTAAAATAATAATTAAGGTGCTTTTAGGTGGGGTTTTGTGGAAAGGTTATGAACACATTTGTTGTTGGTAGCCCTTTGAATGACTTCATCCAAATGGTTTTATACTGACAGATTGATGAGCAAATGGCAGGTCCGTGTGGGGTCAAGATAGAGCTGGATTGCTATCTTAAAACAACTTCAATCTGTAAATTAATTTATTTTGTGCAGATACTGTTTTAAAGAATTAGGCTAGAAATAATCTAATTTTATGATTCTTGTTGGAATAATGATGCTGGTAATCACCAGGTTGCACTGGAAGTGCTACTGCTAGAAAGTCTGATCACATTGTAAAGGTTTATTAAATAACGTTCTAATCAAATCAAATATACAGAATTTAATCTGAAGTTGTTTTAAGTCATCGCTGGTTCACTTTAGTCTTGGACTAACTGTTAGCTCATCGATTCAGTCAGATTTAAACCGTTTCTACAAACTATTTTTTAAAAAGAGTAATCTATGACAGGTAAGATATTAACTTTTTATAAGTTTTCCACAGAACCACACTTCAAAGAACAGTTTGACAATAATTGGCAATTTGTTTTAGATTTTTCTTTAATTCCTCCACGTTTGTTTCTTTTTATCTTATTGTTTGTAAGCAGGTAGTAGGTATTCACATCCCTCATGGAGGAAAATATTTCCAAACTCCAATGAGAATTACGATGCCATATTTTGACGTCTGACCTCTAGCAAGTGAGAGGTGAACCCTGGCCTCCATCCAGACCATTAGTCAGACACAATCACACAGCTTCATAGCAGATTAGTCTGCTGTATTAGGACTTAGAGCTCTATTAATGTAATCCCTCTGTTTTAGTGTGGCCTGGGTTTTAGGAGCTTACATGTGCACACCCACACGCAAAGACACACTTAAATACATGTATGCACGCATACAAGCTGTTTGGGTAATGGAGTTCACAATCAGTGGATTAAGGTGAAATTTAGACAGTAGCTTAATGGACGCAGCATTCTTTAAATGTGTGTTCTCTGAATATAATTTAGTGTTCTTTTCTTTCTGGGAATCATCCACTCATTTATCCACTGTTTTTTTTGTAAGCTCATTTTGACTCTCTTAAGTCACATGTTCTGTGATTTTCTTTAGATTAATAATGATTTTTTTTTTTTCAGAGTCGATGAAATTGAGATGGTGATGACAGACCTGGAGAGAGCCAATCAGGTAACCCACTCCATGCTAAATGGCCTGTTTTTAAAAAGAATAATGTTTAAAATTCATCTCTATTTCATTAACTTTGTGGATTTTGTCACCAAATGTCAAAACATTAAACCTGTCCAGTCTTATTAGTGTAAATCTGACTCATTTGTGCCAAAACCTTGACAATTGTCTAAAATAAAAACCGTATGACCGAGTCACAACAGCACTGCGCAGCACATTTCCTTAATGTTAAACATGGCTCGTGCTGTTTTTAGTTGACCTCACTCTGGCTGTCTTGCTGCAGAAAATATTCACCTGAGTACCAAATGTGCATTAATCTGTGCCTGAAAATAGTCCTGAACAAGCGCACCATTTGTTCTACTTTCAGGAACATTAATATCCAGCTGTTTAAAGGATTTATTGAGTTCTTTCTTAAAAAGAAAGAAAAAGCATCATGTATTTTTGACTTGCTTAAACCCAAGATGTGCTTGTTTTTCCAACAGCCTGCTTTTGTTTTTCTTTTATAATATTTTTAGAAATAAGAAAAATATGAACTATCAAACAGATTTGCTTACAGATTCACTATCTATAAAAATTTGCCCTACATGAACATGTAATGACTTTGTTCATCCCCATGAGGGTCAGTTTGTTTTACGTTGTTTTTCTCCACACCTACTCATTCAGCTGAAATACCCCCACCCTTGTGTAGTTAAATATTTCTGTACTATCTGTTAATGTCATTGTTGTTAACATTCATTGTTAGTCCAAGAGTATGATTTTGGTTAAAGGGGTAGCATAGGCATGTAATGTTAATATTAGCCCAAAGGTTAACGCTTCAACTATAATGCCACAAACGCACTATTCACACTTCTGATCTGAGGTTTACGCAGGGTGACAGCGTGGCCTGCAGCTCACTCAGACTTTTTATATGCTTTTATAAGAAGAAAATGGAAAACAGGGTGTTTTTTTTTTCTCTTCTCGCGACTAGCACTTTAGCTCCCACCCAGTCAATAACAGCTCTCAATGTGGTTGCAATTAGAAACGCTGTGAAATCGGCTCCCTGTAACTTCTAATGATGGGAAGTTGGCCTGTGTTGCAGATGATTCTCCAGCAGAACAGGACTGTTTGGTTCTAAATATAAGGCAAAGGGTATTATTTAAGTTCAGTGGAATAATTTTCTATTTTAATTATAAAACTGTTATCTCAGTTCTGTCTTGTTTTTGGTGTATTTGTTTTGGCTCCCTCCCCCCATACAACCAGCCCACCACAGAGTAAAGGTGTAGGCACATTGTGTAATGGAAAATCTTTTCTTTTAAATTTTATTACCCCTCTGCCCAACAATGGTGTGGTGTGCTCTTTAAAACGTGTCACAAACAGCTCAGTGATCATTGACCCAGAGGTGCACAAGCTGTTGTTCTGCCTTTTTTCAAAAATATATCTATTAAATTAGTTTCACTATGTCTGTTAGAAAAATTAAGATATGCTTAGATGGAAGGAAAAAATCTTAAAACCTAGAGGGTTTCTCTGAACTTGATGCTAAATCAAATGGAATGAAGCTTTTAAGTTATTTTTGACTGAAAGTGTAAGAAACTTAGAAAGTTGAATAGAAGAATCTAAACTTTGCTTTTGATTCTTTAAGATGTTCGGCTTCTAATTTGAGGAGCTTCCTCAGTTTTGATTTAGAGGTCAAAGACAAAAACATCTTCAGGAATAAAAAAATAAACCCAACAGTTTCAACTCACCATGATTACATGTCCTGGATGACTGAGAATTTACACCAGTTATAAAAAAGAAAACAACTCAGGATTTTTGTTTCACATATGTTTGTTTCCTTCCAGCGAGCAGAAGCAGCTCAGAGGGAGACAGAGTCCCTCAGAGAGCAGCTGTCCCTGAGTAACCAATCCCAGCAGCCCAGCAGTCCATCCAAGGCTGACCCTGACTCGGTAACACTTTTTATTTGTTCACTGATAAACTGTTCATTGATAAACTCAAACTTTTCTCCTTTACTGCGATGAAACACAGTTAGCTGCTAAAGCAAATCAGCCTTAGCAAACACAAAAACAACACTCTCTGTTTCACATTGAGCTAAAGTTTGATGTGGAAGTATCTGAGGGGACTTGGACCGAAGAAACCTTCACATCCACGTCACTGTATCTACTAATTTAAGAAGCTAGAGATCACAATTTGTCTGATACTGCACTTATTTATTGTAAGCATTTATAGATTTTTACTTTTTTATAAAGTTTTTTTTTTAATTGATTCATCCTCACATTGGTGTTTTTGATCACGTAGTCGTGAATGGGTGCATTTATCATTTAATTGTTAATGGACTGGGGCATCGTGTGGTCTGTGCAAAAATTCCCCATAGGGACAATAAAAATGCGTATTTATCTATGGAAGTTAGATTCCTGCATCACTAGTGACGGTATTACCAATTTGGTTGAACATGTTTGGTGTATAAATAACGTAGTTTATTAGGCTTGTAAACCAAAAAGCAAATTAACAACAGAGTCAGACTGTTGGTGCGCCTTCGCTGCAGTGCAGAGTAGTTTTAATTTGTTATTCATTGGCATATTCCTCTGAAGGAGTGGGGGTTGTGTATACTAGGGAGATTTCTGTATAAATAAATAGCATATGTTTAGTTACATTTTAGGTAAATAAATAAATCTGCAGACTTCTCTGACCTGCAGGAGCAAGCAGCAGAGGCAGCGTCCCACTCAAGTCTGGAGGCGGAGCTCAGGGCCAAAGAAAGGGAGACCGCCCAGCTGGTGGAGGATGTCCAGAGACTGCAGGCCAGCCTGACTAAACTCCGAGAGACCACCAGCTCCCAGATCTCACAGCTGGAGCAGCAGCTGAGCAGCAAATCTGCAGTTCTGAAGGTAGAAACAAAAACATACAGCACCATTTGAGGGGAGTGGTTTGATTGGTTAATTATAATTGTATTGATTGAAGTCTCTGAAATGGACCCAGGTTATAAAATGTTACATTTTTTAAACCTGTTTGTGACTACAGGAACTAGAGGAGAAACTGGAAAGTCAAGCTGACTATGAGGAGGTCAAGAAGGAGTTGAGGTGAGACGTTAACGAGATAGCAAGTGTGTGTTTAGTGTGTTTTACCTCTGATAAACACATTGTATGTTTTGATTTAAGGTTTTATACATAAAAGTGCCCAAAAGATGGTGAAGCTGGTTTGTCTTTAGCTTTATATTGTCTCACTTTGTCCTCTTTTTAAAAAGATAGAAAAGAATGTTATCTGATATTACAGCTTTTTTTAATCTCCTCAGTATCCTCAAGACTATGGAGTTTGGAACTTCTGACTCGGTGCAGGTGAAATACTTTATTGTGCTGTTGAAATAATACTCTACTGGTTAAGTTATTGACATAAAAAGTGAATGTGAAGTCAGGGGAAAGATTAAACTGATTAGAACATTTTAATGTCTTTTTCCCCTGTCCCTCTCACCAGGACTCTACCAAACCTCTGGAGGTGCTGCTGCTGGAGAAGAATCGAGCTCTTCAATCAGAGAGTGCTGCTCTGCGCATCGCCAACACCGAGCTGAGTGGTAAGTCTGGCTAGATGACAAGTGCTTATTCACGAAACTGAAACCCTGACCAGAAAAGCTAGAAAAAGCTGAATTTAAAACACACTGGCAGCTGAAAAAAAAGTCAGTCTATCTTCAGGTGAGGCTGAGCCGGGATGTAGAACAAGCGTCAGGAAAATAGAAACATGCTTGGTGGCGTGCAAAGGTTTTGATAAAAGAAAAAAAAAATTAAAGTGAGTGATTATGTGGTTAGAATTATTTTTTTAAAATCCAGATAAGTTCTTTAACAGACTTAAACATCAATAAAAACTATGACAAGAAATGAAAAACACTTGGCTGCAAAAACTGCCAGTTTTGGGCTCTTTTTTTTATTGAATATTGAAACATTTTTTCCACAGAAACAAAATATTTGATCAGAGAACCAAAAACATTTGACGCCACTGCATGTTTGCATACAAATTCATATTTTCTCTGAGAATACTTTTAATTTCTTTTTAAAATATTTGTTGAATCATACTTCAGTAAAACCACTTCCATCTACAGGCTAAAGGATTGAAAAATGCAAAAAGCACGTTGTAAATCTTTTATACAAGCACATAGATGTTGCTTGAGTCGCACATCTAACAGAAAAAAAGGCACGTTTGTTGTTAATTCACCATCAGGAGGTCAAACCTAAAGGTAAACTAAACAGCATTAAACAAAAACGAGGACATCACACTATGGTCCTTACATCAGGACTTTTGCCCTCTGCAACTGTGTTTATGGGTTTGAAATGTCAGCGCTTTAGGCTTGAATAGTTGAATAGCTTAGAATTGATTAACATTCTCAGTGAAAGGGGCTTACTGTCTCATTGAATCATGTTAGTTTCAATGGTTATGCATTAGAATGTTTCTCCGCAGCGCTCATCATCAAGAGGAATTCTAGTAGTTGGAAGTCTGAGTAAATGTAGTTTAATCTCTACATGATCTGGTGATTGTAAAAAAAAATGTCTGTTTAACTGCTAAATGAGAGCTGTGAAGTCTGTGTTTGGTGATGAATCTGTCATTTATTTATTTTTTTTTACCTGGAGTGCTTTATTTTATAAGAACTATAGACTGTGTTGCTTCATCTGCAATGAAAAGAGAACATGTTCTGCAGCAGCATAAATGAAGAGGACTCGCATTGGCTTTCTGAGGACAAATTTGACCTGTGTTCAGTTACCTCCACATTGTCTGTGGGAGAAAGAGAAACCAAGCCCTGGGCCAGGCTAATCTGCCCAAGTGGCACGGAGACAACTGTTTTGTTTGTCCTTTTTCTTTCCTTCCAGGCTGTGTCTTACAAGAAAGGTTGAAATCACAAATGCATGGGCACTTTGTCTGGGGGGGCTTGGCAAAAAAGAAAAAAAAAAAAAGAAAAATCAAAGTTCACTAATTTGGAAAAGACTCGACCAAGATAACTTTAAACTTTTTTTATTCTCTCTCTCTTGTTTTTGGAACCCCCTTTTTTGTTGACTCCCCCCATAATGCATTGTGTGTTTGACCTTTCTTGTAGGGTCAGCCGGGCGAAAAGGGACAGAAGAGTCCACAACAACAAAGGAGGACACCGTGAACAGCGACCCCTCGTCCTCACCCACCCCTCCACCTCCCTCTGTCTCTTCCTCCTCTCAGCTGCCCCTGTCTCGCGCTCACACAGACCCCCTCAACACTGCCACAACCAGCAGCGAAACACACCCCTTTACTCCTACGGGCATTGGACAGGAGCTCTACTCCCCAATGTTTCCTCTGGTGGGGGGAAAGATGGCTCTGAACTCCTTGATTCAGCGGCAGCTGCTCCAAACCTTCTACTCAAAAGCCTTACAGGAGTCATCTGGAATCCACAGTGGAGCTCTCCTGTTCACCCCCTTTACTCCAGCCCTCTCCTCCATCCCTACCTCCACGCCCGGCTCGGGCTCTGCTACCATCCCTCTGGCAGCCAGCAGCCCTCAGCCGCCTCCGGCCAGTCCTGACATGGCTCCCGTCAACGGGAGCAGCACGGCGGGCAGCGCCCCCTCCCCGTCACCCAGCCACGCCGACGCCAACACCGGGAGCGTGTTGGACGGCGAGGACATGGACACGGCGGAGATCGCCCGGCAGGTGAAGGAGCAGCTGATCAAGCACAACATCGGCCAGCGTGTGTTTGGCCACTACGTGCTGGGACTGTCCCAGGGTTCTGTCAGCGAGATCCTGGCGAGACCAAAGCCGTGGAACAAGTTAACCATCCGAGGGAAGGAGCCCTTCCATAAGATGAGGCAGTTCCTCGCCGACGAGCAGAACATCCTCGCTCTGCGCAGCATTCAGGGACGACAGAGAGGTCAGTCTATATGTTGTTAAATGCCTCTATGCGAAGGTGTGTGTGTGTGTGTGTGGATGTGTCTTGTTAGTGTGTGTGCACACAGCCCTGCACAGAGTTATTGATTAGTCTGTCAATATGGACTAGCTTTTTTATTTTTCTTTCTCTTTCCTGACTCCCTTTCTGTGCCACACCTGTGTGTTTTGAACGAGTTCCTGGTCACTCACCGATCCCAAGAGCCTCTCCGCTATTGTGGTCAATACAGAAACCTTTCACACATCAATAGTATTGATCCGAGGGGACTAGGAGGAAGCCAGGGGTACTGTTAACTGTGGGTAGATTCGATTAGCCTGGGCCTGCTTTTCTTTACGCATCAGGACATTTCTGATTGAAGGTGCCCTCAAAAATGAAACTTAACCTGCACTTCATCTGCCTTTGTTTTAAACTTGTCGCTTGTCTGTTTCAGTTCAGCTGTGGGTTTCTTTTTGAATAATTTTAGTTGGGGTAGAAGTTTAACTACAACTGTGGCCACAGATGGTACAGATCAATGTGTTTATGGGACAATATAATGTGCATTGGATGGAACAAAACAATCCTTGTATTTGCAGGGCACCATGTAGTCTAGCTATAAAAAAGAAAGAAAAAAAAAAAACACTGACGCAGCAGTGCTGTAACATAGTGTGTGGTATATTGTTTTTAACAGAGGGCTCAGGCCAGCCCCAGCTTAGCCGAGTGTTTCAGGATGTTCCGAAGCGGAGATCCATCTCCGATACACCTTCACACACAGGTCTGTCCCCTTCACATGCAGAGATTCTAGCACGTTCTGTCTGTGTGGCATGTTTGTGTCGGGGTGTATCCATGGTGTGCGTGCGCGCGTGTGTGTGTTGTCGTTTATTAATTGCAGGCAGGCATACAGATATAAATGTGCCTTGAAGGTAACCACACAGTCCCAGTGATTTGCGTCAAAGGAAAATTCAGCATGTATATTAGGGCATTTTATTGGTAGTTGTTATTCTGTGGGGAGTATTTATTTGAAGTGTGCATGTGTGAGCTCCAAATGGACCAGAGAAGTGAAGACAATCTTTTCAGAATAGCTGCCTTGTAGTTTAGTGTTGGGAATGTTCTTTGTGCTGTGTTATTAGTGTAATTATTTGATGTCATCGTTGGCTCCATTAATCCTCAATATGCTCCATCCTTGTGTTTTTAATCTTAACGTAATTTCCTGTCTCTTCCCATTCCCTCGTCCTCTCCTTCTAGGTAACATCACGGCTCGTGTCCGCACCCCCGAGGCAGGTTCAGATGAAGCTATCAAGTCCATACTGGAGCAGGCCAAAAGAGAGCTGCAGGTGCAGAAAGCTGGTGAGTTGTAGTTTTATTTCCTCATCTCCAGAACAGCCCAAGCGTTAAAGAGGCGGTGCATTATGTCTGTGTCTTCACTGACGGCCAATTTCCCCTCTTTAATAGACTTGTCCCACGCTCAGCCGTCCTACACGGGACTAAAGGGAGGGGGCGGAGGTGGAGGGGGGAGCGGAGGGGGCAGCAGCTCAGACGAAGCCATCCGCTCCATCTTGGAGCAGGCGCGCAGAGAAATGGAGGCTAACCAGGCTGCGCTGGAGCCCATCCTCAAAGCTTCATCTTCATCTTCCTCCTCAGCCTTGTCTCAGAGGGACATCCTGAACTCTCCCCTCACTGCCCCGCTCCCACCCTACAACCCCCTGGCGCTCTCGCTCAAGAAGCCTCCCAGCTCCCTCCTGTCCTCGCCTTCGTCCCCATCTCCGATCCTGGACTTCAGCTCCGGTGGGAAGAGAGAGGGCCGAGCTTCCTCAGGGATTGACATGTCGGTTGACGGAACGTTCAGGCTGGGGCGCGCCTCCGAGGGTTCGGCCCGCTCCGGAAGTGCCGCCGGGGTGGGCTACTGGAGGGAGCAGTGGTGGAGCAACATGCACTCAGACCCACGGAGGACCATGTCCAGCCAAACAGGAGAGGAAAACCATCACCAGGAGGACTCCAAAGAGGTGAGGGTGTTGGCGAAATAAAAACAAACCTCTCTTTTCTGTAGTCTTCCTGCTCTGCTGTGTTCTGGCTCCAAACCAGTTTTCATGTCTGAACCGTTCTCGTGGTGTGTTTTAGGGAATACTGAGTGACAGCCTGTCTCGACACAAACCGTGGAACAAGTTGAACCAGAGGAGCAGAGAGCCATACCTTCGTATGCAGCCGTGGGTCAACGGAGACCAAGGGCAGAATGCACACATCCAGCAAACTCAGAACCAAGGTACAAACACACAACCTGTACAGACTGACACAACCATGCCATCGTTATTCTAAAAACCTGATTAGAGCTGGTGACTAGTTGTTACTGTCAGTCTGTCACTCAGCCTTACCCACCATCCTCCTCCTGGCCTCCCCCCCGCACCCCCCCTCCCCCAGTGCTGTGGCAGTGTCAGCCAGCAAGCTGCTGGTTTGTCATGTCATAGACAAGTTAGTGTTGCAGCGCCAGATGGCAGCTCAGTATGTGTGTGTATGTGCATGTGTGTGTCTCCTTTTCTCTCTGGGGGTGTAAACAGCAGCTAATGTACACTGACAGCTCCTCATGACTGCTCTCTTCCAGCCTGCTGAGCTGCACAGCAGTACTACACAGACACAGACAGGGAGATGAAGGAATAGGAGGAGGAAGCCAAAAAAGCTTCAAACTGAAAACTTAAGCACCCTTTGCTGTTGAACAGGAGTTAAATTGCTTGACGTGATTCGACTGAAGTTCCTCCTGATCCCAGCAGGGAGAGGAGACGACTATGATTTCTCACATGACGTAACGCATCACCCTAACCTGTGTGATTCTTTGTTCTCCTCGAAGCAGAGGGCACTCCCAAGACCTCAGCGAGCTGCAGCCCGGCTCCCGAGTCCCCTCTCAGTTCAGCCGAGGAATCTGTCAACGGCCTCAGTGGCGATCCACTCGCTTTGCAGTCCTCCGGTCTTAAGCCTCCATCGGAAGATCCCTCAGGTGGGGAGTCCCAACCCGGAACTCCTCTGCCTCTGCCAGGTCACTCGGGTCTCAGCATCCAGGAGATGGTTGCAATGTCTCCTGAGCTTGATACTTACGCTATCACCAAGAAGGTGAAGGAGGTGCTAACTGATAATAATCTCGGTAAGACGCAGTGGGATGTTGTTTTGGTGCAGTTGCGTTCAAAATCCGTTCTGTGGAGTGACCGTTTCTTCTCTTTCCTCTTGCCTAACCAGGCCAGCGACTATTTGGGGAGACCATCCTGGGTCTGACTCAGGGTTCCGTCTCAGACCTGCTGGCTAGGCCTAAACCTTGGCACAAGCTGAGCCTGAAGGGCAGGGAGCCATTTGTCCGCATGCAGCTCTGGCTCCAGGACCCACACAGTGTGGAGAAACTCATGGACATGAAACGCCTGGAGAAGAAAGGTGTGTAAGAAAAGCTAGAGGAGATGGGAGCAATAAAAGTGGATTCTTTATGGCGCAGCATCCTGTCGGAAACAATGAAGATGAGTCAGAGATGCCTTCATCTGATCTGTTTCAGCATGCCTTTATTTTATAAATACATTCTTACACAAACAGAAAAACAACAACAGTCTTAGATTTACACATCTGAACACACAGTATCCTTTGTGCAGGACAGCAGAGCATGTTGTGCAGATCACAGTCGTCTTGGTGTGATGTCAGTACCAATCAGGACTGCAGACATCACGTACTATATTCGATGTGACAGCTCGGGGACTGCCGGGGGCCTGCTTACTCAGTCATCAGCACTCCTTTTCATCACCGTCATCATTATTATAATCATCAGTGTCTATACGCTTGTATTTTAATCATTTTTTTAGTCTATAGTCCTTCTGTCACTCCATCGTCGTCTTTATTATGCTCTGTCTGCAAAATGTGTTAGTCAACAAAGCCAAGAGGCCTTCCCCACCTCCAAGCAGCCTCAGAGTGACCCCTACCTACATGGATCAAGATCAGTTTATCCTTCTGAAACCACATAAAATCGTGCGTTTGATGACTTTGGATCGGTTGGTATATTTTGCATTTAGGCTCGTTTCAGACTATCGACCAAAAGTAATGCATCCAAACATCAATGGAGCAAATGTTCCAGGCCACCAGCAGAGCCCCGAGTAAAGACATGGACCTAATCCAGACCAACCATATTTGACCTCTCACTCTGGCGGTACAAGCCTGCGAGGCAGCGCGCAACTTTCAGAGTGCTCTAACCTTGCTCTGAGGGGTTTATTTCCCCCCTCTTGCAACAGTAATATATCTGACAGCGCATATCGGGGTTGGGAAAATGTCAACCTCGTGCAAAGCTGCCATGAGCTGTTCATTTTCAGCTGCTGGTGCCTGGAGTAAATAGAGCTGCTCATGGGCTGCAAAATGGAAGGGATGAGTTCATTGTTGAAATCAGTAAGAAAGATAAGAGCTTCATCTAGTGGTAGGAGAGGGAACAGACAGGGTTAGTGTTCAGGTTCAGGGAAGACGACAACTTTCTGCTACATTTTGTTTTATGTTTTCCATCTTTTACTTTCTCACAAATTTAACTTATTTTCTAGCACCATCATTTCTAACATTAGAAGCAATAAATAAACAGTTATTGATGTTTTTTTTTTATTCCAGGCGGTTGCAGCAACAGTCAAAAACTTTATCCAGTAATAAAAGCTGGGTTTTTCTATACAGGACTCACTTTGTTGTTGTGTGAAGCAAATATTGAAATTACTGGTAAATTCTTACATATGTAGGATTTCGCAATTGTATAATGTTAGTACATCCTCAAATAATTTTAGTCAAATTATCAAGGTATATTTGTTACATTTAAACTTTGAAAAATTGGATCTTTTTAGACTACTATAATTTTAAATCAATAATGACAATATTAATAGAGTTAAAATTGCATGTTTACTTCTTTTCCTAGTACATTGTTTAAATTTGTATGTAAAGTCTATATTAAATGGAAATGATATAACATTTCCCTCAATAAAAGCTGGATTATGAATAGTTTTATTATTTAAATTCATCTTGTTTGTTCATTACTAAGTTTTTTTGGTTTGTCTTTATGTTTTGTTTTTACCAGCTTACATGAAGCGGCGGCTGAGCTCCCTGAGTGATGGTCATTCTGTGGAAGGAGCTTTGGTGGGCTCTGATTACATGCAGGGCTCCCAGAGTCCGGGACAGCAGCAGCTGAAGAAGCCCAGGGTGGTCCTGGGCCCTGAAGAGAAGGAGGCCCTGAAGAAAGCTTATCAGCAGAAGCCCTACCCCTCCCCTAAAACCATCGAGGAGCTGGCCTCCCAGCTCAACTTGAAGACCAGTACAGTTATCAACTGGTTCCATAATTACAGGTTAGTACCTGGGAAAGAAAAATGTTTTATTTGGATTTTTTTTCATTATTTCCTGTTTGTTTGAACTGTTTACGTAAGTTTTGTTCAGTGACATTGTTAGGAATATATTGATAAATCTGAGGTTCTTTAAATTTCAGAAAGTAGCATCTGAACTCGTTTCTCCACCAGGTCACGGATCAGAAGAGAGCTCTTCATAGAGGAGATCCAGGCAGCTGGAGGGGTGGTTCCAGGCAGTGACGGGGGATCTCCTTCTCTACGCGGGTCCAAATCAGGAGAAGGGGACAGCTGTGATGGGACAGAATCTGAGGGAACAGTGGAGAGCCGCCAGGGACTGGGCATGAGTCTGGAGGATCACAGAGGAGCGTGCAAAGACCACAGCATGGAGACTGAGTCAGAGGTCGGGGGCTCTAATAACTCCCCTGCCCAGTTAGACTGCACCACCTCAGGCTTAGCCGGGCCAGGCTCCAGCTGTGGACAAAGTGGACTGGGGCTCTTCAGCCTCACAGAGGCGTCCTCCAGTAGCTCTGCTTCAAGTACAAACATCCCGGCCTCTGGCCCGACCAGAAACCCCAGGGACAACAATCTGCGCAAGAAAAAAGCAGCCAATCTGAATAACATCATCCACAGGCTGGAGAAGGCTGCCAGTAAAGAGGATCCCTCAGAGTGGGAGTTTTAGCTCCCTGTCTATCCTTCGTCCCTATCCTCCCATAACCTCACGACCTCTAACCTTGGACCCCTCCTGCTCTGTTCCAGTCGGAGAGTGGACACAGCCAAAGTCAAGCTCAGCAGCCATTTTTATTACAGAGAAGCTTTCCAAAAGAAACAAAGAGTGGTTGGCAAAACCCTTCAAAAGAAGATTTACTGAATAAATAGAAGAACAAAATAAGAGAGCTTAAGTGTCTCTCCTGTTAGTTTTTTTTTTTAACTGAGTTTTTGTTTTTGTACTGAGAAAAAGCACTTAGCCGTCCTGCTGGCCACTGGCCCTGCTGTACCTCCCCTCTATCACCAGCCACTGGTGCACCAGACTGGTTAGTCCTGAGCTGGGGGTCTGACCCCGCAGCTGGGGTTCGAACCTGGACTCAATAACACAGGCAAGGCCTGACACAGCAGCTGTCACAGTGATAGACACTGATAGACGATGGAGACAGGAACTCTTACAAGAACCCTCACTTTGTTAAAGGAGATTTTTTCCGCTCTTCTTCTCACCTCCCAAGTGTCCACAAACCTCCCCTCACTCAGTGAGACGCCTCATTTTTCACACTGTAGAGTGACTGTTACAAACCCTTTGCCTTTTTCACTCACTGCGTGTGCGTTTGCGTGTTAGAGGTTGTGTCAGTGTGCACCTGTGTGTGTGTGCGTGTATTTGTTGCGTGTGTGTGTGTGTGAACACCTAAAATCGGTGTGTACTCTTCTCAATGGCAGCATGTTTTCCTTTTTTTTTTTAAGTCACTGCTACACTCTTAAGAGGGTAGTAGAAGGCCTGATGGCTGAGCTGCCATGGTTACTGATAGAAGACAGATGAACTTTGACCTGTTGTATCCCATATCCTATCCTGCTGACAGCCATGTGATGGCCAGAAGGATCTTTTAATTCCTCACAAACAAACGCACTCACCTGAAGAGGAAGGAAAGAAGGAAGAAACCCTCTTTTTTTGCCTCCTTAGACCCTTCCTTTTAGGATGAAGGATCTCTGTTTTTGATACTGCAATTTGGTTGCCAATAAGAGATTGCACAGTCTATTGACTCTAAAGAGTACAAAATAGGGAATTCTAGGAAACATTTTTAATTAGTACAAAATAAGAACAGAAAATAAGAGAATAACAAGTTACTGTTTTAAAAAAAAAAAACAAATTAGACTGGAGTAACGTTGCAGCACGATGAACTTCTGTAGTACTGTAGCTGTCTGACATGGTGATTCTATACGTGTCTCTTGTTGTTTTGATTTTATTTAATTTTTTTAGGTTGTGCACGTCACAGCTGTACCCAGCACTGGACCTGCTGGGCGTGTGCACGTCTGCACCGCTAACAAAATTGTCTTTGTTCACAAACGCATCTTTTTATAGGCCAAAATCAGGAAGAGTGTTTGTGTGCGTCTGTGTGTATGTGTGTGTGTGTGTGTGTGTGTGTGCATTTATACTTGCCTGCATGTAAGTCAGGGTTGAGGTCAATTTGCTCAATTTAAGACGTAGATTTTAAAGATTCTCGACTGAAAAATAGAGGGGTTTTCAGTAAGTTAATTGCTGAATTTTTATTCTGATTATTATTATTATTTTAAATTTTTCTGCTGGTTGCTGTCGAAGTGAGTTCACCCCAGCCCTGGTGTGAGTAGTTTCCACTCGCCTCCAGTCTTTCCTGTATCCAGGGATGTGTGTGTGTGTCTTATTATTTTTATTTTGCATTGAATTCTACTGTAAACACTACAAACTTTAAGGCATATCACCTCCTCCCTGTCCCACACAAACCCTCAGTGCCTGTCAGCCCACTGCCTCCCCATTTTTGTGTGCGATTTTTTGCGTGGATGCACGTACACGCATGCCTGTCAATACATGCGTGTGCACACGTGTGTGTGTGTGTGTGTGTGAAAGAGAGATTGAGTGTTTGTTTCCAATGAGTGGGGTCATATTTCTACTTGCACACACTACTAGTGCACAACTGACACCCTTCTTTAAGCTGTTTGATGCGTTACCATTGCATTAATAATCTTCTCACAAAGTAGTGTAATACTATGATTTACTGTAGCTTGGTTTTATTGCATTTATAGTTTGGTTTTTATTCTGCTTATTTATAGGTGCTGTATTTTTTTTTTCATTTAATGTCTTATCATATGAGTTGTCTATTTTTTAAGGGATTATACTTTTCCTGAGGGCAAGTAACATTTTTATTAGACGTATAGACTGCCGGCAGTATTGGTTAATATTTACAAAGATGTACTAGTTCTCATTTGTTTGTATATTCATGAATCCTAAAGTTTAGTGTCATTTCAATAGCTTTGAAAATGTGTTTGCTACAGTTCATGCTCCCATAAGCTTAAAGCTCTCACCGCAACTGTTCTGCTCTTAAATTGCTAGCTAGAGAATCAAAGGACATATCAAGATCAGTGAATATATTTTAGTCAGTTTTTTTTAATTATTTTTATTATTTCCCTGTTTTCTATTCTCGGATCATGTTTTATTTCTCTCGAGCAAAGCCCGACACTACCGCTCAGCGGGGCGTGCTGCTTCATTTAGCCAGAGTCGCCCGCCCATTAATCACACAAACATAATTAACCGCTCCAAATTTTTACTCAAATAGGTCAAATGAAATTACCTAAACTTGAGAACGTGCACGAGTGTGTTAACTTGAAAAAAAGAGGTCATATCTGCCAAATTGAGATTAGAGAAGTGTACCAGCGAGCAGGTGTGCTACGCCATATCGAGCAGAGATAGCCAGCCTATGATTATGCAGAATTTCTATTGCAGTTCGTAACAAAGCACTTATGAGGATCTTTTTATGACTCAACCTCGGACAGGGTCTGTAAACACTACAACAGAGTACAATCCCAGGATCCTGGGAAGTGTCTGCCTTTTTTTTTTTTTTTTAAGAAAAGAAAAATCGTGGTTGTAAACCAAGCACAGACTCTTATCCACTAACACTAAAACTGAAACATAAGGTGGCTGTACGCATCTGTCCAACTGCAGACACACAAAACTCTGTCGTCCTGTACAGTTGTAGATATTTTGAGATGTTTTGGGGGTTTTATTCAGTCTCCTCAGTCCATCCTGAAGCCTTCCTGTTTCCCTAAAGCGTGCATCCTTTAGATTTTTGTCAGCCTGTTTAAAAATAACTAATCATGTCGCTGCACTGCGTTCTGACGCGTTACGTTACAATTTAGATTTTCCTGATGTATCCATGAAGTTTCTCGAACACGAGCTCCTCCTGCAGGCGACAGACGTTAGATGTCTGTCTTCTGCAGCGCAGTGAAGGCCAAACTCAAGCAGCTCTGACAGGACAACCACGGTGTGTTTCATAACGAGTAGCTCCTTTAAAATCCACATTTAAAGGCGAAGTCCAGATCTTTGAAGTGGAGTTTTGTGGAAAGGTGATGGATAATATCTTACCCGTTGTAGATGGCTCTTTGAATGACCTCAGTTTGGAGAAACAGTTTATTTCTGACTGGGTTGGTGAGTAAAGCAGAGACCAAAGTGAACTGCTGCTTTTAAAACGACTTCAAACTCAAAACATTTTGAAACTGCTCTGGTGAAATGTTCTTATAAATCTTTACACTGTCATCAGTTCTGCAGGACAGTTATTTTAGGTATTTCTTTGGTTTTTTTGTATTTGCAAAGAACCATACCGTTCTACTTAAATAACCCTGGGATTTAAAATTTACCAAGGTTTTCTTTTTGATCATCAAACTTCATTCAGTTCTCTTTAACATGATGTTGCTTTCTCTTACGAGGGCTTCATGAACTTGTTATGGAAAAGGCAGCTCTCTGGAATGTGGAGGTTAGCCAGTCATGTTCTTGCTGCTGTGGACTGTTTGAACTCTTCCTTGGACATGTCTGCCTGTTCTGAGGCAGATTTTTTTTAAATAACGCAAAGTTAACTTTATTTTTAAATTGTGTTTTTTAATTTAGTTGAAAACCTCAGATTGTTAGCAGCTGGGGATGTGACCTCCATGTTAATCTCCATAAATTAAATTAAGTTAAATAGCTATTGCTATTGACAGTATTTTTTATCATAATTGTTACAAAAATAAAATAGAGAATAAATAAGGGATTACAAAACTACCAGTTGTTGAGACCATTTGTGTTGACTTTATTAGCATTTTTGTTAATATTTGTATATAAAGCTGATATATAACTGCAGTCACAATATCTTACATAAACCTTTAGCACATTAAAAACAAAATGCTTCTCAGTTTAGTCAGACTAAATGTTGAAATACTGCAGTAAAATATGTGTAAAACACACAAAAGATGATCGTTTCTCAAAGATTTAAAGGATTTTTCGCAGATGAAATAAGTCAATGTTTTGATGTGACTTCTTATGACACAAAAAAGTGATCGTTTTAAGATGCTTTGATCTCATCCCCACTTTAATCAAACTGCATCACTGTTCATCCAAACTGAGGTTGCTCAGAGAGCTGTCTGTAACAAGTAAGATAATATCTGTTCAGAGCTGCTCTGCAGAACCCTGCTTTAAAAGAGACAAACTTTTAAAGCATTTTGCAGCCAGATCCCCCCTCAGTTCACCAGAACCAGGCGAGATCATCAGATTTGTGCCTTTAACTGCCGAGCAGGGCACCAAACTAGTGATGTCTTTCCAGTTTCAGCTGATCTCTCGCACCTGGGTCTGTTTTATTTTTTATTTTTCTTTCTCCCAGACTTATGTTGGTACTTAAACTCCTCTGGACTCTTTGGAGCGATGTCAGGAAAGCAGTTCCAGAGGAGAGCAAACATTGTGTGAATCCTAATGACTAATGAGTCATGTTTCAGTCCAGGTCTTATTTCAGGCAGTTATTTGCTTGTTGTTTGTTTTTCTCCCCCCTGAATACATTTCTTATGTTGTACATAAACTAGCAGCGGTTTTAAAAAATATATAAAAAAGAAAAAAGGCCAGAGCATTGAATGAAGGAGGAAGCATGCAGAACACGGCATACACTGTAATAACACTGAATATCTTCACAGGGCATTTTTATATTTTCTTTCTTTTTTTTTCTTCTGTTTGTCAGGTTTGTTGTGACGTTGATAAACGGCACTACAGGTATTGATAATGACGCGTGCCAATTCTGTTTTTGGGGGAAAAAAGAGACGTCTGTAAATAACGGTTGATCGATCGAGTAGCCGATCGATCTTGCTGTCTTGGCGGCGTACTTCTGTTCGAAGGCAGGAGCAGAGAAGAAGAAGAAGGGACGATTCAGGACTTTTTTCCATGATCCACAGATATTTTTCTACAAATTTAAATCAGATGATTCTATACACTGTTGAATAACATTGTAAAGGTGTAACAGATGCTGTATATCATATCAATGTTTTCTGAAGTCGTAAAAAGCTTTACTGTATGATCTGTCGAAGTCGTAGTTATTCGTTTTTGACACGTTAGTTGTAAATGAAAGCCCGAACAGCAGCACTGGTCACCAATATTCAGGAAAAAAAACAAAAAACGACAAAAAGGAAAAAAAAAAAAAAAAAAAAGATAAAAGAAAAACCTCAGATGTTTTTTGTAATACTTTTAGAATATATCTTATGAAGTGGGTTTTTTGTAAGGAAACACTTTCTGAATCAGCGGTGCTGTATGCAGAGCACACTCAGTAATACATTTACACACAAATACAGCACAAATACACTCATCCTTTGTTTTGAAACCTTCCTCCACTCAGTCCCCCCACCCTCAACGCCGGCTGCCGATTTTCAAGTCTTAAGCCATTTATGCGTCATCTTTTGTTGCATCGTGTTTAAATGAAAGATTTTAACAGTTGGAGGGCGTTTGGGTCGACGGACTCGGTCGTTCAATCGATTCGTTTTTAGTCGAGACGAAGCAAAAAAGCCAAATAGTGATGTAATCGTCCACTCCTGTTGGTGGGGGGGAAGAGAACAAAAAAAGGTTGAGTTTCTGTGTTTTCTCTACCTAGTGTTGTTGCTTCTGTTCACCTGTTAGCTTGAACCACAGTGTGTGTAGTTTGACAACCAAAAGGCCTGGGGAGACCTCCACCCCCCCACCTCCCTCTTTTGGAAAAGCTTTAAGATGCTCGATGAGGCTTTAGAAAACTTCAGTGTGTTTCTAGATGAATTTTTCATTTTTTTCTTTCTCCGATCCATCATCAACAACGTGGAAGTAATAATTCTCATCACTTCTCCCACTGCTTATTTTGTGTGTGTGTGTGTGTGTGTGTGTGTCTTGTACAAAAGGCTGCATGACTGTAAAGGGATGTTACAATGTTTTGATTTCTTTCTTTTGTTGGTTTTTATAAGCACTTCTCTCACTCCTAAGATGTTCTAAGTTTTTGTTTTTTTCGGGGTTTGCCCTACCTTTTTTTTATTTTTGTTTTGTTTGTTTTCCTCATGTATCATTGTTTCTTTAGCCTTTCTATTTACTAAACGTATCATGTTGTTTGTTCTTAGCACTGTAAAACAGTCCCTTCTACAAACATTGAAAAGCAATATCACTGTATGAAACGTTCACGATGTATTTGTTATGATTGACATTTGATTCATCATCATTATTATTATTATTATTATTATTATTATTATTCACATGCACCCTAGGTGTGATAATTGAAGTAAATCTCTTTTATACAAATACTAAAAGTGTGCTTTTGTAGTTTTTATTTCTGGAAAATGTTTTAAATGCACAGATCGTTCTAAAGACAAAAAAAAGTATTCTCAGAGAAAAGTGGTTAGGATTTTAGAAAGGTTCTGAAGTGATTCGACCATTTTACAGCCTCTCCAGGTGAGTCGTCTGAACCGCTGTATTAGATTATTTTGTTTATTATTTTGTGCATGAGAAAACTGCGACCTAACCTTAACGATCTGCGTGTCCTGTAGGCCGCTACTCGGAGCTTCAAGTGGAGTTTTCGGCAGCGGTGCGAACCAGTGCCGAGCAGAAGGAACTGATCGTGAAGCTGGAGCACGACCTGAGCACCGTGCATGCCTTGTCCTCCCTCTCACGCCCCGACGCAGACGGGTCAGAGGTGGTGAACATTCCGGAGCCTATCAAAGAGGCCACCGCCATGTTTACTGGTAGGTCTGACTGAAGATGTTCTCTTTTTTAAACTTTAAAGACGAGATGGAAAATAGTTGTATTTTTTTTTGTTAATTTTATGTCTTAAACAAAAAAATGTGTTTGTTTTTCAGCAGGTTCAGGCATGAGCCCCCATCCTGAGCTCCCCCAGGGCCAGATGGACTCTCTGCTCTCCATCATCTCCAGCCAAAGGGAGCGGTTCCGCTCCCGCAACCAGGAACTGGAAGCTGTGAGGCGTACAAACACAGAGAGCACGTTTTCCTGTTTGTCTCTCAGAGGAATTCATTCCTCATCGTGTGTGTGTGTGTGTGGGTGTGTGTTCCCTCCTCTCTCCAGGAGAACCGCTCCATGCAGCAGACCATGCAGGCCCTGCAGAATGAGCTGGACAGCCTGAGGGCCGACAACATCAAGCTCTATGAGAAGATCAAGTTCCTGCAGAGCTATGCAGGCCGAGTGCGTCAAAAACCCGTCACGTATGATGTTTCGGAGAAACATTTACAGGGAAACTCAGATCTGTCCGTGTCGCTCTCATGTTGCAGGCTGGCGGCAGTGATGACACTGTGATGCGCTACTCCTCCCAGTACGAAGAGAGGCTGGACCCGTTTTCTTCCTTCAGCAAGCGGGTACAGGACCAGCATCCACACGTCACACAGGAAAAATCAGGCTCTCATTTTCTCCCTTATTAGTTCATTACCAATAAGTGAAAGGAAAAAATTATTTTAATTTTTTTTAAATTGGCTCAGCATTTAAGGCTGTGAGTGATATACACTCCAACAACTCTCCTTCATGTTCCAAACCTAAAATAAAGCTCCACGTCACACACTCCTAAACTTTGTCCTTTCAGCTCAGAGAAAGAAGTAATCTGAGCAAATCCAACATCAATCTGTATCAATTATCAAGTTTGTTTATTTCTAAAACAATTTGAGACTTGAGAGGAGACAGATGTGTTGTTTGTCTGCAGGAGCGTCAGCGCCGATACCTGAGCCTCAGTCCCTGGGATAAAGCGACTCTGAGCTTGGTTAGTATGGACCTCCCTCATATGCTGTGATTTAATCTGAGTTGTTTAATCCTGATGTTTTGTTTCCTCCTCCTCAGGGTCGTGTGCTTCTCTCCAACAAGGTGGCCAGAACCATTGCCTTCTTTTACACCCTGTTTCTGCATTGTTTGGTCTTCCTGGTAGGTTTTCTGTTCCTGCAGGGAGAGACCCATTCTTTTGCTCTTTCACCCTGAAGACATGTTTTTTTTTTCTACGTTCAAGGTTCTCTACAAGACAGCCTGGAGCGAGAGCATCGGCAGAGACTGCACCACTTTCTGCGCTAAGAAGTAAGTTTTGCACCTCGTGTTTGACTGAAAACCACAGATTCTCAGATTATAAATCCATCTTTTTCTCTCTCAGGTATGCCGACCACCTCCACCGCTTCCACGAGGATGAGCAAAACCTCTGAGCTGTCCTACGTTACCACCTGCACAAAGCTCCAAGCATGAAGTGCACTGCTTTATAATCCTGTCATATCTAAACTCTCCATTAGGGGGCATTGTAGAGCTGGGAGTTATTTAAAAATGGGTTGTCTGAGTGAAAAGGTGGTCTTATTTTCTAGTTGTGCTCTAACTTGTGGTTCTTTTTTCTATGTGTTTGGGTTAATTATTAATAAACTCTGGTTTAAACCTAATTTACAGAAGAAAACATACAGTTTAGTCCACCATAAGGGACCAGAATACTTTTAATTTAGATTTATTTGTTGTTTTAAAATCAAAGAGATGTTTGGTGTTAAAGGGTAACATGTAGAAGATAAAAGTTAAGGTGGTGGAACTGGTGCAAATACAGGTAAGAGGGTGTTTTTGTTTGTGTGTTTTATTAGAAATTAGCCAAAAAACAGATTGTCTGATTGGATTGATTACTGATAAAAAGGTGCAGTTTTATTGATTATCTTTGAAGTTGGCTTATTACTGATTTAAGATGAGGCGGTTCTGTTGGTTTAATGGTTACTCTCATCACAAGAAGTCTCAAACTTTAAGAATATTTTGGTGCATGTTTACCAGGTGACTCCTCCCTTTTCTGTTTTCTCAGATGTATTCTAATAAAGACTATGCAAAAAGTTTCCTGTGTTTTCATCTTGCAGATGTTCAGTTTCTGAACAGATGCAGATTCTGTCATATATGAGGTGTGATTGATGAACATCACACTTTCTGATGTAGACATTATGTGAATGTTTCATCTTTTTGTTGAACACAAATGACCATTTTTGTATGTTGGGGCTTTTAAAAAAATGGATGTTAAACTATCCTTAATCATAAATTAGATATTTGTCATACAGATCATTTACATATAGACAGGACCTGAGTGCTGACAGATATTTGCTTAAAACTTTTGCACACAAGGCAGTAAGACTCTAGTATTCCTTGAAGGATGCAGTATAATCTGAACTTCCGGTTGACCTTTTGACCCGTTTTAACATCCAACCCAGGAAGTAGGAGGGGTAATGATTGTACTATTAAAAAAAAATGAAAACTCAATTTTGCTGATTAGGGATTTGGACCTCAGTGGTGGGACTTAAATTCGCCCCCCTTTTTATAGAACTGAATTAGGCTGCATTATTCATGAGAGAGCTCCTCTTAGTGTGCAGCCATTAAAGCCTGGCAGACCTCCTTCAGCTTATCAGTCTGAGCCACAATTACGTCCTCGCTCTGTCCTCCACAGCAGCATTCACCTTTGACCCCAGGCTCAGCTGCATACAGACCATATCCCCACTATAAACTCCATATTTCTTATCTCAGCTTCTCCAGCTGCAATAGCAAAGGTCTAAAGTGAGCCTAAAAGCTGGTGGTACCCAAGGATCAAAAGCGTAAATATCCACCTGCATAAAAAACCCTAAATATTCGATCATCTCATATTTTCACCTTCATCTCAGCAGAGGGCAGCAAAGTTAATACCCAAACTGTTCATTCCGCTGACTTGTTTCAAATGCTTGTATTACTGCAGCTTCTGTGACATTTTATGAATTATTTATTCATTTAACAAACAGGAGATGTCAGTGGCATGAGGACGAACCATATACAGCCACACATAACTGGCACCTCCTCCTCATGCTGCTCACTGTTCTGTTCACTCATTTTCTAACTGCAGGAAGTTATGTATATTAACATGTTTGTGTATTTATCTCAGTAACAGCTTTACTGTCTGTAAAGTAAAACAATATGTTTCTTGCAACGGGGCTAAAAACATATCTTTGGATCCGAACCCTGTAAGCAAACTCAATGAAACATGATTGTGAACCAAGGAAAAAGGCTTTAAACTTATAACCATCTCTCTGCAGCAGTAACTGATAGATAGATGAAAACCGAGTTGAGATTTTTGGAAATTCACTGTATTTGTAGTCAAATATGACTGGTTTTGTGTCAATCAACATCATCAGGTACAGAAATGTTTCTGCACAGGTCAAATCTAGTCTGTAAAGATAGAATGAAATGCTACATAATTTCTCACCAAGTTTTTGTTTAGAAAATGTATTTGTACAATATAAGGTGAGTGCTAATGTAACCAGTATATATATATGTGTTACATGTTGGAACATCAGCTGTGTCAAACATCCAACAATGTCTGGGCCTAACTTGTCCATGTTTATCCTGAATGAATGAACGAATGAATGTCTGGTTTGTTGTGGAGCCTCTTCGGCTGCTTAGGTCCTACAGGGAGATAAATTATGTAAACGCTCAGTTTGAAACCTGCCTCTCTGTTCAGGAGGTGAGATTTCGCTTCTCCCAGACATTTTTCCCTATTCAGAGGCTTCATTTTCATTCATTCATTCGTTTGTTCATTTATTCATTCATTCCTCTGTGGATGGTAACGTCTCATTCAGTTCTTCCACACTAAACCATTCAGGATTTTTTTTTCTCCTTTGTGTCGGTGAGAATCTCAGACCAGAAACTGCTGAAGACTGTTGCATGGATACAAAGAGTGTGTGGGAGTATTTGTGTGTGTGAGAAGGAAGGTGTTTGTGTCTTAGAGAGTTTTCATTCATTTTGATTCAGTCACATTTCAGCGTCTCTGTCTTTAATTCTTTCTGTTTGGGTTTCACTGTTTTACCTCCACTCGCTATCCCCCCCCTCCCTTCCTTCATCACCCATGTTACCATGGAAACAAGCCTTCCCTGTCAGGTGGCTCCACGCTAACGGCACCCCTCTGATTCTCTTTGGCTGAATTTCTCGGGACATGTGACCCCACCTCAGCCACTCCAGAGACCCTGAACACAGAGTTGAGGATGAGCTTTAAAAACCTGAACAGAGGACTCCAAGAATTTAAATTTATTCAGTTCATCTGTTATTGTTTTGTTTTTTTAATTTTAGTTTTTTGCTTCTAACACAATTTCTATACATCAATAAAAGATTGTTTATGGGTTCGTGTAACTTAAACTCATCGGGGACTTTGTAAATTGAATTGGAAAACAGCAGATGTTTTGGTAACAGAGGGAAAACTAACGCATGACACAGAGAAACACAGAAAACGAGCCATCACAAGAAACAACAGGATAAAACAAGAAATACAAGTAACAGTTAACAGTTTTTGTCAGGTTTTACAGCCAGAGCATCAAACTCATTTTCACTGAGGGCCACATAAACATTATGGTGGCTCTCAAAGGGCCAATTGTAATTAACTTCAACTCAAAACACGAATCATCACGTTCCTCATCTCATTGCTACAACTGAACTGCTAACAAACAACAGAGCTCTAAGTTGTTTTTCCTGCATAGAAACAGAGTTTTGACACGTCCTCTTATAAACACTGAGAGTACGTAACATATATGACTAACTAAATGTGAAATAAATCAAACAGAAATACTATTAAAAGTGAAAGTCAGAGAGTTTTACTCACGAATGAGTTGTGGTGAGGAGCTGCCATCTTGAATTCTGAACTCTCCTACTGGAGTGGTGTTCTGGTTTAAATTTACAACCACTGCTGGGCAGCAGTAAAAATGCAGCCAAATGAAGGTTTTGCACAGCAAATTGTGCCAGCTGCTCTTCAACCAATCCAGTGGACTTCCACCGGCTGGTAAAAGAAATCAATATGCATTATGGGAGATGTAGTTAATAGTTAATGCTGGCTTTAAAGCAGCTTCTGTGAGGACATTAATATATCTTTGAAGCTGTCATGGGCCACATAAAATATAGTGGTGGGTCACATTAGGCCTGTGAGCCTTGACTTTGACATTTGTACCCTAAAGTTTTAGGAAAAACATGCGAATTATACATCAGAATGTATGTTAAGAGCACACTCAGGGAGTGATAGAAGCAGGTTTGTGGTTACCATGGTGTCCATAATGAGCAATTTAACAGTTTTTTATGTTGGTTCTTTGTGCACTTCTTCAAGTTCATCAGAATCTTGCAAATGGACACACTTCATGAAATGTTTGTTTGTTGCCTGATAAACCACAAGCATCTGTCTGTCCCATGTGACGTAATTTCTTTCCTGTTGTTGTTGTTTCCTCGTGTTTTTTTCAGTCACCCTGTGACTTCCAGTGCTATTTTTGGACAAATCTCAGCGTGTCAGTAATGACATCATCCCATACATCATACATCCCCCTCCTGCCAACCCAGCAGGGTGAAACAAACTCAGGTACAGGGTGACACACACACACACTTACCAGGTCATCTGAGGATCAGAGTATTTTGTCATGGTGCCTGGTTGAACTCGTTTCAGGTGAAAGTTTGTGAGTCAGATTGATGAAACCTGACTGTGTAATCACATCACACACGTCACACACACACACGGATATGTGTTGTGAACATAGCTTGAATCATTTCCTCCAGTTCGAGCACGTGACTTCTTTGTTCAAACAAAAATTCATATTTTCACCATTTTAGATGTTTTTAGTTTTCATCCTCAAGACGAAGTGTCTGCTTATTTGAGTGTAGCTGAAGCACAAAAATCGCAGCACCAGTTACTGACCTGGCATGAGCACAGCATTAACAAGTAAATGTGAGAAGATCCTACAATCAACTTTGGAAAAACACTAATGTTTCCAGGGGTAGTTTATGAGAAAACTTTTTATTCCTAAATGTAGCAATTTATTAGGACTAGACACCAGACCAGAAACCAAAAGTTGAAGTCATGACAGTCTAGCGCTCCCTGTGGTCAGGCACCAGTTCAGTTTTTAAGCCCCACCCCTTCCTGTAAACAAGTGGGACATTTTCCTGACTAAAGAAAACTTTTAAAACGTTGTTTTCTAATTAGGCTGCATTTATCATATTTTTCTTTAAGTTGTTATTTGAGACTTTAAGAACAGTTTATATGATTGTGATTGCAGATGTTGGGAGGCGGGACTTTCAGTGTGTCAACTTCCCGACCTTTCAACTTCACTTTTGTTAATAAAGTCACTTCATCCATCTTTATTCCGTCACATGACCACAGACGCTGGGTGCATTTATCCCAAGTTAAAAACTTGATCTAAGGACGAGTTGTTGTCTGAGAACACCACTGGTCAAGAGGTAAAGGTGGAGCTGTTTCTCATTAAAAGCTGCTGGCAGATTGATCCTCAACAGGCACCAAGAGACAGATCTGCATCTCAGCCACTGCAGTGCTTTCACAGGAAATCAGCTCAATATCAGTCCACAAAGTCTAACTAAAAACTGCCTTGTTGCTGCAAGAGGGAAGGAATTAAAAGAGAAGAAAGTGATAAAATGGTAGTTTGGACGAAGGGACTGAGACATGTAGGGGATGGAGTGAAACAGATGTGATGTGGAAGAAACAGGGAGGGATGTGAGGATGAGTGGGAGGTTGGAGCGGTCGCTGGCCCCCTCAGGGCTCCCGTCGATTCGTTCTTCCAGCAGGAAGTGTTTTAGGATCAATAAGAGGCGAGGTTCTCTGGAGGGAGACAAAAGAGTGCTCCCACACAGCCCACAACTTGTTTTGTTTCATTAAGGTGCCCCCTCGCTCTGTTCTGGGTTCAAATTAATACAATTAAAGATTTTTTCTCTCCTCAACAACACAGTCATCACAGCTGGAAAAAAGTAACTAGAACAAAGTCTTTACATCACTTTATAGTTCACTATGCACTAAAAATATCCAGGTTCAAACTAAAAATCTCTCTGTTTTGTTCAGTTTTGTGTTTTTCTCTCAGGTAAAATTGATTAACATCTGCAGAACTTGAAGAGGTAATTCAATCATTGAACCAGGTGTGCTGGAGCAGGGAAAAAAATAAAACAGGCACAACCCCCCTGCCTTAGGACTACTTCAGATACTTTGAAGATGGGCTCTGTGAAAATGAACAATTAATATCTTACCTGAAATATCGATCTGTTCGTTAGATACCTGAGTGCAAACATTTATCAAGTAGAGGTCTCTGTAGTAAATTGGATGAGTATCGTGTTGTGTTGGTGGAGATTGTCCAAATCTAAATTTAGCACTGTGATTGGCCAGGTTGACTCTCCGGATTTATGACAAACTACAACTATTGATATTTAATTTAAAAATGGAAATCTCTTTCAAGGCGAGTTTAGGCTGTTTTGACCAAGCCAAATTATTACTCATCCCTCTACATGTACGCGTTTGAATTTTGTGTGGTTAGCACCTTCCTGTTTTGAGTTATGACTAAAATTAATATTTATATTTAAAGTTATATGTGCTTTCTGGCCATTTTGACTGAATTAAACGTTCCCCTCAGCTGCCCAGTGTTCATCCAACTGAATTGTTACTGCTTCTTCAAACCCCACCCAAAAAAGTTAATCCGACCAATCACGTCTTTACCTAACCACGTCCACAAAAATCAAACAGACCAACCATATCTTTGACAAACCCCTTCCACAAAACAAGAAAGTCCCACTAAGTGATCACAGAGACACAAACCTTGTTAAAATGTTTGTTTACATAGAATTTACAGGTATTTTCAAGCATAAAGCAGTTAGCTGTAGCACTTCCTGTGCCCCCTGTAGGCCTTCCAGTAGGAATATTTTCATACTTCTGTCAGAATTAACAAAACTGACAGAGGGGTAAATGTTCATTAAGTTCTATTTTAACACTGGACTTGTTTTAATTCATTTTGGCTTTAGACAAATCTGTTTTTTATTTCTGTTTTTCATTGGATTGTTTATTTGCTGATTATTGTCATCACTTGCAGCTGAGAGAAAAGTCAGGGAAAACAGGATTAAGGTGAAATGCTAAATGCAGAGCTTCCCCCCACTGCCACCTGCTTTGTGGTCTAACCAGGTTATTGTTTTAGGCCCTTAACCCAACAAACTCAATCCTCTCAGAGCGGATTATAACGAGGCTAATCTCACTGCACCACTTACTGAGAGGTGAGCATCACCGATTCACACGAGAAGTCAACAAACAACACGCATTTAGGTGGAAGAACTTTCCATTTGTCTCCATGAAACCAACAAGTTTAACAGATAAAAATCCATCCTTTACATTATGAGGTTTAGAGTTAAGGTGCTGCAGACAGAAAACTCAGACGTCTATCTTCACGTTGCTGATCTGTGATATGAATGTGTGAAATATTTAATCGGCGTCAAGTCTTCAGACATTCAGACTCAAGACTCTCCTTGTTGATTTGACCCTTCTGCCAAAAGCTGGTTTTGTTTCAGTTTGTGTGAAAACACACAGGGAAAGCTGAGCTGTCCGTCACTGCTGTCAATGTTTGTTTGGGTTTTTTAATCAGCTGCTCAGTGCATCTGCTGCTGGACCGAATTACAAACCGAGTGTGTGTTTTCACTGTCAATCTGCTGCTCTGTGTGTGTGTTAGTTGGTTGAATAAAAAAATATATTTTCAAAGGCTGTAGCTGTAATTTAAGCATATTAAACTGATTAGTCACACACCTGGTGAAGGAAGCTGTGGTCAGTTTGACACAGATTATGACAGTTTTTGAGTGCCTTTCAAAATAAAATCCCTCCTAAACACACTTTCTTTATTACAGATGATGAAGAAAATGAAACTTGTCGCTCAAGTTTTTCTGATTGTCCTATGTCAAAATAATATAATAATATACAGTATATAATATAATAATATATTATATATATATTAAATTATTATATATTAATTATATATAATAAATATATATAATATAGTAATCGATCAAATTTTAAGTATCATCAAGTTATTTTATTGTTCATTTGCTGTACACATGCACAAGTTGGCATAATGATGAAATGGTAAGGCCTCCCAACCCCAGTCAAGATGGCCGCAACAAAAATCTTTATAACTCAGTCAGTAATGTAGATATGAACCTAAAGTTTGATGTGGCAGTAGCTGACAGTCATCCCAAACTTACACTTCACCTGCCAACTTTGTCTGTCTGCTAGAAAAATATTTCATGAACCAACGGATGGATTTTATCAAAAAACCTGCAGACAACAACCACTAGATTTCTATCTACAACTGATTTACTTTTGGAGTGTGTTATATAATTTAAATTACCAAAATCCTATATTTTTTGATAAAGAAAATATAGATATGAACATTTGCCACAGATTGTTCACGTGTCAAACACGTGATTATGAATTTAATCCCAACACACAGCTGATCCTTGATAACTTTGAGTTTTATTTTAAAAGTTTCGGACGGAAGTGAATTTGCAGTTTTATTTTGAAGGCCTCAGCCGGAAGTTGTGTGTGTTAACGAATAACGATCCGTGGAGCTCAACTGCAGAGGCTCAGTGTTCAGCAGCAGCAGCAGCAGGGAGGAGATGGAGGAGGACCTGACCGCCTCCGAGCTCCTATAAACCGGACAGAGGAGACCCAGATGAGCCCGGGAAGGGAGGCGGAACCAGGACCGTTTCTGGAAACTGAGCATCCTCACTGAAGGAGCAAAGGGGGGTGAGAGAGAGAGACGAAGAACCGGGATCGGCTCAATGAAACCAACCCTGTTCCGTTGAGGTGAGTCCTACCGGTTGCTGCGTTTTTTTCATGTTTATTTTTATTTCGGATCATCTTGATTTTTTAAAAATGTATATTATGTTTGTGCTAGATTTCTGCGGAAATCATTTTTTTAATGAACATGAGAGTGGGCAAAGTGAGCTCACAGAACAAGATCCGGGGCCCTGATAGGTTCTGACGATCCACACTCATTGTTCTGACTCCCATTGATGGGCTGCGATCTGGACCTGGAGCTGTCAGAGGCTGCAGCAGACTCTCATTCATGAAGTCCTCCTCTGGAGGTTCTGTGGGCCTGCAGCAGGCCCGGTTCAGGCCTGATATCGACTTTCTCTCATGTATCATTTTATGGGCTTCACTCTAAAGTTAATATGAAGCCTAATAAGTCTGATTTCAACAGGATTCAGGCCTTTGGGTTTAAATATTAGCCTCTAGTGAAAGGGTTATTATTTTTCATATTGTTAATTATTTTTTTCTCTTTATACATGATTTTTCCACAATAATCCCTTAAGATAAGAGTGTTTCTAAGTTCCACTGAGGGAAAAGCTTGTCATAGCCTGACTGTGAATTAAGCAGTGAAAGTTAGCAGAGGATAGTAAAGCAGAGCAAAAAGTACATGACAATAATTGGGCTTTATTGTGTGTGATGCTCATAGATTTTAATAAACTGAGGTCTTTGCTTCCTCCAAAAATGTAAATTGTAAAACTTATAAATAAGCAGTGCATTATAAACCCAATTTCTAAAAAAAAAAATGCATTAAGGTCATTTAAAATTTTAATACTCTTAAAAATTTGTTTTAGTTTTTCACTGTGAAACATCCCCTCTTCTTTTACCAATGTTCTGTTGACATCTGAAGAGACCAGCTGGAGGTTTTGGAGGAGATTGTTGTCCAGTTCTTGTCTTGTCTTGTCTTGTCTTGGGTCTTTTTTTGCTGGATTGAAACATATGTTGTTCTCCAACAGGTATATAATAATCTGCACTGATCAGTGCCTATCCATGTGTAAGCTGCCCATGCCATAGGCCCTAATGCACCCTCATACCACCAGAGAGGCAGGCTGCAGCACCCTTTCTTTGATGTGGGCTCTATGATTTAAAAAAGATCTTTGGACTTTGATTCATCCGACTGCAGCAGATACTGTACAGAAGACAGCAGAATTTCTGGTTGGAGTTCACACATGGCTTCTTCTTTTCATGATAGAGCTTTAATGGCATTTGTGGAGCTGTTCCCCAGCCCACATGTCCAGGGTCCAGGGACCTATTTTTAATGCAGGGTTTTGACTTTCAGTCCTTTAAATTCAAACTCTTAAAATCTTTCTGCTGATATTATGAGCTGTAGTAAAAAACATTTAATGGAACATTCCACTATTTTTAGACACTGTTTTTCAGACTGGTAAACCTCTGCCCATTTTTAGTTCTGAGAGCTTCAGCCTCTCTAAAATGGTATTTTTATATCCAGTCATTTTATTAAAGTTTCCAAATAACCTAATTAGTTGCTAAACTCTCCTCCAACTGTTTCTAAATCACTGTTTTTCAGCCTTTCCTTGGTCCTGTCCCAAGCTTTTATTTTTTAGAAGCGTTGCTGTCATTAAAATCTAAAATGACTTTTATTTACGAATAACAGGAGTGTTGTGGAGTTTACATGTTCTCACTATCAATGCTTTGAGTTTATTTTTTGGTTTCCTCCCACATTCCAAAATGATTAGTAGGATGATTATTGCCCTATCTTTAAAACTAAAAATTCTGAAATATGAACTTAGTTTAGAAAAAACAACAAGCCCCCAAAAAGTGTTTAAAATGTTTTTTTAACAGTCAAGTATAAGACCTGAGGACCTTTTTGTCCTGTAGCCATACTGTATATGAGCAGTATTCCGTGAAAGATGCTTCGCAAAGTGTACCCTGCATCAGAATGATATAAACATCTTGACTGTTTTAAGTAAGTTGGTTAATCCAGGATAAACTTCATCGTCATTTATCTTCCCCCTCTTTGCTCAAACAGATATTCTAAGACAGAAATAGAGCTGATGAGGTGTTTGTCTTGGCAGCTGCTAATCTCTAAAGCTGTTTACCTTTAATTATATGAACTGCACAGACCTTTAGAACTTTTTAGCTACTCCCTAACAGTTTTTTTAGTGATCATCACAGATATGCACTGATTAATGATTTCTGGGCCAAGTCCAATTTCTGATTTTTGTAAAGCTGTGATTTGCCAGTGCTTGGTGGTGTTTTTGTTTAGAGTTTATTTTCATCTTTGATCCTTGTGTTTTCTTTGTGTACTCATGTTTCCATCTACTCTCAGTACTTTTCCATGGTCAGTCTTCACCCCCTGGTTCAGCCCACCCACTTACACCTGTTCTCTGTTGTTATTTTGTCCATTTTGTTTCAGTGTTCTTCACTCCTTCTTTTGTTTGGCATTGTGTATGATTCATATCATGTCTGGTTCTGCTTTGTGTTTCCCTTGTGCCACTTCAAGTTTTGTTAACTTGTCAACCTTTTGTTCTGTTGAAATTAAGTAGAGTTTTTATTTTATTTCGAGCTCCTCGTGTCAGTCTGCATTTCTGGGTCCAACCACTACACAATGCTTTTAATTTCCTTTAAAATTGACTGGGAAATCCCGTCATACAATATATGGCATCAAGTAAAGCTTGGAGATTCCCCCTTTTAAATAAAAGGCTGGAATTCCAGATTATGTTATTCTTAGTGAATAAAAATTGAGTTTTTAAATGTCTTCAACAAAAATCGTTTGTTGCCAGGTGATAAATTTTTCACAAACTACGTATCATTTTGTAGACTTTGAGATGGAGAATTTAAAAACAATAATAACTCCATATTGAAAAACTCCTCATTGTGACTTATTTTGTCAGCAATGGGTACTAAATAGAAAGAATAATATCAAATGCTCAAATCAAAATGCCTCTGCTCCTGGTGCTGTTTTTCACATCAACTAAATTGAATCCATTCTTGTAACCCCCCCCCCCCACACACACACACACACACACACACACACACACACACGCACAGATTGTTATAATAATCCTGTCTCTGTGAGAGGCTTGCGGTCATCTGTGGAGTTAGACCTGGTGGGTGAGAGACAGGAAGTAGAAGTCAGTGGTGCGATGTGCATCTCGCCCACACACTCCGTCCTTCGCTGCTGGCCGCCATATGGATGCCTGAGCTCGCTCAGCTCAACATTTACATGTCGAGCACTCAACAGAGGACGCATGAGAGAGGGTCTCTAGAGGACAGTTTGTTTAATATCTGTGTGATCAGACTCTGTTCCCTTCCATATTATAAACCACTGGACCTCCCACGCAGGTAAACAAATTTCCCATCGTGTCTAGATTCTTTGTTTCCTCGTTTTGTATACACATGCAAATTCTGATGGCGTGTCTGTGTGGAGCTGGGGTTGTATTGGTGTCTGGATCTGGGGCTGACAGAGTAACCCAACGTTCAGGCTCATTTAAAGGAGGTTATCAGAGCTCAGGTCAAAGGTCACTGCCTGGCTGCTCTAAAGTCAACAGATCTAAATGTAGGTGAGGCTTGGGGTCTATCACTGCTGACCCCTAGTTCTGCTCTGTCTCCTGCTACCAGGT
>JARVJO010000330.1:15291012-15304731 GCA_031762555.1 Cynodonichthys magdalenae
AACTCTAAGCACACTGGTTGGAGTCCTAACTGGGCACAATCTGCTCAATCGCCACAAAATGGTGATGGGACTCCATGTCAATGGTCTGTGTGATGCCTGTGGTATTGAATTAGAGACCTCTCTGCATTACTTAGGCCACCGTCTGGCTCTGAGTAGTCATAGGAAAATAATTCTTAGGAAGCCCTTTATGGATTCTGAGAAGCTCAGAACACTGAGTGTTTCTAACCTTGTGTCCTTCATCCGAGGGACGCGAAGGTTTGAATAAAGACCAGTGTGTTTTGGGGAGAGCAATAGGTCCACTTATGAGGCCCCCGCTCATATGGATTCTTTGTATATCCCCATTCACCATAACCATACCAACTACAATTTGGTGGTCTTCATTCTCCTCTCTCTCTGGGTCAGACTCTGGCTCCAACATGTAAGGCTGGATGGACAAGTCTGCCCTTGTTAACGTCTTTTTAATTAATTTTTGTAAATAAAATGTTTCTGTGAAGCTATATAGTCATGAACGCCTCTATCAAACTAGAGCTAGAACGATTTAAAAGCATGGTATGTCTCCTTAATGTTTTTGAATCGATATCAAGTAAAGCTGAGCTTTTATGAGTCTCTTTGTTTGTTGGTTTTTAGTCCTCAAAGTCCAAAGTGAGCATCCCTCTTTCAGCCATCGTGGAGGTGAGGACCACCATGCCGCTGGAGATGCCCGACAAGGACAACACTTTTGTTCTTAAGGTATGTTTCTGTAGAAGCTGCCTTCACAAAAACTGCACCGGCATTTGTTGAATTTCCCAAATAGAAAAATACAAAAAAAAAAAAGAAAATGGATCTTAAAAACAGGCTCTGAACGGCGCTCTGTGTGCGACTGCTGTGTTTGGCTGCTTCCACAGGTGGAAAACGGGGGCGAGTACATCCTGGAAACCATCGACTCTCTGCAGAAAAACTCTTGGGTTGCTGATATCCAGGACTGCATAGACCCCGGGTAAACCACCAGATAAATATTTGCTGTTTGCTGAAGATGGAGAGTGGATTGGGAGAGGGAAGAAGGGGGGACGCACATAGTCATTAATCATCCAATTAGTGGAGTTTTTGACAGGCTGTTTGAGCACAAACACCAGCCTCAGTTTTTAGGATTAGTGAGTGTTTGTCGGCAGAGCTCAGGATGTAAACAGAACGATTATTTGTGACTGTGTTTGTTTGCATGTGTGTGTATATGCTCTCGTGGTTGTCCTGACCTGCCTGCCTGTGTATAGAGACAGCGGCGATGACATCGAGCTGGCGTCATGTCCTCATGGTCAGGCCTCTAAGGACTGCTCTATGGTGGCGTCCTGCAGCTGCGAGCTGCTCTCTGAAGGTGAGCAGAGACCGGACGCTCCGCTGCTGCGCTGCATAATATTTACATGCTTTCATCCTGACTCATCTTCATTTGTACAAACATCTTCAGGTGTGTATCGGGTTCCGGAGAGGTCATGTCCTACAGCGGCAGATCATTACAGCGCCCCCTCAGTTCGCTGCAGGGAACTTCCTTTCACACAGCACCCGTCACACATGCCTTTAGAGCGCTTCCTTCAATCACCCGAGGCCCAGAGCTCCAACTTAACTGCAGGTAGCAACACGACGTTTAGCATCAACAGGAGCAAAACAGTCAAATGAGGAAAAAAATGACCAGATATTTGTTTGTGTGTCAGGTGGAGAGGGAGCCAAAGAATCAGACTGTGATGCCAGCTTGACGGGTTACCCATGGTTCCACGGTACGCTGTCCCGTGTGCGGGCGGCTCAGCTGGTGCTGGCGGGCGGAGCCAGAAGTCACGGGCTCTTTGTGATACGTCAGAGTGAGACGAGACCCGGCGAGTATGTTCTCACCTTCAACTTCCAGGGCAAAGCCAAGGTGAGGATAAGAGAGAAACTGCAAAAGTTTGACTTTACCTTTTTATTTCTTCATATTTTGCCTTCAATCGGGATTTTTTTTAATTTTATTTGAAATTTAGCTTTATCTGTACTTTTCCAAGCATTTTAAAGCATTCTGCATTTTGACTTCTATTAAGTCCACATAAAAGAAAATGAATGACTATGATAATATATGGTGCAGTTTGTGTTAAAACTGAGGATTAGTGATGGATAAAAGAAGTATTTGGCCTGATAAATAAATAGCTTTGAAACTTTTTTAGTGAGGAGCAATGTTGTTGGTCCTAATATACTATTTTATGTGTCAAACTATTATCTTTTTCATTTTTCATAAATTCAGATGAAGATGTTGTATTAATTTCTGTTTTTGTGAGAGAATATTGGTAACAAAGTTACTAAGTAGCTAGCTAGTACTTTAGCTAGCAACTTGCTAATAAACTGTAGGAAGAAATGTTACCTTTGTGAGAGGTTAAGATAGGTTATTATTCTGTGAATCAAATCGGATGTCTTTAAAAGGAACTGGTGGAAATGGACACAACAGAAAGACCTAATACAACATATTTAAATGTATAAGAACTGTGTCACCACAATGTCAGTTCTTTTTTCTTTTTATTAGTATTGTTACTTTTTATGTTCATGTTCTATTTCTGTTCATCTTTTATGCTGACAAAAAGACAGAGTATAAAAAAAGGCTTTTATAGTTCCTATTATTTGTCAAGACAGCACTGGTTCATCTCGTCAGTTCAGGAGCATTTCTTAAAGTTAAATAAAAAGTGGATTAATAAGTAAGAAAATGTTATTTTTTTCTAAAACTGAGCAGAAATTTAATGAAAAATCCAAAGAAAAACTTTAAAAGACGTTGCTTTATTTAACTCTACTCAATACTTAGATTGTTATGTCCTTCGCTATTTTAATATTTTTTTTGTTCATTCTAATTAGTTTTAAGCTTGAGGCTGCAGCTCATACAAAGTATGATGTTCTTTCCCTGGAAAAGTTTGGGCGACGTGGATGTTCTTTGTGTCCTTATGTAACACGATCACTTCGCATCACATCCTGCCAGCAGGCAGCATAGAGGAAGTGTCAACTGCCACCTCTTCCTCTGCTGTCAGTCCTGGCGAGCTGTCATTCTGCTCCTCAACAAACTGCCCCTCAGATAATATCCCAACCTCTGTCTTGCTTTCTGGGTTTCAGATGTTAGTTTTGTTTTTTTCCCATCTTTCCTCCAGCATCTGCGATTGTCTGTGAATGAGAACGGACAGTGCCACGTCCATCACTTGTGGTTCCACACTGTCACAGACATGCTGCGGCACTTCCACGCCCACCCGATCCCCCTGGAGTCTGGAGGCTCAGCTGACATCACGTTACGCTCTTATGTGCAGGTGCAGCGTAGCTCCACGACAGGTATTCACAGCACTGACAGATTCTGTGTTCTAAAGGGCTTAAGGCCTGATTTCAAAAATACTTTCCCTTTCACAAGCTAGCTAGTACTTTAGCTAGCAACTTGCTAATAGTAACGAATTAGGGGTGGCTGTGGCAGAGTGGTTAGGGAGTCATCCTTTAACCGGTAGGTTGCCGGTTCGATCCCCCAATCTAGCTGGCTCAGTCGTTGTGTCCTTGGGCAAGACACCCACCTTGCCTACTGATGGTGGGCAGTGGGTGCGATGGCACAGGTGCATGGCAGCCCCGCCTCTGTCAATGTGCCAGCTGTGGCTCCATTGTATTTTGCCACAATCAGTATCTGAATGACAAAGAAAAAGAAAACCACAGTAGTCATGTACTCAAAAAGCTAAACGTAACAGAATTTTTTACGTTTTCACTGAACGTTTAGCTCATTAAATTGGCTGAGGTATAGTCACCTTTGTGCTTGCTAATGTTGCTCAGCAGTGGTGCCCGACTAGAATCAGCTCCTGCCCTTGTTCATTTGTTCACTGTGTAGAAATGGACGTTATTGGATGATTTTTTAGGTGTTTACAGTTTGTTTACATTAAATTTAGCCTGATCTTATTGTTAGTTGTCCTTATTTTGTTAATTATTTGTTTGTTTTATTGTTGTTGACTACTTGAATCAGGTAAAGATAATAAACAAAGAACTTTAGATAGTTAATGATGTTGATGAATAATTACGTTTTGGCTTCAAAGACAGAAAAAGCAGAACTAAAACTCACTGACCCCCAACTTCCGTGTCCAACGTACCACCACTGCTGTTGCCTTCCACTTTCCTGGCATGGGATAAATGCCCTCCTGTGCAGCAATGTGTGTGTGTTTGTGTGTTAGTCGGTGTGGGGGCGGGGATGGGGGGCACTAATCCAGCTGAAGTTTTGCATGCAGGCTGAGACTCCCATCTCCACTCCGGTGGTCACAAAGGGCCCCTCTGTTTAGCCAAGACGCTGGACTCACACACATGAAGTAAGGGTCTGATTCAGGGTGTAAAAGGCTGGATTGATCCACTGGTCAGGCATGTCTTTGGCTCCAGTGTTGTTGGTGTTATTGCCCACCAAGAGAAAGGATAATAAAGGAGGCCTACACTTTGCCTGTGTGTTTACACGCAGCTTCATGAAAGAACTGCTTTGAGTCGCAGCTACTCCGTAAAGCCAACAATTATCAGCAGCTCAGATTCATGGTTTCCAGTAATGTATCCTCTATTAAAAACATGTCTTTCTTCTGCCCACAAGCCGCCACAGAAGTGACCATGCCTCCGGTTCTCAGCCCTCCCAGCGCAGCCTGCAGGACCGATTCGGCCCCACCAGCTCTTCACCCTCCTGGGATCACAGCTCCTACAGGGCCCTCTTCAGACACCCCTCTCTCCTCGAGCACCTCCTCCTCGCCCACCGCCCTTCCTTCGCTTTCCAGAAGCGACCCAGGTACCGGAGGAGGCCTGCAGAGCCGAAGCAACAGCTCCGAGCGCCTGCTGGAGGCCTCTAGTGGCGCCTCTGAGGATTACCACGACGCCGACGGGACTCGCAGGGCCCGAGCTGTGGAGAACCAGTACTCTTTCTACTAAACAACCTGGATCAGGGGTTCAGGGGTTTATTTTCTGTCTGAAGAAGGGACACAGAGCACTCTGTGCTTGGGGAGAACGGCCTAAATCACTTCATCACACACCCTTTTTTCTGTTTTTGTTTTAAGTACGTTTCCTGTTTTTTGGATTTGTTAAGCAAAGGATGCCAAACACTAACAAGTTCCTTTTATTTCTGTGGCTTTGTTTTGAATTCAGACACAAAAGATAATAATTACACGGGCTGAAGGTTATAGTCAAAGAAAAAAAATAGTTTAGATGCACAAAATTGAGAACATGATCGAAGGCGGGGAAAGTTAAGTGGAAGTCATCCACGGGAGTCACATGGCTTTGATTCACCTCTTTTCACCTCCACTTCCTGTTCAGCTTTACCCACAGTTCCCCAGGAGCAGCGCCTGTGTCACCACCCCGCTGAAGGACTGAAAGTTTGAAGTGACCCTGAAGGAAACAGTCACTCCCCTCTGAGCTTCTGAGAGCATCCTGTTAATGTTTATAAAGCTGCTTTGAGTCTGTACCGGATATCCCTCACTGTCCCTTTGGGTTTATTTTCCATGAAGTCCTCCTCTGGGTCTTTACACTAACAGCAGTACAGCAACCAAATGTGTTGGAGATATTTTCCTAAACGTGTACAGTCTGAAGACTCTTAGTGCCTGAAATTTGCCCCAGACTCAAATGGACCTCTGTCGCTACAAGGACGGTGACGCTAACACCACACAAGTCCTAAAAATAAGATGCAGGTGAATATTTCAGTTCTGCTTTAAACATACTAAACATGCATATACACATACTGAAAATAGGTTTTTAATAATACAAGCAAACAAGTTAAAATTTGAACATTTTGTTCTGTAAGCTGAACAGGTTGCCTCCGATGTTGATCTCCTACCAGGTTACTTTGAATGTGTAGTGATGTATTAGAGTCCAGATATTTTTAAATGGTCTGTGTGCTACAGTGGGGTTTTTAAACATGGTTTTCCAGGTCCCTCCGTCTGGTGATGGTTACTGTATGTATTCACACACACACCATATTGAAGACCTGTAGATTAGATAAACTGTTAATATAGATTACTTTAAAGTAATGCCTTGAAGATATTGTACCAAATCCAGCATTTCTGGAGGGACTTGGAACAGTTTTTATTGTTTGGTTTTTTTTTTTTTGGTTATTTTGTGTAAACTTCGTGTACTGTTTTATGTAGCCTTCAAGTGAACTTGTGGGTAAGAACTGGAACAGTACATGTAGAAACACAAAGTAGGTGGCCATGCTTGAATGGAAAGATGCAAGATTTTTTTACTTTATGCTAACTTTGGGCGAAGGTTTGATGCAGATACATTTTAAGAAACCCTATTTTTACTGTTTATGTAAAAAACATCTGAACTATCAACTAAAAGGCATCTACATGACAGAAAAAAATCATTCATTTAAAAATATTTGTAGCAGAAAAGGCTACACTGTTTGCAGGTTGTTAGCATAGCACAATAAAACTAGCTTAAATCTGTCTAAATCTAACAAAAGTACACATATACACATTTGCTTTAATTTTTCCATTTTTTGGAGCGTTAAGATTCCCTGACACTATATTTGACGTTTTTGGGGACGGGTGTTCTGAACTGTAATCTCCCCTTGGGATCAATAAAGTATAATTCAATTCGATTCAATTTAAGGGGAAAAAGTACTTTCTACTCCAGTGTATTCTTTTTTTTTTTTTTTCTAAGTAATGCTAACATTAGGCTTCAACAATGTGTTTTACAATCACTTAAAATTCAGTTAATGGTAAAAATTTTAACCTTATGGTTTTTAACTTTTAACAAAACAATTTTCTTAAAAATATTTTAAAAAGTACATTGTACTTTGTTGTGTACCTGACCACCTAACAAGGTTGAATCAGGTGTTATGGACAGGTTCTTCTTCGTTGAGACGTTTTGTCTTTTATCCAAAAGACTTCAGTCTGCAGTGTACCTGACAATAATATGTTTAAAACCAGTTTGCAGACAACCAGTGGAGAGTTGAAAACTGTATTTTTCACTTAAAAACGACTCTGGTTCTTTTATCTGTAGTCTGCCATCACTTTACAGTGTAGTTCTCGATTCACAAATAAAACAGTCCCTCTGGACTGGCCTACGAATTTTTTTTTGGGTCACCATAGTTTTTTCAAAATACTTGGGAGAGAAGCCATTACTGTGTTCATTAATGTCACTACATTTTACATTCTAAACCTTTTTAAAGTAAGAAAATGTGAATTATTTCATCATTTCATTTTGTGAGATCTCAGCAGTGGAGATGGATCAGTTTTTGTAACACTATTAGGAGTTAAAATTTCTCTTACCTTGTTGTGTATTTTAAAAATAACAGAAACCGTTTCAGGTCATTATTAATGTCGTATAGTTATGATATCCCACATTTTGAGTTTTTACTTTAAATCTAACATGCTGTTAGAGTTAGCTGAAGGTGTTGTAACAAATTTTTAAAACATTGCTGTTTTTAAGCACCTGAAACTTATGCAACCGTTTTCTCAGTCTGACTATTAAAGCTGATGATTACATATCAAAAACCAAAACCTCTTGTCTTTTCAAGCGTGGCCACTCTGCCTCAAGGTGATTTCAGTGGAATGAAGCAGTTCATGTGCCAATTTGAATCCTATTTTTTGAAACGCGTTCTTCTTTAGCTGCTGTAAAATGATGTTTCCTATTGAATCCTATTTCTGTACAACTGATTCTTTATGGAGCAGCAGAGGTTGTTGACTGGATAGTAAAACTGTCTCTCCCCACATATCAAAGATTCCTCATGCCTCCACTTTTTATTTCTCCAAACTTCTCTCAGCTGAACTTTCTGTTGTCTGAGTTTTGAAGAGTCTGTGCAATTTTGTACAAAGTGATGTACTTGATAACTACTTTATATTTCTGTGAATAAAATGTGAACAAATTGTTGTATGTTCCGTGCTGTATGTTCAGCCCTACGTATCGTGGCTTGTTGCTCTGGCCTCGGATGAGTACAAATAAAAGCAAAAGGTGAGTGAAACAGGGAACTTAAACTCTTTAAAAGAGACAAAGGGTTTATTCTCAAGACAGAAGGTTGGTGTTTTTTATTTCAATGAACAGAGGAAGTAACATACTGATCTGTCACAGCTGTAGTCATTTTATCACTAAATATAGCAGGAGACATTAGAATAAAACGTTCCAACATTTTAGCATTTACCAACTAGTGGTGCCTCTACAAATGTTTTATATGCTAAAAAATTTAAAGAAAATAAAAATATAAAGCAAGCAAAAAATTGGGACTTGAGGATAGATCTATCAGATCAAGGGGGCCATTGGGGACGATCACCAACTTTTTAGGGGTAACCATTGCCACCCGTGGCCCCCCACATTGATGGCACACCTGCTACAACCCTGATCAAATCTAACTAATGATTGATCTTGTGAACTTTAAACATTAAAAGTCTTAAAGCAAACTGGAAATAATAATTAGAATATTTGAATCTGGTCTTGTTAAATGTTTATATGTGCTATCTAAATTTAAGATATCTTTAATTGATATTAAGACTAGTCAGAACTTAAAGTGTGATATCTTAAAAGCAAATAATGATTAGTCAAAACTAACTTAGAGATATCTTACACTGCATTTTTGACAAGTCAAAATTTATTTTTATGATGTCTTGAATTGGAGCCTTCATAGAACTCAATCGTAAATCTGACATTATTTATACTAGTCAGAATATAACTAGAGACATTTCACACAAGTATTTTGACTAGTCAAAAGTTAGAGACTCTGCTATTTCTGCATCTCCACGGCTGGCAGCCCCAAGAGATGTGTGCAAAAAACAGTTTACAATGATAGCAGAACATTGAGCTGATTTAGGAAACACAGAAACTTAAAGAGCTTGTTTTGAAGTTTAAATTAAGATTGGTGTTAAAACCTGGAGGTGATAAGCCGTGCATGCCGGTGGATTCATCTTAGCTTCTGATAGATGGTGCCCCCTGCTTTTTTGTTTTTTAGCATCAAGAAGAATTGTTTTTGTTAAAACTTAAAGTTGAGCAGGAAAGTGAGAGACTGGGTTGGAATTTGGAAATGACTTGATGTGGAGATAGAAACTTCAGCTTATAGAACTGGAGGGTGATAAAGAGCGTCCTCCAGGATTGCATTTTGGAGCAAGGCCAGGTGTCTTAAGGCTGGTTTCAAAGTTTAATGAGGATCCTGATTTTTTTTTCTCTTTGAGCATTTAGCAGAAACTCATGGGTGGTCAAGAGGTCAAAAGGTTTTTGGTATCAAATTTGACAAAGTAAAATAAACTATTGTTTACCCTTTATCATTTTTAACAACTTCAAGTCAAAGTTTTATTTAACAAAACTGTAATCTGGTTGTCTGAAAGCCAAGTTTAGAAAATGTTCAAGTTGGTAAAGTGTTATTTTTACGGGAACCTTTGAATGCAACGTCAAACTTTAAATCCTAAACAGCTGAAATTCTTCAGTTTTTATTTAAAAACTATTTTAATCTCTTACTTCTTTAAGCATGTTTTTTATAGAAACTAAGGAAGATGGCTTTGTTCTACAGAAAAATCCCTCAATTTGTTTCTTTTTTGCACAGAAACTAGTTTGACTTGTTAATTCCGTCTGTCAACTGTAGCTTTTAAAGAATCTCCTTGTGATGACTTTAAAAACAAATAAGAGAAATTTTTGGTGGAGGCTTATTGACATCAAAAGAAAAAGTTCCATCATAGTTAGCTTTTCAGAATAAATAAGAGAATAGAGAATAGAGTGTGTTCAATTCTAAAATACATCAGAAAGTGATCTGCAGATATCTTGTATAAATTAGATGAAAATTCAAAACTTTTGCAGCATTCACACAAACACCTGAATTAGTTTAAAAAAATGTAAACAAGTGAAGCAGCAGAGACTTTATTGCACCAAAATATTCAGCTCAGAAATGGACACTCTACAGTCACAAACTGGTGAATGGCTGCAAAACCAAATCATCACCACCATGCTGAAGAGCTGGTGCTGATCTGCAGCCTCCACCTCAGACCCATAACTTAGATCCCGTACAGCTGCTGTCACTTCAAGGCTTGCTGATATTGACAAAAATTATCCCTGCCACGGTCACCATCATAATAAAAGACACCTCGATCATCCTCGCCTGCTTCCACCTGTGGTGCCTCTCCTTCTGCCTCTCCTCCACCTGCTTCTTTTTGGCTCTTATGGCCCTCTCTCTTTCCAGCTGCTCCCCATAATGAGCCCGGTAGTAGGCATCAAAATCATAGATGGGCCTTCCATTTGGCTGGTAGAAGTGTCTGGCTCTCTGTTGTTGTTGGTAACCTGTGAATCTACTGGATGTCTCTTTAGTGGATGGTCTCCCCGCACTTTGGACATCAGATTGGTTTAGGATGCCCTGGTCGTACCTCCTCCGCAGGTTGATGTCACTCAGGACGGTATAGGCCTCGCTGATCTCAGAGAAACGCTTTGTGGCCTCTTTGCTGCCTGCGTTCTTGTCAGGGTGGTTGATGAAGGACTGTTTGTAGTATGCTGTTTTGATCTGGGACTGGGTGGCATTGGAGGACACTTTGAGGACATCATAATAGGTCGTCCTACTTCTATGCGACTGAGAAGACCCCTCTGACCTCCAACTGAAACCTCTGGTCGGAGCTGACCCTCTCAAAATGTGACAATGTCTCAGTTCGCGACTCAGATTCTCTGATTCGATGTCTGTCAGAACGAAAAGGGTGGTGCAGAGACTTCTGAGCTGCTGAGGGGACCTGAAGGTATCAGAGTGGATAAAAACAACTCCTCTAGTCCAGGGAGACCTGCTGTATGTCAGCAGCTTCTCCTGGAGGAGCCTTGAGATAAGCAGTCCTATTCTGCAGGGCTGTAGTCTCTCTATAGGGTCAGAACAGCAAATAAAACGAGATGAAGGCAGGTGAAAATAAGTTCCATCAAGAAAGACCACATATTTCTGTTGATTTTCAGCTTCCTTCAATCTGGAAAGTTTTTCTGTTACGAGTCCTGCTTTGTTTTTTGACAGAACTTGAACATCATAATCCTCTTTAGCTGGACTATGACAAGAAGCACAGAGTATAACAAGACCTCCAGGACTTTCTTCAGCACACAGCGGACGATTTGAGTTGGTTCTGAAAACTGTCAACCGGTGAATTCCGTTGCCAATAAACCTCCGACTGACCTCCGCCATTTTACCAACAACAGCCAGGACAGCTTCCGGCCGTCTCCGAACATCGAGCCAATCAGAGATAATGTTTACAGGAAGTGCTCGCCGTTTTAGACCAATCCTTTTGCCAAATAAAAATGACGTCAAGTGATGCGTTCAAATAAACCGAGAACGTTTTAGAAATAATATTAAAAGGTGAGCTACAGGAATTAATTTTTTTAAACTAAAAATGTCAACCCCAGTTAAGCTTTCATATTAATTATCTTAAAGGCACTATATAGGGTTCAAACAAACAACTGTAATCAGTAATCTTCCAAACTATTAGGCTAAGTATTTAAGTCGTTAAAATGTTGATAATTTATTAAAATGCTTAAAAAACAATAAACAAAAACATCTGGGATTGAGCTATTTCCCTAACTTGAACAAGCTGAAGTTAAAGTAACTTCAAGTTCGATTGCGCCACTTCCGAGGGACAGAGAACGCACCATAATCGATTCAACAGATGCTTCTCTTGAAGCTTTTTATTAAAAGTTTATACTCTTTTATTTTAATTAAACCTTCTGGAAAAAAAAAACCTTTGGCTTTCTTATGTATTTGTATTGTAAAACGCAATCAAAATGTAATTCTTCAGTCAGTGTTTTTGCAGTTTGTGAGAATAAAATTACTGTTTACGTTTGGACAAACGATGGCGACATCTCCCCAATCAAACATTAACATTTGAAAAGCCACGAAGAAGAAGAAACGCGTCACGTGACTTGCTACATGTGGCTCTGCTAACATTTATGCTGGGGTTGTAAAGTGAATTTTAGGTTTAAAAAAAAAAACAGACGGAGAATGGCCTCCAGCTGTCGACGACCTGAACACACGGCTCCTCCAGATGTGGTCAGTTTATTTTATAACATGTTTATTAATTTAAATAAGCCTTTTTTGGTCTAAAAAGTTCTGTTTTGTGAGCTGAAACGCCTAGGCTAGTATGTGGTCTAGCTATTTAATATATTAATTTGGCTAAACGCGTTTATGTAATTTTTTGCTTGATAAAAACCAAGTTAAAATATCGGGACTTAGCAGCGTTAAAGTCTGTTTTCTGTGTTGTCATTTCTGCAGTTCTACAATGAGGTGGAGGCAAAGAAGTACTCTCAGAAGTAAGTTTATATGTTCTTAATTAACTGAGTCAGAGCTGAATTTCATGTCTAATGTCTCCACATTTTAAAGGCCGTTTATTTGTTGCTGTTTGTTGTGTCTCCTGATATATTTTCTCAACTCTTCAGGATCCATTACGAAGATGACTGTTGTAATTTTTTTAATGATAGGTTCATCCATTGAAATGCATTACATTATACATATTATTGGCGATGTTCAATCAAGTAATGCAGATCATCATCAGAGTTTTGATGCTATTTGTTGTTTGGTGTTTTTGAGCTGTAATGTCATTGTTAGTGATATAGTAGTGTTTTGTTTGTGTGTGTGTGTGTACTTCTTTTTGTTACCTACTTATGACCGTTTCCGGTATACACACCTTCAGTACAGACCAAAAGTTTGGACACACCTTCTCGTTCAAAGAGTTTTCTTTATTTTCATGACTATGAAAATTGTAGATTCATGCTGAAGGCCTCAAAACTATGAATTGATCTGAATTATATACTAAACAAAATAGTGTGAAACAACTGAAAATGTGTCTTATATTCTTCAAAGTAGCCACCTTTTGCTTTGATTACTGCTTCACACACTCTTGGCATTGTCTTGATGAGCTTCAAGAGGTAGTTACCTGAAATGGTCTCCCAACAGTCTTGAAAGAGTTTCCAGAGATGCTTAGCACTCGTTGGCCCTTTTGCCTTCACTCTGCAGTCCAGCTTACCCCAAACCATCTCGATTGGTTTCAGGTCTGGTGACTGTGGAGACCAGGTCATCTGGCTCAGCATCCCATCACTCTCCTTCTTGGCCAAATAGCCCTTACACAGCCTGGAGGTGTGTAGCACTTGATGGTTTTTGTGACTGCACTTGGGGACACTTTCAAAAGTTTTCCAAATTTTTCGGACTGACTGACCTTCATTTCCTAAAGTAATGATGGCCGCTCATTTTTCATTACTTAGCTGCTTTTTTTTCTTACCATAATACAAATTCTAACAGTCTATTCAGTAGGACTATCCGCTGTGTATCCACCTGACTTCTGCTCAACACAACTGATGCTCCCAACCACATTTATAAGGCAAGAAATCCCACTTATTAAACCTGACAGGGCGCACCTGTGAAGTGAAAACCATTTCAGGTGACTACCTCTTTTTTAATTATTTTTTTTTCTGTTCTCGGAGGAGTAGGACGCTTTTTCCTTCTCTCCTGCCTTCCCTTATCTTCCCTGTTTTGCTGCTCATAGCCTCCTCTACGTTTTCATCTGAAACCAGAAATTATGAATATTTTATTTTTATGGATTTGATTAGCTGGTCTCTTAATAAATGTTTGGAACAAATTTTCTTCCATGGATGGACATGTCAAAGGTGGGACCTCTGTTCTGCTCTGTTTGGATATATATTGGATTCTGATCACTGGATTTGTACAGATTGGCTTTGTGGTCTCCAGGGGCCTCATGTATCAACAGTGCGTACACACAAAAAGCTTGCGTACGTCATTTTCCACGCAAAACTCTGGATGTATCAAAA
>JARVJO010000330.1:15331906-15350916 GCA_031762555.1 Cynodonichthys magdalenae
AGTCTGTGTGCTATGAATTCATATGATGTACAAGTTACACCTTTTGAATGCAATTACTGAAATAAATCAAGTTTTTCTAAATATTCTAATTTACTGGCTTTTACCTATATATATATATATATATATATATATATATATATATAATTTTGTTTTATTTCATACAGATATTTGTTTATTTAGTTGAATATTTTTCATCTATTTATTTAATTTTGAATAAAACAGCCGTCCATACTAAATCACTCGTACGCACAACCTAAGAACAAATCTGTTTGTACGAACGGTTCTTGCATGAGGCCCATTGTCTTTGTCATGTGTGAATAATTCTGAGACAGAGAGCGCTCAGCATGATGAGATGATGAAGCAAAAGAAAGTAACATTTTAAAACTATATAAAAACACACAGCACATCTGAAGATTAACACCTAACAAAATGTATTCCAAATCAGATAATCGTAAAAAAAATATACATGTGGATATTGTCAATGAAAGAGCAAGAAAAAATGTTTAAAAATAAAAAATAAAGTTGCACCAAAATGCTGCTTGAATAATACTGACAGTGACTATGTTGAAAAGAACACTTCCAGCATTGTCTATTCACGTTTTGTGTGTTTTACAGCTTATTTCTTGACAGAAGGAGGGCATTTACTGATCAGATATTAAAACTTGTTTTACACAAGTTCTTTGAATTGCATTGTGTTGAGCACTTTCTGCCTCTGTAAGATCAATGGCTGTTATTTATGCCTGCTGTAGTTTTGTGTGTGAAATGAACAAAATGCAGAAGACTTAAAGATGAGCTTGAACAATTGTTTGTATTAGTTACTCTCCAATAGATTATGTTTAATTCAGTTAAATCAGTATTTATGCCAAATGTTTAAACAAAGACCTTTTACGGTCTGGTGAAGACTCCCAGCTACCACCACACCACATTTCAGCTCAGTATCTTTTAAAATGACTGAGTTATAGATGTTTTTGTGTTTGATAAATTGGATTAGCTGTGGTGGCCATCTTTAATCTAGTTTTCTTTAAGTGAATCACTTCTAGGCATACATCCAAAGATTATTTTCTGAGAGTTTCATGAAAATCCATCCTGTAAATCATGAATTATTTTGCTAACAGACAGGAAAACAATCACACTCACATGATCGCCCACTTTTCATGGAGATAAACATCCACCTTTTTGTTTTCTTAACAGCATTTTGTTCTATTCAATATAAACAGGTATATGTGTCAAAATTCAAATCTTTAATGTGTTTTCTCTATTTTCTTTTCCTCATTTGCTGCGTGGATTTTATTATTATTTTTATTTCTTCCTGTGTTTTTGTTCACATTGTGCAGAAGAAGATTATAATCATAGTATGCTGCCTGATTCTGGGAATTATCATCGCTTCTGTAGTTGGATCAGTTCTGAGTTAAACCTGAACCATAGCCCTGCAGCTAAACACACCCACAGTTTATGTTTCTCTATTCTCATGGGGACTTCCATTCATTTTTCAGTCATATATATGGCTTAACCCTGATCCCTTACCTTAAACCTAACTCAAACTCAATTCACACCGTAGTCCTAAACCTAACCCCCCAATGACATCTGTACCCATATGGACCGGGCTTTAGTCCCCATAATGAGCCTTTGGGTCCCCACAAGACGATGTGTGTTTCAAAAGTGGTCCCCACGAGGTAGCAAAAACAGAATCATGCGCACACACACACATTTTAATTTTCCTGTTTGAATAATTGCAGTCTGGACTCATTTTAGTAGACTGACAAACATATGCGTGTTTCACTATCTTTGTGAGGACTTTCATTGGTTTGCATTCATTTCTACTTTTAAACCCTAAACCTAACCCCTGACCCACAAATGGGGGTTTTCCCCTTGTGTGGACCATGCAAAAAGTCCTCAGAAGTGCAAGTGTCCTCTGGCGACATTCGTAATGTCCACACAAAGATAGCAAGACGTGGACACACACACACTCACACACAGTGTACAGGGCCAGAGATGTTCTCGCATGAGTTGCTACTTTGTAAACGTGTGGTGCTGCAAATCGTTTCCTCTGAGTGCCGTCGAGACATTTTGTCGGATGGGAAAAGCTCTAAAATTACGTGACACATTCCAGCCGGCAGATATTATGAGTCCGAATTGTTCTGTGACGTCTGTTTTGTTGTTTGTTGTACAGACGGAGTGACAGGTCGCTCATCAGCAGTGTTTTAAGAGCCACGTTATCCGATTCTGATTTGATCTTTTTGTAGTATTTTTATGTCGTTGATCTGACTTCAGATGCTCTGCATGTTTTTTTTCTTTTTGTTTTGTATTCTGATGCAAAGAGGGAACGACAACAACGAGCATTTCTGTACTGATGATGTTTTGATCACTGCCAAACTTCATTTTCTGTATGTTTTTTTTTAATATATGACTATGACTATGTGCTGTACTTATTTTTCATCTGGCCTTACCTGTTAGGCAGCATTTTGGACCATATTTCTAGTGTTGAGTGTGAGTGCATGCATGCATGTTTATACTGTATGTTCAACTGTAGCTAACGTGTGAATGGGAGTCAGTGAGTTTGTTTTAGCTGCCTTTTTGTTTTTTTTTTAATTATTTTAACACTGATATGAAGCTCTCTGATACTGCCATTATGTCCCAGTGAGGCTGGTTCTGGTCTGTCAATGACAAAATGCCCTTAATTTATGTCCCAAGCTTTAAACGCTGCGTTTTTCTTCTTTTTGTTTGTTTTGTTTGGGTTGAAGAGTCGGTGGACGTTTAAAGCTCTGAGTGACTCTGTCAGGGTTTGTAGGGACACATCAGATGTACACAAACATCAACCATGTTGCCTACTCGACTTGTTGCCTTTGTGTTGTATTGTGACAACATGGATTTATTTGTTTAACTGGAGTTTTTGTCTTTTTCAAGTAAAAGTCTATTTGGGAAATTATTTTTTAGGCTTTGTGTTGTGCTTTCAGTCACTTTGAATACGTTCTGAGAAATATCCATAGAGAAAGTTTGGCTGCTTAGAAACAAAAGTGTAACAGGGAGGTTTAAAGCAGTAAAACAAACAAAAAGCAAAGTTTTATTCTAATGTCATGAAAGAGACATTTTAAATTTCACAGTAAGAAAATTTAATTTACAAATACGTGAATCAAAGTTTGAGCTGTGCTGTCATGAGGATATTTTTTTTTCAAATTCTTCAACTGAGAAGCTTTAAAATTATTTGTAAGTAGTTGAAATTTTACTACCACCTGGAAACAATTGCTAGTTTTGTTCATGAGAAGTTTGGAAAGTTAGTTTTTATTCATCTGGAGTGATGTCAAGACTTCCAGCCCTGTGTTTAACAAGGGGAATGCCCAAAACAGTATATAAAGGGATTTTTCAGCATTACTGTAGCCAGAGAAGATACAATGTTAAGTTCAAATGTAATTAAAAGGATTATTTCTGAGGAAATACCTGTTAGAATATTTGAATTTAAAAGTAGTTCAGGAAGGTAAATGCTGTTTTAGATACTGTTTTTTTACTCTGTTTTATAGACAGCAAAAAGAATTTACTTAATTTTTTAACTGCATTTTGAGGACAAAATATGAAACTACATATATCATTTTAATTAACATTTGCTAAAAATATTTTTTGTCAAACTGTTGGCAGCAAACAAACTTACAAAAATCCAGGAATTTGTCATGGGACAAAGACATCAACAGTAAACAAAGCTCTCACAAAGACTGAAGACAAAGAACAAAATATAAAGGAGAACTAATGAGCAGAAACAAGTGTAGTGGTCACCTCGAGTGAAATAAACATGGAAACTTGTCTTTGACCCGGCCTTGAAGGCCTTCCTTTAAAGAGACAGAACTTTGTTCTAACTAGCGAAAATGCGAGTGTGAATGTCTGTTGCTGAAAACTTTTGCTGAAAGCTGCTGAATTTAAGCTGAAACTATTTATTGGCAATAGTGTTAATGTGAGTTCAATTTGAAAAGATGAAAAAAGATTGCTTAATTTTGCAGAGAAATGGAAAGAAGGAGCAACTCTAGGGTTATGATAGCAGAAAAAAGCTAACAGCTAAAATAACTGAATTTAGCAGAAAGCAACTGTAAGGTGCATAAATATGACAAAGTAAAAGAAAAAAGCATTACAAATAAGAAAAAAGCAGAATAGCTGGTAAAAAAAGATGTATTTTAGCTGAAATAGCAGAAAAAAACTAAAAGCTAATAGCTGAAATTAGCAGAAAGTGTCTCTGAGGAGCACGAATGACTCAAATCAGTAGAAAGAACCATAAAAAAGCAAATATTAGCATAACAAAGCAGAAAGGGGCAGAAATATAAATGAAATAGCTGAAAGGAGCTAAAATTAGCGAAAAGTAGCTAAAATTGAGTCAAGAAAATGAAAAAGAGCAAAACCAGAAGAAAATATGTACGGTTCTGTAAAGATTTAGAAACAATTTGAAGGATTTTAAGGATGTTGAAAAAAGCTTCATTCACTTTTAATGGAAAAAACAGCTGAAATAGTTTTGGCTACTATATTGTGTTTTTGTTTCAGCTTCAGTATGTGATAGAGCTTGCTGTCAGCTACCAATACATCCATTTTTTCTGTTGACCTAAAGTCTCCAAATGAGATGAAAAATGTTGTTTATTAGAAAAAGCGATTTTATTGATTACAGCTATGAATCTATTAAAATCTTGTCTTTATTCAAACTTTTTATTCCATATTTGTTTGTTGATCTGCTTAAGCCAATATATTTTTTAATGATAGTTTCTCATAAAGTAAAGTAGATATATTGTTGCTGTACTGTCTCATGTCTCAGAGTCCTGGGAACAGGTAGAAGCGTCTGGTCAAAGTGCATCTGTCTTTGGTCGGCATTTGTCTTTTAGTCTCAGAGGGAAACTCCTCAAAGCGCTGCATGACCTGCAGATTGAAACACGAGGAGAAAAATATAAATTATTACTGGTGCATTTTGTTGATTTTTATTCATATATTTTTAACTTAGTTTAAACCTAAAAAGAGCTCACTTTTCTGAAAAGCTCATCAATGTCGTCCTCGTGGGAACAAGTGTTGAAAACTTCAAGGATGTACTGAATCAGGAAAGACCCCTGATCTTCTTGTCTGTATGAAACCGTGTCTGGAAGAAATATTTTGCTACATTGGATTAATAATAATTGATGTTTAACTTCAAGTGTTTATGATTTAAAGACAAACTGACCAGGAGTGCTGGACAGCAAAGAAATAAAGTCCTTTTCCTTGTGAACACATCGAACAGCATCATCCACGATGTTGTCTTCATGAACCAGCTGTGAGATGTCATCAGAGACCACTTTGGTGCTGTCGCTAACAAGCGCAGATCCGCCAGATTCTGCAACACAAGCGGCACAATTTTAATGTGACTCAGATTCAAACTGTAGCTCTGACCAGCTGAAAGATGGTGATCACCTCCTCTGCAGGCCTGGATGATGATGATCTTGGGTTTGTCCATCAGTGCAGAACAGTTCTGTGATCCCAGGTACTTGTAGATGTTGTCAACAGGGAACTGATCCGGTTCTTCTTCTCTGTGATTGACACCAAGAACAAATCCCAGCTTCCCGTGAGACATGATCACCACGAACACGCTGTCTGTGTTTTTCAGTTTGGGCTTTTTGGAGAAAGCAGAGAGGGCATTATCAATCTCCTGGAAGAAGACAGAAAGTCACAGTATTAGCCAAAATGAAAAAATATTCAGTCTTTTTATATTTTTAGCTGGTTCTATTTAGTTAACCTTATATTTCTTTTAGCTAGCATTTTGCTATCTTTAACTCTTAGCTAAACATTTGTTGCTTTAATTTTTTAGCTAGGCTTTTGCTATTTTTAGCTTTCAGCTAACCTTAAGTTGCTTTTAGCCAGCATTTCACTACCTTAACTTTTTGTTGTTTATAAGCTAGCTCTTCACTGCACTTACCTTCTATACAACCTTGTATTGCTTTTAGTTTCTTCATTTAGTTTTCAGCTAGTCTTTTGCTACTTTCAGCTGGCACTTTGCTACTTTTTACTTTAGCTTGAATTTTTCGCTTGTGTTTGGGGCTATTAGCCAGTAATTTAAAATTTAGTTTTAATCACTTCAGGTTCCTCTGCCAACCTCAGTCAGGACTCATGCGTTCTTGTGAGACTTCAACAGAAAATTCTCCTGTCCTGACAAGCATTGAAGCTTGTGTGCTGCTGGCGTTTATACTGTTTACAGATGTAAACACACACATCGTTGTACCTGCTGACAACTGAGGACTTTGTATTGACTTTCATCCATTCTTGTAACTGTATTTATGTCTAACCCAGAAATTTCCCCTAACACTAACCATTACCAGTTTATTCCTAACCCTAACCTGACCCAAAACTTTATTCACACCTCGAAACCTAAAGTGCAGTAGAGCTGAAAAAAAAAACAAAAAAACGTGAGGATCAGGACAAAGTCCTCACTTTACATCAAAGACCTTACTTTGATAGAAACTATTTTGCAAGTGGTCCTCACTCTGTAGCAGAAACAAGTACACACCCACTAACAGAGTTGTCATGTCAAGTATCGGTTCCCATCAGGAATAAAAATGTTTTCATCTGAGACGCAGCTGAAAATGCCTGGACAATGTGATGCAACTTTTTTAACCATATCTAAAACAATCTACAGGCTGTTCTTTTTTAATTAAAAAATAAAAATGACTTCTTTAATTCAGATGGAGTCTAACTTGAGTTAATCTGGCCCGGATCAGTGCCCGGGGTCAAAGGTAATAAACAGATGTGTTGGATTTACTTAACGAACCACCTGAAGTAACTTGGTTGAGTTAATCCAACAGATGCTTTGTGATTAAATATACCTTCCCAGTCAGGTCATTGTGTTTCACCACATCATATTTCAAAGACTGGAGCAGTTTTAACATGTTCTCTTCGTCTTTCTCGGCTCCTTTTCTGGTTAATCTGGCAACAGCAAAGTTTCTGTTGGTGATCAACAGAGCCATGCGGTTCCCAAGAGACTCCTCTGTCACTCCATAAATCTGAAACACAACAAAGAAATATGAAGAGTTAAATGTCACATTTAAACTCACATGGATTATATATCTTTGTGTATTTTTAGTTGTTAATGTAACCCCAACAGCATGTCATAACAAGTTATTATAAAAAATCATTAAGACACTTTTATTTTCACTTTACATCTTTACTCTTGAGCTTCTCCCTCCGGAAGGAGTCCGTTGTGGGGATGAGGTCAGACGACCAGGATTTGTCTTTTTGAGGGGCTGCAGGAGAGAAAAACACACCTGTGTCATCAAACTGAACGTTTTTGATCTCTATGTTTTTGAACAGCAGTTTTTTTGTATAGTTTATTCCATGAGTATTTGCGTCAAACTATTTCTTCATACTTGGTGAAATTTTAGTTATTCACATATCAAAACATTCGGCTTGGGCTAATAGTGGGAACATTTTTAGTAAATATAACTATAAAAATAAATGTTTACCTTCAGTTTTGCTACATTTATCTTTCAGGTAGGGTTTACATTGAATTAATCTTTACTTACTGTTTTTTAGGTTGAAGATTTATCTACTGTTTTGCTATTTTTTGCTTTAGCTTCGGTTTTTGTTCTGTTAGCCTTTGATTTTAGCTCATTTTAGCTTTAAACTACTGGTTTGCTAGTTTGAACTTTTAGCCACTGTTTTGATAATTTTAGGTTTTATTTGAGTTTCATAGATTTTTACGATAATCTTGTTCATTACAGCTTTTAGTTCAACATAGCTTTAATATGAATTTGAGCAAGTTTTAGCTTTTAACTAATTTTAATTCAAAGCTTTTAGTTAAATTTTATTAATTTCAGCTTTTAGCTTCAGTTTTGTTAATTACAGCTTTTAGTTTTGGCTATGATTTTGTTAATTTTGGCTTTTAGTTACCATTTTGTTTATTTAAGCTGCTTGTTTTAATTCAGTCAGGACCCCCAAGGTCTCACAGCAATTAACCTAAAAATTGTCTTTCTTTATGGTTTGTGTGTAATTTAGTTTTACTTATTGGAACTTGATTATTTTGGTTTCTGATCAAATATTTCAGCTGAAATATTTCTCTTTTTTGGCTTCCTCCTCGTCTTCTGTCCTGACAAGCAGCGATGCATTTTAGGTATGAAGAGCTGCTGGCATCTCTGTTTACCCATGTGCAGTACACACTCACACACACACACTCACACACACACACACACACACCCACACACTACAGCTGCAGAGTTGTTATGCGATATACTCAGTTCCCATCAGGAGTAAATATATTTTAAACTGAAATGGAGCTGAAAAGTCCTGGCCTACAAGCTACAGCTGCTCTTTTTATTACATCTGAAACAAGACTGTTCTTTTTACTTAAAACTTAAAAGATAAGTGACTGCAAGAACAAAAATAAAGAAAGCACTGATTTGTTCCTATTTCTACAACTAAGTGATTAAAGCTAGGTTTTAACTAGTTTTGTCTTAATTTGAAAGATGTAAAAGAGTTATGTATTTTTTTAACTGCTTGTTCTAATTCACTGTTTTACACACTTCAGTTCTCAGTCATTCACTCTGGATTTAAATGTTTCTACTCGTCACCTGGAGTCGGCACGCAGCACAGACCCAGTTCAGAGTAAAGTGTAGGATCTTTTTCTTTGATGTGGTCGATCAGTATCCCACTGGCTTTGCTCCCTTTCCTTCTCACTGCATCGATGAGGGCTCGAGCCATGTCTGCTTTGTTACAGTTGTCCTCCAGCACAGATTCCACCTCCCCATCGTTCAGCAGGCGGTCCTCTAACAGGTCGTCCAGGAGCTGCTTGATCATGGATTTAGATACCTTTGCCACAAATTTTGCCCTCACTCTGGCAAGCTCCTTGTCTGGAAAAGAAACAAAACAAATAGGATCAAGTAAAAAGCAACAAGAACATAAAAATGATGAGAGAATCAAGCCTTACCTGCCATGACTCAGAGCTCCTGGATAATTTCTGCAGATGTGTGAACAGCAAATCTCCCTGCTTGTAAAACTGACAGAAAGCTCAGTTCTATGTAAGGATTAAGTCTTAACAAGTCAAACAAGAAAACCCACAATAGGCAGGGGCAGAGCCAAAGGGGTGGCTGCGGTAGTACTTGCCACCCCTGAAAACTGATTGGCCATCCAGGCTGATTGGCACGCCTACATGTAGGATTAAAAAAAATGAAGAGGGGTTTGTATGTTTTTATTATTATTTTTTTTTTTGTAAAGACACAAATGTTATATCATGTCATAGATTTTTTTCAAAACCTAAAACAACTGGATTGTTTATCAGGAAAAAAAATCTCTGCGAAAGAAACATTTGTAAAATTAGAAATAACAAATATTTGTCAGCGTGACGATCCTGTTATTTAGAAGATCTGTGTCAATATTGATCATCCTTCAAGCACTGATCTATCACGTTCATCGGGACAAAACTATTTTTACATACCCCATGTTAAGGAAGGGTTTCCATCTTGAAATTTTAAGTTTTTGTTGTATTACACCCTAAAGAATACAACTAGATATAATATGCAGAGGTAGGTTATAATGAAGTAAATTTTCAAGTACTGTACTTCAGTACAGTTTGTGGGAATATGTGAGTAGCATTTTTTGGAAAACTTTTAACTTTTGCTCCATTTCTCTAAAGGCTTTAGATGGTGTTGTGTTTGTGTTTATTTTGTTCCGCTGGCACACTGAAAAATTACAAACTACACCTCTACACAGCAGGTGGTGATAAGCAGCTTTAAAATGGTTGCAAAGAGAAGAATTTTATTATATTGCCTTATAGGTACACTAGGTATAGGTCTTTAGGATTGGGTCTTTGTTTAGATCCTAAACAGTTCTACAAAATTTAATATGGACTCATCTCATTTAAGACCTCATATAAGTCAGAAAACTGAGTATTTTGTCTATTAATGGTAATTGGTGTGACCTGAGCTGATTGTTGTTACACTTAAAGTAAAATCATAAAATGAACAAGACACACCAGGTTTTTCCTTCTGTTTATTTTTTTAATTCTTCATTTTGAAACACAGACGTATAAGTCAAGTTTGATGCTGCCGTTTGTTTTGTACTAAAGTCTCGAGAGATAAAAATAAGTATTACCGTAATCAGCAAGGAACAATTATTGACAATGTTTCTTCATAAAATGAAAGCTTCTCATAAAGTAAAGTAGATATATTGTTGCTGTACTGTCTCATGTCTCAGAGTCCTGGGAACAGGTAGAAGCGTCTGGTCAAAGTGCATCTGTCTTTGGTCGGCATTTGTCTTTTAGTCTCAGAGGGAAACTCCTCAAAGCGCTGCATGACCTGCAGATTGAAACACGAGGAGAAAAATATAAATTATTACTGGTGCATTTTGTTGATTTTTATTCATATATTTTTAACTTAGTTTAAACCTAAAAAGAGCTCACTTTTCTGAAAAGCTCATCAATGTCGTCCTCGTGGGAACAAGTGTTGAAAACTTCAAGGATGTACTGAATCAGGAAAGACCCCTGATCTTCTTGTCTGTATGAAACCGTGTCTGGAAGAAATATTTTGCTACATTGGATTAATAATAATTGATGTTTAACTTCAAGTGTTTATGATTTAAAGACAAACTGACCAGGAGTGCTGGACAGCAAAGAAATAAAGTCCTTTTCCTTGTGAACACATCGAACAGCATCATCCACGATGTTGTCTTCATGAACCAGCTGTGAGATGTCATCAGAGACCACTTTGGTGCTGTCGCTAACAAGCGCAGATCCGCCAGATTCTGCAACACAAGCGGCACAATTTTAATGTGACTCAGATTCAAACTGTAGCTCTGACCAGCTGAAAGATGGTGATCACCTCCTCTGCAGGCCTGGATGATGATGATCTTGGGTTTGTCCATCAGTGCAGAACAGTTCTGTGATCCCAGGTACTTGTAGATGTTGTCAACAGGGAACTGATCCGGTTCTTCTTCTCTGTGATTGACACCAAGAACAAATCCCAGCTTCCCGTGAGACATGATCACCACGAACACGCTGTCTGTGTTTTTCAGTTTGGGCTTTTTGGTGAAATCATTCACGGCATCATCAATCCCCTGAGAGGAAATATGAATTATTTGTATTATAATCTGTGTTGAGCTGAACTTTACTTCAGTTAATTTTTCAGGGTGAAAAAAGGTACCTTCCCAGTCAGGTCATTGTGTTTCACCACGTCGTATTTCAGAGACCTGAGCAGTTTTAACATGTTCTCTTCATCTTTCTCGGCTCCTTTTCTGGTTAATCTGGCATCAGCAAAGTTTCTGTTAGTGATCAACAGAGCCATGCGGTTCCCTAGAGACTCCTTTGTCACTCCATAAATCTGAAACACAAACATAAAACCCGTCTGAGACAAATGTGGAACAAGTAATTCTAAAAGATATTTATGGCAACTTTTATTTTCATTTTACATCTTTATTCTTGAGCTTCTCCTTCAAGGAGTCAGTTGTAGTGATGAGTTCAGACGACCAAGTTTTGTTCTTCTGAGGGGCTGCAGGTGAGAAAAACACCTGTTTTATGAAACTGAACCAGTTATGATTTTTAAATGTGTTAGAATTTAATTTATTCTGTTTTTTTAATCAAACTGTTTCTTCATACTTTGGGCTGTTTTAGCCATTCAAAACCTTTACCTAATTTGGAAACAGTGTGTTATGACTTTTAGTATATTATTTTCATTTTTTATTATTATTTAACTTTATTAACTCTCAATTTTAAGATTTCTTCAGATCATTCAAATTTTTTGTTCCCCTGAAATCTTCAGCACTCATTTTTTTTTAGCTTGTGCAATTTTTAGCTGCTGTTAATTTTAGCTTTAGTTTTAGTTTAGCTAATTCCAACTTTCAGCTAAATAGGCCTTTGGCTATGATTTTGATATTTTCAACTTTCAGACAGCTTTTAGCTACTGTTATGGTAATTGTAGCTCTTAGCTATAATTTTGCAAATAGTAGATTTTAGCCATTTTAGTCTTGCTAATTTGAGCTGTAGCTACTGTTTTGTTTATTTTAACGTTTAGCTAAATTTAGGTAATTTAGGCTTTTGGCTGTGATTTGAATGTAAATTCAAGCTTTTTATTTAATAATGTTAGTTTTTAGCTTCAGTTTTCTTAAAAATTGCATAGTTTTTGTTTTATGTATTATAATTTTCGACACTGTTTGTTAACTTTAGCTTTAAGTTGTAGATTTTGTTGATTTTTTTTATTTTGCTGATTTTTCAAGTCTTCAACATATGAAAACAACAGTTTTCAGTCATTCACTTTGGATTTTCGAGGAAGTGTGGTTTCTGTTGTTCACCTGGCGTCGGCTCACAGCTCAGGCCCAGCTCAGAGTGAAGTGTAGGATCTCTTTTTTCGATGTTGTCGATCATCTTCCTGCTGGCTTTGACCCCTTTCCTCCTCACCATGTCGATGAGGGCCCGGGCCATGTCTGCTTTGTTACTGTTGTCCTCCAGCACAGAATCTGTCTCCCCATCGTTCAGCAGGCCATCCTCTAACAGGTCGTCCAGGAGCTGCTTGATCATGGATTTTGACACCCTTTCTACAAATCTCCCCCTCACTTTAGCAAGCTCTTTGTCTGGAAATAAAAAATACAAAATCAAGTAAAAAGCAACAAGGACATGAAAATGATTAAAAAATTATGAGTTTTCAAGCCTTACCTGCCATGTCTCAGAGGTCCTGTCTCACTGGATGATGTCTGCAGATGTGTGGATGTCAAGGAATTCTGTCTGTTTATAAAGCTGACAGGAAGCTCAGTTCCATGTAAGTTAGAAGCAAGTCAAACTAGAAAAACCATGAATGAAGCCAGTTATGAAATCTGATCATTCTTTTCTTATACATGATTTCTTATTTCGGGGTCACAATGAGCTGGTTCTTATGTTTAGCAGTTACTGTGCAAGAAGTGAAGGACACCTCAGACAGGTCCATCACAGGGACACATAAAACCAGATGAAATAACTATTCTCTCTTACAGAGAAACAACAAAACAATTACGTGCATGTTTTTGGTTTGTGGAAGGACACAAACCCTACACACACACGCAAAAAAAAAAAAAATGTGCACAAGAAGAACATGCAACCCCCTCAAAAAAATGTCAGGTGATTATGTGACCTTCTTGTGAGACAACATCTCCACTGTGGTGCTCAAATTAGATCACGTGATCAGTCAAGAAAACAGATCAGACATTGATGTTCTGTTGGTTTTTATTTTAGTGCAGGGATTTACACTCATGTCTGCTGAAGAACTGGTTTTACTAAGAACTCAAAGCTGCAGAGTAGACTTAGTTAAAAGGAAGTCTTGTGTTTTCGCTTCTCTTCCTTGGAATTTTAAATGGAAAATTAAACTTGTAAAAATTTTTTTTAACATGACGAGTTGTGATTTTATTTGAAGTTTGTGGAATGGTGCCAGGCTTTATTTCATACTGAACCTGAAAACTAAAAAATAAACCTTTTTGACAATTTTCATAACCAATATGCATTTCTCTATTTACCTAGCTCTCCTAGTATCTCTCTTACTCACTAATGTTTCATTGTAGTCATCATCAAGGTCCACCTCTTTGCACCAACGATTCACAAATTCCTGCATACCGGACATCTGAGTAAAATCCACTGGAGATGTTATTTAACATCTTGTAAAATATTTGTCTTTACAAAAACAACACAAAAAACAATAATTTTGATAAATATGTACCTTTATTCAAAGCATCTTCTGATCAAAACACTGATTTGTTCAGATTTATGCAGATTTAGAACAACATCATGTTAATTTAATGGTTCAGAGAAGTTGTTTTTTTTTCCCTTCATCACACTGTTCAGACCAGACAGGACAGCTGTTTGACAAACATTTATTTCATTTATTCGTGCATCTTTTAAAGCCACATGCAGTGACTTGTCAATTAATTGGTGTGACACCTGAGGTGGCCAATCAGGTGGCAGAAGTGGTGAGGGCCACCCCAGGCCACCCCTCAGGCTCCGCCCCTGCCTTTTATAACATATTTTTCTACACAGTGATATGATAAACCTACCAGGGACAAAGTCCAGAACTGGTGCGTTTTTCCCTTTGGCTTCTTTTTCCTCCTATATTTAAAAGAAATGTGAGCCATGTTGACAAAATGAGTCACAATGAGGAATTTTTTAATATTAAGTTAATATTTTCAATTTCTCCTTCTCAAAACTTCTAAATTAGACATGGTTTGTTGAAATGTGTTGATTAATCCTCTGGCCTGGTAAAGAGCTTTATTTAAAAAGAGCCATTCAAAACTTCATTTTTTTCTCGCTCTGGAGTGATGTCAACCAGCCTTCTATTTTAAAAAGTGCCGTGTCAGCAGATGGCTCCTGTGGCCTGGAGAACTTCTATCATTGGAGCTGTTAGGGTTTTAGGTCCTCGAGTCCCGGGAAGAGGTAGAAGTGTTTTGTTAAGGTGCATCTGTCTATGGTCGGCATCTGCATGCTGCTCCCGGTGTTCTGTTCTTCAAAGCGTTGCATGACCTGCGTGGTTCAAACATCTTTATTACACTGATACGTGGCGTTTACCTTTAGGCTTTGTGGATATCTCATACACTAAGACTGTTTGTGCAAAACTTACTTTCCGGAAAAGCTCCTGAACATGTTCCTGACGTGCATCTGCTCTGAAGATTTCAACAATGTACTGAATGAGGAGAGATCCCAGGGCTGGATGTCTGTACGACACAGTATCTGCAGAAAAATGTGCGAAGACAAAAAAAACAATTTATCACTGAAGAGAAAACAAACTAAAGAAGAAGTATTTGGACTCACCAGGGGTGCAGGAAAGGAGCGAAATGAAGTCTTTTTCTTTGTGAACCAAGTGAATCTTGTCTTCTTCAAAGTCTTCATGTTTGGGATCCGAAGCATCATCGACTTGATTTGGACCATCGCTGACAAGAAGAAATCCTTTCTGACCTGAAACAAACAGCGTGAGGAACAATTAGACAGTTTGAGAGAACATTTGAATCAATATTTAATGAGTTTTGGGGTATTTGTGTCCACCACCTCCTCTGCAGGCCTGGATGACAATGATCTTGGGTTTGTTCACCAGATGCGGACATTTTATCGGACCCAGGAGTTTGAAAATGTTGTTAACGGGGAACTCATCTGGTCTCTCGTCATCTTCTTTCCAGTCAACCCCCAGAACTGCTCCGAGTTTACCATGAGACGTGATGACCACAAACACGCTGTCCGTTTCTTTTAGTTTTGGGTGTTTAGAAAACTCACTTAAAGCTTCCTCAGTCGCCTAAAAGAAAGCAGAAGATCCACTCATCAGCTGCTACATCTACATCAATCAGAAAATCTGTTTTCAAATATAGCACCTTTCCAGTCAGGTTTCTGTGCTTCACCACCTCATATCCTAAACTTCGGAGCAGGTTCTCTGTGTTCTCCTCGTCCTTCTCAGCTCCATTTCTTTGTGTCTTGTTAGAAAATGTGATATTTGTGATCATCAGGGCAACACGGTTCTGATAGGAAGTTTTGGTCACAGAGTAAACCTGAGAAACAAATTAGGAGTAAACAAAAAAAAAAAGTGACTTTTTGTATTAATAGGTTAATTAGGAAAGAACACAGACTTGAGTTGAACTGAAATTTGTTTCTTTTTATCATTAAACAGATTGTATCAGTGTTTTCTCTGGGTAAAGGTGAGTTTCTGACGTTTGAGTTGTTTTGTTTTGTGCTCCAGAACTCTTCAACGGTGCATTCAGGTGCAGTCGGCCTACTCTTAGCCGCTGGGGTTGACGCAGCTGGAAACAAAAAACCCACATTATATCACAGGAAGTACGTTCATAACAGTATTTTATAAATATTCAAGCATCTTTTCTTGTACCTGGCTGAGAGGAAGACAAACCCAGCTCTTCGTGAAGCGTTGAGTCTTTTTGTTCCAGGATATCAATCATCCTCCTGCAGGTTTTAGATCCCTTTCTCCTCACACTGTCGATGAGAGCCCGGGCTTTCTCGACTCTGGTGACATTCATTTCAAGTATTGACTCCATCTCTCCTGAATTCAACATCCCATCTTCTAAAAGGCTGTCCAGGACCTGATTAATTACTTCTATGGAGACTTTTTCCACAAACGCAGATCTCACTTTGAAAAGCTCCTTGTCTGGATTTGTAAGGAAACAGACACAAATTGTTTCAGCTTACAATTATGTAAATAAAGTCACAAAATAAATTAAACTGTAGTCATGTGAAAACCATTTGTCCACTTTCAAGTTTCCAAATTCTAAATCTTTGCACATTTTGTAGCCATGTAGCCTCTATAATACTGTAAATAACAAGTAAAGACCTTAAAGCAGAGCTATTCAACTGGCTCATCACGGGCTACATCTGACCCGCGGGGGACTTTAATTAGGCCCGCCTATGAGATCTTTAAAAATATATATTTTCCCATTGTTGCAGTTGCATGGCATGACAAAGACAAAATCACTTTGTTCTCAGCTTTGTGTTGAGAAGAACCATGTACACCCCTCCTTTTATCGTGATTGGTCAGAAGTTTGTGGGTGCGATTGTTTGTGCTGGAAAATGTTCCGAAATTAATAGCAGCAATTTGTTTCAACTACTCTGCTTCCAGAAGCTGGCTGTTGTACCCACAAGCAAACACTTATAAAGATAGTATTGGACTAAAACTTATGGATGAAGATAAAACAGATGTTGTGCATGGAGGAATCTGTCTGCCACAAAGTGTGACACTCTATCGTGACAACCCCATGAACAATTTAATTAATTAGCCCTGCCTTAAAGGGCGGGGCTATTATGCAAGGTTTACTTTTTCAAGCTTTCTTATGTCATTCTCTTACCAAAAACATACCCAGAGAGTTGCTTTGACTCATTCATGCATGTTTGAGAAATTCTTGAATCTCCTGTGGTAGCCACGTGGAGCTGCCTAAACGCTTGCTTGTACAAAGCTCCGCCTATTTGTACCTAGCTCCTCCCTCAGTCTGCAGCTGAGGCCAATTTCAAAGCGTTTAGATAGACTATGATGCATAGTCAAATTTAGTTTTGACATATGCAGCATTTTTATACAAACTGAAGGTAAAATAATAACTTGATTGTGATATAAAACTGAACAATGTGCCAGGAAAATACAGAATAACCCCCACCCACCATTTTTAATGACTTCAGAGACCTGATGTCTCATTCTTTTGATAAGAAGCCAAGTCATATTTGAAATTATTAATTCATGTAGTAAAACTGATAGTGGGTGAAACATTTATCTCTAATCATCCTGTAGTCATATCTCTGTTACACAGTAACAGTTAGCTGCCCTTTAAACACGTGTTGTTTTCTGTTCTTAAAACAGCTGCAGATATATCAGAAACTGGAGCATTAAAGTCACTATGAAAGTGAAACTAAATACCATGCGTTCAAAAGAAAATTTGGACTTTTTCGGGGTCTTAGCTGTAAAACTTTCTGAATGAACCCAACCTCCTCTTATACGGGTCTGAACACAGAACAGTTGGGGTAAACAGGGCGTTTATTTGCATGAAAAGTGTGCTTTTTAATCACAAATCTAAACTTTAACACAATCATATCTGTAAACAGCAGTCACTTCTCTTACCTGCCATCGTTCAGCAGTTCTTCTGGTTCCGACTGAGATCTGTTAAAGAATAAATGAACAAAAGAGCAACTTTGTGATTGCGTCTAGAAAGATCCTTTCTGTTTGGACTAAAAAAGGAGCTTCCGGTTTAAATTTTAGTGCCAGATGTGCAGCGCTGAGGAAGAGGAGCGCCTTTTTACAGCAGGGGAGGAGTTCAGCTACTAAACTTAAATCGATTCCAGGGTTTGAAGCCATGGCAGGTAAGAGATTAGAAGCACTCAAGAACTTTTATTGGTTCTTTACAGTGTTTATAAGACAAATTATTATATGACTGTGAAGAAAAAGGTGGGTCGGATTTACTTCTTCCATCCATCCATGCATCCATCCATCCATCCATCCATCCATCCACTATACCCGTTTTTCCTTTCAGAAACGGGTTTACTTACTTATTTACTTCTTCCGTGTACCTATAATATATTGTTACTACAGGAGGTAAAACCCTTCAGCTCATCAAGTGTCAGCACAGATCGTGAGTTTATAAAAATATTTCTATGTCGCAACGAAGCTGAAGTTGGCTTCCGATTCCAGCTTTTGATTCGGGAAATGACTAAAGGGCGATAACAACTAATTTTTCAATACATTCAGCGTATTTAATCTGCTCTAGCTTAAAAACTAAAATACTTAGACACTTCAAACCTGGACTATAACATTCTACAATTATAGCAAAATATTTAAAAACAAGTTTGAGATTTGTGAAACCTTTTACTGATTATTGAAACTTAAATAAATGGCGATTATGACACTTTTTATGCACAAAACCTGGTCCAGCTCCAAAACCACAAGACCTAGACTCTTCAAACCTGGACTAGATTATTTTACACTAATAGCTGAATATTTAAAACTTAGTTTGAGATTTGTGAAAACTTTTTTGGATTTGTGAAACTTAAATAAATGTAGTTTCATCACTTTTTTCTGAATCTGGACCACACTGGAGCTGGTTCATCTCCAAAACCACAACACTTAGACTCTTCAAACCTGGACTAAATTATTCTACACGAATAACAGAATATTTAAAACTTGGTTTGAATATTTGGTTTTATTTAGTCTCTTCAAATCTGGACTAGGTTTTTCTAAAACCAATTGTTTGTTTCATTTGATTTGTGATATTTTATTTAAATATTTGTGTCTCGTGTGAGCTTTGCTGCAGTGACACTCTGTCCTACTGACTAAATATTGCATTAGCATAAAAAATACAACTTCAAAACTCTTAAAAATACATTAGTCAACAATTTTTGCACTCCAAGCACTCCTTGGAGATATGAGTATTGTGCACACTGATATTGCAATGACAATATATTTGTGATATATTGTGCAGCCCTAGCTTTTTGTAGTGATACAGATATAGGAAAATCAAAAACTTAATTCCAGTGAAAGGAGAACATTAAGATGTTGGCAGCATTATGTCAGATGATGCCCCCAACCAGGAAAGTATCACAGCTAAATAGA
>JARVJO010000330.1:15422062-15441042 GCA_031762555.1 Cynodonichthys magdalenae
AGGTGGAATGGATTATCTCAGCAAAGCAGAAGTGCTCACTATCAAACATTTACACAGATTTGTGGACAACATTTGAATGAAATGGTAATATTGTTTATCTGGAATCAATTTTAGATCTTTGAGTCCATCTCATGAAAAATGGAAGCAAAAACAAAAGTGTTGCGTTTATATTTTTGTTGAGTGTACATCTGTTGCTGAATACCATTTGGAGACAATCCATTTCAAGATGGCTGCCACAGCTAATTGACATTAGCCAACACAAAAAAGGCTACAATTCGGCAGTGGTAGGCACAGTTAACCAAAATATTAGCTTCACTACCACCTAAAACCGTTGCACAAAATGTATAATGTGAAAAATGGAAGTCAACACAACTCACAATCCTTCATAGATCACAGATAAAAGATATAAGAACTCTTTTAGAGCTAAAATTCAAGAAACTAAATCATGGTGCATTGCATGCTGGGTAATGGCTGCCATGTTTTATGACAAAGCCAGCAAGCAGACCGATGGTTACGTACTGTAACCCAAGCTTCTATGAGTGTAAGCTCCGCCCTCTAAGGCTATTGCAGTCATTTTTCTGCTTACACGAAATAGAACTACAGCTAACAAACAGGAAATCAGACATGGGAGGGGTAAAAGTAGTTAAAAATTACAGCCAGTGAAATCGTGTTTCTTCTGATATAGTTCTTATATTCAAACACTATTAACATTAAAAAAATGAATATTTGTATGCCCCAGATTAAAGCAAAGACGTGTTATGTTTCACTTTTACATTTTGAAACAAACTCGGGGAACTAATTCTTTATCACTGACATTTCAGCTGCAAAAGTGTCTGGGAAAATATAAAAAACTATTATTATTATTATTTTACTTTAGTTTTAAGTGTAGACTTTGTTTTTTCTTAACAAATTCTTGTTTAGTTTCTGTTTAAAATTTAGAATAAAGTTGTTTATGCCAGTAAATTGAAACCATGTGTCAGAAGTATCTGGTCTGTAGTTAAGAGAGTGAATGTAATTGAGTGTGTCCTCAGTCTCAGCCTAGGAATGATGTCATTGTGTGGCATGTGGCAGAGACTGCTTGATTAGGCAATTCTTACAGTCCAGGTTCATCAACCATGTCATTGCTGCATGTGAAAGGCAACTTGACAGAAAATACTGAGGATGTAGTGATGTATATCATGAGATTTATAGTAGTAATAAAATTACGTTATACTAATAAAGCGGAAGTTAAGTCCATTACTATTTGTAATATAATATACAGTATTTTGCTAACATGTTAGTCATTTCAAAAGTTTAATGCATATTTAGACCTCAGGATAAAACTATGCAACAGGAGATGTGTTTGTATCTGTCAGAAAGAGGAGAAAACAAGTGGGAGAACATAAGTGGAGAGTGTAAGCCTAAGTAAGTCGTATTCATCAGTCTGTTTCATTACTGCATGTCCATGGGTGATGGTTTTACTTTGTTTTTAGTCCCACGCTCTCATTTGAAGTTTGTGAAATAGTTGCCAGACAGCAGCCTTCAGAAACAGAAGTCTTTGTTTGCTGAATTTTTTCCCTTAAAAAAAAAAACAGCAGTTATAGAATAAAGCAGAGTGTTGCTGTGCGGCCCACGGCAGCAGTACTAGTTCTGTTGGCCTCAGCTGGCTTGTTCGTTAGTTGTCAGATGCTTTTTATTTCTTTGCACACACACAGTCTGAAGACTAACAGGTTACACAATATTTTTGTTTAAAACTTGTAAGACAGTGGGCAATAACCATTCCTTCAAAGACTTTTAAGTTAATAGTTCAGATCTTTTCCTCACATTCTAATCAGTAAAACATTGGCGTGTTTTCTATCTGGTTCTGACACAAAACAAACACTTTAAATATTTTACAGATAGTACAGATTTTGTGGAAATTTTATAATCAATTATTATTATTGTTTGGTTATTCCAACAGAAGTGCCTCAGGCTGCACCGGCAGCACTAATTAAATATAATGAATCATGTAATGCATTATTGAAGATGATGTAAGATTGCAATAATTAATTTTGATTTTGAACCCTCTCAGATTGGCTGTTAGCTCATCAACCCAGTCAAAATAAACCTTTTTGTTCAGGTTCAGTGAGTCATCTACAACAGGTAAGATACTAATTGTTCATAACGTTGTCACAGGTAGATTCTCCAAATTGTCTTAACTTTTGTAAAGTAGCGCTGTCTCTGTAGTAACCTATCTGTGTCAACTTAACAAATATTTTTCTGTCGGTGTATACGTTCTAAATGTCAGTGGGACGTTTCAATTATATTACTATGAATAAATTTGTTCTGGTTAAAAATTAGCATTTTTTTCTATGATAATTTATGTACTGGAGTGATTTAAATAAATAAAAATATAAATTGTGTAGATAAAAATGTTGAAAAAGTAGAGTGAACTCTTTCAGAGTTAAACTTTGTTAGTGTTCAATGCTTACTGAGATGAATCAATTCACTCATAATTTGCAAGTCTCTCTACACCATACACCTAATCGCACACAACACAAATTCAATTTCCCAGGTGTTTAAAATTTCTGTTTAACGTGAGCATATCCATCAGTTGTCTCAATCATTTTATGCGTTCACTCTGTGAGGGCATTTATCTGTTAAATGTAGATTGATTTTTGGCTGATGCTTGGAAATAACCTGCACGGAAATGATAACTGCAGGCTTTCCATCCATTTAATGGCAACTTGAGCCGTTCGTTCCTTGCTGGGATGCAGAGAGTCAGCAACACTTCGCCCCTCCCTGTATCACTGTCAGGATGTGGCTTCAGGCTCTGCAAAATTACAGCTGAATATAGAGAAGACATTCACTATGAGCCCGTTAAACTCATATGCAGAGGCTGTTTCACTGTGTGCCGACTCTGCCATCCTTTGGATTTTTGTTTTGTCGATTTTTCCTGCTCCATCAGTGCTCCCTCTGTCATGTAGTTTCGACCAGCGGTGTTTGATTGAGAGTGGGTTGTAATAGATATGGTTTCTAACTGTGAAGCAGGCGATGGGGGATCTCCGAGCAAAGAAGCACAAATAATGCTAAAACCACAGGGGTTACGACCGTTTTATACGGCAACATTTTTTCTGTGTTCTGCCTCTAGTTTACCTCTAGCTTCATAATCTCTTCATTTTATATCCAAAACTTTATTCCCTTGTTAATCTTTTATTAAACAAAACATTTTTTAAGAGTAATCATAACATACTTTATTAAAGGTAAAGTTTATTTTTGAGTTTTATTAGGAGAATCTGATAGAGACAGAAGGCTTGCTTTTTATAATTCGTAAACACAGGGTGGGTAATGTAGTTTAGACTGTAAATAGTCAGAATTCCTCCTGAGCCCACTCTCTGGAGAGATGAAAGATGGACCTGGCATGTGACTAATTGCAGTGTTGGCATAACGGGATTAGAGAGGAGAGCCTGAGGACACCAATGTGGGTTTGAGACGGTGAGAATATTTATAATGTGTGTAGCAAGCTTGCAGAAGAAGCTGTTTTTTGCCTTCAGGAAGGTTGATGGTTCAAGTGGAGATATTAGACTGTTTGGTATTCTGTTTCAGTAAAAAATAAATACACATGACTTTGTAACCTGAACAACAAATGTCTATCAGAAACACCTGCTTCATACCATTGTGAGGTTGAGGAAATATTTGATTATTTTTCAGCCAGAAACAAAGTATTTACCCATAGTTGGCATAACTGATGCAGACGTTCGTTAAATAACCTTGTGAGATAGATTTTTAGGGGAGTTCTCTCACATTAGATGAAAATGTCAGGATTTATTGGGCTCGGAGTGTAAAAATAAGCATGAGACATCACTTTTATGCATGGATTGGCCACATCAGAGTCCAGACTTTTTTCCCTTACTTGGAATATTTTGGATATGCTGGCAGAGATCGTAATTTACCTGCAGATGGAAATAAATGTAACACAGCATGCTATACACTTGTTAAGGTGATGCTACGGCCACTATGTGGGATAATGAAATTTCAAGGAGTCAATACAATTAAGGAATGTCTCTGACAGGAATTGGTAATGTTGCTTATAATTAGAGCAATCTTCCAGTGTCCACTTCTAGCTGACACCATTTGAGCCGCTTCCTTGAAGTCCAGTGAAGCAGGAAAAACTGAAGAACGTATGAGAGGTCTTACTTTTCTCTTGGAAAGTACTTGTGCTGCAGAAAAAGACGAGAGAGCTCTCCTGGAAAGTCCTCTGATCTTGCTGTAATTTATCCCCAGCGGTGAGGTTTGCTTTTCTTGTTGTGAGAGGACCCTCAGGGGGAAAATGGAAGAAAAGAGTGAAACACAACTAGATGGATGAATGCAGCTTTTTCCTGTCAAGTTACAGGAAAAATGTTTAGTGTTGCAGTAAACATCTGTAATCCTCTCTTGTCGTAGTCCTTCCTCTTCTGGAAAATAGATGCAAAGTCTAGTCAGAAACTGTAGGTTCTTGCCTCTGTGTGTCTTCAAATGTCAAAACCTTTTCCTCGCTTTAAAAGAAAAAATCAGCATTAATGTTTGTGAGGTCCTTCAGTTTGAGAGGCGTGTGTTTGTATAACAGGATTCTGTTTGGTTACAGCATGTAGCAGCAGATAAAAGTACCTTCTTCACCCTCGACGTACCAGCCTGCCCTGACTCTTCAATAATTTACCCTTGTCTCTGTCACTTCTGCTAACCCCCCACCCCACCCCCTGTCTAAATATACACACTTCATCTGGAGAAGGAAGCCGCAAGGTTGTTGAACACACACATTCACATCTGTCTGTACTGGTGGATTTTTGTGTGAGGTGTTTCTAGTGAGGTTTGTGGTGTAGAGCTGCTCTTTGTCCTCCTGTAGTTCAGCCGTGTCAGAGCGGACGTGGTGCTGAAAGGTGGTAGCTTTGCTGTTTCTGTCTTCCCCCTCTGCCCCACTGTTTGCTGCTTTCCACTCTCTGCAGCTTGATGTGTTGCACTAACCCACGGCCTCGTGCGGTGCTTCCCTGATTTCACCTTTATACGTGCTGATTATGTTAGAAGTGAGGGTTTAAATTTAAACTTGAGGGGCTCCGGAACCAGAAGTTTGGTTCTGAATGTGTAATATGTGGCCTCCAGCAGAACCACAGCTGACAATTGGTCTCTGAATCTGATCACATGGCTGTAGTAGTCTGCTCAGCCTGATCTACACTTTGTTTTGAAAGAGGGGTAATTCTGCACATAGATGGCCATTGTATAAAATACACAAAATTTTTGCTTGCTAGCTGTCTTGGCAGTGAGAGACGGCAGAGAAGAATGTTGGCTGAGAGAAAGTACGAAGTCTCAACTGTTCAGTGTTGGCGACATAGGTATTGTTTGTGTGTTATGCAAACGAGCTGAAATGTCACTTTTTTTTAACAATCACAGTTGTGGCTCTTCTTCTCTTTGTGCTGCTTAGATGGACCAGTGACTCGGGGCAGGTGCATTCTGGTTAAAGAAATAAAAAAAAAACAAGAAGGCAGCCTAAATCATACATATGTTTTATATTCAAAGTCTCTTATTAATAAAATACTATATAGCCTAATTTTCAGTTTAGAGTTTTGTTTCTCTTTTAACTCACTTTAATAGATATTTCTGCAGTCATCATGCGTTTAGCACGCTGGAGCCGGTCTGCCGCACACATGTTCTGCAGAGTATTCCAAATATGGATCCTTTCAGACAGGAGGAATGCATCTGATATTAAGGAGTTTGATATTTTCACATGGTTCCTGTTCACTGTGAGGTACAAACCTTAAAATAAACTCTGCGGTGAGCCAATCCTGAGCTAGGTTGTCTTTAATTTACACTGCAACAAAGGCTCATGGGATAAGGGAGAGATCAGTCTCCAAAATATGTCATTAATTTGTGCTTGTGATTAAAATTGGGAGTGAGAAAGAGCCTGTGTGTGCATGCACTCCCAGACCAAGCATCTGTGGTTGTTTTTATACCGGGGTCTTTTTGGATTTTTGCCATGTTAATTATGGCCACTTGAGACTCAGCAGCAAGTTTTGTTGCCAAAACTTATTCATGGTCTTTTCAGTTTTGGGGAACTTGTGAAAAGTGATTTAGGGGGTATAAAGTAAACCATTTGGCTATTTTTCATTAAGAGAACCCAAATTATGGCAAATAAAAGTGGAATCAGTGGGGTGGGGGGTATAAGGTTAAAGAAGCAGGTTGAGTTTTTTGTAAACTGATTGTCCCCAAAGCCTATGTGTTAATTAGAGTTCCTGCACTAAATATACTTAATCTTTCAATAGGATTTAAGGTCTGGATTACTCTGACCTAATCATTTGTAATCTTGAAGCATGACAGGAAATGGAGCAGCTAGCAGGATGAGTCTCAGTCCTGCTCTTCTGCTTTATGTTTGAGTTCTCCAGAGGTCGTGTGGCCTGATCCAGAAAATTAAAACTGGGTTGTTCACATGTTCTGACCCCAATGATCTAAATATGCCTCCATTTGGGTAAAACAAATATCTGTGGATCTTGTTTACAAAAGTCCACATATTCAAATAAGATGGCTCTTAAAGAGCTGAAAAAATTAATCAAGAAAGCTTTTTTAATCTGTAGTTGTCAGAGTCAAAAGTCCTCAGTTTGTTTTTTCTGCCTGTATTTGTAAAAACTCATGAGGGGAAACAAGTTTTCTGTTAATGAACCATTTGTTGTTTGACCTATTGCTAATAACTGCTAAATACTTGCCAAGATTTGTAAACAATTTACCAAATTCAATCAGATTTTTTTGAAAACTGTTATGTTTTCCATTGCATTTTGTGTGTTGAAGGACATTGGCTGGTGATGGATAGAAAGTTTAGGGACAGATAAACATGGATAATGATGAATACTAAGTAATTATCATTTTTGGGAGGGAAAGATGGAGTTTGGAAATTTAACACTAAGTGGCACGATTAAGAAAGAAGCTTTTTGTAACTAATTGGGTTAATTACCAACAGGTCAGTAAGAAGACAGGGTTTAGGAAAGACATTTTTAGAGAGGCTGACTGTCTTAGATGGGCAGAGGTTCACAAGTCTGTGAAAAAATGCTACAACTTCTTAGTTTAATCATTTGATCATTTAATCATTGTTTCATTTCATGTGTTCCATTGAGAATAATTTAAGCAATATCTTAACTTTTTTGAAGTTTGATTAAAAAAACATGATTTATTACAAGTCCCTATAGCAGATTTTCTAAGTTGATTTTTGTGCTTCTTGCAGCAGAGGTTTCAGCTTTCACTAATGTTTATCAGAGTACGAGAAATGCTTTATTGAGGGTGAGCGTATAGAGGGAGATTATGGCACGTATGAGAAGTGTCGGTAGTGAAGGAAAGAGGGAGGAGGAGACGGATGAGGAGTGGCGCTTGGGTGAGAGGAAAAGACTGACAAAAGTAGCTGAGAAATAAAAAAAGAAGCTTCTGGCATGCAGAAGCATAAGCGGAGATAGTAAGAGAGGCAGCTTAGAGATGCTGTTTGGAGGTGGAGAAAAGACGGGGGAGAAGTTATTTCTTTCAGATGAGATGAGGGTATAAATGGATAGATGATGAGAGGTGGCACTTTGCTAAGAGTCTGAAGATATTACCAGGCTGCAGCACAGCTCCTTCTTGTCTTTTTGTTACAACCAGAGACTTAAAGAGTTTATGTAGCTAAAAGTTACCAGATGAAGTCTGAACTTGCTGCAAGTTAGATTGTATCTAATTATCAGTGAATTAGTTTTGCTTTGATCAAAAGTTACCAGTTTGAAGGCCACAGCACCGTGGGTCCTATCTCCCCCCCCAAGAAAGCTGACATACTTCCACCTCTTTTCGCCTGTTTTTCATCTCCTTCCTCATGTTTGGTCTTTGTCCTTCATGACCTTTTCCCTTCAATAAAAGTCTCTGTTTTCTTTCCATCTCTCCTCCTCCATCTTATCTCCGCATCAACTCCTCTTTTGTTCCGCCGGATCTGTACTTTTTCTTTTCTTGTCCCAATCTGACTGTTGTTTTCAGCAGGAATCATGAAAGATTTAAGTTTTTTTTAAAGAGTTCACATCAGTCAGTTGAGCTGTACAGGGTTTAAAGCATAATGTGGTTATTTGTTACCATCAGAAATATTTCCTTTTAAGTTTTTGAGGAAGTCAACAAATTTAGCAGTTTTTTCCCCTGTCAGACTTGTCAGGATTTGGTTTGCTTCCCTCCTTTCTTTCTTTGTATGTCTGTTTGCTTAGTACCTTGCTTCTTTACCACTTTGCTAGATCTGTTTTCACTTTCTCCTTTTCTACCTCCATCTCCTCCTTTTACGTCCTCCCCCACCCCTTCACCCGCAGAGTCACCTTATCTCTCTGCTCTCTGTCTGACTTATTTATCACTGCTCTGAAATATTAAAGTCAGTTGCCTCTCAAGAAGAGTCCGTGTCTGTTTTTCAAAACACGTGTGTTCAAATGCACAGACATGCAACGAGTGTGTTTTCTCAGATTGGTTAACTTTTAGCAGCCCTGCACCATCAACAGAACAAGTCTGTAGCATCTGTTTTTGGTTTCAAATGTTGAAAAACTGCACATACTCCTGACAAAGTCTACTCTTTTTGTGACTTTGTGACACTCAGGTTATCAAATACCTTTTAGTGTTTGTGCGCTTGAGTGACCGTGACCTTAGACTTAGGACAACAGGTCATGCTAGTTAATATAGAATAGATATAGTATGCATGCAAGAAACAACCACTTTAGTCAATTTGCAGAAACTAGAATGTGGTGGGAAAATCTCTGATTTTCCTTGCAACAAAATGTTTCTGCTAAAGTGTTTGGATCTGAGCTTTAGGTACGCAAATACGGAATGAAACGCTCCGCTTAGCACATTTTTCTAATGTGAGATTTTTACTGGCAGTCAGCCAGTTCCTTTAGTTTTACTCTCCTCTTTCATCATGACACTTTAATTTCATTATCTGGCTTAAATATAAATGTAAAGTGAGTTTGAGTTATAAGGTATGAACATTTTTGTGAAGTTTCCAATTCAGTAATGAACAATGATGAGTACAGACCTCCAAAACTAATGTTTAAAACAGAACATCAACCTTAGATATCCTGACTTGTTTTAACAAAGTATTCTTTATAATACAGATTTTTAATGAATTTCTTTACTGTTTCTTTCTGTGATACTTCAAGTCTCAAGTTGTTTAAACCTTTCTTACATAGTAACAAAAGATGCAGAACGACTTTGGACACACTTGTTTTATTTGGCATGTAAGGTTTTTGATTGTCCACTGGTGAAAGTGCTTTGTTTTACAAACGTGGTTAATATTGTGCAACATTGTTAAATGAAAAGTAAATTGATGATCTAGTAAAATTTGTTTATCAAGACAAACATAGCTTTAGATTTTCATTTGTAATACGTTTCGTTTTGCTTTGTTTTGTTTTTCCCCAGTCTTGGTAGTGCTTACTGCTATGCAGAATGCAATATGCAGTATGAATTTACATGGTTTACTCGCCCACAAATGTACACAGAGAAGGGCAGAGGCTCATGCCGTCTTCTATTCTTAGCGGACAGTCCCTCAGGGAACAGTGGTGTCTTAAGCTGGAAATGTTGAGCAGGCCAGAGAGGAGCGGGTCTGCTCTGTGGTGGTACTGCACCTGCTGCTGTGAAAACCAGGCTTCTTTTAAAGCTGTGTGGCCACATGCCTGCTGGTTCTGTCACTCACAGCCTTTTTAACAGGCACAACAATAAATGCATGATCTGTCAGGAGCCTAAAACTCGAAGCAAACTTAATAAATTAGAACTGTTTCAATCCAAAAAGATTCCCGGTGTGGGCACACTAATTCAGTCTACGAGTATCAGGTCAGTTTATTACCTGGACCATGTCGAAAGTAAAATGCTTGGATGCTTTTCATGTTAAGCTTGCTGAAAGTGGCTGCAGCCCAAATGGCGGCAGTTTAGTTCTGAGCTTTATTTGGCAACGTTCTGGGTACTTCTTGGAAAGTGGACACTCAGTTTGCTGCTGGGCTCCACGATGTCCTTGTTATGTTGAATGAGAGAATTGTGCTGACATTTTCAGCTTTAGTAGGGAAACGTATGTCATTTTCACAAGCTCATCCGTTGTTTTAGTTATGATAAAAATCAGTCTGACTTGATAGAATAAGCTCCATTTCTTTTGTTGTTTCTATGAAAGTACATATCTGTCTAAGACAATTTTTTTTGACAGTATCTGATTAAGACACCACCTCGTTTTCCTTCGCATTAGAGGACACAGTAATCTTTGATCAGATTTTATTTCCTCGTACTTTTTTCTTTATTTTTTTCTTTACTTTCAGCTGTTATCTCTTGTGCCCATGTGTGGGAAGAGATGGCTTCCTCTGCACAAGCCTGCCACACAAGCTGACGTTATAAAATATCTACTTCTAGTTCTGTTCTTGGATCTGGCATGAGTCATGTGTTTACTCCACTTTAGTTTGCTTTTAAACATTCCATTTTGTCCTTTTTCTGCAGCTTTGCCATCCAAAGTCTTGGCCCAGCGTACACTTAAAATTCTCTCATTCAGTTTATTAAATCTGGTCAATATTATGACTAGGAAAAAAAATCAGTATTCTTCTTACAATTTAATGCTGACATTAGTCATTATAGGGACAGCAGATAGAGTTGGTAAGTATTGATTTTTTTGGATGCTTGTATGTTTAGCTTTTATCATTTTTGTCTGTTACATGCTCAAAGAGTAAGTTGTTTTTCTTTTGTCTGATTAATGAGAGTCCATAATTAAGGAAAACTCAAGGAGTTAAAAGGGGTGAGAGGTAAAATCTATTTGTAGATGCATCACATTGCAAATGTGAAAGATTCTGAATTGATTTTCAAATGTCAGATATTGATTTTTGTTAATCTGTGCTTTAAGAGTTAAAAGTAGTTGCTTCGTGGTGCCATTTGTCTTATTGCTGTAGCTTCCTGTAGAAACATATTGACGTACAGCCTCTTTCCTGGAGGAGGGTGAAAATAATAAAAAGTTGCTTAAGAATAATTTGAGAGAAATAAGGGTTAAACAATTGGCCTGCACACATTGTTGGAGGCAGTTAGTATTTTTATTTATGGGCATCTCTGATCTTTTCCCCCTACCAGTAATCAGAGTGAGACAGAGGAGACTGTCAGTTTGTTATTAATGTGATAAATCCAACATCTGTCTTTAGAGACATGTCTAGATAGATGGATGAGGTTTAGAAGCTGGGAGAAGACATACAATGAAGCCTTGGAAAAAGGCAGATCATGAAAGTAGGTGATAAGAAGTAAAACAAAGTTGTAAGGATGTGATGATACCAGCAGGCGGTAGCTTTAATAAAATAAAACTCCATCACTTTTTTTGCACATGCAACTCATGCAAAACAAATCAGCAGAAATCCAGGAGTCGCTCTGCTTTTTTAATTTATGAGCGCCCCAATTATAGGCCTACTGCTCGCTGCCTCTCGGTGTGTATGGAAATGATCTGCATAGGAAATATAGAACGGTTATCCTGCACCATATGCTGCCTGGTTTTAAAGTTCTTCATCCTCGCAGTGTTTAATTGGAAGAGTTGTGCCAAAGAAGCCAGCTGTATGGAGATGAGAGGGCGCATGAATGGAAGGACACAGGAAGGGATGAATGGAGTCCAGGAAGCTGTTGACTTCAGATGACGGAAGCAACTCCTGGCACTCAGTCCGCCGCTGTTTGGCTTGTTGTGGCAAAAGTCTCAGAGAAGGGAAAACAACTGCAAGATCTCTGTCTGTGGTGACATTATCATCTAGTTTTAGAAGGTCAAGTAATCTGAGAGTCCTCATGTAAAATGTTTTTGCATTTTTTGTAGTTTACAAAAAGAAACAATAAAAGGTACTTTTTCTGTTTTTTTTTTTGTTTGTTTTTGTTTTTAAACTGACGGACTATTAAATTGAATACTTATGTTGATTTAAATAAAACACCTTTCTCAAACGAACCAGGGATTCTGATCTTATAAATTCTTTTTTTTGACAAAATTATTCAATAATTATTTAGTAAACTTATATGTAGGTTTTACATTTTTAGTCAATTACTCAATGTGAAATTACTCTTTTGTTGTTTATTGTACAGATGAAGCCGTATTATTAATCAGTGAAAAAAAGGTGATGTTTTTGCCAGTGTTTCTAGTTTTAGCAAAATAACTCAAACTTCAGGATTCAATGGACAGGATTTTAAATAAAACTTTAAAATGGTAATCATAAGTTCTTCACCTACAACTCGTTTATTTCATTCAAGATGGCTCCCTCAAACAACTGACTTTAGAAAACTGACATCCCCAGCATATACTCCAAGCTCTACACATTGTGCTAATTGTTTTGCTTAAAACTGCAGCATTAACTCTTTGTATCAACCCTGTCTGTCAGCAAAATTTTAAACAAACCACCGAACAGATTTTTGGGAAACTCTCAGAAATTAATAATTCCCTGTGCATCTACAAGTCTTTAACATTTGGAGCCAACCCGATTTATATGACTGTGGCAGAGTGGTTAGGGGAGTCATCCTGGAACTGGAAGGTCGCCGGTTTGATCCCCTGTTCCAGCTGTCTCAGTTGTTGTGTCCTTGGGCAAGACACTTCACCCCTTAAGCCTCTGATGTGTGTCCCATCAGTGTATGAATGTGTGTGGCACTGATTAGTCTCCACAGATGATTGTATATGTTAGCTTTGTAAGAGATCTAGTAGAGTGCTGTGTGAACGGGTAAACGAGGGCACAGATTGTAGTGTAAAGCACTTTGAGTATCCTGGTTGGATAGAAAGGTGCTATATAAGTACAGACCATTTACCATTAATTTCACAATAACGCATGTGATTATAACATTTGATCAAAACATCTAATTCTTTTTTTTCTAATCATAAAATGGTGTTTTAGTTAAAATTCTGGCATGAAACTCAGCGGGTGACATAAATTCCTTCAAGCAATTCTAACTTTTTAATTTTAATTGTTTTTTCTTTCGTCATTAATTTTAGAACTGACTTTAACTTCTGCAAGAAATGGCGAGCGGTTTGATGCATCATTAAATACTGCTGCGATCAGCAAGACGACTGTTGGACAGCTGCATAAACTTTGATCGGCTTGCAGTTTTCTCAGGTCTCTGATCCATTGAATCACAAGTTGGCTAAAAAAGAAAAAGTTTTAAAACAGTGATCTGCTTTTTCTAGCTTTATTGGTATAATATGGCTATCTAAACTGAGCCAAAGTTTAGATATTAAGAAGAAGGATATTTTTTACCTTCTTGGATTAGCAGGGTTTGTCAGCTCTTGCCCACCAGAGCTGATGTAAGTTAGTCTGTGAGGTTTTTATTACAACTTCATCTCTCCTCCTCTTTTCTTTTCTCTACAGTGAAGGGACATTAATTGGATAAAGCAGAGGCGTAACAGATGTGATCGTTGTAATCTGAAAACCTGGCTTGCTTTTTTACCACTTTGCTGTCAACACCACATTCTCATGTTTTAAATTTACCCTTTTTATCTCCAAATCTTTGTGTTTTCTTTTCTAGACCAAACCACTCTTGTACTCTTTGTACTCCATCTGTATTTACTGCACCTTTACTTTTTCTTTCACACTCTTACATTACCTTTGTGCTTTGATGAAAACAGAGGATGTATCAGCAGGAAGAACGGAGGAGGCGGCGAGTCGTGAGAGATACATGGACATTTTAGTTCAGCTTCTGCCTCTTTGACGGCCGCATAAATATTAATCACCCCTTCAATCAAAGCCGAAGAGGGGGAAGGAGACTGAGGCGAACAAGGTTTCTCTGAGAGTGACTGATAGGAGTATCAGTGCATAAATGTGCAGTGTGCTCACAGCGAATTGAGAGAAATGCAAATTGATATTTCAGATCAGAGGAACTGAATGAATGCTGTGCGTGTGGGAGAAAAAGAGACGGAGTATCGGAGCAATGAGCCGTGAAGATGTAGGAGAGAAAGCTGGTGAGTGGAGATGACAAATGCACAATGACAAAGGTCTTGAATTGTCTCTCCACCAGCACCTTAATGGCTTACGACAAAATAACAGCGCGGGGGATTCATACTCCCACTTTAATGAAGTTGTGGAGAAAATGAGTTTCATTTGTCGCCTTGTTAATAATTTATGACTTTACTAATGCATTTTTTTCCTTTAGATCAGAATGAGTTCAAGCTAATGTCTTTTGGGGGCAGAAGGGCAGCTGAGGAATAGTTGATACTCTTTGACATTCAGATTTCTGTCTCCTTAGTGAAGCTGATCAAACATAAAAGTCTTTTACTCAGAGGTGATTAATGTACGTGAAGATCCGCTTTACCAATTATTCACTCAGGAAATGTTGCAGCTTCCATCACCAGAGGAGACACACACTTCTTTTTTTATCGTGTGTGTGCATGTCGGTCACTGGCACACACACACTGATGTGGTTTAGCCTATTAGCTTTATGAGGAGAGAACCTGCTGTGGCAGCTCTCAGCATTTCAGTGTCAACACAGTGAATGTGTATAGAGGGTTGGCATTGTTTTAGGAATGGATTGTGTGTGGTGTGTGCGTGTCTGTGTGTGTTCTTGTACAATCACACTTTCAAGAAGAGAGGGGGCCGATGAAGCTCACCACCCTAACAAGTATATGAATATTTATGCAATTGATATATCAGTGTCTGCCAGAGAACACAGGCTCTGGATAAAAAGAATACAAATAAGAACACTTGCCAAGTGTGTGTGTGAAAAAGAGAGAGATGTGTGTGTGTGTTTGAGACCTGTGTGTGGGCATGGTGGAAGATTATAGGCTCGGTAGTACATGAGCTACTTGGAGGGTGTAAAAATTGAGGTGTGTGTCTGTGTGTCAGAGAGAAAAGGAAAGTTGTAGCTGACATTTACTTAGCTCTTCTCCTTTAGGCTTTTTGTGCCCCACATTCAAAAGATGAAGGATAACACTTTCTTTTTCTTCTTCTTCTTTTTTTTAATTTTTCCTTGCCGCCTTCACATTTTAGCCTCCTTCACTCTAATATTTTATGCTGTTTGTTCCAAGCGAGTTGCTAAAAAAAGATCTGGGTGTGAGTTAAGAAGTAAGAAATGAAATCTGGAGAAACACCACTCTTACACAAATCTAAAAAAAGCTATCTGATTGGATGAAAGAGATCTACCAGCTGTTTCGTCATATGACTAGGCTGAAAACATTGAACTTCAAAAAATATTCGTCAATTTGGTTAATTCAATACTTTTCCCTTCTAATAATTAGAATGTTAATTAATTTAAAACTGCCTATAAAAACCCCTAATAAAGAAACTATAAAAGATTCAATAAGATCTTCGTGAGTGAAGCGGGGTGTGCTGGTTTAAAACCAGGGATGGTGTCTGGTCTCTTATTTGGATGTCCTGCGGTCTGTTTCTTAAATAAATTGAGCACTGTGCACAGAGGTCAGCCTAATGCAAAGTTGTGCAGTTTCTGCACTGGTTGGTGGTGAATAACTGTGGTTTTCTGTAAATAGCTGTGATTACTGCAGCCTCTGTTGATCTGTTTGTTCAATCTCTAAGCTGATGTTGATCAGCAGGAATGGGAGACAGAAAATTAGTCTCTCTAAACACTTATTGATGATCTTTAAAAAAACTGAGTAGGTCCTCTGGACGAGTTCTTTGCTGAAAAAAGGTTTCATCTCTTCTCCAAGAGACTTCTTCAGTCTAAGGAGTTACATAAACTTAGTCTTATAAGCAGTGCCTTCACATGGTGGATAAACAAGTTGGCGATCAAAACTGTTTGTTCACATGCAAAACAGGACCATCGGCATAATGATCGTTAGGGCCTAGAAAACAAAGAACCATCAGCCTAACAATCATCCTGATGATGAAGAGATGAAATGTGTGTTTATTTTTATTTATTTATGTTTTCTACCTGGATTATTGAGATGCATCAGGACACTTGGTGATGAGAGTCAAAGCAACTGGGTGATGGTCATTAAGGCCTTTCACTTTTTCCCTTTTCACATTTTTGTGGCATAAGAATTTGTAGTAAGGAGAGGCTGAGGATGGTTTTGAGTACCACTGCAATAAATTGTGCTCCACATAACAGTTTGACACGGTGGGCAGTAATATTGATTTCCCGTCCGGTATGTTCAAGGGGAGAAACAAAGCATTCCTGAACAAGACAGAGAACTTAGCTTTAAAAATGTCTCTGTTTTCAGTTGAATGAATGAATGAATGAATGAATGAATGAATGAATGAATGAATGAATGAATGAATTTCAGGCTTTCAGCTCTTCTAAAAATGATTGCTATTGGTGTGAAGTACATAAATCCACAGATCTTTTTCATTTCCAAGCAGGAGAAAATGAAGACAAGCAAATGTCAATTCTATATTCCACGCACAGAAATCCTGCAGAGGAGTGTGTATAAATAGACCAGAGGTAGGTGTTGAGGTCCAAAGGATAAATGCAGCTCTAATAGATGCCAAAGGACAAGCCTATGGAGATCTCTTCTCTTCTCTTCTCTTCTCTTCTCTTCTCTTCTCTTCTCTTCTCTTCTCTTCTCTTCTCTTCTCTTCTCTTCAAACTTCCTGGAGTTTACATAATATGAGGCTTTTTGTTTTATAAAAATACATACGTGATAGTACCAGCTTTGTCCTCAGCACAAGGACATCTGGGAACTGATGGAAATCTGAGATGAGCTCAGCCTGAACCCTCTGGGTCCTGAACAGAAGTGGTCATCATTCTAGCCTCACATCTGCTTATTTATGGAAACTAAAAATGTGCAATAATTAGGCTGCTTTCTATCATAGTTCATATTAAGCATTAAACCAGACTGCTCTTTTTTTTTATATTTATGTTAGTATGAGCCAAACTGATAACAAGGCTGCACTATTGCAGTTTTGTTGTTTTGTAAGTGTGGTGACCAAATCTATGTCCAGATTTCCCAATGTGCAATCTTTTGATCTGTCCTGTTTAAAGAAGGTATAATAATGATTGTCTGCTACAATGATCATGTAAATGCTTGTGTGATAGTGAGAGTTTGTTTGGCAGTATGCTAGCTGTTTATGTCACGAACCTCTGGATTTTAATGATCAGATGCACAGCCACAGCTAATTTGTTCTATCAAACACCGTAATGGCAGATAATGATTTAATATTTGATGTGGTAGTATCTGAGAGCAGTCCCCAATATGTATTTTAAATGCAAGGTGGCAGGTGATATGCATTTTTAAAATAAATATTCCTGTAGAACAGTAATTAAATGTGACTGTGGCTTTGCTGTGCTCTGAAACAATGTATTTCTCTTGCACCGGTCCAAGATGATTCTTTCTTGTGCCAAGCAGAGCTCAGTCAGCTGGTGGTGTGCCACAGTCAAAGTTCTCTGGCCACGATACGCTATGACTATTACTTTCACAGCCAGTAGACTCAAAACATTGTTTGCTCGTATAGCTTTGAAATCTCTATTTAATGTGGGCTTTACTTTCTAAGGCTTTGCTGTGGAGTAGAGCGCTTATCTTAAACACAGCAATGAGCTCTGTGTTAACTACTTGTGGTTAGAAACTCCCATTAAATAATGACCTTTAATGTCCAACCAATTAAGTGGCTGCTCTGACTTATGTCCTGTTGTTCATAAAAGGATCATTTACTCGTTTAATCTGTCAGATGTTGCAGATTTGTTTTTGTAAAAGCTTGGTGTTCATCTGTGCTAGAGAAATGTTGATCTGGTGTCAGTGTTTTATTTATTTCTGCAGCACCTCCTTGAAAGAATGCCATGGGTAAGTTTTCTTACTCTGTAAAATAAAAGGAACGTGTGATATTTATACGGTTATCGTTTGATTTATCGCAGCAGAAGGAAAAAGTGTGAGACTAGGTGTGGTTGTTTCTGGTTGTGATAATAGACTTGCTGAAGACAAAGGACAATAAAGTACCCGGAGCACAATGTGTTGCAGTCACAAAGTATAATTACAACATTCTCACAGTAATTCTATAATCGAACTAAATACCTGCAATTAAATGCCATTAAACTTGACTTCAAAGCCATTTGTGGTCAGTTATATTCTTCTGTTTAATGCTGAGTAAATGGACTTTTAATTTAAAAGCATGTAAATTAGCCTTGTGTGTTTTTTTTTTATCAGTTTCATACATGTAAGAAATTCAGAAGCATATCTAAGTTGAGGCGATTCTTCTTCCTCATTCCTTCAGTCTCCTTTTATTTCCTCCATTCTGCTCATTTTCTCACTTGAACGCACCTGTAAAATAGCTTTATCACCTTTTGCTTTCTTCCTCTCACATCCTCATTTAGTTTTGTATTTTCATCACGGTGGCGTTTTATTACCTGTGCAAATTAATACAGTTTATTCTAATTGTATGCCCCTCAGTCCGTGAGATGTGTGAATCACTTGGGTCAAAGGTATCGACTGTTTCTGTCTGGTTGTGACACACTGAAACATAAATATTGACACCAGCAGACCACAGGCAGCTTGGTACCACTTAGATTCATGTTTATTCTCCCTAAATTATAGGACTGTATCACTAAACGGTTGACATTTCTTTGTTGGCAGTTGTTTGTGTGTTTGAGCACTGTGTGGCTTTCAGTTTTGGGGAATAAACCAACATTACTTGCAAATAAAAGTTGCTGCATCTGTTGAAATATTATGGGACAGTGTTAATTTCCTTTGTTTACAATTTTATGTCAACTTATGAATTATAAAAAATATCAATTGAAAGAGACCAGAGATGTTTGAGGTAATTTAGAGGGCAAAACATACTGAAAGGACGTTTAACTTTAACTATTAAGGTGAGGTTATAAAGAGTGAAACTCAAGTACAGTTAAAATGATTTTGATTGTTTAAAGGAACTAAAACTAAAATGAAAAAGCAAATACTAAAGAGTATTAGCTTTTTTATTGCATGCAACAGTGACATTTCAGAATGTGTTTTTTTTCATTTTGCAACCTGCTTAACAAATTTTTAATCCTCCTAAAAGGCCATTTCCATGTGGATGCTAGGCAGAAACAAACTATATATATACACTCACCGGCCACTTTATTAGGTACACCATGCTAGTAACGGGTTGGACCCCCTTTTGCCTTCAGAA
>JARVJO010000330.1:15441142-15457426 GCA_031762555.1 Cynodonichthys magdalenae
GGAAATAGCTCTTTTTTTGTATCGAAAAAATATCGAACCGTGAGACTAAAGTATCGAACCGAACTGAATCGTGAATTGTCTGTATTGTTGCACCCCTAGTAATTAACTGTTTACAATGTCACCACAAAAACTCACTTCAAATTATTATCTGAACTGTCTATTTTAAGCTGCAACACATAACATTTTTCCTCAGCAGTTAGCTGAGTCTTGTTCTGACAGCAGCTAATCTTGAAAACAACGCTGAGCTCTTTCTATAAACTAAACATCCATCTAATGAATTGGTATCCAGGTCAGAGACAATGTCAAGGAGCTCTTACTCCCACGTTAAGTCATGCATCACCCAGGCAACCTATTACAGTTGTCTGTTCAGGTTTAATAAGAGTTTTCACCTCTTCTGATGGATTCGTCGCTCCCTGGAAGGACACACCATGCATTTTTACTGGCTGTGTGTATTGTAACTGGAGGGAAACACTGATGAGTCTTAGGTCTGCTCTCCTTCTGAATGTGAAATATCTGACAAGCAAGATCTGCCTCTGTGTGTGTATCTGTTGTGTGTATTCAGAGCGAAGGATTTGGATCTACTGGGCGGTCACCTTTGTAGTAAAACCTGCTTTATTGGAAACAGAATGAGCCAACAGCCTGCGGCCTGCTGTCCTCTGATTTAGTTTTTTGTGTACAGCTGCTGCAAGTTTGGGGGGACTTAATGAGACGTCTGTTGAGGTGGGACAGATGTCTAGCCTCCCAGTACCTTTTGGCAGGTGGAACCGTGGTTACCAGATGTTCTAACTGTACCCGTCTTGCACTTCTTGATTTGCCACAATCATTGAGATAAATGTGGTTGTCATCTATTTGACCAGGATGGAGGGCCTCATGTAGATCTTTCTTCCTCTCTTTGGAGGCTGAGGGCAATGAAGCGGTTCTTGCAACTTTTAATGGATTTGTGTTCAATTTTCCAGACCTCGTTCATTTTGCCTCTTCCCTCTGAAATCCTAACTTTTTTTTATAGATGGATTTTCTGTCTCTGCTTTTTGCTATTTGAGACAAGACATGTAGCTCTGAGTGGTTTATTTTTGCGCATTAGTGTGTTTTTCTTTGTTGGTCACTAAAGAAGATTTGAGGTACCTCGTGTCATTGCTTCCATACCCCCAGCCCTCTGTTTCTTGCTCCCAAAGACCATCTGGGCTCTGAATGTTTGTTGTGGTTTTTGGGGGAGTTTTAGTTATAGCTGGAACAGTGAAGCGGTTTTTGGTAAAATCTGTGTGTAGGGAAGAGGCGTTTTCAAGGCCACACAAACACAGCCTCCCATCTGTCTCCAGGCTTACAGGAAGCATGTTTGTGAGCAGGTTTGTCAGTGGTTCTCCTTTTTTTTTTTTCTTGTTTTTTTCTCATTAAGTAATTCAGACTCATTTGTATCAACTGCTTTCTTTGTATGTGGCTGCTTTGTTTCTGTAACATATCTCAAACTGAACTCTGTCTTGTTAAAATAATTTACTTGATAGATGCTAATGAAGGGGTTTTACATCCCTCCCTGTCTCGTCCCGCTCATCTCCTTTTTTTTTTTTCTTTCCATCTGTCTGCTTGATCTGTCAGACGACTGTCTCCCGCAGCTAGTCTTATCCCCAGAGCGCCCTGTGAGGGGCAGAAAGAATTTTTTCTACTTTTGTCATATTTTCTTTACAGTGATTCTAAAAAGAAAATGATTTTCTCCAGTTCTGCCTGCCTTGTGATATAATGGGTGGAAATGTTCAGAAGACCTGAGTAAATCTGGTTGACTATCTGTCTGTGGCTCTCTATAGTTATCCAGACGAACTGTCAGGGTAACAGGGTAGATAATCCAAAGAGTTAATGTAGCCTCATTGAGACGTGTGTGTGTGTGTGTGTGTGTGTGTGATGACGGTGTGTATGTGGGGCAGGTGAAGTGTGGTGTGAAGGTGAGTCCAATGTGATGCTCTGCACTGCCAGGAGTCATTTCCCTATGAAGCAAGTCTTCTGTGATGGGACTGGGAAATTAAGCATAGTTATTGAGTCTGAAGTTTCAGAGAAAAAATCAGTGAAAATCTGTCAGAAGAAGCAGACACAAAGCTTATATAAGACAACACTTAAAACAGTCATCCAGCCAGGATTATGCTTGTTTTATGTGTCCTCTCAGGCACTTTAAGTCTCTTCTGCTCATGAACAAACTGTTCTTTCAAAAGTGTTTCTGTTTGATTGCTTTCTCCTTCTACGACTGAACAGAGAATACAGTGCATGGCATGTCTTAATCAAATAAATATTCAGACACATAAAATTAATATTGGATTAGTAAATTATTTGGGTTCAACCCCTTAATTTTGTATCTGAATTGCTTAATTGGTCTGCAAGTTTAGTTTTGCCAGAACTATACATGTGCAAAAATGGACAATAGCTCTTTTTATATTCTGGGTATGGTTTTAAATACAACAGCAACCCAAAAAAAGAGAAAACTTTAAAAAGTAGGGTTCTTTGAAGGAATACAAGTGTTGCCAAAGCTTTAAACAGTTTGCTTAATCTGTTAGACTCTCAGTTACCATCACAGCAAATTTTAACTCAATATCTGTTAAAAATCCATTTTTATGTCTGCTAAGGTTGGTTATCTGTGTCAGCCATCTTGAATCAAGTTTAATCTAAAAGATAATGAGTTGTAGATGCACATCTAATGATTATTCTGGAAAGTGTCAGTAAATTCTGTGATTCATGAGATGTCTTGCTAAGAGTAAAACATATACTAACATGTATCATGCATGTTTATCCACAGTGCTCCAAATCGTAGAAGGTACTGACAGTTCAGAATCTCCAGTTCACCTAATATACATGTTTTTGGACTTTGGAAGGAAACCAAAGCACCTGAATAAAATCCACAAAGGTAGAACATGTAAACACTTAGAGGTCCCAGCTGGTAATTTGGACTTGCAACCTTTTTGCTGTAAGGCAGCAGTGTAACCTTCTGTGACACCATGCAGCCCACAGGAATTCCAAACCATTTATTTTTATTCTATTTTCAAATTAAGCTCATCTTTGGTTAACTAAAAATAGCATGTGGGGCATGGGAACTCATTCTTTTTTCCTCCCTTGACTCTACACTCTTGAACATTTGACTTCAACCTGTTAAAGAAATTTGAGACCATTTTCACTACTTTGCCATTTCAGTGTTGGCAGATTTCAACATTTTTGTGCTGATGTAGTTGTCTTTTTGTTTGAATATCTCTCCCATGATAGTCAGCATCAGCTTATCCCGATCCCCCTATTTTACTCTGGCTCATTGTGAGTTTCTTTTGCTTTCCTTCATTGTGCTCCTTAGCCATCCACTAATCTTACACTTCATTTTGTTCTCTTGTACTTTTTCATGTCCTCGTCTCTCCGTTTCAGTCTTTGTCTTCATCTATTCTTACAATACCCCTCTCATGCACCATTTCTCCTTTCATCTGGTGTTAAGTGTGCCGGTCTGATTAGCCAGCGAGACGGTCAGATACATCTCCATCTTCCTAAGTGGTATTGAAACAGGTTATGTGCAGTAAGCTAGTTAAGAACATAAATGTAACTAGAAAAAGTTGTAACCACAATACGTTGTGGACAGGGAGGGAAATGCATAAAGTGGTAACTGAGATGATATTACATAATGAGACAAAAGACTTCCTGCTCTATTCATGAACTTTGAACCCAGTTTGTTGACTTCTGCTCCCACATGGTAACTGAAGGATGAAAGTATGTCAACGCTGATTGCTCCCAAAGAAAGTCGAGTCAGAAGGGGATGCAGGAAAGATCTACGGCGATCTCAGGCTTAAGATTGCCATGGAAGCGGACTTGAATGAACTGTAGGAAATGAAAAACGAGAGATGTAGGCTATTGACCAAGTGTACAAAGGAAAGCCTCAGCAGTGCTGACAAAATACAACAAGAGGACTAGATGAATTGTTTGCATTTGGAGAGAAAAAGCAAAGTAGGCAGAGTTATTTGAGTCATTTTCAAAGCAATTTCCAGGCTCAGATGGCAGAGAGGGAGGTATAGATTGGAGAGAGAGCTAAATAGGGAAAGAGCACTGAAGTCCTTCAGTTTGTCTGCAGATTTCTGTCTAATGACCCTAAATCATTACAGGTAATGCTAAAAACTACAAACCCTTCTTTTTTTCCTTTATTTTTCTGTTTTCTACTGCTCTTTTGGATTGTTGAAGTGAAACCCTTGCATGAAATATGAGCTTTATGAACCTTGGATGATGCAGATCAGTGGCCTGTCAGTGGTATATTATGTGACATTTGTACTCTGTGACCTCGTGTCCCTCGCCCTGGGAAGACGGGCATTATTTGCTCTGAACCTGCAGAGCAAATGTGTGAGAAAAAAGGTTTATTTGGTGTTATCCTTGGAGGAGGATGTGAGGAGGTGAGGATACAGTTTCTCTAGCTCAGCTGTATCCCACAGCTTGAGCTGCTGTGGATTTAACAGGCAATGTTTTTCTTTTATCTTTTTATCTGTGTTTATCTTTTTCAGCAAGGCAGAAAGGACATTAAGGTTGCTTCTTGCTCAGTGTTGGGTACAGACCAACAATGTGAGTGTACAAGTGTATATTAGTTTGTTTTTTAGTTTGTATATAAACCTATAAACTTCAAGTAAGTACAGGACATATACTTTCTTGCTTTTTTAATAGTGTTTGGTTGTTTGGAAGGTAAATGTTTTTAACCTCCAGCTTTCATAATAACTAAACAAATAAAAAATTAATAATGTGTGTTATTTTTTCTTGTTTATTTGACCTTGTCTGGCCTGACTGGCTCCTGTGCAAAGTTTCTCACCAGGGAAGTGTTTTCACATTCCTCTCTAAGAGCAGGGGATGTTTGTGGTTTTCCCTTAAAGCTCAGATTTATCTGAGACTGGGCACAAAAACGTAGAGCTGAATCTGGATTTATGGACCAGAGTTTTGTCGTGAAAGTGCAAAACTTTTGGATCAAGGAAGTCACAGTGTGTTTGATGATTCAGATTCAGAATTTCTTAGTTCAGACAAAAGGTTAAATGTTCCTCTCAACCTTTTATCATGACACTCGAGTTAAACAAAACATTAGTTATTGTAGAATTTGGAACATGTCTCGGGGCAAAAACATTGTTCAAAAACAAAGATGTAGAAGCTTCACAAGCTTTTTTCTCTTTTATTTCTCAATATTGTGGTTAAGCAACTATTTAAGAAGAATTTGAATAAATGGTGCCATTAAACAGCATTCCTATTAAGAATTTTAGTTTTTATTATAGTAAATGTGTGTAAAATGTAAAAAAATCAGAAAACTTACAACTATAGTTTCTTGGAGATGAATACAAAGTTTGTCTTTACTCCACATTGACCATGTTGAAAACATTTGTTTTTCATGATGAATATGACTTCGTGTTTATGACCTACCTTAGTTGTATTTACATGAAGTCAAACAAACTAAAGCTTGGAGCAAAAGACATTTCAAGTTTTGCAAAGAAATAAAATATCTTTCAACCAAAATCTGTGGATTAGCAAAAAAAATATGCCATTTAAAGTTTTAGGCCAACATTTTGATTAAAACTTTTATTTAAATTGCAAATATGCTTTAGCTCCTGAATCTGTTTATTTCATTGAAAAGCTGTTTTGTTTGATTGCACATAAAGTGGAAAAACATCTGCAGCCTTCTTAATTTTTCTTCTCTCTCCCTTTGCTCATTCTTATCAGGCCGCTGCTGAGTTTGCGAAGGCCCACCTGCCAGAGGCTCTGCGCCAACAGCTACTGACCTATGAGCGAGAGAGAGAGCGGAACAGAGAAAAAGACAAGGAGAAAGACGAAAAGAAGGAGAGGGTCAGCCTCTCCTATCCCTCCATCCTGGAGCAGCAGATACTGACTTTAGACAAAGAAATGCTGGACAAGCTCTCTGCCACTTACAATGAAGCAGGTGTGTAATCATTTAGCACCACATTTGTCTCGGTCATCACATATGTTTAGCTTTATACAAGATGTTTGTTTGATTTTTTTTTATTTATTGTTTTTTGTGGTTCAGTTTTGCAGCTTGGTTGGTCCTTTAATTGGCATTGATTTAAATGTCTCCGTGCTGCATGTCAGCCTAAATATATAACAATACAACTTATGATTATTAAGAAGGATTTTAGCCTCACACTTTGCTTATTAGACCAGATAGAATAAGAAAGCATGTTTTAAAAGTCCCTCATAATAGTGCATGCAAACCAGTATGATCTGCTTGACTGTTTCCCTTGACTGTTATTGAACAGTGACTGTCAGCAGCCCGGGGTCCTGCTTATTCAGCTGTTTAAATACAAGTTGATCTTCAGTGGGCTTGTACTAATTATCTGGGAAGGGATGCAGGAGATAGGGAAACTGAGGGAGATGGTGATGGATGGAAAGCATTAGGGAGGAGGTCAACTGAAAGGATATTTGTGTGGAAAATGAGCATTGTGCTAAGGAAGAGAGTGCAATGAAGGAAAAAATAACATAATGCAAAAGATGCGATGTCGAAAGGAGACAAGAATCCTTTGACAAAATCATGATCAAACCAGCTCCAAAGATACTACTCATAGATGTGTGCAAAGCTGCTGTGCATCATCATCATCATCATCAGTCTTCCCTCAGTAATAAATCTGTTTGTGGTTTATTCCCACGACCAGCTGGTCGTACAGAGCAGATGTCATCACTTCATCACGTTACCAGCTTACAGTTTCACCTGTCCATAATTTTGACTCTGTACTGCGTAGCGAGGTAGAACTAAAGCAGCACCAGGGGTTGGCTTCGACCTCACTCGCTGCCTCGGTCCATTTAGAAGTCGCGTGGAGGCGACCAGAATGTGTCTAAGTCCTGGACTGAGGGTTTTTGTGAATGAGCCAATTGAGATAGAGGAGAAAGATTTCATACTGATTTCCTGGAAATTTAACATACTCAAAGCTAAAAATTTCACTTTTCTTTGAGAACATCATTGTTCTTGTCAGCGCTGTTCTAAATAACATTACACACAGAAATGCATGTAGCCCAGTCAACCATGTATACATGTTGAAGTGTCTCATCACATCTTCATGAGAACAAGTTGTCATCTGATACTTGATTAAAGAATTTAAAATATGCAGGTTTGAAGCAACCAGTTCAGAGGGGACGGTTTATCCTGCTGCTGCCGCTGTACCTTCTGGTGCTCTGTATCTTTTCATCATCTTTTTAGCTTTATCCTTCTCTCATTTCCTCCCTCCCCAGCTAGAGATAAGCATCAGCTTTCTGGCCAGAGTTTCACACAAAAACAACCACCAGTAAAACTCCCATAATTGTTGCAGACAGGCTATAAAGATAACTTATATTCTTGCATTTTCTTTTTCTTCCACGCTTCTTTCCACAGTCAAATAAGAAAGACTCACACAGCTTATTGAAAAAGTCAGGTACCCTTTCAGTCAAAACCCTCCTTTGTCATCTAGTTTTAGTGTTAGACACTTGGAGATTGAATCTGATGCAGCACTTGTCCTAGCTTTGCCAGCCTGTCTCTGTAGAATCTGCTGATCAAGTAAAACTTGTCAGAGAATGTAATTCAACAGTCACGTAGTTTAGAGTGCAGAGCTAGATTGTTGCAGTAATTGAAGAGCGAGGCAGAAAACAGAGAAACACCCTCAAGACAACAAGGTATCAGATTTATTCCTTTATTCATTCATTTATCAGCAAACAAACAGAAGTGTTTGAACCAGAGATGGGACTTTGAAGCTGTGACCAGAAGTTGAATATATTCAGTGAGGATGGAAAACTGCTTCTGATAACCTTTGTGTAACTCTGTTACATACAGTGTAAAGGCACATTTCTGCTGCTGGAGCTATATAAAGACAATAAAACATGGAGTGTGCATCAAAAATAAGTTACTTTAATGCATCTTTGGTAAATGAGCTGCATTCTGAGTAATGTATATTCGAACAATTGTGAAGAAAAATGAAACAGAAAACATATTTTTAAGACTCTTTGTTTTTAAACCTGACTCCTGGCCAAGATTTTCTCAGTTGACACTTCAGACTAAAACTATTTCACAGACTTTATAAGGTAGTTCAAATTGATACACTTGGTAAAAAATACACTCATCAATAGTCCAAGAATGGCAGTCATCACAAGGAGAAACATGACAGTAGAATAAGGTTGGAAATAATAATAAAAAAACCCTGCTTTCTTTATTATTAGAAAAGCTTTGAATGTGAGCTGGGGTTGCATTATTCACATCCTCACGTTTGTCACAGAAAGGCTTGCTTACAAACGTAAATTGAGATGTATCGAGAGCTCAGATGGCCTGTCAGCAGAAACCAGCTCAGAGTAAATTAGCACAATAATACAAATTAGAGTGGAGGAAGAAAATAAAAAAACTCTGAAAGCTGGATGTTAATCTTATCAAAGTGCTAAAGGTTTTCCTGACCGGGCTAAGCCAATTATTGGCATCAACACAGAGTGCGTGTGGTGCCACTTTAATGAGGGAATGCTGAGTGTGTGCTTGGCTTGAATGGGCTAATTGGAGAAGGGCGTGCTCACAAAGCACCTCAGTTCATTATCTCCATCACCATGGGAACTAGATAAGGATAATTAGCTGGACAGCAAGGCATTGAGGCTGCTGCAGCTTTAAGGATGAACAGCGGGATTAAAGATGGATGCAATGATGAAACTAAAGGAAATAGACTTTTATAAATATTCAGCACGTCATCTATAATGACCTGATAGCAGCATTTCCTTTACTTTGCTGTCAGCTAGTGTTGTTTGCCACTTAGCTTAGCTTAACACTCTGATGAAAACAATAGTTTTAGTACTTTTATAAATGTCTGCCCATCACTCCAACTTCCTCCTGTACTCTCACTTTTGATCATATCTGTATCGTCTGCAGCCTGTTTCCCCATCTTCTTGCGTAAACCCTGTCGGGACCTTTAACAGAGGAGATAAATTTGTTTCCTTCATCTAAATGCAAAATGCCAGAGGTAAACTGCAACAGTCAACTTTGCATCAAACTGTCAACCTTAAACAAACTCTCAAATGTTAGTAGGTTATCCTCATCCATTATTTTCTGCCTCCTTGTGTTTTAACACTAATCCTAAGGTGTTGGAACTCATTTTATTTTTTTAGTCTTTCTCCCACTATTTAGTTTTGTCTTTATTCTGTGAACACGTTCCCACCAAACAGCCAGATCTGCTCTTTCTGTACAGGATGTTGGATCTCACACAAAAGGCTTCAGATTCCTAGTCTATACTCAGTTGTGCCTGCCTGGGAAGCTAAACAAAGCAAAGAAAAAGTGAGGACATTTTTAGGAGAGTGGAGCAACAAAGAGAAGTTAACTGGAAAAGTTTTTCTCTCCTTTTACTGGGCCGAAGCTTAAGGCTTTCTAGGCCTGATTCACAGAAAATACAACCTTTTTTTGCTCCAACTTTTAGGCATTATTTGCTATTTCTTTTTGTTGTTTTCTTAAAGCGAATGGCTGTAATGAAATGCCAACAAAAACACACTCCTCCAGTTTAGCAGATGTGAGTAATTTGCACTCTTTTTGCATCTGAACACAGTTGTCTTCGCTGCAAAATCTAAATATGACCTTCAGCCACAAACACAGCAGGCACAAAAAGTGACAAAAAGAGAAAAATAATTTCTCACAGTGGGCTCCAAGTTTCAACAAATGAAGTACAGAAGGTCTGTTTAAAACCCCATTAACATTTGATTTTATCAGGGAGGGATCATGTTTAATGATTTTTATGTGTTTTGAGCAATATTTCATCCTCTTATTTTCACAGAAAATAAAACTAAATGCATCCTTTGTTTCTATCTCAGACCAAAGGGGTTCTTCCTGCCTTACTTCTCCTTGCAGAAAGGGACCCTCACCTCACTAATCACCTAAGCAGAGTGTCTTCAGTTACAATTACTAACACATTTTAGCAAAAACAACACATTGTGTTTACATGGTTACTATAAATTGTCTTTATCAACCTCAATGTGAAACTCTATATTTTATAGTGAAAGTTGTGATTACCTAAAAAAATTATATTTTGCAATTCCTAAAAGAACTAGTACATTTAGAAATATATAAAGAAAAATATTCTCACCAAAAATCAATAAATTCAGAACTACAGCAAGATGGTTACTTTAATATCTTAAATTTGCACAGACATGGCTGTTTTCAGTGGCCAATACTAGTTGACAGAGTTTTTATCTATTTCTGCTCTGTTTTAGACTATTTATTTGAAGATGCAACAACGTCTGACATTCATTGGCAGCATAGTTTGAGGAGCATGTCTCCCTTTGTGAATTAGACCGAGCAACAATATACTTTGCTTCTTATTAAAAACAGTAAAATCGATATTCCTTGAATCTGGGCCTTAACTTTTCTGTCTCGATTCCTTAAATATTACATATATATTGCTGTCACTTTGACTTTGATGTGATTTTATGTTTTTACAGCTTGATAAAAAACTGATTTATAGTAAAATATTTTCATCGTACTCATTAAGTTCCAGTCACTTACTTCAGCTCACAGATGGACAGCCTTGAAATTTTGCAGACATTTATGTTCCTCTGGGGACAAATTTTTAAGACCGTACCTCTCTGACATTTTCAACATATGTAATTATGAGATAACTCTCTCAACACTAAGTTCAGATATAAAATCCAGGTGATTCTCACCACACTTCCCTCTCTCTGCTTCAGGCACCACATGTCTGGTGGCTCTGCTGTCTGATAAGGAGCTGACGGTAGCCAATGTTGGAGACTCTCGCGGAGTGCTGTGTGATAAAGACGGCAACGCCATTCCTCTCTCCCACGACCACAAACCTTACCAGCTCAAAGAGCGCAAGAGGATCAAGAAGGCTGGTGAGAAAACAGCTGCAGTCCTGATCTGTACACCTCTCATCCACCTTTAAACAACAGAATAAAGAAGTTTTAATTTGATAGAGTATTAGAGTATGGATTGCCAAGAAAATATAAAATAAGTTCCCCTGTGATCAAATGAAGGGACTATTACTTTTTTTATTGGTCCATCTTGTCTTTGGCTCAAAACCTGATAACAATTTGCTTCTAAGGCAGTGTGTTATCTGATGCAGCCAGGCATTGCCCATTATTTAAAGTGTTTGTAAGCTCCAGCTCTGTCTGCATACTTACTGTGCTGAGGACAGTTTCAGTGGAGATTATTAGATTATTCAGACAGAAAGCCCAACATCTCCATCTAATGGCTCAGTTTGGTACTGGAAGGAAAAAAGTCATGTTTAAAGTGGGGCTATACTTCAAATTAGAACAGCTTACTACAGTAAATATAAACATTTTAATCATTTACTTTAATGTTTTAATTTTATTTCCCATAATAGTTTAATTAATTCAAATCCTAAATATGGATTTCACACTTTTAAAAAACATTGTACATTACAGATGCACAACAATGTTTCAAAGTATGAAGATGTTTTTCCATCTGTGGTGATATTTGGCTGATATTCTGCATTTTAATTTCCTTTAAATACAAAACCCATTATTTCTGAAAAAAATTAAACATGACTCATTGGAACAAGTAAATACAATCTAAAAATTGGACAATAATTAATGTGCCTCTGTTCAAGGAATTAATTTTCTTGTTGAAAGCTGTGCATGAGTGGATTTTCTTCTGATGACGCCAGTATTTACATCCTGGTTTGAACTTTCAGCTTCAGTGTTTTTCAAATCTCAGTAAAGTCATTCCCCACTAAGAATCAGGAGGATGTTCGGAGCAAGTTTGGAAATCTGCATCTGATCCAGTCATTTCCAGTGGGATTTCCTGCTCGGAAATCTGTTGGAACTGTAGAAGGAGCACAGGATATGACATGAGCTGAAACATGTCTGTGAGCTGAACAGTGAGCGCTGGGTCAGTTAAAGTATCACAGCAGTAATACGCAATAAAGCCTGGTACTTACCGCATAACTACCAGGAACTTACCCGTGTATGTACCGGGTACTTACCATGTACATTCTGGGCACTTACAGGTTAATTACATGAGAATAAACACGGTATTTACAAGGTAGGTATGGGGTACCTACAATCCAAGTACAGTGTACCTACTGGGTACTTGTGGGGTACAAACAAGGTACAGTCCTGAGTGGTTAGGAGAGTCATCCTGTAACTGGTGGGTTCAGTCCCCCGTTACTTTTGTCTCAGTCGATGTGTCGTTGGGCAAGACACTTTACCTGCCTTGCCTGCTGGTAGTGGTCTGAGGGTCCGGTGGCACCGGTGCATGGCAGCTCCGCCTCTGTCAGTGGGCCCCAGGACAGCTGTGGCTACAATGTAGCTTACCACCATCAATGTGTATGAATGGGTGAATGACTGAAGTGTGAAGCACTTTGGAGTCCGTAGGGACTTAACGTGTACCTCCTCATTCTCTTGTCACCCGTTTGTCTCTTTTCAGGTGGTTTCATTAGCTTCAACGGGTCATGGCGAGTCCAGGGCATCCTGGCCATGTCCCGTTCTCTGGGGGATTACCCTCTGAAGAACCTAAACGTGATCATTCCAGATCCCGACATCATGTCCTTCAACCTGAACAAGCTGCAGCCTGAATTCATGATCTTAGCATCAGACGGTCTGTGGGACACCTTCAGCAACGAGGAGGCGGTCCGCTTCATCAGGGAACGGCTGGACGAGCCCCACTTCGGTGCAAAGAGCATCGTCCTCCAGTCCTTCTACCGCGGTTGCCCCGACAACATCACGGTCATGGTGGTCAAGTTTAAAGGCAAGAACAATGAAAAGAAGTGATCTCACACACACAATATATACGTTTTTGAAATGAAGTAGTGATAATAAAAAAAAAATATTATAGGCTTAACCGGGGTACAAATAAACTATTTCTGTCACAGATATTTCCTGACACTTCCCACAACTTACTTCTTATCTCAAAACAAAGGACTTTTAGACTCGAACATCTCTTTCTGTAATGTGAGGTGGGTCACGTTATGCAATTAAGCAGATTTTTGTACAGCTGTTGGGGAATATGCACACACCTGTTTGTGTGTTTAAGAGAGGAAATAGAAGCTGAAATAATGACCATTTCATGTTCTTCAAATCTGTTGTGAAAACACCAGATTTGCCTGTTGAAGTTTAAATAATTGAAGTGACATTTCATTTATTTTATTTTAAATATGTGTTTCATTCATTGTCTTTATAACCAGTCAAGTTTTTATTGTTTTCTGTGTCCAGCTAATCAAACTGTATTGATGAAGTAAATAAAAACACATTGTGTTAATCTTGATTTTAACATGAATTTATCCCTTAACACAGACAACAGTATATTTCACATACCTTGCCTCATATTGTACAGAAACAGAACTGATTATATTTTTACCCCACATTCGCTGCACATGGAGTAAAGCAGGACATATGTTTCTTCTTTTAAAATGATTGCTGATGGTTTTTACTCTGAGGGATCGACTTGCTGTGTTTTTCTGCTCAGACCGAACTCATCAAAATATGTGTAACTAATATCGATATTTAATGTAAAAACTGTTGGATATGTGTAGTTTGTCAGAACATTTAGCTTTTCATACCATAATGAAGTGCTGATTTCTTACGTCTCATTTATCATCTTTATTAAGACCTACTTAAAGAAAATATGTTGCTTTTAAATGGGATAAATGGCATTTAATGATGCAAAATTCTTTTTAGTTTATGTTGAATTTGCGGTTGACGGGAAACGTATTACTTTGTTAAACATGCTAGTTGTCTGACTTTGTTTTTACAAATTACCTGAGAAAAACATCCCTAAACTGACAATTTATTGTTTTGATACAGTCACCTTCACTAAGACAAAGTTTTTCTCTTTTACTGAAATTACAACCATTTTTAATGAGATCTGTTGCTGTTGCCTTATTTTTTTGTTGCCAATACTTTGTTTTTGATAAAATGCAGTCGATCACAACGCTCGCAGAGCTTCCCTCAGTGTCAAACCTTGTTAGTTCAAATGTTCAAGGAATGTCTCAGAGAGACATAAAAAAATGTAAATTGAATGTACATACTGTCTTCATGTTGGTAGTACTTAAACACAATGAATACTACAGAAATGTATACTGTTTAAAACCTTTTTTCTTCATGTTTTTTGTGTGTGTATGTACAGAATGTTTATGGCATTTGTACTTGCTTTTTGTTGACTTTAATAAGCTGTACAAAGAAGAAGTAAATACAAAATAAAAAATGTAAATCAAAAAGAAACGGTCAAAATGATTTTCAGTATTTCCATTTTTTAAAGGAAATCAGCTCAATTGTAAGTCATATAATCTAATGTTGTACATTACATTCTTTGGAGCGCAATAAAGTAATAACAGCCATTTAAAGCCATTATCCCTCCTAAAAAGCCTACAACATACCTGATTTAAATGAATGGGTGATTAACAGGTTTCTGCAGAACTTGAAGAGGCAGTTCAGTTATTGAACCAAGTGTGTTGGAGCAGGGAAATGAGTAAAACATGCAGAATACATCAGTCTATTTTTGCTCTGTTGCATTCAAACATGCCATTGTAAGGCTAAAACTGCATGAATCTATTAGTGCAACCGAAATATAACTGTGATATCACCCCTGTGGACGTCCAGCCATGAAGATTCATAATCATCTTGTTTCTTCCTGGCTGCTGGTGTGTTTGATGAGTGGAGACAGGTGTGATGTGACTCCAGTGACTCTGCTAACCAGAGAGAGCTGCACACCACCCCATCCTTAGTTGCATCGTCATTCTGGATATAAATAGCTTTACTGAAAGCAACACAGGGATGAGAGGGGAGTGATCACTCAGTCCACATAAAAGACAAAACACACTTAGTACACGGACAGTACAGTTTACACAACTGATCTCAGACATTCAACGCTGCACACTTCGAGACATGGGAATGCATAGGTCCTTACCTCAGAAAGAAGAGCAGGTCCTCATGCTGGGCCTGGATGGCTCAGGAAAGACCACCCTGCTATACAAGCTCAAATACAACGAGAGCGTGGTTACCGTGCCAACTGTGGGCTTCAACGTGGAGTCCCTGGAGAAGAGCGGGAGCGGCCCCGGACTGACGGTGTGGGACGTCGGGGGTCAGAGGAAAATGAGGCCCCACTGGAAGCATCACGTCGATGACACAGCTGGATTGATGTTTGTGGTGGACAGTGGGGATGAGATGAGGCTGGACGAGGCTCGCAAAGAACTTCATCGGGTAATACAGTCAGTCAACTTTGAATGTTTGATTTTTTATCAAATAAACTTTACCTTTACCAGCAGTAGAATAATTTTAGACATGCAGCTGTCAGGAAGAAGATAAAGAGACGATATGTGGATGCATTAAAACATTTTTTACATCTTAAATTAATTGTTTTGTTTATTTTGTCAAGGATGAATTTGCTGTTTATTCTATGGGTACAGGAAATCAATTCAATTCAGTTTATTTATATAGCGCCAAGTCACAACATACGTTGTCTCAGGGCACTGTACATGAAAAAAGAACAATGTAAAGGAGGCAGGTGGAATCAATACGGAAGGTTATACAATAACTTCTGAAAACAATTCATTTACAGGGTTTTACAGTGTTGTTTCTTCCATTCCTCAGGTTCTGAGATACAACAGTCTCAGAGGAGTTCCTCTCGTGATCCTGGCCAACAAACAGGACCTGTCAAGTGCTCTGAGCCTAGAAACACTTTGCCTGAAACTGGACTTAAAGGGAGCATGTGACGGCAGGGCGTGGTTCATCCAGCCCTGCTCCGGCACTACTGGGATGGGACTGGAAGACGGTTTCAGGAGAATGATTTATCTAATGAAAACTCCACTCAGACAGACCCAAGAGGACATTAAAGTGAAGATGAGACCTAAAAGCTTCAGTTTGACCGCAGTGAAGCGAGCCTTGCTCTGTGGAAGCTGATGGGGAATTTGTTTTAATGTTTTATTCCTCCTGTGTGTGTGTGGGTTCTTACTTGATTTCCTTGTCTGCATATGGTCTAACTGAGCCATATGCGTGTCACGTTATAAAAGGTTTCGAAACCAAGACTGCAAACTGACATGAGGAAGCTCAAACATTAAAAAAAGCAAAGGGCTGTGTAAAGAAAAAACTTTACAACAGGGCTATTCAACTGGCAGCCTGCGGGCCACATCCGGCCCGCAAGTGACCAAAGTTCGGTCCGCCAATTGGTTCATTCATCTCTTAAGCCCAAACCCACGATTTTCTACTTTAATTACTTTAAGTTCTTTTAAGTTAAACATAGACATGTTTAGTGTCTACAGAAACATCAGAATCTTGTCTAGAAGCTGGTAAAAAACATTTCTATGCACACTCCAGACAGTTAAATTTACAAGCAGTTGAAGA
>JARVJO010000330.1:15457526-15467526 GCA_031762555.1 Cynodonichthys magdalenae
CTTTAATTGCTGGATGTTCGGCCCCTGAGCTGTTGACCTGCAGTAACTGTGGCCCCCAGAGCAATTTAGTTGAATAGACCTGCCTTACAGGTACAAGAAGAACCAGAATGCAGCACAGAAACCAAAAAAAAGCTCTAATGAAAATTGAGTGAAGACAAACTAAATAGGCTGTGGCTGATGAGAAGTTGCTGCAGCTGTGTTTAGGTGGAGATGGGCGTGGCAGGCTAACTGGAAAAGTAGTAGAGGAGTAGTGGCTGTTGGCACTGAGGAACAAAAGATCTCAAAACAGAAAATGCAAAAAATGTCACCAAATAATCTAAAAAAAACAAAGATTGTGACAATGTGTGGTCACAAGCTGATAAAAAAAAACCACAGAGTTCATCTGTTTGGCGCAGCTGATTGATAAATGTGGAGGATAAAAAATTAGTTAGTGCTTCAAAGATTTTGTAAAAAAATAAAATATTGGATTATCAAGGTAATTTTGAGTAAGCAGTTACAAGCTGTCATGAACATCTTCCATGTTGAAGAGTTCACTAAAACCTAGTGACACTAGTTTTAAGATTGTGTTTAATATTCTTGTATATATTTCTGTTGCTCAACATGCATTTCTAATTATGTATGTTTTATTTATTAAAATATAGAAACAAATATTTCAGTTTTGACTGTTGTTCTGGTCTAACAACAGTTCAGCCTACAAGTGATAAATGCATGGACCAGTTTTTCTGCGTCATTTTGAGACATGTTTCTAATTTTAGTAATATTACACAAGTGGAAAATAGGACATGTCCTGGTCAATTTAGTTTTATGTCTTTTAAGACTAACTTGTAATCTATGTAAGTGATTGGATTCATTAGGTTTCATGGATAAATAAAACTGAGTACCATCAGCATAACAACAAATACTAAATTATCCCATGCTGTCTACTAACTTTACCTAATGGAAACATATTAAATGTTTTTCAGCAAGTCATACACATAGTTTATATCCTTGCCTTTCTATTGCCTAGAAAATGTGTATGTTTTTACATAAGTCTGCTGATCAGGATGTTTGTGTCTTTTAAGATGAAAAAACTCAACGATCAAGGAAATAACAGGATGAACTTGAATTGAATGCAAATCAACTCTGGAAAATTGAACAAGGATGGTACCCCTTGAAGAACTAAGATAAAAATACTGAGGAGTTTTGTTTATGTTCTGCAGAGGGGTTATGCAAAAAAAAAGGGGGGGGGGGGTTGAATGTAATCTCAGGACTATCAAGGCTTTCTGGAGCAAAATGTGCAGCATGGTTTGGTCCCAGTCGCAGGTCTGATCCAAAACACACAACTAAGAAAACCTGAGAATGGCTAAAAATAAGAGATTGGACTATTCTGAAATGCTTCAAATAAGCAATGATTTATTTTAAAGAGCTGATTTCATTTTTTCGGTATCAATATAAAAGCTTTAAGTTGTTCATTGAACGTTTTTCTTTACAGACAATTCATCCGCATCTGTATATGTTAATTTTTAAGGATTACCTGTGAGTTTATATAAGGTGGTGTTCCCTGTTCAGAGACGTTAGCAGTGAAACCAATGAGAGTGAAGGGGGTTTCCCCACCCTTCCTCTACGCCACAGCGAGGCTGCCCTCCCTCCACCACCGGCATTCCCAGTATGCACCGCGGACAGAGCAGCAAAAAATAGTCCGCTAACGAAACGCCGTGAAGAGGGAACCAGAAAACGGGGGTAGCTCACCAGCTAAATTTGCCAGCTAAACTGCTTAAACGCCGCCCGAACTGCTAACATGGCCGACAACGAAAAGCTGGACAACCAGCGGCTGAAGAATTTCAAGAACAAGGGTCGAGATTTGGAGGTAAAAGTTGTGCACACATACAGTGTTTCACCCCTTCTGCTCGCCGCCGCTGCGTTCATGGCCAAGCCTTGCCTCTCGCTCAGCTCCCCTTGTGACGTCGTTTCTAATTTCCACCATCGAGAAGTCTGCTGCCAGGGCCTTCACAGATAGCCCACCGATGGTCAGTGGTGTCGGCACAGGGTTTTACTGTCAAGTCTCTCTGGTTTTGTGACACTGGGGGACTGCATTGCTTAAAAAACATGTCAGAAAAAAACCCTCCGCTCGTAATGCCAGGCCCGCTGAGGGGGGGAAGAGAGACATGCGAGCTCAACTGAAGCATTTCACCCCCCCTCCCCGGAGTCGGTTTAGCTCGGTGTTTAATGTCGAACATCAAAGTAAGAGTGCATCCAGTTGAGTTAAAACATATTATCTGAAAATTTCCCAGTATTTTCCATGCTAACATGTCCGTGGATTAACGTATTTTTGATACCGCGTTAAACTAGCTTGCGTGCTAGCTTAGCTCGGTGGTTGCAGTTCCACCCATCCCCCGTCTTTACGCTCAAAAACAATGGCGGAAACCAGTTAGCCTCATAGTTGACCGGTTACCCCGGCCTACACTTTTATGTACAGTGTTAATTTTTTTAATTACATTAACACTACAAGGACTCTGAAATCTATACAAACATTTTTCAGCTTCATGACATGATTGATAGATCATGTCATGGCGGTACACATGATCGTGCTAGCTTAGCGTTAGCAAAGATGTCAGATCAATAATGCGTGATTTACAGTCAGCCCAACGTGTCACAGTCTCAGGCGAGCTGGTGGGCGTCGAAAGTGGTCTCAGGACGGTTTTAGTGACTGTGTTTATAAGCTGAAAGTACCTATACATCCTGTATGACAAGTAGTTACTTTCTCCAGAGAAGTACAGGCCGTGAAAGTCGTGTCGCCTATCAATAACTTTAGCTGTATTGTAGAGGTTTGAGAGGGAACACACCCTAATCTATTAGAATTGGCTAAAACCGTGTTTAACAACAAGCTAAAACATGACGCACATGACGTCCTCCTACCATATCGTATCGTGTTAGCTTAACGTTGACTATTTTATTCATCAATTGTGTCACTATCCTTTTGTAGAAGCACCTCTTATGTTAAATTGTCCATCACAAACCTAATGCAGCAGCACTACAATGTTTTTTTAGTTTTTGTTTTGTGATCAAAAATCAGTAGTAGAGAGAACTCCGTTAATCTAGACTGTTCTTAAAAGTATTTGTTCATTTTTACAACATTTATTTATTACTCATTAAAGTTAGTAGATGAGAGAGATTGTGAATTGACTGCCATTTGTTCTATTAGCAAACATTTGCATTATCTACTTTTTTTCTGAACCTGGCCATTTTAACAGATATGTTACAAGAAATTTTAATTAAAAAAATAATCAAGTCCAATTATTGACCTAATCTTTTTCCCTTTGGACCTCATGGTGTATCAAATTCAATATATCAGTGTGCGATGTGAATAATTTGCACTCCAAAATCGTATGACAATAATCTAGCAGATGGATACTCACTATTCTAAATTTACACAGCTGATTTAAGAGTGCTGAAATGCTAAAGCTAAACACTAAAGAGTGTTGTGAGCGTGAGGATGGTGGTAATGAAAGAAAGATTGAGGATCAGGTTTATAACTGATACTGTCATTGCAGTATTGAACAGTAGTGTTGCTTGATCTCATAATGTGCATTCTTAATATTCTTTTATAGGAATTTAATTTTAAAAATATTTGTTAGTCTTTATCTTTTTTTAATAATAATCAAAGAAACGACATTCTTTCTCCCACCTGTTCGTTTTAGATGCAGGTTTGTTAGTAATAAAAAAAGGCTATTTTAGCACAAGAGATCTGTAATAAACTTCATAATAAAGCAGTAACTTTTCAGCTCAAATAAGGTTCAGTTGCATCAGATTTATTTTTCTTTGCTGAAACATGTACAGTTAAAAGAAAACACCCAGGTTTTTTATCCCTTTATAAAATGAAATGTTAAATCCATGGGCTACATTCAGACTTGATCCTTGTTACACATTTAAATGAGTGTTGAAACACAGACCTGTCTCATTTTAGAGACGACTTCTAGTTCACTGAGTCAGTGATCGGTACTAGAAGGAATTCTTGCACATTGTGAATAGACTTTTGTGACGACTCCTTATGAATATTAAATCTAAATAATAAATCATCCAGTGCAACATCAATAATGTATTATTTTATTCGGCATTTAAACTTTTTGTAAGGCTAAAGCTAGCGATGCGCGATATATTGGCATTAATATCGGTATCGGTCCAATATGTAAAACTGGGCCGATATTAACGTCCAATATTGATTTCCCACTTTTTAGCTTTGTGTTTCTGTTTTGAAATGGTTGGTTGAGCGGCATCCGTTTGATCATGATAGTGGTATTGATGCTGCATAGCCAGGAATAACTGAAGTAGGGAGCCATGTCAGAGGTCTGTTCGTTTATTTACGATATCAAAAAAAGACCCAAGTGTGTTTGTGCGTATATGTATAATATAATTTGTGTGTTTGTGTAATATTGGTAAATATCTGTTATCGGCCATAACAGCAATAGTTATATCGGATATCGATATCTGCTGAAATTTTCATATCTGTGCATCCCTAGCTAAAACATGCAAGTTTCTATTCATGATAGATTTCTGATGGGTAATTTTAGAGATTGCTAAAAGGTTTTAGAGCAAATAATCAAAGTGTAGTGGTAGGGGGTTTATAGAAAATCAAATTTATTCAACAATTGTGTGAAATATTCATGCAGTAATTTAAGCTCGGTTAAGTGTTTGTCATCCGGTACAGAGTGTATAGGGATGTAGACTTTATTTTTGAGGTGTGATTGATACAAGTAGATGATGCTCATATTTGATTTTGTCTTTGTTTCTGCTTATTTTAATTGTTCCTCACTTTGTGATGTTTGTTTCCCACAGACTATGCGAAGACAGAGGACTGAAGTGGTCATAGAGCTCAGAAAGGTAATTACACTTGTGTCATTGTATCATCAGCTTTAAACACTTAATCAGTTTAAGCTGCTTTGAGCCGTATGTTGGCTTTTCAGCTGAACATGATCTGTACCTCAAGGAAATGCAGAAATCTGTATGAAGTAATATCTCTGCTTCTCATACCACAGAACAAAAGAGACGAGCACCTCCTGAAGAGGAGAAACGTGCCTCATGAAGACATCTGTGAGGACTCTGATGTTGATGGAGATTTCAGATCAGTAAGTTTTTTTTTTTTTTTTTTCAGCATGTTTCATAATCTTAGAGAATATAAAATATATAAATATACGTGAGCTGTTGACGTGGAGTTTTTTATCGAAATGAAGGGAAATACATTTATTCTTAATGTAAAACCTGGAATTCATTGATTAATTTTTAGTCACTCTAATAAAATTTGGGATCCAAACAGCCATGGTGTTTGTACTGGTCATATGGTTGAAGTGAGCGTGGACCGCTCTCGTTGATGGAACTGAGAGGTGCATCAGGCCTAATCGCTGCTTTAAATGTTTGTCAAACTAGTTTGAACACCACTCTGTGCCCGTGTGTAAGTGGTGTGGGTTCATGTGACTATTTGTCCTGGAGGTGTGGGACTGACATTTTGTTGTTGTGATGGAGCTTCTCTAGATCTCTTGACTAGCACAGAACAATAATGTAACCCAGCAGCCATGCAAATTATCCTTCTGTTTTTGGTTTGTGTTTTATTTTTTTTTCTCAACCAAGTAAACTTAATATTCACAGCTTATTTTGTTGAATAGGTAAAGTTCACTATTCCCCTCAGTTATGTACAAACTTTGTATTTTGTGTTTGTATTTCTTGGTTTATTTGTTTGATCTGAATATTTAACCTTTTGTGGATTTTATTTTTTATGAAATAGAAGGGATTAAGAGTTTGTAAATACCAAATAATTCTGCTTCTACACAACACAATGATTTTAAATGATCACCTATTTTATATTGGAGATATGTGCAAACATTTGAATGTTCAGTTACAAATTATGTTCCTGTGAAAATTCAACACAATCTGCTGGCTTCTTTAGATTTGTTGTTTTTTGGTGTACAGTGCCCTGAGAGTTTGTAATGATTTGGTGCTATATAGATAAAATCAATATAATGGAATATTCCTCAGGTTCTTGTTCAATAGCATCAGGGCATCGTCGCATCATCTCAGCACATTTTAGGCTGCATTCTCAGCGGAACTTGATGCTCAATTCAGATTTTTTGCTCAGATCAGATTTAAATGCAACGTTTATCAGACTCCAGTGTGAACAGTGTCATACGTCTGTGTAAATTCTCAGTCATCCATGGCATGAAAGTGTAAAAAAAAACTGAAGCAACTAAATGGTACTTTATTGATCCAATGAAGGGAAATTACAGTGTACAACTGGGTGAATGTACCCTTAGACTGACATCACAGAAAATATTAATCTTTAGTCCCACCTTCGCCACAGATCTCAGAGTTTGATAGTCTGACAGCAGTAAAGCTTCCACTCAGCTGTTGAGATTTATTCAAATTAGCAGCTTCATGGGGTTGACAAGGTTGAATCTAAATAGGCAGCCTAACAGTACATCAACAATGACATGCTGCTGGGACTCAGTGAAAGACATTCGAAGGGCTTTTGTGGAAATTGTGTGGTTCACTCGAGTTTAAATTCTTGCAGACCAGTGACCGCTGTGTGACTGTTTTCAGTCAGGCCACAATAATAACACAAATTATGTTTCCTGCGGGACATTTGTAGTATTTTCTTTTTGGTCATGGATTATGTTTTCAAAAGGAATATTTTAAGTTCTTCTGTGCCCTTTTCTAAAGTGTCGTATTTGCCAAATACACATTTGGCCCAGCTTTACTGTTTCCTGATCAAGTTATTAAAGGTCTCTCACGCAGGGAATGGCAATACACAAATGCATTTAAACAACGTTTGATTAAAGTTTATACATGTTTGCATGCAGTGCTGTTGTTGAATGTCTGTGGGAGCACTTTCAATCTGAGTCGGCTGATGATTTTTCTCCGATATGACTGAGCCAACCTAGTGGAGATTATAGTCCAAATAGTGATGGAATGTGATCATCGGGGTCTCCTGTAGAGGTGGTCTGCATTTGGCTCTTGGATTCTTGTAGTGTTCTGCTTAATAAATCGTTGGCTCGGTTTTATGTTCTGTAATCTGACTGTTGTGTCGCAGCTCTTTATGAATTCAGATGCAAGTAAAAGCTACTTTTTCTGCCCTGATGTCTTATTTAAACTCTAATCTCTCTGCAGTGTTTTCAATATCATTCCCCCCCTTAAGATGCATTATGTGATTCTGGTATTTTTTTAATTTTTGTCACTGATTGATAACTTTATTCCAAAAGTAATAGATAAAATCTTCTTTTACAGCAAAACACCTCTCTTGAAGCAATAGTACAAGTAAGTTTTTAGTTTTTCCTCTTAAACTTTGAAGTCTGAACTCAAAATGTCTGAGTTTCTTTAAACTTTATTCTTCATTTATTTATATAAGTTCTTTAAAATGTTCAGAAAAGACAAAAAATGAGTATAAATAGAAAATTAATAAAACTTGTGTATTTTTAAGCTTCAACTTGCAAATACACAAATATAAGATAAATATTGGTAAATGTCTAAAAATGTTGTTAAACACAACACTTGTATTGATTTGTAGAATGCCACCAGTGATAACCAGGGCATCCAGCTGAGTGCTGTTCAGGCTGCCAGGTAAGGACACACATGAAGCAATTTAATCTGTAGCATCTATAAAGATTGTTTTATTGATCATCTCCTTTTTATATTTCTTGTTTTTACATGTCGTCATGGTTTTCACTGTCAACTAAAGGCATCAAATTTTAGGATTAACTTTTCCTAAAAATGATTTTTTTTTTTCTCCTGACACTTAAAACAGTAAATCACTCAGGGCTCGACAAGATTTTATTTTTTTTTTGAGCATTGGGATTTGTAGAACCCTGAAATCACTGTTTTAGTAAATCCTGTTTCTGCTGCCACAGATCTGTGCATGACATTAAAAGTTTTTTGCACAGTTCATAACTTTTACTCGTGCTGTATCACACTGATGTTTTGTTTGCATTGTGGACAGTAGCAGTCTGAATGTAATCATGGTACACATCTGGCTCACAGGTGTGTTTGAGCTGCTGATTCTGCCCTTGTACGCCCAGCGTTTTGGTTCACAAAGCTTTCTGGCTGCACTTGATTGACTCTTGCATAATAGAGCTTTAGTGTTGCAATTTCAGAGACTGGCTATTTTTCCAGCAATTTAGCCAACCTCATTAAGTTAGGAACATTGAGAAAAGTCTTGCAGCTCAGTTTATTATTTTACTTTCTATAACTCCTTCACCTGTTTGTTCAAGTGAACTTGGGTCTTTTTGTTGGTGTCACTCAAGCTATGTAATAGAATGGGTGGGTGGTTAATAGGGGTGCACCAAAAAATCTGTTCACATCAGAATCGTGATTTTCATTTACAAAGATTCAGAATCGATTTAAAATGTCCCAAAATCGATTTTTTTAAAAAAATAAAGCAAATCCAGTGGCAGTCAGCCTCCATTTTGTAACTATGTTGGGTATCCTGACATCAGTCTTTCTGGAACGTATACATGCGCAGAAAGCACCAAAACAAAGAGGAATCTACAAAACTGGAGGAAAGAGATTCAACTGGTCTTGTCTTTACTGAATGCAAAGATTTGTGCTCATTTTGGTTTTTACTGAATGAGTCTGAGTTTGACATGAGCTTCACTGTGTGCAAGGTTTGCAAAATGAAGATGAAGCACGACAAATAGTATCACATTGTCAGTTTTAAATGAAAAATCGATTTTGAATCGAATCATGGCCTCAAAAATCAGAATCGAATCGTGAGATAGTTCAAGATTCCCACCCCTAGTGGTTAATAGTATTTTGCATCTCCTTTTTTCTTTTTTAGGAAGTTGTTGTCAAGCGACCGTAACCCTCCCATAGATGACCTGATTAAGTCTGGGATCCTTCCCATCTTGGTCCACTGCCTGGACAGAGAAGACAAGTAAGTCGGCTGTAATTCTGTTTGTCTGCACTGACTAAATTCTCTCCTGTGTGTGATAATTATAGTAGAAATCAACCACATTCTGGGATCATGTTAAATGTAAACACATTTCAGCATTATGCAAATGAACCAGCAGGGTTTATCCTCACTTACATCTGAATGTTGTTGCTGTTATTAAATGTGTTGTAGTTTTTACCTCTCGCTGTTAAAATACTAATTGTACTCTTTTCATCCTTTACTTCTGTAGCCCTTCTCTCCAGTTTGAGGCAGCCTGGGCTCTAACCAACATAGCGTCTGGTACCTCAGAGCAGACCCAAGCTGTGGTCCAGTCCAGTAAGTCTTTGTGTCACATTGTCTTAGTTGGACTGTTAAGCTTCCAGAATGCTTTGTGAGTTTTTTGTTTGGATAAATCTTGCTTTAATGTGAATTATACAAATGTTATGACATTTGAAACCAGCTAGTGGAAGGTTGTTATGGGGTGCAGGTGAAATAAATTTCTCTCTCAGTGAGAGCAATAAAAACAGTTTGCACCAACTGAACTGAAAGCAAAACCAGCTTCTTTGAAGTGATAATGTGGAAATGGTGCAACCTGCTGATTGGCTGGAGAAAATTATCATTTGTGTGCAAAAACAGCAGCGTCTCTGCAGCAGTGAACACATCAAATGACTTCCTTGTTTTGTGCGTAAAGGTCTCGTATTCTAAATGTATAAAACACGTCTATTTCTGCTTTTTTTTTTTTTACCTTCATCGACCAGAGTTCAGCTCTGTTGCTCCAAAAACTATTTCAGCTATTCTGTAATTGAAGCCAACTTATTTAATGGTAATTTTTATTCCTCTGTCTTCCTTTCATGACAGTAAACTGCTTTGAAAAAGTTTCTGCTAGATCAGCAGTGTACCCAAATAACACACACACACGTCTGTTCCCTCTAAGGTTCAAACGTCCTGCAACAGTAATTTACTGAAAAAAGACAGAAAATACTGCAGAACGACGCTGTTCTATTATTCAAATTGCTAAATTTAGATTTGAATGGTTGTATAAATTTCATCAGTTCTCTAAATGGGGAATAAAGAGGCGCTGAGTTTTTCAGATCTTATGTAAAGATCTCA
>JARVJO010000330.1:15485345-15505416 GCA_031762555.1 Cynodonichthys magdalenae
TAAATGCGCTGGGAGTGGGAGAGGTACCCATCCAAGATGGCGGCCACACTGACACGTCCGCTCCAATAGGCAGCTCCAGTCCGTAGGGTATCTACGTATATAATATCTATGTTGCAGACGACGTTGACCGTAGGCTGCTTGTGTCAGCCGTGAAATACCTCCCCTTTGCCCCAATGTGAGGAACGGGTCCGAAGATCTTTCTCGGCCCACCATATCCCATAATGCATTGCGGGCCTACCGGATTAATTTTTTTCTGATCGTAATTGTGGATGAAGCGAGAGAAGGAAATAGTTTTAAATAAAAATGTGGCAGTATAAAAAAATAAGTTTCAAGCGGTTGTGTTGTTAATGCTCTTGTAATTTCTATAGACGTGTTTTTAAATATTGTCAGAAATAAAACGAGCTGGTGTAGCGATACAAACACGCACCTACGGCAAGTCCCTTACTTCTTCAGATACCTTTAAGCTAATTTTGATGATCTATTTTGGCTTGTGATTAGCGTCGTGGTTGCTAGGTGACAGGACGCACACCGAAGTAAAGAGACGGGAAGTAGTAGTAGTAGCGTCCAAATTCACAGCCATTTTTCCTGTCATTGTGGTCTACTAAGGACCCGGCCCACCTAGACCGGGTCCTTCGGAGGACCCACGTTCAGGGTCTGAAACGAATGTTTTGTGATGACTTTATTTTTCTTGCAAGGAGGATGTATATTTAACATCCAAGTATACGACCTACAGGTCGAAACATGTTGTATGCTCCTGGTTTTAATCATTTTCTGTTTGGCTTGTTTTTTTAGGTCCTTTATGTACCTCTTGAAACTTCAAGTAGAAAAAAAAAAAGACCGTGGACATGTGGCATCATTTAATATTGTGATAAATTAATAGTTTCCTGGCACTGAAGCCATCTGACCAATGTTAAAATAGCAATAACTTAATTGTTAAGCACTTTGATCAACTTTGTATTCAAATCTTTAAAATAAAAATGCATAAAATTTAATTACCTTGTGCTTCTTACCACTCCTTACATTTTATTTTTCCTCAGTGTATCAGTATAATTTTAAATTTTTATCAGAAAACAGTTTTTATTAAAAAAAAAAAAAAAGATTTATTAGTTCAGATTATAAAAATAGCAGCACATTGTTGATAAAAAAACATATTTACAGTGTGACTTAAAAACAGAGTTCAGATTTACGCAGAGATGGCCTGGTTTTCTTTGAAGGCGATGGTTTTAGGGTTGATGCCGACACTCTTGGTCGTGTTGTGAGTTTTGTAGATGCCGATGAGGCGATCTGCGATCTCAAACATGTTGTTCCTCAAAGAGATGATGATGAACTGAGCATTCTTAGTTTGTTCCTGCACACAGAAAAAAAACCCCATTTCAGTTGAGGATTATTAAGTTGCTGCTTCAAACGTGAAGGTTTTATCACAAAAACAAAATGAAATGAAATTTTATTTAAAAAAAAAAAAAAACAGGCAGTCTAGGCCAGCAGTTTGAGCCTAAGATCTTTCTGATTCAATTCCAAACGCTGAGTTTAAATTTAATAAAAAGTCTTTATATGACTTGGATGTGACACCACTTCTGGAATGTCTCAGTTTAACGGCACAAGATTCTACAGAATATTTATAATTTTGTTCTGGTGACACGTTATGTTTCAACATTCAGAGTCTGCCACGAATAAGCTCTTACACAATGTTTTTCAGAATAAAAGCCTTGTGGAAGCAGCATTAAAAGGATTTATTCTCACATATATATAACAGGCCACGATGGAGACATTTTTGAAGTCCAGAGCGGCGTCGATCTCATCCATGAAGTAAAGTGGTGTGGGTTTATAGTGGTGCAGAGCGAACACCAGGGCCAGAGAGCTGAGGGTCTTCTCTCCTCCTGACAAGTTGAAGATCTTTTTCCAACTTTTCTTCGGAGGACGAACACTGAAGATTTAAACCAGAAAGGAGATAGCTCAAATCCAGCTGAACCCCAACACTAAAAGTCAGGATTTATCAGGATCCAACTTGTGTTTTGATAAATGTTTGGCCTCACAGATGATTCCTCTCACCTGAACATGATGCCCTCAGAGAAGGGGTCCAAACTGTCCACCAGCTCCAGCTCTGCGTCTCCTCCCAGCGTCAGCATCTGGTAGTTTTCCTTCAGCTTGTTGGTGATGATGTTGAATCCTGTCATGAACTCGTTGAGCCGCTGTTTACGCAGATCCTCAAAGGCGCGTTTGAATTTGTCCCTCTCTGTGGTGATTTCATCCAGCTGAGCAACTCGCTGCAGGTACAGCTCTTCCTAAAAACACCAAAACACATTTTTAGTTTTCAAAATTAAAAATTAAAGGTCTAAAGCCACAGTGTTGATGCAAAATATAAATTATAAACAAAATAAAAGCTGCACCAACAAAGACTTAATATTCTTGTTCTGGTTTACAAAACTGAAAACACAACATTTTTTTTATTCAGTTCATATTTGATCTGACATTAAACTTTCTCCTCCATGTTGGAAAACTGAGAAATTAGAAACTAAAATCAAAGTTTTGATTCAACACCAGCAGCTGTATTAAAATGTACTCCTCACATGCAGCCTACCTTCTTCTTGTACTCGACAATGGCCCCCAGGTTGGGCTTTATCTGACCACACTGGACTTCTAAGGTGCTCATCTTGTCGACGATGACGTTTGGGTCAGGGACAGCGTCGAGCTCAGCAGGAGGAAACACACGGAGCTCCTCTGCTGGTTGCCCATCAATGGTGTGAAGGGAAAGCTTGGCAGCCTGTTGAACAGAACCATCACATCAATCTTTAGAAACATTTTACATGAAACTGAAAACTAACAAAACACAGGGAGCCTGTCAGTTACACCACTAGACTGCATTTACTCCTAAAAGGTTTTCTGAATAGGTTTAAAACAACAGAAAGTAAAAATCAAAGGAAATACCTCATCCTGCCAGTACTTGATCTTGCCATTGTGTTTAGTGATGAGGGCGTCGATGTGCTCGATGGACAGGCGGACGTTGAGGGACTCTTCCTGCAGAGCGTGCTCCCGCTGCTGCAGGGTCTTTATCTCTTTGGTCACATTTTGATACTGTTCCTGAACCTCAGGCAGAGCCGCCTAATGGACCAGAAACCAAACAAATACTCCACGTTATTTTGTCTGAAATTGGCAAAAAATGATACGATAAAATCCTGTTTGACCTCACCACAAACTTCACTGGACCATTTAACGCGTACTTTTATGAACGATCGATCTATGTTTATGAAAATGAATCAAATCTTAAGTAAGAAGCACTAACCTCTGCTTCATGACAGGCTTTCATGATCTCTCCGGCCTCGTCTTCCAGTTTTTTCAGATGTTCTGTGAGCTCGGCCTTCAGCTTCTCATTCTCCTCCAGCTCACCTTGAACACGAGCGATACTCTCCTCACACTTCTTTAAGTTTCTACAGAAGAAATAAGGGAAACAATATTTTTTTCTTTTAGGAGATATTTTGGGTGGCAGAATGTAACTGCCAGCAACGTCTGAGAAGTGAATCTCAGCTCTGAGCCCGGCTGTAGCGTGAGCAGCAGGTCGGCTGAGCTGCAGCTTTAATCTGTACGTCAGAAGATTCACACTAAACCACTTTTCTTTGTTGGATCCTACCACCAATTAAGACATTCCACTAAAACACGCGACTTCTGCAGCTTCATCCCAGTTCCACCTGACATATTTTTACCTTCACCGAGGGTACGTAATGATTTGACACAGCTCATAAATAATCCCTTTTAAACAAGACTAAAGGAAACACTTGACTGCTGCACTGAGATCATTAATCATATTAATATGGCGTGTCTATAAAGCTGTTCAACACAACCAGAAACACAGATTAGTGAAAACAATTACTATGATGTCTGCTGACGCACATATTTATAGCACACATATTTATCTTTGGATTAGGAAAAATATAAGCAGATTTTTGGAGTTGTTTCCTTTTAGTTTCTGAAACAGCAAGTAGAGTAGAGCCAACATTAAAAAGTTACAAAAAGGGTTCTCCAAGTAAATCATGGCTCACAGTTTATGAGCTCCTCTGCTGGTGATTAGCTGGATGGCTGCTCATGACAAACACACCACATCACACACGGACACCACTATTGTTTGAACAGCAGACTGCCAGGCTGTCCGGCCAGCAGGATCATTACCAGCCACACAAAACAAAGACTATTTTAAATCACAACTGTGAAAAATTCATTTAAAAGAAAACAAAGAGGCTGGGTTTTACTTTATGCAGAATCTGTAACTGTTTCCAACATGCATATCTCCTTCTTCAACATACTGTATTTTAATCAAAGAATAATTAGCAGTGGAAGGGCGAATTGTTGCCTTTATCATGGAAACTTATTGGTGCCAACTTCATGATGCTGTCACTAAATTTAGAGGCTTTTTGAGGCTCCTTTCAGACTTTTCCCCCCACAAAGTTGTGGTAGCTGAGTTGGATGAGGATGAAGAGCAACTCGTCTGTGACAAGCCACTGTGTGTCATGTTTAACTTTTTCTAAATATAAGAGAAGTTGTATTTCAATGTTTCCAATAAGATTCTGGCATTGAGGTGGACAAGATGAATATTTATTTATTAATGATTTTTAATGATCTTCATAGGAGGAGGGCAGCTCTGTTGGGGTGGTGGGATAGCAGGGGAATCACTGTGAGAAGTAGAGTAGCACATGTTTAAGACATTAAAAGTTTTTTTTTTCTCTTACCGATCAGCTGTCTTTATGGCTACTTTGGCCTTGGTTATGATGGAGGAGCAGTCATCCAGCTCCTTGTTAATCTTGTCAAGTTTGTCCTGCTGAGCCTTCAGTTTGTGGCTGTTGATGTCCACGATCAAGTTGTGGAGTCTTTTGACCTCATTCTCCACCTTCCCAGCCTTACTGGATGCTGACTCATAGTCTGACAAAACAAGTGTTTGGAGAGACAAACAGTAGGAAGGAAAAGGAGATTATTCTTTAAACCTTTGACACATTACAGAACAGTAATGAGAAGTGTATTTTATTTTTTTAAAAATTGAAAAAACCTTCAATAATCACTATTTCTCCATACAGTTTACAGAATTTTCTACCTTTTTTGAAAGCCTCCAGACTCTTCTCCATCTGTTTCTGTTTGGTCTTGTCTGGGGCTGCTGCCAGCACGTTGGCTTCAAGTTCCTTAATCTGAAGTTTCAAGTGAGTCTCCTGGTCAGCTAAACTCTGAAAGGAAAAAAAAAAAAAGAAACACCCCACCACGTTGATTTACAAGGAGCTGGAGACATTCGGGCAGTAAGACAGTGACATTTCATGCGTGGATATGAACAGAAGATGACATTTGAACGATAAATAAGAAAGAGTGGATGAAATGATTACACTCATGCTGTTGGAGTATTTTTCCAGAGTGTTCTTCATCTCTCTGAGCTGCGGCTGCAGGCGCTGGATGTTCTCCTCCAGCTGCAGCTTTCTCTCTTGGCAGCTCTGTAGTCGTGACACTTTCTCGTTTAATTTGCTCTCCATACGATCAAGCTGGGGGCAAAAAAAAAAAAACACAAAATAATCATGTTTTGTATACTGACAGGTTGTCGTCATTGAGGGTAAAATTTGATTCAGCTTTCCTAAACCGCTTAGTTCACAAAAAAACAGACCATTTTAGTTATTTATGAAGCTCATGACACTCGGCTGCAGTGAGGAGTTAAATAAAATTATAGGTCACTACAACTGTGATGTTAAACACCACATAAAGCAGTTTGAGACACAGTAACATGATGGCAAATGTGGATCAAGTTTCACACAGAAAACAAAATGACTTGAACAAACTGATCATGAAACATTTAATCAATCTGCTTTGGCTCATTTCTATCTGTTTATTTTACACCGTTTACAAAATTTGGTTATCTCAATTTTCTTGACATGAACTGAATTGTTTAACGCCACTGAGATTCAATTTAACGCTTTTATTGCTTTATAATACCTCACAGAAACCCACTTTTAAGAAATGTAATTTAAATGAATAATATATGATAGAAAATTGTCTGAATGTTTATTATGCAGCATTAATAAAGCTTTTAGGAGACAAAGACAATAACAGTTTTCTTATTATGATTATTATTGCTTAGAGCACTAACCGTTAAACTGTACAAAACAAAATTTTAAAATAAATAAATTAAAAATGTTGTTTATTCCTGTATATAACTTTTTTATGATTTAACCCTTTATCTCTATTAAATATATAATTCAAAGGGTTCTAAGAAATAATAACTAAAATAAGATTATTAATGATATTTGACCTCACCTCCACCTGGGAGAGCTCAGCACTAATAGAAGAACCCATCCTGCCCTTCATCACTCTTCCTCCTCCAGTCATGGTTCCTGTCAAACACATCACATCACAGGTAAATTAAAAATTTAAAACAAGAAAACTAAAAACAAGAGTCAAGATGTGTTACCCACCAGCTATCTCGATGATCTGTCCCTTCAGGGTGACCACCCTCCAGCGCTTGTCCTTCTGGAAGGCCAGCCTCGTTGCCTGCTCCATGTCTTTGGCCACTAGTGTGTCCCTCAGGGCGAAGTAGAACGCCGGCCGCACGCTCTCATCGTTCAATCGCACCATGTCAAACAGACGAGGGCAGTTGTCTGGAGCGCAAACAGGAGCCATGTTCTTCTCCCACACCTTCATCTGTTGGAAGAAGCAGCGAGGCAGAAATTACAAAAATGAATATATAAATCTTTTGTGGCTGAGGTTGTGAAGTTACTTTTTTTTTTACCTTGTCAAGGCCAATGAAAGTGGCAACTCCAATATTCTGTTCTTTAAGAAAAGTGACACATTTCTGAGCCGTGTCGATGGTGTCTACTACGATGTTGTCCAGAGCACCACAACATGAAGAGATGGCCACGTCGTACTTCTCATCTATGGCTCCAAGATCTCCCTACAATCACAGAAACAGATTCAAAATACAAAATTTATACCTTTTCATTTCTACTAGGAAAAAAAATAAGGTTTAAAGTAAACATTTGTCTAGTTAAAAAAACATCAGTGGGTTTTCAAAAAGTGCTTCAGTGCTTTTTATAATTGTTAGAACTGATTTAGTTAATTTACCAATCTTCCATAGATGCCAGGAATTCTGCCACTCTTCTTCAGCTGCATTAGAGCATCCAGGACTTTTCCTCGACTGCGATTAGAGGACAGGGAGCTCTTTGCTTCATCCACCTTCTGCCTCAGTTCTCTCACTACTTCTCTGGTCTCAGTATCCACCTTCAGAAGCTGCTGCAGTTCCTCCTGGTCCTGCAGAGAAAAGGGGAAGAAATTACAAATGAAGCAAAACAAACAAATAAAAAGGTTGGACTGCTTTATCACTTGCTGAATGCTACTTTAACAAAATTTCAATTTATAAATTAACATTAGGTTTTACCTTCTTGAGTTCCTGTTCCTTCTCAGGTACTGTGACTTGTAGGTCTTTAATGGCGGCACGGCGCTCCTGCAGCGTCTCGGACGTTGTCTGAAGCGTCTGTTTGGCTGTGTTCAGCTGGGTTATAGCTGTTTTGTGGCGGCTAAGATAGATGTCAAGTTCAGACTGGGCAAGATCCATACGAGAGCGGGTCTCATTTACAGCTTTGCTGAGTTCCATGAGCTCCTGCTCCTTTTTCTGAGAAGAGCAAATAAAGACAAAAGGTTGGAAAACTGAAGAGTTTGACTTTCTGAAATCAAGTAAAACATGTTGGTTTTATAGTTAAATCAACCATTATTGAAACATGAACACATAACGTTTATAAACCTCTTTGTCCTGCTGCAAGCCGCTGGTTTCTTCTTTAAGACTTTCCATCACTTCCTTCAGTTTTTCTTCTTCTTTCACTTTCTGTTTCTCCAGGTCGTCCTTGTGGGCCGTTGCCTCGGAGATGGCTGCTTCACTGCTGGCTGGTACGCTGCGCACTTCCTCCAGCTGAAAAACAAACCAGACAAGAGAACAAGTCAAAGTCAAAGAAGATTCATAAAGCTAAATGTCTTTTTTTCAGGGATCGCCATAGAGCATGTCATCTTCCTCCACCTCACTCTGTCCTCCAACTATGTCCATGTCCTCTCCAACTGCTTCAAATGATCTCCTTTATCTTTTTCCTGGCAGCTGCATCTGTAGCATCCTTCTACCAATACACCCACTGTCCCTCCTCTGGACATGTCTAAGCCATCTCAGTCTGGACACTCTAACTTGATCTCCCACACGTTTTCTTTGTGCGGTCTCTCTGACCTCATCCTCATGTTATCCACTCAAGTCACTGCCCTTTACTAATATAAACACAAGAAAGCTGTAGTGAAAGGTGAATTATGGCTGACGTTATGTTAAAAGGGGTGATCAACAAATATTTCTGATCTGCTTTCATGTAGGTAATGAAAACTGGTGCTAATGTTTTCGAGACAACAGGTATATCTGCACTTTCATCTAAACTGGGGGCCTCAAGACTTTAGTAAAATTAGATTAGATAAACCTGGGGGGCAACAAAAGTGTAAACGTAAAAGTTTTCCAGAGTTAGCCAAAACACTTGTGCAATAAACTAAAAAAAAAAAAAAACATAAAACCAGGACTGAAACAGCCCTGATTAGGACTGGCACAGCAGTCTGCATCTTGGCAGAGCTAAAACAAGAGGATTGGCATCTACATATAGTTTATGTTTTGTCGGGTTTAACTGCGGGTGAAATGTGAATATGGCTGCTGGGAGTGTTACACAAGCCAGGCCATAGTTGACTACCACACAGCAGAACACTGCTCCCCAGAGGTCAGCCTGCCTTTGCCTTGCTCCCCCTCTGACCAAGATGTTTCTACAGCATCGACTTTTAGAGTGTGAGGAAAAAGAAAAGATATCCCACATCCCTGCAGTTTATGAGAGGAGCCTCGGTTTGACACATACAGTTCATAAGTGTGCAAAAATAATTAAACACACATCAACAATCGATCTGTGCATTACTTCAAAGCCCCCTAGTGGCTGATTTCTGTCTGATGGCTCTTCCTGTCATGAAAGCTGAGCTGCAGTTTTACACGTTTTTTGTTTTAATACTGTGGCTAACATCAGTTTATTTTAAAGGATAAAACAATTCATCCTCTACCACAGAAGGAAAATATAATTAACATTGTCTCTGTATATACCCTGATGGACCATTTAAATCAGAGAAATATTTCCTAGGAGCATTATGAGTTACTATAAGTAAATAAAAATATTTCACTAATGATTTTTGTACAACAATAACAGCGATTTTAATAGAAAAAAAAAAAAACATTTAGCAACATTTGGTCAGATAAATATTTAGACAATTTCTATTTTCTAATATATCTTTTAAAAATCACTTTAGAACAAATTATAATAAAAAATAGAAAAGTAGGGAGGGAATCCAACCACTTTTCTTTTTGCAATGTTTTTAAAATTTGTCACATTAAAATACACGTTGTAAGAAACATTCAGAACGTTGACTGCATAAAAAAATGTAATAAATGGTAAATAATGAGTTTTTGGAACAAATAAAGTATCCGTTTAATTTTTTCAAATATATATCTTGTATTTGTGTGAGATTATGTCATGGGTGTACGGTTTATTGCAACAACTTAGCCTAAAGACAAGCGTCAATATGAAACAAGAATAATTATTTTATTTTATTTTTTTGACAGCCACAGTTTTAAAGCATAAAATGTTTAAATGAAATATATACTTTAATTTACTAAATATAACTGCAAATTTATCATTAAAATAACTAAAATTGTTTGCATTTTATAAAAGCATTAAAGATTTTTTTGTTCTGTTTCTTCCTGGGTTAAGACCAAAATGAACAAAGTATCTTTGAGAACAAAAAAAAATACAAAAATATATGGGGGGGAGGAGGGTGTTGAGGCAAATTATATAAAAAGTATTTCTCTGAACAAAGTTTCTGCTGTAATTTTATCAGAGTGACAGGATTTATCTCCTACAGAGGATTTAATAGTGGCAGTTAAATAAAGTGAATAAACTGTGTAATAATGAACTTAAAAGGTAAACGTACCTTTTTCTGGTCTTTTTCCAGCTGCTTCTGCAAAGTCTTGTTCTTGCTCTTGGAGTGTTTAATCTTCTCACGCACTTCAACATCCTGCAGGTCCAGCTGGGTGAACTTTTCCTTCTGGGTCTCAATGTACTTGTTGATCTTATTTTGTTTTCTAGAGGAGGAAATGCACCACATGTAACTCTCTTAAACGTTACAGAAATGACAAAAACTTTATATACATTTTCTTAGAAAACAAAAATGTTTTTATAGCCATTTTCTGTAAAGGCCTCCATTTCCTTTCAATTTTTTAAATCAGATTTAACATTTGTAAATGGTTAAATATCTAAAACGAGAAATGACAAAGTTGTTAAATCAACGTGGATTTAAACATTCATACTAACATTTTCTCTAAATGTATAAAGAAAGTAACAAGTGTAAAATTATTATTTAGTAAAAATAGCTAGTATCCAACAAAGAATGATGTGCAAAATAAACAAGGTTGAATATTTCTTACTTCTCTACATTTTTGAGCTCTTGGTTCATTTTTTCCATTTCTTGTGAGATCTTTGCATTTTTTTCTGTGAGTTCCTTGGTTTCCTCCAAGATCTTCTGCTTCTCCTGCTCTTTCTCCATCACACGTTTCTGCAGATCATGACTAATTACAAAGAGAAATATTTAATAAAAAATACACAATTGAAAAAGAACATAATGGACATTAAAAGCAGAAATGAGTGAAGGGTGCCATGCTGCACCTGTTTGTTTCTAGGCTGCTTCTACATTTTTATTTGGAATTTGTAATAAAGGTGTACTCACACATAATATTGGTAAAGATGACTCTTGTGTTTAAAGATATCATTCTCCAGGGTCAGGAACTCCACAGCTTTGTTCTTTTCTCCTTCCAAAGCATTTTTTTCCTTTTCCACAAGCTTAACTCGGTTTAGCTAGGACAAAAAAAAATAAATAAATAAAAAAACAGTATTTAATATCTGATCGTACAGTCCACTTCATTGTGCAAAAACACAACATACAGTTGAAATCACCCAGCAATCCTTAAACAGGACTGCATAGAAAATCTAGAGTGGCAAAAAGCCAAGTCAGTCTTATCTTACAAAGTTTATTTATGACACACTGTAAAAATGTAAATTTTCTATCTCAACACACTCTTCAAAGCATAAACCAAACAAACACATTTTCAAACTTCTTAATATGTAAATAAAAAATTAACTGAAGGCACATAAAAGAAAGTCGGTCAGTTGTGCTGTGAACAGATAGTGATTGTCGTCACCTTCTCTCCTCTCTGCTCGTTGAGGAGCTCAACGCGACGAGCCAGAGTTTGAATCGGCTCCTTGAGTCGACACGAACCAATAATGTCCTCCAAGTACTCCAGCATCCCTTCATCATGCTCCGTTTGACCTTTAGGTTTCATCATGGCAATCTGCTCTACCTCGCCCTAAGTAAAGTTCAGAAGAGTATTTCAGTAAAGGTATACATCTAAGCATTAGTAAAGGTGTACATAACACTGGCAATTTATAATATTAATAATAAGTTTTATTTTATAATAATAATACAAAGCCTTGTGTACAGTAAGAGACACAATGGTCTGCAACCAGATTTTAAAATTAAATTATAAAAATAACTCACTGAAAGATTACATGATTTATGATTAATATGATTAGGAAGATCACGCAGATTGACCAAGGTTCATAAAAAAAATAAATAATAAAAATAAAACTAAGTTTTTTTAAACAAATACATGTTTGTATTATAAATTCTAAGATCATTTGATGTTATTTATTACACCTCAACTCTAGTTTGGTATAACTATACTGCAGTGAACATGTTATTTTATTTATTTATTTTTACATAATTTGGCAAAACAAATAACTAGACAAAACAATTTAAGTTCAGCACAAATGTAAAAATTTAAAGCAATAAATTTCTGTTAGGAGTAGTTTATACTTATAGAAGACAAAATAAAGAAGCCTTAAGAAATGAGTAGGGATGAATCCTACACCCTCCCTTAATCTCACTGGTGCACAAGCTAAACATCTTCCTCTTTCCAACAGGCCTGAAACAGCGAACTGATTTTGAAAAACAAACTCAAGTCCCTTTCCTGAATTACAAATAATAGTAACACTGAAAATTTTTTTTAATTATTATACCTACAAATAGATGGAAAAAGAAAAGAGAAAAAAAAAGAAAGGCAAGGGGGCTAAAAATGTACTTAGAGCTAATTATTCAACTGAAACCAACCCTAAATAAATAAACAAATAAATAAACACCCTCTCAGAACTGGAACTAAATTTAAACCATCCGTTTAGCTCGGCTCTGACACAAGTCATCACCCCATATGTCTTGAGTTAATCAGTAATAATGGGCATGCCAGATGTAATACACTCAGCTGGGGCAGGAATGGAACAAGTGAACTGATTCAAACTCAGTGCAGAACAATACTACACGATAAAGGAAAAAAAAAACAAATAATTAAACAAGCAAAAATTAAATAAAAAGTCGAGTGTTCAGAATGTTTTTTTTTCCATTGTGAGAGGGAGAAAAAAAAGTTGAACCAATATTAAAGCCATGGTAATGGAGGGTGTTTGATCCAGCCACACTGAAGCAGCACTGCCAATATTGGGGTTGGGGTCTATTGTCACACGCCAATATTTACGTGCTGCTAAAGCGTGGCGGGTACATGGAAAAGGGAAGGGGGGGGGGGGGATCCAACCTGTCCTCACTGCTGGATCACCCTCAATTCTCCCCACAACAAAAATCTAGGCAAGTTGTTCAAGCTCGCCCATGAACTGCATCTTTTCCTTAAAATCCTAAAGCAGCAAATAATGGTTCGCACCATTTCCACATTGTTTCAAACCATGATGCGCTGCTATAGAAGTCTAAGGGCTGTCAGAGAACTTGTCCTCTCCTTTCCAATTCCAGTGCAGCAGGTTTATTTCCCTCAGCCAGGTATTTAAACGTAAAAGGTATATTTGAAAGATCTGACTCAGAGGAGTGGGAAATGGGAAGACAATGAAGAGCAGGAAATCTTCAACAGAATGGGATGGTCAAATGAGGAAAAATAATACAAATAAGAACAAAACATGTTAAAAGTGGAAGAGGAAATTACATTTAAAAAATATCCACTATTACCTGTAAGATCAGAAATCTGTTGTGGTCAAGGTCAATACCATGGCTTCGGAGTAAAGCCCCCACTTCTTTGAATGTGGCTTTCTTGTTATTGATGTAGTAGGCTGAGGAATTGTCTTTGCTGGCAGTCCTGGAAACGTAGAACTTGCTGTTGGGGATGACTTCGTAGTCATCTCCTTCCTGGCTCAGAGTGGGGGAGGGGCAGAAGTCAGAGGAGCAGGACACAACAGTTTAGTAGAGGTGCAAACAGCTCTTCACATCAAACAGGAAAAATCTGAATTGTGATTTAAACAAGTTATCAGGAAACAAATAAATTAAATTTAAAAGAATATTTAGTTCATGTTTTCTTAAAAAGGCCAGAACATGTTGAAGCCAAAGACAGTAAAATTAATAAAAAAAAATAAATAAATAAATAGTTAAGTGTGCTCTAACACACTGAACTTAAACATTTGTTTTTCAATACACAACAATATGGTAAATATGATTAGATCACAAATTTGTAACATGCCTAAAGAAATAATTTGCACAGTTAAAAGTTGTGTACACCACCTCTGGTGAGAAAATTTTTTTTTTTTAAATTCCAAGTTACACCCTGTGTAGATGACACACTACAAACTAATTGTGCAATTATTTTAACAACTTCAGTCAAATTAAACTTGATGAAAGATTAATCTGAAAAACTTTGATACCTTTAGAAGCAATTGAGCTAAAAGTTACACTACTTGTGGCAGGTTAAATATATAAATAAATTGAATTGCACAAAAAAAACAAATCTGCTTGTTTTATTGATAAATAGCAAAGCTGAGCTCATAAGTTAAATATTTTACTTAAAACAGAAACATACCATGTTGATTTTGCTAAGTGTTGTCAAATAGAGCCTTACTAAACAATTATTATTTTTAAAAAAATTTTATAAAATACTGGGACCTATTCTAGGTCAAGGTCAATTGAATTTAGCATGTGTGGGTGTTAGCTCGAACTTTCAAGACTGATTTGAGTTTGTATTTAGTCACTGATGTTAGAAATGAGTAGCAATATCATCGTATCAGAGCTGAGGATATAATATTTATTATCCGACAACCATCTTGTCTAAAAGAAAATGTCTGACAGTGGTTCTCGATTTAAACTGAATATTGACAAATACAAAATGAGTGCATGTTATTTTTGTGTGACAGAGATATAAAAATAAATACCTTATCAATAATCTTTTGAAAATGCACCTCCACACAGCAGCTCTGCACATCTTTGTGTTTATCAGAGCTGTGAATCAGCACTGAGAGCTTTTTTGATCTGATCTTTTGAGCTCTGTATCCAAACACAAAGAGCATTGAATCTATCACATTGGACTTTCCACTTCCATTGGGACCAATGATACAGGAAAATCGCTGGGAGACAGACATGAAAAAAAAAATATATATATAGGAGTCATCACACATCATCACATTCAAATATTGTAACTTTTAAAGTCACAAGGTATTTTAATTTAATAAATCTGCAAGAATGAATAAATTCCTCATGAGTGTAATTAAGACGAAATTGTGAGTTTTTTAGTGACAGGCTTTTGGCAATAAGGGCAACTGATTTAAAACAATTTATTATTAGTCAAAGTATATATTTTTTATTTAACAAAATAACTGCTTAACATGAATGAACATATATTTAACAACACTTAGAACATACATACTTGAAAAACTACATACAGACACTATTCTTGTTTAAAATAAAAAGTGGACAGTATTGGTAGATAACATCATCCATCTCATAGTTTAAATAAATTTGTGCAGTGAGAAAAAATAATTTAAAAATGCTAAAGTTTGAATAAAGTTAGAATAAAGAGGAAATGTGAGTACATCAATAAATCACACTGGTTGTGAGAGAAAATCAAAATGGATGACGTTTCACTATTTTTAAAAATAATCATTATTACTAACCCCTTAGTTTTCTGCATTCTAATACAGAAGTTAAGACATATTAAGTAAGTTTATTATAAGCTGTGGAAAAAGTAAGGTTAATAAAACACACGAGCAGTGGCTGCAAATCTAATTTCCTCACAACAGAAGAAGTCTCCAGGCAGAATTTGGTCGTACCTTGTGGAAAGGCCCAAGAATCTGCTCGCCTGCGTACGACTTGAAGTTGCGATTAACTAAATGTGTTATCATGAGGCGAGGAGCGCCCGGTTCGTTGGTCATTGCTGGGGGCGGGGGTGGAGGGATGCTGCCGAGAATTTCCTCCAGACTTCGGTTATCAACCGCCTCGGCAGCTTCCCCCTGAGACTGATCTGTACGCACACACACACACACACACACACACACACAAAGTTCAACTTTTATTCTGTTCGAGTAGTTTCAGGTGGAGGTGGGGGGACAGTGATGTATGGGGGAGGGGTAGACGAACAGACTTAAAAAAAACAAAAACAAAACAGTCAAACAACGACCCCTAAGAAAGTTGTCATTTTCCTTTGTTCTGACGACATGAGCCAACACAGTGTATTTTATATAAAAATATCTAAAATCAAACACACTCTACATACAGAGAATAGATGCGCCACCCTCACTTCGTCGATGATAACTAAAGTGCACGATTCGATCATGAACTTTTCACTCAGCAGTCACAGCTCAGCCTCTAAAATAATAAAAATCTTGTTTAGAAGTAATACCGTACAAGATTGTGTTGCTATCAAACTACGAGGACCTGTTCAAAACCTATTGTGCTCACATGCAGTCATAAACAAGCAAAAACACCGACATCCCTAATGAATAAAAAGCATCAGCTACAACCAGTAAAGAGTTGTCACAAAAAATATTCACATCGAGCCACTCGTGTCTTCGACACCGAATTACCTTATTTGCTGAGGACATATAAGGAAGGAGTGCGGTCGAAATCGTCTTAAAATGACTTTTTATTGATGACTGAGTGGTACTATAAGGGAAAAACAACTACGTGTTCGGATTTAGAAAAAAATAAAATAAATAAAAAAGGCGCTACAGCTGAGCCAAATGGCCTCTAGTCCAACACAACACACGTATAGCAAATTACTGAACTTATTTAGATTCAGACACCCAAAACAGCCTTTTGTTACTTGCCAGCAGTTGTCGGCGGTGCCTCCTCTTCTTGGCCATTGGACTTTGGTTCTGGAGGGGGTACATCCAGCTCGTCCTCGGAGTCATCCCGAGGCTGCAACCCTCTGCCTCTTGTCTTGGCGGTGGAGCTTTTTGCAGTTTTAAATGGCATGGTTTAAAATCTGAAGGGGGTCAGTTGTGAAAAAAAGGGGGGAGATAATCCATGAGTGGTTTCTGTGCCTGTCAATCTCATAAAAAAGCTCCACTTATAGTCACAGCTTTACTCCTCTGTCAGGGCTTTTTTATCATTTACCACAAGAAGATTTCTCTGCCGCTCCTGCAGCTCACTCACTGCCACGATTCGGTATGATTTCCTATAGGCTAACAGTAGTTAAAACAATAAAAATGAAAGTGCTGCAATGCTGTTTTACGACCCGTGGTTTATTTGGACAAACCTAACTTCAACACGATAATCTGATGTTACTTTGCCAAAAAAACTACAAATTAAATAAAAATAACATTCTTGTAATTAGAAACGTGTAGCGCCTCACAATATCGGTAACATTTGCAATGTTCGAGAAAAAGCTAAACGCCTTTAACTAGAAAACACAATAAAAGTTAATATGCAAATGAGTTGAACCCTCTCCAGCGATTAGTCTTAGCCATGTTGCATAGCCACGCAGCAAAATAAAAAGGACGGGGTGTAGCTCAAACTGACTGTAATATTGACTTTCTAACATGGGAGCTCCTGTGTTGGGGATGGAGGAATAAACCGAGTACCTAACTCGCCGAATCAGTTCGTTTAAAGCAATAAAACTTATAAATAGTGAACGAACAATCAGAGGCTCGAAACATTCATTCAGGTTGCAGCAAAGTTAAACGCAACAACATAGTTTTTATTTGTATTTGAAGCACAAAATAAAAATCTGAAAATTTTACTAGTTGCTAATCCGCGCATTTGGCATAAAATACGATAAAGAGGAAAACACTAAACTCGTACTTCGCGGTACATACAGAACACTGGTATATTACTTTACTGTTGATGTTACTGCTGAATTTTAGTTTATCACAATATTTGCATCTTTCGGCAGGGACTATTGCTGTGAATTTCAGAAATTAGACGGTGCCCCAGTGACCGCACTCTGGTAAAATATACTCGAATACCTTCCAGCAAACGTCGACACGGTCCGTCAAAATCCTCCTTTCTGTTCCAGGTCGTTATGTCCGAAAAAGTGTCGAAAAATCTCAAATCTGGCGAGTATAATCCATAAAGTTCAACCCTGTATTGTTGCAAGTCGCTTCCCCGACTAGAAAACTCTATCTTGTAAATGGCGCCTAAACTGCGCCGTCAAACCGAATTCGTTAAAACTGACGCAAGGCACCATGGATCGTTCAAAGGGCAAGACAAGAAAAAAAAATTCAAAAAAGGGGACGAAGCCAACTCCGCCCTTTTCCACATCTACGGTACGAAATAACAAAAACGAGGCAAAGAAATAAAGACAGTCATTAGAATAACTTTTAAAATATGGCTAATGTAAGATTTAAAGCTAAATTTTGTGGTTTATTGTGTTTGAACTGTTTCTTACTTACTTACTTACGCAGTCTCCGCCCCTCATGGAGACGCTTATAATATGAAAAATGATCAAGTTCGCTGAAATAGCAAATAATATAAGCGTCACATCGAATTTAATCAAAGTATGAGTTGATTTAATGCCATTTGCCTTAGTAAACATTTGAAACATTCTGTCCGGGAATTTGCAATTCTCGCGATAACTCTAACATCTCGCGCATACTTTTATCCTTGATGCTACTAAAAGTTAGCTTGGGTGAAAAACTAGTCGTTCATAGTAGGAAATTATGACTTGTACTAAACAGGCTATTCGTATAGTATAATTTGACACATATGAAGTTCAGGCTGTTCCGCATTAAACCCAGTAAATGGCAAAATGACGTGAGCATTCAAGTTATACAGCAGCCATGACAGGAAGATTCGTGTTAGCAACGGTGACAGATGCTTAGCAACTGTAGAGCCTCAGTCACGGTGGAGAACAAACCGCTGCTTCACATTGTTACCTCGGTACGGTCTTTTTTCTTTCTTTTATTTTCGCTTATTCTTCTCTGCTTGTTGGTTTGACTTAATTGTTATATCTGTGCTATGTCTGAATTGATACCCAACATTTGTTGTTTGTTTAGGGCACAACAGGCAGCAAACATGAGATTGAAAACATCGCTGCTCAAGGAACCCAAACATATCCTTTTAGTTTGTCAAGTGCTTTATCTGATCTTGGTTTATGTCCATTTTAATGACTATCAACTCAGTACCATTGACAATTCAAGTGCATAGTGAATTGTTGCTTTCTAATGCTTTGTTGATGCAACATGTGGTGTTTTTAGATAGTATTAGTATCTTATTCAAAACACTTTCTATGCAGATCCTTTAATTGAATAAAAGTAACAGTACCACTATGTAGAATCATTGATTGTAATTATAGGTAATGTGGGGACATATGCAACAACAACAATAATAATCATAATAATAATAATATAGTAACTCCCTGTGTGGGAATGCAACTTCCAAATAGTGGTTAGAGATACTTTCCACTACACTCAAAAGTGAGTGTTTTTATTGAAGTTATTTGTTCATGCTATCTCCACAGCTTCCCCCACAGCCCGAGATTTCCTCCTGTTGTCCTGTTGTACTTTCTCAGAGTTTCACCAAAATCTGGTTGAGCCCCGTTTCAGAAAGCAGGATAAGTGAAAATCCTGAGTAAGTTCTGGGGTAACTATGTGCATATCCTGGGTTTTCGATTTCAGAAAGCCAGATAGCAGTTATCCTGAGTTAACTTACCCCTGCAACTTACTCTGTGAACCAACCCTGCTCCGTAGCAGGATTACTTGAACACATCGTGAGTTTGTCTGACTCTTTAGCTGAGAGCTGCACCGGGAACGTGTCAGAGAGGGTGTGTCTTTGTCTAGAGTAGTCTACAGATGTTGAAGAGCTAATGCTCCACAGAAATATAGGTCGGGAGAGAGTGATAATTAGACATCTTGTCATTTCTGTATGAAAATCTAAGCATTTTTATATGTTTTTGATTTCACAGGTTTCAATCTTTTCCTTGAAGTACAGCTTGTAGCTGTTTCACAGGAAGATTCAGAGACAGAAAAACAATAACATTTCAGTTACATTTCTACTCTCTTATGAGGGTATGATCAAAGGTTTAAATTCTTAAAGCAGTATATATTTTTATTGTATATATAATTTATTTTGTTTTTTAAAATTAATAAACTTCTTGGAAAAAAATCATTTTTAATTTTTTTTTTATTTTACTTTAGTTTTACAGAAGAAAGTTGAGCTCCAGAAGTAGATGAAGCCTCTTTAGCTCTTTTTGTGAAAAATTAACAGTCATTCTGTTTCACAATGAAAAGTTAAATAAACTTTAAACCTACTCTGTTATGATCCCTCTCTGTAGCAGTTTCTTTATCATCATCATCCTCTGATGAAACACTAAACTGAGTTTACTGCAGTCTATTGTAAAATGAGGTCAGGCTTAATCACCTATAAACACACAAATCCTAACATTATCATGCTACTTTCAAGTGTACAATGTTAAATATTGGCAGAGAGAAGATGGGGTAACACACATTTCTTTTGGGGGGGGGCACACAATAATTTCATGCATTGAATTTAGCTTAATTATGTAATTTATTAAAGGTTGAACATAAGAACTTGTACCTCTACCTTACCTAATTTTAATAAGTTTTTATATTTATTCTTCATTTGCTGCTATGTACAAGCTGGGCTGCTCCTGCACACACATTTAATGCACATGCACACACACACACACACACACACACGTTTGTTTCTGAACCCCGTGGGGACCTTCCATTGA
>JARVJO010000330.1:15505516-15518374 GCA_031762555.1 Cynodonichthys magdalenae
GTGTATGCCAAAAACACTGTCCCACATTGTAGGGAATACCAGCCCGCATACACACACACACACACACACACACACACTTTTATCCACTTGAATAATTGTAAAGAATAAAAGTTTAAATTTCTGTAAAATCATAATCATGCATTGACTTAATCAGCAATTATCTGGCACACTAACTCTTTCTCTTGCAGTAGCAACAGTTCTATTATTTTTATTTTTTTTTAATATATGTATAAAATATACTCTAAATGCCGTCATTAATATTTTTAGTTCCAGCACAGAGAAATGGACTTCCGGTCTTATTATTGTCTCCCATTGCTAAAGTGAATCGCTTTATCTGACTTCCATTGATGAGGGCTTCGTGGTCTAAATTATCTTAGGGGCTCAGATCGTTCATGAGATATTTTGTTTACAAAACAGACAGACAAACAATTACACACACATAGGCAATAACATCACCACCCTTTTAACTTAATTACAGTAGCCATTTTTGCAATAAACTGAAATATTATGGATTCTTTTTCTTTAACAGCATTTCACATAAAGAGCTCGTTAGTTGTGTAGGTTGGACCACAGCAGACGAGCTGTACTCCTGCAGTGAGGATCATCAGATCCTGAAGTGGAACCTTCTCACCAATGACACCAGCTTGGTGGTCAGGGTACCAGAGGACATTTACCCCATTGATCTGCACTGGTTCCCCAAAACAGTTGGTGGCAAGAAACAGACACAGGCTGAGATTTTTGTCCTTACCAGCACAGACGGTAAGTTTCCATCTTATTTTAGAATCTGACCTTTCTTTATTAAAGTCAATGTAAACAGTTATATGTGTCTGTTTTCAGTCATACCTATAGACAGAAATTACATTTGTGAAAAAAATTATTTGACTTGATACAAATAAAAAAATAATTTTTTTTAATAAACAACTATTTCATTCAGCGGCCATTTACAACTATTTTGATTATGTAAGCTATTATTTTTATAAGTCCTACTGTGTCTTATCACGAGGAAGGATTTTTGTTTGAATTTTTGAGTTGCTAAACCAGCTGACTGTGTGACATGTATCTACATGAACTTTCATGCCTCTTTTTCCTCATCCCATATTAGATATAAACAGTATGGATGCACTTTTGTGGCAGCCGATGTGTGGTCACAACTTTAATGGCAGTGTAGGCTTGCATAAACACTCCCGCAAACTGAAGCAGCAATTTTCTCTGACAGACCAGAGACCAGTAAAAACCCAGACAAAATTCACTTTTGCAACTTTTTTCTGCTTCTTGTCGTATTGCAGTTGCACAAATGTCAGTTGCTCAAAACACACAAAGAGAAACATAAATGTGACAGTCACAGTTTTTTTTCTTTTACCAATTGTGTGCAACAGTGTTACTTGTCAAAGATACAGTAGTAAGTATTTGACATTTCTTTTAAATTTTTTATTTTTATTTATCTCGTTGCATGGTGCATGTAAGGATTGTTGTAAATGCTGAATTTATTTTTGTGTATTATTTAAAAAAGTTATTTTCTGTTTAAAGAAATTTAAAGGCCTAAACATTATTTTTAGGAATACATATTGTGCACTGCCTTTTATGACTAAAAGTAAGATCATCTTATGTTAAGAAATATTAGAGCTGTTGCCATTTTTGTCAAACCTTGACAATAACATTATAGTTTAAAAGATTTTTAAGATGAGATCCAAACAAATCATCACTTCCTGCATTTTGGACAGTTTATCTGATACTGCAATTGTATTTATTTAGGTTAATTTAAATTATAATAAATATACTAAACCCAAAGCTGTTTTTTGTAGAAGTAGCTTAATTTAGTTGCACATGACTGCTATACTACCTGCTGGATCTGTAACATACACTTTTGTTGGGATGTCCAAATTTAGAAATGAGAGCACAGCAGCAAGCTGAATTGCAATTACAGGTCGCCAGAAATTACACAGAACATTCAGAATTTTTAATACACACCGCCACAAAGTATATGTTGGGAAGGCATCTTCATTACCCACCTTCATGCCTGATCACTCCTTCAGGTCTGGAAAATTGAAAATTAGTTTAACAGAAACTCTTTAGTTTTAATCAACTTCATGCATTGGGTTTGTATTTTAGCTGATTGGGAAACTTCGCTAAACTGCAAATCATGAGGGATTGTTATTATGCTTTTATTTCTACTATTCATAATATTTATTTTTAAGTTTGGCGAACATTTTTCTGTATGATCTGGTCATAAAAAGCTATTGATCTAAAAAGCTGTTGGAATCACACACTTATATAAATCTGCAGTCAAGCTGAGTTAAAAAGCATGGCTTAAGAAACCCAGTGAATCACAGTCTATTTTTGATTGAAGACTTGAGGTTGAGGCCTATACTATAAACTGTCAAAAGTAGAACTGTATGTTATGTTTATTTATTTATTTTTTAATGAAGGGAAGTTTCACCTGGTCTCCAAGATGGGACGCATTGAAAAGAGTGTTGATGCACACAAGGGCGCTGTTCTGGCTGGAAAGTGGAATTATGATGGAACTGCACTTATCACAGGTAAAGATGACATGGAAATCAATGGGACCATTTGTTTTTTTGTTTTTTTTTTATAAAATGAAAAGTTATTGATTTAATTTGTCTTTAATGTCCATGTTTTTTTCTGTGATTACCCAGCTGGAGAAGATGGACAGATTAAGATCTGGTCAAAAAGTGGGATGCTGCGCTCAACATTAACTAGCCAGGGTAAGGCTAAAAACTTAGCACAGGGATTGTTAGTGTAAATGTAAAACTAGTAACTCTTGCAACCTCAGTTCCTAGTTGTTCTTAAGTAGTGAACCCTAACCAAGTAATTTTGCTGCAAGAGGCTTGCATTTAAAGTTTTTTGACCTGTAGGTATAACTGACATTCAATTAGCTACAGGTGGATTTGAGTGTTCTCTTATTACAGCCGTATTTTAATTTTTACACACTGATCCATCTGTAAATGGATGTAAAGAGAAAATCAAGAAGAAAGCCCTCTTTTCCTTCACTGTGTGGCAAATGTAATTGTACGCAAATGGTGAGTGTTGGATCTGTTAGGTTGTATTTGTGGTTAGTGAAAGAAAAGCTGAGAGCACATTCCAGTTCTAGAAATTTTCGTTAATAAAAGTGCCATAAAGTTTTAACGTTTTATGGGGTACTTGTATTAAAAAGCTTAATTAAACGCTGACAAAAATATTTCTAATGGAGTGCTTCTCTCTTCAGGATTTATATTAAAGATGACTTACTTTTAATTGATTCATTGTGTAGTTTGATCATACTTTTTCTCAGTTCCAAGTAAAGGAAAAAGGTGGAAAATGTTCACTTTGGAAAATGGTTGGTACATTGTGAATGGAGCTGTGAAAAACTAACAGGGCATCTAATATACAATATAATTGAATATTCAAACATGCTGTAAATAATACATGTAAGTTTTCTAGAATTTGGATCTTCAAAAGGCTGGCAGATTTATAGGACACCTGGCTCTGGCAGCATTGCTTTTTAGGCACACAACAGTCACCACATGGCGCTCGGATCACTGCAGGTGTTGCTTCTCAGCCGAAAAAACACATGCTCACCACTGCAGGAGCACACCATTTTGGGTGCTGTGACCCATTTTAAGTCGAGGAAGAGGTTTGGAATGGAGCGAGATGAAGGGAAGAGGAACTTGTCTCAACTCCTCTCGTTGCCGTTGTCTGATTTAGATCACGTGACCAGTTGACATTTGTGAGAAACCACATGCACCTGGAGTGAGGTTAAATGTCAGCACACCCTTCTCTTCACATGTGTGAAGCCACATTTCAACACCAATTTTTTTAGGGGTGGCCATTGCTTCTATTCCCACTATTGAAGATGCTCCTGCTTTTAGCTACTGTTTTGTTACTTTTGTCTTTTAGCTACCATTTTGATATTTTTTGCTTTTAGCTAGCCTTTTCTACTCGTAGTTGCCTTTTTGAGGCTTTTAACTAGAATTTTGCTACTGCCAACTTGGTTATTAGCTAGTATTCTGCTTTTTCCCTTTTAACCTAACAATTACAAGTTCATCTACTTCAGTGAAGTCTTCCAGTACTCAACATTTACACTACTTTCACAGAAAACACAGTTTTTCTAATTGTTAATATCAGATTTTTTTCTGCTTTTCTTTCAGGGTCTCCTGTATATTCTGTAGTCTGGAGTCCAGATTCGGACAGAATACTGTACACATCAGGACGGCAGCTTATCATCAAGCCCCTGCAACCCAGTGCTAAAGTCATACAGGTTCAAATTTGCCTTTTTCTCACACATTTCTCACCATTCTGAATTCCCAATTAGTCTCCGTTGTAGCCTACTGAGCACCTTAACTTCCAGTTAATAAAAAAAATGGAGGACTTCCTCAGATCTCTTTAACATAAAGAGAGTAATGGCGAGAGAAATGGACCTCAAACATATAAAACTGACTGTGTAATGGATAAAAACACCACAAAGAAGCTTTCAAAGTGCTCTTTTTACAAAGGGCTATATTCTATCCTCTTGAAAAGTGAAATTTACTTAAGTTGGGATAAGCTAGCAAACTAACAGATTCAAATTTCGCCAAGAAGTGCAGTCGAATATTCAACTTGAACTCTGCCAGATCGTTGTTGATGATTACCAAATGCGTCCGTTCAATGTGGAAATTACCAAGAACCAGTAACTATATTAGTAGTTTCATAAAAGCTTTATAAAAGCAGCGACTTGTGCGGTAATTTTAAATGAAACAACTCAAAGTTTGTTGTTGTTTTGTCCACAGAGTATCTTAACTTCCAGTTTGATCTGTGATGTTATGCTGCAGGTTATTATTTAGCTTTATTGCTTAGAAGGCAGCTATTATTTTGCTGTGTGCCACATGTGAAAGCCAACATTCAGCTGTGCGATCCAGTGCATTTATCCAATAATGGATTTGCAGGAACTTGAGTGGAGCTGTTGCCTTTTCTGTCTGTCTTTTACTCTCTGCAGCCAGAAAATAAATAGACATCATTCTTTACTGTGGCAAAGTTTCAGCCTCCCTGATGGATCAGTAAATTAATGACTATACACACTCAGTACAAACATATTACTCTGTAGATGACCTTCTACACCGGTGAGGATTTTTCTTGTTCATGTATACATTTGTTTATTATTCCTCTAGAAGCTGAACAGCACCTGGGACCTTGGATAAACAGGGGAGGGTTTAATGTGAGCTTTGTTTTCTCTCAACCATTACCAGACACACTAGTACAAGCACTCGCACACACACACACACACACCCACACACCCACATATTAAAAATGCAACTTTATCACTTTTCCCTTTCCCTCACATCCCCTTGGAGACCAACCAAATGATGCAAGTCACCATCACCATTGACAGGAGACCCCTAAAAAAGTTAACCTTCATGGCAGCGGTCTCATACCCAAATGGAACTACATCTTTGCAGGTTTAATTAGGCACATGGAGGAACCAAATATGGTATAAAATAATGAAATGTCAGTTTATAATTCAAGACCTAGCATTCCTTGAAGGAATGCATATTGCCCACTGCCCACTATCAAAGTTTTAAGATTTTGGTCAAATTTTCTTTGACTGAAATCAAGTTCAATAATAAATGACCGTTTCTGTTTTTTATCCCAGTTATTTACAATTTGAATTTTAATTAATTAAAAAAGGTTAATCAGTGATATATATAGATGTATTCTTCAATAACAGTAAAAATGTTGTGATATTGTAAAACTAAAATTTAGCATGTTCATCTGTCTCGGCAGTGGAAAGCTCACGATGGACTTGTTCTAAAGGTGGACTGGAATTCGGTCAATGACCTCATCTTGTCAGGCGGAGAAGACTGTAAATATAAGGTTAGTACTTTTGAATATACAATTGCCTTTTTACAAATAATAATTTGATGAGCAGAGTTCTGGAGTTTGGAAAAAAAGTTTGAAGCTATTTTAAAAAAAAGTCTTTAAACAAGTTATATGCAAACACACAACTGTTGTATAAAAATACAAAGATTAACATTGTTCAAAGCTTTGTGATAACAAACACCTCCTTAAAGAGGATCAATGCTACGATGCAAAGCAAACAACACTTGAAGTGTGACACAACCAACAGAGGTGGGAATGTTTAGGCAGTTCAATATTTGATACAATTCGGAGGGCTTCAATGCAGTTATTCATCCATCCATTTATTTTCTTTAATTGCTTGTCCTTTCCAGCTGATATCCGTCTCCAGCAGTCACTGTGCAAGAGACTGAGGACACAGTGGACAGGTCACAAGTCCATGACAGGGACACATAGAGACAAACAACAATTCCCACTCACACGCACCTATAAGGACACTTTAGAGTTAACCTAATATGCATGATTTTGTTTTGTGGGAGGTAACCAGAGTACTCATAGAAAACCCACATTTGCACAGGATGCAAACACGCAAACTCCAACCAAGAAAGCCCCAAGCCAGAAGGCGATGCAATTAGAAAACCATTAGTGATGCATTTTGATCATCTTGAAACCGTAGTCAGTATGGCTTGTTTTACATAAATAAAACACAAATTTATGTATTTTTATCCTTGATAAAAAAGATGACCTCTACATGTTTGGATGTCTGATCCTCAGTTGGAAAAAGGTAGACTCTCCCTCCCCAGAGTGAAGTTCTGCCAAGTGGAGGAGTTCCTGATCAGAATAAAGTCTTCCCTCTCGCCCAGGGAAACTATTGTAAGGGAAGCAGTTGCTGCTGTCTTTCACAGACTAAATACGACACGTCAGACCTGGTATTTATATGTTCTTGGTAATCAAATCACAAATGGGCAACTCTGAAGTGCTCAGACATTGTGTTCGAATGTGTTCACAGGTCAAATAATAACCAAACTCATGTGAACACTCAGTTGTGCAGCAAACTGGACCTTAATAGATTTACTGATACATTTAACACACTTCAAATTTGCCTCACTCACCTTCATGTGGTCAAAGATGCTTGAAATCATTGATTTGTGATGCTGCAGTGCAAATCTGCTGAGTCGAATACAACAAAGTGCAGCCTTTCCTCATGACAAAACCAATTTTTTAATCCGTGTAACTACTCTACAGCTCCAGAGCTTGTCACTGCACTCGTTCCTTGAAATTTACACAAAAACACAAGCACGAAAGTTTCTGTAAATTGTTCACCCCACGTGTTTGGATTTTGCTTTTTGTGGATTGTATTTTTTGTTTTCAGAAACCAACAAAAGGGAAAACATCCTCACGGAAACTATTTGTGAAGTGAGTGGGTGGTCCCTAACTGCAGCCCGAGGCACATTTATGTTTCCACTACTGTATGAATGTGGCAACAAGTGTCTCTAAACACCTGTGACTACAGCCATAGAAATCAAATCTTTACATGTTCTAATACTGATAGGCGTGTCTCACTTGTAATTAGCATTGTCCATTTGAACTGTTGGAAGCCAGGTCTGATCAGAGCCACACTTAAGTTCTTTTTAATTTCTTGAAGAAATGTGACATTTTGGGAAATTCCTTAATTATAAACATATGTGATGTTGTCTTCACAGTCTAGTCTTTGTTTGTCTATGACAGTGACTAAATTCTAGTCATCTTGTTTCAAAAAAGAAATGTATTAGAATGAATAACTCAACTTATTTGTTTTAGGTTATTAGCAAACGGTTAGTTCTCTTGTTTATTTGCACAAGTGAGCTCTGTTGTCCTGGTATCTGTGTGCTGAGAGAGGCTTAATTTTTTTATTCAATTTATTTCATTCATAAAAACAAAATCTACTGTATATACAGTAAAATAAAATTTAGAGTAAATCATTAAATCTACTAAGTTGTGGAAAGCCTTTTTGGGTAATACTAAAGTTGCCTAAGCTTAAACGAGTAAAATGACGTGGAATTACTTTATTTATGGAATGTAAACCTTTTAGGAAATGCTCTCAGATGTCTTCAAGGTTGTTGAATTTAAACTCCATCCTCCCTCAACAAGGTATGGAACAGCTTTGGACGTCTTCTTCACGTGTCGGCGTCTCATGACTACCCTGTTACCTCCTTGTCCTGGGCTCCAGATGGGGAGGTGTTCGCCGTGGGCTCCTTCAACACCCTGCGGCTCTGTGACAAGACTGGGGTAAGTGTAGCCTTTAAGCTTTTATTAATGTCTTTCTTTTTATTTAGTCTTGAATCCTCACAAAATACTGACAAATTGAGGTAGTATCTCCCTAGGCTGCGACTGTTGGAACTGGTCGGCCACTCAGATTTTTTTTTGCAGTCTTGTTGAATTTTTGTGGCTGCTTTTTGTGTGGATGTTGATGCTTAAAATTGTCGCTTTACAAGGTAATAGCAACAGTGAGCAGAAAAATATACTGAGAGGTGTTGGAGCTGCTGCATACTTTGGCATAAAGTTTACAAAGCAACTGAAATGTTCAGGCTTGAAAATGATATAATCATTTCAATTTAGTTTTATTGATATAACAAAAAGTACTCCCAGGACACTTTACTAGATAATGTGTTTATTTTACACCATAAGGCTCTTTTTGTGCTTGTTAACAGTCTGCAAAGTTCAAGCCCAAAATCCAAAACAATGAGGGTCACTGTATTCTGTCCATGTGCAAAAATACACCTTTTTCCGCTGATTCTGTACATTTATGCAACATGTGAAGCAATTCATCTGAGCAGGAGCTATAGTAAATACATCTGCGTCTGCAGTGAAGTATAATCAGGCCCTACCTAAACATTTAAACATCTTTAAGATGTGACAGCTCCATGAGCAGCTGTTGTTGACAGTTGTTGGCAGAAGCTGAACAACTGCACGCCACTGCAGCCATGTACTTTCCACTTATTTTTAAGCTTCTGTTTAGTATATTTTTATTTTTTGTTTCTGTTTATTATCATGTACAAATATAACTTTTATGCTTTCTGGTCAGTCGCGTCCTTTTTTTTTTTTTTTCCTCCTTGGAACGAGCCGTATCTGTGGTGCGTGCACACGGCTTTTCCAGCGCAGTATGGTTTATATTGTGTGGCTCATTACAGGCCTCATGTGTTCTATACATCATTCATCTCTGTAAATCACATTAAGCTGCACGCCACATTTTCTTGTTACCTGGTGCTGATGGTAACTGCAGTAATGATGGGGGAAATGAGAGAATGATGAATGGTAATTGTTGTTTTATTATTGCTGAACATTTGGCCAGGAACAATATTAGCAGTTTTCCCTCGCGGGATGCTTAGTGCTTCTTTGAGTTAACGTGGAGATGTTGGTGTATTGCTGCATCAGATTGCTGTAATCAGAACAATCAAACAAGGCTGGGGTTTTGTGCCCTGATCACCAGGCATTTCATGCTCCATTTTGATTTAATAAGGATCAAATGTCCCTTTTTTTTCTTGTTTTGTTTTCTTGAGCACTGAAATAAATTAGCTGGAAAGAGGTCTGAGCGAACACATGTGCCTTCTTCAGACAGTTTGAGTTTTAGAAACCTGCATTAAAATGCTGTAACTCATAAACTCAGATGTTTGTGTTTGACCTTCAAATCCTGTCATTTCAGTAAGTCTTTTCTTTGATGAAAAGTTTTCTTAGTTATACCTAAAGAAATGATGAATTTGAACAAAAACTTTTAAATGATAAAATTCCGAATTATACAGCTTGCTCTTATTTTATTTTTCACCTCCGGAAGGCAAAAGTGGCAATTTTGTTTTGGCCTTGTCTGTGTGTGCGTCTGTTACCAAAATACGTTACAAATCACTGAACAAATTTTAATGAAAGTTTCAGGAAATAATTCTTAAATGTGCATCTACAACTGATTAACTTTTGAAGCCAACCCTCTTCAAGATGGCAGCCACAGCTAAGTGACTTAAGAAAACACAAAAATGGTTATAATTCAATAAATTTTACATCTATTTTGCTGCAACTGTATGTCAATATAGCTGATAGTTATTCACAACCTTTTCTCTAAGCTTGTCTCATTGGGTGAAATCTTTCTTTATAACGTTAACATTACCTGTTTGAGTCATCCCTGTATGTCTGCTAGCAAAATATCTCGTAAACCAGAGGGCGCATTTTTTTTTATTTTTCAGATGATCATTAACTCATTAACTTTTTGAGTCAAACCAATTCAAGATGGCCACCACAGCTATATAATATTAGCTAACACAGAAATGGCGACAACTTTGACCATGATGTCTGCATGAGTTATTTTTATGATTGGACCGAAATATTTACAACTTTGTCTTTTCTTGACGTAAAATAATCTCAGTCTAAATCTGTTATATGAAAGATGGCGGACACTCTGCTAGGTCTTTAGTTTTCTGTGTGATGACCTGAGTCACCTTGCTTGCTCCCGTTATGAGTTTATGTGGATGGTTTGTTCTATTGTTTCATCGTTTCACCACTTCTCTCGCCTTGGCGTGTCTTGGTTAAGGCAGAGTGAAGATGATGATAATTATGATGAATGTGGTTCTGCCCAGCTCTGACTGGAGGAAGGGTATGTTAGCCGCCTCCTCCCTGAGCCCCGCAGAGTGTCGTGTATGGGAGGGGAGAGTAAGCTGAGGGGGGAAAAAAATTAAAAAAAGAAAATTCCTTCAAAGGTCACTCCACTTGAGTAGGTTTCAATGTGTGAAACTCCTTTCCTGCACATGCTGAAAAAATACATACACACTTGAGTGTAATTGCTGTTAGGGTATTTGTCCTGTGATTTTTGCAAACAAACTCAGAAAAGCTTTAACTAATTGCACGTGCTTTACGTTAGTGGTGCAGCAAAGGGTTACCCGGTGTTTTCAGTTACCAGCATGACTAATGGAGAGGAGTTTTGTTCTGTATCTGCAACAATGAAACCCTGCACTTTAACATATTGCTGCTGGCTCAGCAGGATCTGTCCTGCTCATTTAACCCCTTCACCTCATGTACAGCCCAGCTTTTCTCAGCTAACTTACTTTTTTCTAAATCGCTCTCCAGGGCAGATGTAGGAGCGTTAGTTCCCTCAGTTTCACTGTGAAAGTTGGGTGAACACTTACAAAGTGGCCAATGAACTGAAGAATTTATTTTCCTAAAATTACTGTTCATCCACAATACATGATTTTCCTTAAAGTTCAGTTGCACGTGGAAGTCTTCTTTGTGGGGTTACTTTTTTTTTATGGGTGAGTTAACAGCACAAAAGACACAAAGAGTTTCCCTGTCCCTTTTACAAGATTCAGGAGACACAATAAGTCAGTGTGTGTTTGTGTGCCTGCCGTAGTGTATGCATGTGCCCACATGCCTGTGTGTGTGTGTGTGTGTGCAGCCACTGCCGTGCAAATGTGCTTGTGAGACAGCAGTCTATTTACGAGCCACTGCAGCTGGTGTCTAGCGTCTGGACCCTGTCACGATCCCTGACACTGTCACTAGCTAACAAGTAGGACTCACTGTGCAAGGCAAGCACCCTCTCTCATTTCTAACTCCCTCTTCTTGTCTGTACACTTGTTTTTTCTTCACTGTACACTCATCCTAAATGCATAGCCTCTTTTATGTGTATGAGAGTACGCTCACTTTCATCCTTTTCTGAATTTAAACAATTTCAAAAATGAAGGCATGACATTCAACTTTAATAAGATAGAGATACTGCAGGGTCTAACCATGTTTAGAAGTTTGCTGTAGGCACAACAACAGAATAAAAAAAGAATAAGGGAGAAAAACTCCCTTTTTAATACACTCTCATGCGTTGGCAAGATTATCTTTTTAAATTAATAATCTGCCTTTGATTTATAGGGACTTAATGAATGTAGTAATTACTCCCTGTTTTTTGAGACAGGGTTTTCTTCTTTTTTTTCTAACTCAATCCTTCCTGAAATTGTGACTGATCTTAATCATGCCATGATTCAGGTGCTGGTTATACTCCTTCCAGTAGTTACCTAACAACCTACTTCTATTTTGATATCGCTTAGAGTAATGGTTAAAATATTCCGGTGGCCCTGATTTATTTTATGTAAACGGTCACCACACCAATATGTCCACATAGATCCCTTCGACTAACGTCATAAGTCTGCGTTCACAGGATGCGTCGTCGCCATTCTGGAAGACAAACAAATAGTATTACCAGAGGAGACACTTTGATCAAGACAAGTTTTGTCTGTGATATGTATTATTTACTAAAAACTGGAAAAAAAGGCAACTCGACTCAAAAGTTAAAGTTTGTACAGGTGCTTGATCAGTTAAAGGGCAATATGTTTTGCTTGTTCAAGATAACTAGCAATAGTAACAAAAGAAATGCAATGGAATATCATCAACAAAAATCACAATATTTTTTTCTGTTTGTATGACTATTTTAATTGAGATGTTTTTGCTGTTTGTTTGTTGTTTTTTGCAAGCACAGTTCATACCCATAAATTTTAAAGTGTGTCCCTCAGAATATAAACTTCTTAAGACTAGAAAGCCCTGCTTCTTAATTTGACATCACAACAAGAACACCTTACACCCTGTTGTTAAAAATGGTGCTAAAACTTAGGGTTAAGAGGTGAAATTGTATTTGGACACAGCTACAGCTTACATCATTTAGTTAGCTGGTTTTAATATTAGCCTAAGTGTGGCCCCTAGTTCTCTGACTTCATTCTAGGTGTGTACGTTTGCAGTTTTTTCCTCGACAAGGGGCAGTCAGTTGTCACACAAATTAAGGTTTGGATTTCAAGTATTATCATAGCAAAGTTATAACTCATAATGGCCTTGTTGTTTTTAAGAGTAATTATTGGCAAAGGTAGGGGTGCAACAATACATGTATTTGTATCAAACCATTCAATACAGTGCTTTAGGTTCAATACATCCTTGTATCGAACAATACTGATTTTTAAAATTTATTTTATCAACTTGTCTTCTGAAGATGCTCTGTGTTGAAGGATCAGTGGATCTGTGTTCAACTACTCCACTTAG
>JARVJO010000330.1:15542305-15559108 GCA_031762555.1 Cynodonichthys magdalenae
AATGTTTTTTGTGACAAACAAGTATGTGTTCCGATCACTCTATCACATAAGAATAAGAGTTGTAGAACTCATTGGAAACTCAAGACAGCCATGACATTATGTTTTTTACAAGTGTATGTAAACTTTTGACCACAACTGTATGTTTTGTAACTTTTTTAAAACCTCAAATGACCTTACACAATATAAAAAAATAGCTACCTATAAAAAAGAGCTCTGGGATCAGAATGGATTTAAATCAGCAGATACCCAAATTCAAATAACAGAACTGCATTGGAACCAAAAATAAGGGATTGATATTTTCATTTTTGTCCAAAACTTATGGATGTAGTTAATCTTCTAACCTGTGGCTGTTTTGTCAGCTGTGTTTCAAAGTATCTAAAAATTAATTAGAAAGAAAGTAGATGTGGAACCAACAGAAGTCTGCTTTAAAAAAGTTTATTTCTGTGCTCATTAAATCTTAAGGTCCAAAACATTTAAGCACACCCTCTGCATCATCCTTTGTTTTTTTGTACAGTCAGATTTTAGCTGACAATCCAAGGGATTTTAACCTCTTTTACTGAACATGCAGCTCAAAAAAACAACTCTGATCACTCATTATAGGGAAACATGAAATTTGTTTTTTTCATCTTTTTATACATGTATATAAAACCTTCCAAGATATTCTCCTACTTTGCTGCATTTTTCAAAACACAATGCATTTTGAATCACATGCACACATCTATGTGTTAGACACTCATAAAGATCCCTTCACACACTTACACACGTTCTCACTTGCTGGCTTTAGAAAGTGTCAAATGACCCAATGTGTTAAAAGCATTAGGTAAGCACAGATCCAGCAGTGCTCCACAGCCTGATATCATGTGTCTTGCTTCATTACAGTCTGGTGTATACATTCAACGGCATCTCTGACCCTCCGTCTATCCATCCTCTCACTCCACTGCCTCTTTTTTCCTCCCTGGGGTGCTTTAACACAGAGCGGGCCATCTCGAGATGTTAGCAGAAGAGTAAATGAGCTCTGTTGTTATGGTAAATGCTGGGCCAAGCTGCTCGGCAGCGGGGCTCATGTAAGCACACCTTCATTCTGGTTAGATAAATAGGAAGAAAGTTTAATATAAAAAACACATTTCTAAAAGAAAGGGCTACTCCTGGTAACAAATCTAAGAAAAGTTGGATCTATACAAGTAAAAGGGGATGAAGGAACGGGTGTAAGTAATTAATTTAGATAGTAACTTTAACTTTCATAAAATACCACTTCCACAAGGGAGGGTTTTTTTTCCCCTGCAGCTATTTTGGGTTCTGATATGACATTAACTGCTGAAATGGAGCTGACTAAAACCAGCTGAGTGGCGTGTGTTTGAGGCACACAGGAGGACCCTGAGAGGGAACAAGATCAAAGCAGCAGGGCTGTAACCTGCAGCTTGCTGACTGGTACCTCCAGCCCTGTCAGAGGCAGTGAGGAGGAAATAACGATACACCTCACATCCCACAGCTGCATGTGCACAGGGCAGCAAACACACTGAGGCCTTTTGCTCCAAGGTTCACCGCAGCTCTTGGCCAGCTGTGCCAAACTTGTCTCACCCTTGCAAGCAAGCCGGTAGGGCAAGGTTAACATTAGCACTTTTCTCCCTTCATAAGCAGTTTACAGTGTGAATGCAGCCATTTGTGTTGAAGATCTCAGGTGAAAATTTGAAATCCAGACTAAGATCTGCCAGCCACTTTCATTTGCTGTGCTTCCTGTAGACAAATAATACATGTATAAAGCTGACAGCAGCAAATCATATTTGTACATGAAAACAATTAGTGTGCTTTACACAATGAATTTTATTTGAATGGGCCGTGGTATCTCAGTGGTCGGTGACAGTCTCATAATCCTGACGCTGCGATTTCAAACCCTGGTTGCATCATGTAAGGCAGCTGGTGTAAAATAAAGAAAATCATTGACACTTTTTTGGAAAATGGAAATGAAGAAAATAAAAGGAGATGGGTTTTCAGGTAAATGTGGAACTTTGGTTGCATCGCTTGAGTGAAGTAGAGTCATTTTGTTTTTTGTTTTTTTTTTTGGTCTCTTTGTCAGTAACATTATGTTCGGCCTTTCTTAAACATTTTCTTTTGAAAAGGGGTATGACTTGTGTGGTAGCTCTTTGTTCTTCCAGGAAAATATGCATCCTTTCCGATTGATGTCATTTACACACCTGCCCAAACATTTTTGCAGCCAATAACTCCCGTGTGGAAGCAGCCCTTCCCTACATTACCAGTCCTAATCCCACCTCCATCTTCTCTCAGCAGGACAACAGTGAACTCCGTGAAGAGTCTAAGGTGCTCACAGCCTCCTAACTCTTTAGATGCAAGTCTATAATCAACATCAACTATGGATGTAAACATTCCAGTCCAGTCAATCCAGGACTCCCCTCTGAGATCCATTATTATGTTCATATTTTATACCCAGAAACAAGTGTAAACAAGCTGACACACATTGATCATGGCTCAGTATCAGTTATCTTATTGTTCAGTGTTTCTCCCACCTCTTTGTCTGTCTCCAGTGGTCCTACGCGCTGGAGAAACCGAACACAGGCAGTGTGTTCAGCTTGGCCTGGTCGGCGGACGGCACCCAGCTGGCCGGGGCCTGCGGAAACGGACATGTCATCTTTGCACATGTAGTGGAGCAGCACTGGGAGTGGAAGAACTTTGTCATCACTCTTACCAAGAGAAGAAGCATGGAGGTAAGAGACAGAAAGCCTGAAACAACTACGGTTAGTTTATTGCTTCTTTTGTCTTTGGATTTGAATGTGTGTACAGAATTATAAAAGTGCTAATACAGAATACACAAGCAAATAAAAATAATACACTTTCACAAGTAGGAGCATTATGAACTTTTTCTTTAAAATGCTGGCTTTTGGGCTTCACAGTGTTTCATTCCATTGGAGCACAGGTACAAGAGGTAGCAAGGTATGATTAAGTAATCACAATGATATTACTAATGTCTAACCAGTTTCTCATTGTTATTTTAAGACATTTAATTTTTTTGTAGAAGTTATAGGACTGTGAAATTAATTCTGCTAATTCTCTATTTTACACTGCCATTAGTTTTGCATCGCACCGTTATTACAGAGGAAATTTTACAAGATTTCCTAAAGAATTCCCCTAGGTCACACCGGAGGTTAGTTGCTGCTTTTATTTGCATTTAAATATAATCACAAAAAAAATTGACAGCAATGTAAAGAGTTTGCAAACTAGTTTTAAGATGGCAGCAATTCACTTTTGTCTGGTCTCTCTCAGACTTGCAGTTAGCTCCTCAGTCCAGGCAGAAACAAAAAACATTTTTTTTCAAAAAAAAAAAAGAAGATACAATTAATTAGATTAATTGTTTATAGCTTCTCCATAAAACCCCACTTTTAAAAAATCTGAACTATTGCGCTAAGGATAGTTTAAGGATAGTTTTGAGAAGCAGATGTCTCCCTAGTTTTTTTTTTTTAAGTTGTGACCGTTTATTAGTTTAGAACGACCCTCCAGAGCACCAGTGTTGCAGCCCTTTGATGACAACGGTCAGCCTGTCTAGCTGCCTTCCACGCTCCTCCACTCCCTACTGTTTAAACTCACACTAAAGCACAAGGTAGCATTTACATGCAGTTAACACACCCAAGTGTACACACACACACACACACACACCTACCGAAACAAGGTCGAACACGTGCACCAGCACACATGTGCACACATCTGCCATCAACAAGTGCAGTTTGTCTAAAACCAAACAATGTTCGGTCATCAGCAGTTTATTTCCAGCCTTGTTGGCGTTTTTCCGTCTCCCTCTGCCCCCCTCCTCACCGACCAATATAAAAGTGCACATCTGCCAGTAGTTTGTGAATCAGCCAGCCAAATTTACCACCTCGCGGTCAAATGTTATTTATTCCTGGTTGTGTTGCATGTAAATTTGGATTGCTGCAGGAAGCATGGGAGGAAGATTTGTAAAGCGGTAAAAATAACCCCACCTTTCACCTGGTGCTGAAAAAGACCCTTTTAGAGAAGAAGTGCACCAGAGAGAAGTATTTCTCTATGCCGTTTAAAAAAAGAGTGCCCTCTTGTGCCCTTGCTCTTTTTTAACTATAAACATTTTCTCTTTAGAGTAACATTTATGCCTGTTCAGAAATCTCTATGAAGTCAAATGATCCTTTTTTCTTTGCCTTTTTCTTGTGGCCTTGTTTTTCACAGGTGAGGAATGTGCTGAATGATGCAGTTGACATTTTGGAGTTTAGAGATCGTGTCATCAAAGCCTCTCTGGCATTCGATCACCTGGTGGTTGCCACTTCCCTCCAGTGTTACATCTACAAGTCAGTTTTTCTTCGCTTCTAATTCTTTTGAGCTTCTCACCCTGTTTTGTACTCATCTGAAGTTTTTATATCTCATAGTTTTAAAATTCTGGATTTTGTTCAAAGCTTCATTTTTGTTTAAGTTTACTGTCAGAAGTTGGAAGATTGTGAGATTTCATGCCATGCAGTTTGAAAAACTCAAAATCTGTAGCTAACATCTTACCAAAGAAAGGTTCTGTAGAGAATTTTGTTCTAAAGAACAAGATAAACAAACAAAATCATGATGTTTATTTGCCTAACGTCATGGTCAATGAAAGAACAGTAGTTTTTATGTTACATTGTTTGACTAACCACACAGAAAACCAGTTTCATTTGTAGATGTATTTCCTATTGTTTTATTGACACTTCTTTAGGGTTTTATTGCTTATAACAGCATTATGACTGTGTGGTTCTGTGGAAAGGCTACAATTAATATCTTACTTTTTATAGATTGCTTTTTTAGCGATCTTGGTTTGAAAAATATTCTAATTTAATTCCGACTAAACATGAGTAGCTAATACCAAAGTATATTACTGCTGTCTTTAAAATAGCTTTGATCTAAAGAAAATCTTGATGATTTGCAAACCTTTACTTTTTAGTTTGTTAGTCTGCAGATTTGACAACTACTGTTTCCTTAAAACTTTGCACCCCCTGCAGATATAAGGCCGGGAACTTGAGGTCATGAATCACTGGTTTATAGCATCTTCCTAGTTATGAACTCTCTTGTTTTTTCTTTCTTCCCAAAAGTTTAAGAGTGTGATTGTTCTGTTTATCCACGACAGCTCAGGAAACTGGAATACTCCTCTCATCTTTGATCTGAAGGAGGGAACGGTCAGCCTCATCCTGCAAGCAGAGAGGTAAGTCCTCTGACTCTGCTGTGCAGCCAGAGACAAAACAGGCTGCTGGATCGTCTGTCAGCTTCTCTAACGCTCCATTACTCTCCTCTGGCCACTCATCAAGGAGCAGCCACACACACACACACACACACATACAGGGTGTGCTCTAGCTTAGCCCCCGTCATACAATAAGGCTTAGAGAGTGAAACCACTGGGGGAAATTAGATTAATATGGAGTAGCTCTTGTGCAATTCTCTAGTGCCTTCTCTGACACTCAGCATAGAGCTAAACTGATTAGTAGCTATTCCGTAATCGCAGTTGAGTTCGATACATCTTGCTTAGTAAGTTAATGCTGTGTTAATGTGCGGTACATTATAAATCACCTGAATGTGTCAGTTAATTATCTCTTCATTCTTTTACATCCAAACGTTTTATCTGCTTCACGTTTCCCTTTGCCCCTCGTTATTTCTCCCAGTGCTACCATTCTCAGCCCCTGCAGCACTCTCATCCTCTGTGTCCTCCTCCCTCAGACATTTTTTACTGGTGGATGGATCAGGGCTGTATACGTTCTCCTACGAGGGTCGATTAATATCCTCCCCAAAGTTTCCTGGAATGAGAGCCGATATCCTAAACGCTCAGGGCGTCTCGCTCAGCAACGATACGCTCGCCGTCCGAGACAAAAGCGATGAAAAAGGTGAGGAGCCTCTTTGACGGCATTCATTTAGAAAAGTTTCACACGGTGCTTTTATCATTTCTCTTCTCCTTCTCAACAGTCATCCTTTTCTTTGACGTCTTGACTGGAAAAGCTCTCAGTGATGGGAAGCCCTTCACACACAAGGTGGGTAATTATTTCCCCTTGTTCAGACCAAATGGGTTTAGGAAACATCAGCAAGGAAGTCATCTAAGCCCACTTCTTTTTTTTCTTCAGACTGAAGTGAAATGTCCACTGTTCAGCTACATTCTGGGGGACATCTGAAAGTTAAATAAATAATAATCTAAAGTGCTTTGAACCCCCCGAACTGAAAAAATTAAATTAATATCTTTCAGCCATGAAGCCTACTTAAGGCAGAATATTATAACATTCATGTTTTTTATGTTTCTAAAACAATATGATCTAACACAACTTTTCAGCTATAGACCCATAAAATAACACGGAAGAGACCTGTGACCTCAGGTATCACAGGGTTGAAGTAAATAAACTTCTCAAAGCTAATTAAACAAGTGACATTCAAAGACATTCATCTTTGAAATTTTTATTTTTCAAATATGGTGAATACAGGCAACTAACTAACCCTAACCTTTATACTAATGGTCACTATAGTGTTATTTGTTTCACTGAAACACATATTTTTGACCAAGACTCATTCATGTGTAACAAGCTAAATTTCCCATATCAGACTTTCAGGGACATTCATTTTCAGAAGTCGAGTGGAGAAGGTTTTAGTATTTGTGAGTAATTCAAATTTCACTCTTGGAAATTAAAGAATTTGGCTTATTTAACAAATTTTATTATGAAAGGTCTCGCTTCTTCTTCCTTTAAAAGCAGTGTTTGTATTGTAAAGAAATATTCAGATTGGAATCCCGAATAATACGCAGAAAACCAATTAAGTTCTCAGTTGAATGTTTATTTTCAGATCTAAAGACTCCATTTCCACTCCAAGACTGTCTGTGTCTTCAGAGATCTAAAATAAAATGGCTCCTAACTTACATGTCCTTACAATATTTTCACAAAGCCAAGTCACACCCCAGATATAATATCACACCCCTAAAACAAGGAAGTACCCGTAAAACAGTTTTGCCGTCTTGAAATTCGGACCTGGGGTCTTTCTGTGCGGAGTTTGCATGTTCTCCTCGTGCTTGCGTGGGTTTTCTCCGGGTACTCTGGTTTCTCCCACCCCTAAAAACATGTACAATATGTTGCCTTCAGGCCCAGGCCTCCCTTGAAAAAGAGATCTGAGATCCCAATGGGACTTGCCTGGTTAAATAACTGTAAATAAAAAATAAATAAATGTAAAATATTAGAGTTTACTCTGCTGGAGTGAGGCAGATGTTAGACACTTGCTGTTTAAAGTAAATGACTGCAATTGATCACAAAGTTTAAGATATAAAACTGTATCTAAAATTCAGTTAATCAACCACAAAATGTCCAACAGTATATTAAGATAAGCAAATGGGGATGGCAAGAAGAAAGTATTTAATCAGCAACACGTCTGGCCATAAAGTAAAGACATAAAGTCAATCAAAATACAAAACTTAATGGTACACCGTCAGATCTAGTCTCTGAAGCAAACTATAAACTGGCTTCTTTTCCTTTCTCTGATCATTTACCAATGTCATTCTGTCCTCTGATCTTTGTTTGTGTGTATTTCTGCAGTTGGAGGTGGTAGAGATAGCTTTGGATCAGTGTGGCCCATCCATTGAAAGAAAAATTGCTCTGATAGACAAGAATCGTGATCTTTACTTGACCTCTGTGCGTCATCTGGGGAGAGAACCCAAAGTCTGCAAAATTGGTAAGACAAGCGCCAAGAAACTGACTTTTCCCGTGTGTAGTAACAGTGTTTATATACGTGTGTCTCTAACAGTGAATGTGTGTCCTGTCTCATAGGCAGCATGGTTCATAGTATGGCGTGGAATAACTCTGCTAATATCTTATGTGGGATTCAGGACAATCAATTCACAGTGTGGTACCACCCAAGTGTTGTTTTCACTGACAAGGAACTGCTACCAAAAACACTACATGTTAAGGACACCAGGTAAACATGTGGTTTGTTTGTCTTTACAGGTAAAACATTTGCTGCCATTTTAATCAGCTGCAGTCTCAAAAGGTTTATAGCAGATCATGGAAATGTTTATTACGTTTTTGTTTTTTGGGGGTTTTTTTGTAGGTACAAATAGCAACAGCAGCTAGCAGTAGCTTTCACTCTGCAGCCTGAAACATGATCTGAAGGACTATTATAATATTTCAGTCTGAATTATTGTGTAAAACAAATATTTGAGACTGGAGTTGTTTCAAGATGGCAGCAACCCACTTTGGTCTTAGACTAAAGACAAGCTAACAGCTAGACTATTGTTAGCTTGTCTTTCCAATCAAACATGCTATTTCTTCAAACTGAAACCATTCAAAGAGCTATCTACAATAGTTAAGATATTGTTTACAGCCCTTCTACTTAAGCGCACTTCAAAAGATCAGCTCTATCACATTACCCTTCAAAGCCTGTTAGAACTGATTTTTTTGTACAACAGAATTTGTACTATAGTATAAGTACTAACTACGAAGTGAGAAGCAGGAGGCTTTTTTTGCACCTTCCAGCTTGTTCAACAAGGCATAAGCAACTGGAAGCTGTATTGGTATTTCTTAATTTGAATTTTGCCAGCTGTTGCCAAACTGTAAAACGCTTCCTTTTCAAAAGTCTTTCACTTCAGCCAGCACTTGCTCAGGCAGCACGCCTGCACTCCTGAACCAATACTAAACCACTTTTTGCTCATCTACAACAAAAAACAGAATGGCACAGTAAAAGAGACAAAATCAAGACCAATAAAAATCCTGCCAGAGAAAAGTTTCTGATCCAGAAATAAGCTGGAGATGATAACTGATTCTACCTAGGTGAGCGTAACCCAACAAATCTGTTGCTCCAACTACTTCCACAGCATTAGCGTTAGCATAGCAAGGCTAACAACCTGCTGGGACTGTATTCGGCTCATGTTTATGTCTGTGGTCTCCTCACACAGTGAGCAGGAACTATGTTCTGTTTTTAAAGTTCAGATGGATTTCTTCATATGAAGATAAATCACATTACCCTATATGTGTTGCAGAACTCTCTGGTTCTTTATAGTAAAATGGTAACACTTTTACATCTTACTATATTCTCAAGCCTTGCAGAGGTAAAAGTACATTGCTGAGTATATGTTGTTGTTTTTTATGTTCTAACTCGTGTATCCATGTCTGTGCAAAGTGACTTCAGCCATTCTCCCCACATACTGAGCTACGTCGGCTCTAAAGTGACATTACGTCAAGGAGACGGTTCGCTGGTGTACAGCAGTGTACCTCCGTACGCCGCTATTCTGCAGGAATACAGCACATCAGCGCGCTGGCAGGATGCACTGCGCCTCTGTCGCTTCGCTAAAGTAAGACATCAGAACACCTCCTAATGGGTATTTTGAATTTCTAATAGATCCTAATTATACATGCTCCAGTATATTTATCAGCCTTTATTATTGGCTATAACTCAGCAGAGTTTACAGAATTGGACGTAAAGTTTGGTGTGTTAGTAGCTGAGACTGATCCTCAACGCATAATCTGAGCGTTAACAGTTTACACAAGATCTTTGTTTAAAATGTTGCTATTAACTATTTGGAGTCAACTTTTTTAGCAAAATATGTCATGAACTGATGGATGGGTTTTAAGGAAACTTTTAGAAAGTAATAATTAGCTGTACAGCTATAACTACCGGTAATTAACTTTTAGAGCCAATCTAATTCAAGACGGCCACCACAGCCAACTGACATAAGAAAACACAAAGTTGGAATCAACCCTGTGTGTCTGTTAGCAAAATATCTCATAAACCAACAGACAGATTTTAAGAAGATTTTCAGAAAGTAATCAGTGGACATAACTGATAAACTTTGCGAGTTGGTCTAACTCAAGATGTTTGCCACAGCAAACTGATATTAGCCAGTATGAAAATGGGTAAACCAATGTACAGATTTAAATTTAATGTGGTAGTAGCTGAGAGTCATTCACATCGCCTACTCTGAGCACGATGTCCTGCAATATCACAGCATGAGATTGTGTACAACATTATTTTCAAGGTTTGACCAAAAGAGCTCCAACTTTATCATTTGTTAACATACGGTCTGAGTGCTTCTGTCCTGCAGTCAGAGGGTCGACACCGTTCAGATTCATGTGATGTATGTTCACCACGTGTATATGAGAGAGAGCAGTGAAGCGCAATAAGAAGGTAGTGGACAAGTTTATGAGACCAGAGCAGCAGGCTTGAATTAGCCTGCAATTAGCCTGGTGACAGCATTTACCGGATGACCCCCGCCTCCACACACACACACACACACACACATCTGCACACCTCACCCATAAATACTCACTCTGCTGTATGAATGTGAAGACCTTCAAGATGTACACACTCAAGCACTTTGTAAAAAAATGTAAAACCGTCTTTGCTTGGGTGATGACACAGCAACCGCAATTTTGGAAAAAAAAAAAGACAACTATTAGTAAGAGAAGGGTGGCACAACTGAGATGGAGAGGGTCACCATTTTAAGAGGTTTTTCCACTTGAATCCTCCTCCTCTACTTCTGGTAAGAGTTTGGTGGCAGTGTGGCTTTTCCCAGAATCTCTGTTGTTGTCAGTAACCTCCTGTTATTTATGAGCTGATATATGTTTTAGTTTATGGCTCCAGTCTCAAACACACATTTAAGTTATGACATTATGTCGTCTAATTGTCATAGTGACACACTGAACACAGATTTTCCCCTAATTATTGTTTTTTATTCAAGTTGCCATCATTTCACGACCCCAGTCAGTGCCAGTCAGAGTTATTTGTCGTTTACAGGAGTTTGTCACACTGACAGACACTAATTACAGGAGGAAGTGGTGACTCTGAAGTGCACAACTGTTGGTCATTTAGTGGTAAAACCTTAGTTTTAAATAATGCAGCTGCACAAAATGCAGTACCTCTCTCTGTGCCACTCTCCTATAAGGCTTAGATTAGTGAAGAATTTTGGCAACAGTTGTTATAGCTCAGTCTCTCCCATCTCACCTGCCGAAGCTTTTAACTCCTTCACAGGTCACAGGTGTGTTGGTGGTCTCTCTCACTATTTTTTTTGCACAGTCACTTTGTGAGGACAGCCAGCTCGGGGTGGATTGTCCCATACTCCTTCCATTTCTTAACAAAACTCCAGGGAATGTTCAGAGCCTTGAAAATTGTTTTGTACCCATCCCCCTGACTTGTACTTTTCAATAAACTTTTCTCTGCAGATGGGTTTTTAAGAATCACTTAATTAACATTATATATTTTAATTAATTGCTATTACTCTGTGGAAATTTGATTTGAAGTTATTGGATTTTATTTTTTTTTGTAAAATGGTCAGTTTGTATTGACCATGACTGATTTATAACAGCAACAAAAGCATAAAACATTCAAGGGCTTGAATACATATAGGTATTGTATATTTATACACATTACATTTCTGCTGTTATATTATCCTTTTTGTTTTACAGATGATTCATTTTCGTTGAGGTGCCTGTGTTTGTTTGGTGTTATTGTCAATTGTAGATTTAAAGACTTTAAATGCTATGAAAATTGTATTAGATCTATTCTCATTTCCAACTCTTGACTTCACTTTCGTCACATTTATTTCAAAATGTCCTAAAAAAATTAGTAGAAAAGTTGCCGAATTTTTGTTTATCCCAAGCTTTGTAATATGCATTTTTCTGTTTTATTTGGTTCTTGAAATGAAAACTAGCATTGAGAGATCCATTCAGAGGTGCTCTGTCCTTTCTTAGGATCAGTCTTTGTGGGCGTGTCTGGCTGGTATGGCGATGGCAAACAGGGACCTGACCACAGCAGAAATGGCCTACGCTGCCATTGGAGAGGTAAGAACATTAGTTATTAGCTATTAAGGTGGAATATTTATTATTTTTAGCCAACACAAATACTCATGTTTGAATCAGTTGACCTTGATAATGCTGACAAATTAGAAGAAAAAAAGAAGAGGTAGCTTTTTTTTTCATATTTTCATATTCCCTCCGTCTTTGGTTTTCAGTTACCCCGAGTGCAGTACATCAAATTTATTAAGGAGCAGCCATCTAAAGAGTCCTCTTTGGCCCACATGCTGATGTTCAGTGGTCAGGTCCAGGAAGCTGAGTCAACACTCTTACAAGCCGGTCTCATCTACCAGGCCATTCAAATAAACATTGACCTTTTCAACTGGGAGAGGTATAATTCTCTTCCTGGGTTTGTGCTTATGACTGTGCAGTGAGATTAAAGGAGGATGCACTTTGTCAGCCACATGAGGTTTATTATGAAAAGATCTAAAGTTGATTTGAGAAGGTAAGCATTAGTTCAGTGTGTCCCCCTGTCCTGTTCAGGGCTCTGGAGCTGGCAGTCAAACACAAGACTCATGTGGACACTGTCCTGGCCTATAGGGAGAAGTTCCTGCAGAAAGCTGGCAGAAAGGAGACCAATAAGAGATTCCTGCAGTACGCTGAAGGGGTATGTTGTGGTAGCATCTCCAGTGTGTTCTGTAAACTGATGATTTTAAGTTTTATGACAGACACACACTGTGTGTCATTAACTGATTTTTAAAAAATCACAAGCCAAAACTATATTTTTGTCATATTATGAAATTCTCCTTCAAAAAGTAGCTGAATTTATGGAAATGGATGCATTTCAGACCATGCATTCTAGTAATTTAAATCAGATTTCTGTGTCTTTTACACCATGTGTCTCATGTTAGTCATGACAGTCTTGATCAGGTGTATTAAACTGGTGGCTCCGGGGCCACATCTGGCCTGCTGGTGAGCCCAGTCTGGCCCACCAAGGAATTAATTAAAATAAAACAAGGTTTTGTGTATACATTCAGAAAATCTGAAATGACAAATCTAGTCTAATTTTGTCCAATTTTCCTCTTCAAGGTTGAAGTGGACTGGGAAAAGATCCAGTCGAAGATAGAGATGGAGCTGTCTAAAGAACGAGAAAAAGCTGCCAGCGTCTCTGTAAGAAGCAGTGTGGCGTTACAACGCTAATTTTCAGGATTAATTTTTTTTTGTGTGTGTGATTTGCCTCCTTACCTCATCGCATTCCCAAATCTTCACCTGAAGCCGAGTATCCAGCAGGAAGTAAAACACAATCTAAACTCAGAGGTGAAGATGAACATGACTCTCTTGTTTTGCTGCGACATGTAGCACATGGTTCATGGCAGTCCGTTACTGTGGGCGGGTGATAATGAGCTGGATGAGAACAAGCTTAGCTCCTTTTTTTTTTGTAAACCAAGCTGTTTTCCTGATCATCCTGATCATTTGCTTCTTCATACTTTTCTCCGAACACTTTATTTACACATTTCTTTCCACTTTTTGGCCAATATTGTGGATTTATGCACAAGTAAACAAGAAACAACAGTTTCCACTGTGTTTTCTTGCATCATGTGTACTCCCGTGAGCTCTTCCAAAGCACAAGGTCAGAAGTTTTTAGCTGTAAGAACACATACAACACAGTCTTCTTTTGTTTACATGTGAAAATAGACAACCGCAAACATCTGAAAGAGGTCCAGAGGTCTTCATTTGACATATTCAGTCATGCACAAAGCTAGATTTTATTTCACTTGTAATCTGATATAGTGTCTATTTTATATTCATACTTTGTAAATTTTGCCTTATGGAGGCACTAGGAAAAACTTTAATAAAATTTTGAGGAAAAATTTGTATTCAAAATATCATCATTCCTTATTTTTTCTTTTTTTAATTTTGTCTTTTGCTGAAGTGTGAACCAGCTGCTTGCTGTAGCTCTCGCTCCGCCTGTACATCAGCGCTGCATCAGAACCCTCTCAGAATCTCTACTAGCGATCTGGGAAAGAGAAGATCTGCCTGAAGGCTCTCCACAAACAGCCTCTTGGTTTCACAGCGATGTCACAGAGGTACGCGGTTAAAAGAGAGAGAAAAAAAAGAAAAAGACCAGCATAGTCCACAAACTTGTGAAGTGCTGAAACATCAGAGAAAATTATAAATGTAGGAAAATCTGTCAATGAGTTCATTCTCTCCTGTTGCTTTTCCCCCTTCTTAGAAATCTGAGACACTTCTAGTCATGTCTCTCTTAGACAGACTTTTTGTTTATTTTGCTCATGTTTAAAGGCTGCTCACTTGGAAGAAACTTTAGAGCACAAAATATTAATCAAATGAAATCCCTGTTGAGGTTTCTTTATCACAGAGAGGCCAAACACACTGAAAAAGAGAGATCATCTTAATCTTAGTAGTCTTACAAAAATTTTGTTTATAAGGCCGAATCCTACATGCACAAAAATCTCCTTCCATGGGTTCTCTGACTGTCATTATAAGATTTGTTTGACCATCTTTGAAAGTTCTTTTTGTGCTGTACTTTCTGCTCCTCAGGTGAGCATTTGAAGCTAAATAAAAGTTCTGCCAGGAGCTCTTGGAGGCAATGCGAGAACAAAAATATGTTATTTTTATCACTCAGACACTGACATCCTGCAGAGTATAAGTCAACCTTTTGACGATATATAAAAAATACGAGGCCACCGCTATATGCACATATTATTGAATCTCATTTTCTGCAACAATTTGCAAGTGAAGTTGTAGCAGCAGCACCTAGCTGTGGCACTTACGGTGCAACATGAAGCACTTCCAGCCAGAATGTCAAAAATATATATATTGTGAAATTGATTAATTAATTAATGATTGATTAAATTGTGAAAAGATTTCTAAAATAACATTTGCATGAAACACAATAAAATTTGTCATTATAAAGTTATTTTCAAATATCAGCAATCTACTTTGGTCTTGGTCCTGCTCAGACTAGCCATTAGCTAGTCAGTACAAATGAAAAGGTACGACAGGTAAGATGTTAGCTAATCATAACTTTTTTACAGAAACCCACTTTAGGAGATTTGATTTCTATTTAAGGATGGAACATTTATCTAAAATTGATATTTTGAGCATAGCGGTAACTACTAATAACTGAGCTGCATTTGATATTTTGAAACCACACAGCACACAAGGTCAAATAAGTACTGCTCTTCTGTTAAACCAAGGAGCTGCACAATGGTTTTCAGTGACCGTGAGTGTGATGCAGCTGGGATATCATGAAAAATGTATGAGGCGTATGAGCTTCATTGATTTGCCCTTTTCTCTTCTTTTGTCCAGTAAGCAATGGAGTAACAGGATTATGGGCAGAGACTGAAAATCCATTTTGTGTGAACAGTTGGATACTAAATCTGTCAGCATTTCATTGTTTTCTTTTTCTCAGACCCTGTAGATGTTCTCTACATACACTGTAGAGAACAGCTGAGTTTAATAGTTACCCCTAAGGAAAAACAACAACAACCATATAGCTGTCGTTTCTCCAAAGGATTAGTTTCACCGTAGCTTAGAAATAGAGGCTGTTACAGTTCTCAGCTACATATGTAGTGAAACTCAACCATCTTATGATTTCATCTGTTCTCTTTTTACCGCTCTGTGCACCTCATGTACCAATCAGTGAGTTTTAATTAGGATTTAATGCTTTTAAAAGCACAAACTCCATCGGCCCTCAGAGACAGAAAGCTATCTGTGATCACTATCAGCCCACCCATCACACACCAGCAGGGTTGGATTACAGAAGCCACAACAGTCACACTCCAGCATTTAGTGTCAGTAGAACCAGAGCTGAAGGTTACTGATGAGAAAGGATACACTGCCAACAAATTGTTTAGTTTTTTTAAAGGTTAACGTTTAACCAAAATTCTACTTTAATCATTGTGATGAATGAAAATGTGTGATTGTGTTTCCTGCATGTTGTTATGCTTAGACAGAACATTTGGGTTGATAAAATAAAAAGGGTCATGATTTGCTTTACAGGTTTGTAGCCAAAAAGTAGAAAATTAATACTTTTCACCACTCTGAACAGGCCGAAAACCAGCTGACTTGAATTTGTCTGTGACATTTTGAGAATTGTTTTTTTATTTGTGGCCAAAACGTCCTTGTTTTTGGTCAAACTTGTACAAAACTTCTCAGGTTTCCTGAGCACTCTGATGCAATAAATCAAACACAACATGTGACCCATGTTGACAAAATGATTGAAAATGAGCCCATGTTGCATTGCAAGAAGACGTAAAAATACTGATTTTTGCTGTGATTGAGATTTGCATAAAAACAATTTGAACATTTTCCTCGGCAGCTTTTATCATGATGGGAAATCCCTTCGTATAATGTTTCTGTCTCTTTTAAAAGAGCTCCTGATGACATCATTCTAGACCAATAAAATTAGAATTTTCAAATTGGCACTTTTGCAAACAAAACTGGCTTGGTTTCAGACCAGGTAAATTTCAACAAACTACACAGTTTTGAAGCTTTTGAAATGGAGAATTTTAAAATGATAATAATTCGGTCTTTAAAAGTTGTGACTTACTTTGTCAGAACAGATCACATTTGTGATTTCCAGAATCTTACCTATAACTTTTAGATGACTGCAGTTTACTTGTGGTTTCCTTTTTTTTGACCAACAACTAAGTTTGATGGCACATTCATCCAACGCCAATTTAAAGAGATAATTTGGATCTTTTAAATGGGACGCTTTGTGAAAAGCTTCTGAACAGTTTATATCTTACCTGTTGCAGATAGCTTTTGGAATAACCTGCAGTTTGGAGAAAAATAAATTGACAAAATTGATGAGTTTACAGCTACTCCAAGTGGGGCCAAGTTCAAAGTGTATTAATGCCTTTATATCACTGTTAATTTTTTCATTTGCAAGCACTAATAGTGGCACCAGCAGCTAGCTGTAGCACTTCTGATGCAGCCTGAGACACTTCCTGCAGGAGTAACTGAATATTTCTGTCTGACATACTGTATACACTCTAAAAATGAAATGTTGGATTTACTTAACCATGTTATGTCAACT
>JARVJO010000330.1:15559118-15571413 GCA_031762555.1 Cynodonichthys magdalenae
TGGTACCTATCACCGATCAGGTAAATCAGATACGGAAAAATGAAAAACTGATGGTTATTGTATTTTCATTTTATACTCCAAAAAAGAAGTTTAACACAATCGTTATCAGACCACCTAAGGTGGAGCTAGTTAAAAAAACAGTCTGCTGCCTGTAAATGAATAAATAAATGCTGACTAATTTAAATTTCTTTAACTACCGGCAGACTGTATTTTTTATTAATATAGCTACTCTAGCTAAATAACGTGATGAATAAACATGTTTTATAGCTAACCTGCACTCTAAAAATGAAATGTTGGATTTACTTAACCATGTTATGTCAACTGGTTCCACTTAACTGAGTTGAGTAAATTCAAAGCAACATACTCATGTTCTTTGGTTAAAAAACGGGAATATTGCTTTGAATTTACTGAACTCAGTTAAGTGGATTTATTTGACATAACATGGTTAAATAAATCCAACATTTCATTTTTTAGAGTGTGGCAGCTGGTGTAAATAAACTAGCTTACTACGTTTCTTTAACAGGTATCAACTGAAAGTTTTTATATCACTGATGATTCAAACTGTTTCTTGTAGCATCTGGTGCTTTTAGCACATGAAGCCTTTTTTCCAAGAGGTCCATGGTGAGGAACTTGAAGCCATGACAAAGTTGAGTTGCCTTGATAACGGTGTTAAAGTTTAGGTTTGACAAAAACATGGTTCCCATCTTTTGTGTATGAAATGATAATAGAAAAAAAACATCAGTTTAAAAAACAACAAAAAAAAAACCAAATGAGTGACCAAAAAGTACACAGATAACAGTCACTGTGCAGGTGGCAGGATGCATTCTGGACAGATTGACCATCACTGGGCCTTAGAATCAAACATGACACATACTTATGGACATTTTACGATTTTCAAATAACCCAACATTCAATCAAACTAAAAAAAACATGTTTACACAGGGCGAGATTACAAACTTTACACAAAAAGGACAGAATACAAACTTGTGACCTTCTTGCTGTGAGGGGACTGCTCTCACAACTACATCATCATGCCACCCTCTAAAGAATTTGTTGAAAGTTTAATCACTGCCACATGTGATAGTCACTTCCAACGCTCTCAGGTAGTTGGAGAGTGCTGGAAACAAAGGATTTGAAGGGCTAAAATGAATTGTATAACTTATCTTCACCCACTCTTTCATGCTCTTCTTTGGTTCCTTTTTTTGTTCTCTTTTTTTCAGACATTCGGACATTGGTCTTAAGGAATATAAAACTATGAATATTTTAGGCTTTCCACTCATTCAGTTTGACATTATGACTGTGATAGTTCTCAGCCTCATTCTTTTTGCTTGCTTCCTGGCTCATTATTTTCCTCTGCTCAGTCTTGGATTGAAACAGGGAGACACATTCTCCAACATTTGTGAAGAGCCTGAGGCTGGCCCACGGCATAGGTCACCGAAGTTAGCCAAAGGCAAGGATGGAAGTTCCCAAAACTCACAATTAGTGGCTATTTTTCTCTATTTAATTTTATATTATGTCACATTATGTTGTATTGTGTTTAAAACACAATGGTTGTTTTCTTTTTACTTCCAGCAAAAAGCAGAAATTATTCATCAGGTTAACGCACCAGTAGACAGTCAGCTCTCAGCATCTGTCATCTTTACCCTGTTTCTCTTTTGCTTTCATCGTATTGTTCACAACATCATTCCTTCCTGGTGTGGTTGCCAGGGGTAACATGGCCCAAAACACCGTAGCTTTCTGATGACACCCTGGCTCCTAATGTGTCAACATTTCTTTCTTCAGGCAACAAATACACCTGTATCTGCCCTGGAGAGCTGTGCTTCTAAACAACCATGGACTGGAAATAGTTGTGTTAGATGTATACCTGCCTCCATGTAGAGAGGAAAGTAACAAGCGTGCAAAACTAGAGGTTTTAGTTATACTATCATTAATTGTGTAAGACGTATAGGTATCTCGCTCTCTCTTTAATATAGTGCCTTTCTAGTTCAGTTGCTAATATTATTATTAGTTTGTTTCTTTTTTTTTTACCATTTCTGAGTTCATTCTGGCCAAACATCAAAGCCTATTATTGTCTGTTCTGGGGGGAAAAAGTGAGAGAAAAAAAACCCACTGAAACCTCCTTCTCATAATTAGCATCCACTTATGGAGATAAGGGAAAAAAAAGTATGCACCATTTCAGGGACTAGTCACATGTAACATGTTTAATGTTCGAATTTACACGCCACTCAGACCGGCCTGACAAAATGTAGCTGCATAATTAAGAGGATAGGGCAATTAAATTAATCTCTAAGTAAAACATAAATATGACACTTTCATTCCCAAGTTTTACCTGAGAAATGGAATAAAATGTTAATTTATACTTTAAATTGCAAAGGCTTTCCTAAAACAGAAGAAAGTGGGCTTTTAAACAACATAAAAACAGTGATAAAAGATAAGAGCTGGCCTCCAGCAGAGGTTTACATGAATTAAACCATCATTTTCTGACTTAAGATTTTCCTTTTTAAAGGACCACAATCTATCAAAGCTTTACCCATATGTTTCTGAGATAAGACAGGAGTAATATTTCACAGAGTGAATACGAATATTTGTTGGAAAAATAGCTCCATGTGTTTTATCTTCTGACAATAGAAGCACAATGGATTATCTGAGAAAATTCTGGTCTTGATGGCTCTCATGATGTTGTGCTGCCTCCTTCCCTCTTAACTCCTTATCTTCTGAAATTGCAGCATGCAGCATATCAGCAGAGCTTCTTTACAGAGCACAGGTTTGTATACCAACACAGTTTCAATTACAAACTGCATATCAGGTCAAGGATGAACGTGCATTTTGATTTGCATATCTGGGAGATAACGTGTTCGTGTTTCATCCATCTACTTATTTTGCTTGAGTAATAAGATGTAAAAAATCACGGCCAGCATATACAAATAAGGCTATATTCTTTTGATACTGTTTGACGTCAAAAAGGTTCTGAGAGCATTTGAAGCTTTTATGTAGAAAAAAAAAACAGTAGAGATAGTTTTTACATAACATAAATGTTCACAATTCTGGCATAGGTAAGAGTGAAATAAAAGATCTAAGAGCCAAAAAAAATAAATAAATAAAAAAAAGAAGAGCAACAACAACAAAAAAATCCTTTCAAATTCAAACCTGTGATCAGTAAAGCACATTTTTTTAAGCAGCAGGAGTCTTTGATAAAAGAATAAATGCTTTCTGAATGTCTGATTTTCAAGATTGAAAAGCAAATAGCTCATCTGTGTCAAATCTTTTTTTCTGTGTTATTTGTACACCTAATAGAGAGAACACATCTTTGAATTTAAACTTAAAAAAACAGCAAATTCTGAATGATGTGGTTTTTGTGTACCTTAAATACTTTTAAATGAAACAGGGCAAAAGGTTAGCAAACTAGCATTCTGTTTTCAAAATAATTTGCTTTGCTGTGATGCATAGATTCTACTGAAATGACTGAATAAACAGTGACGGACTAACAGAATACTTATTTAGATTAACAAACATCACTGAGACAGCTGACCTATATAGCTGAGAAAAGTTATGCAGGAAAGAGTATAAAGGCTGCAGCAGCTGAAGTGGAGTGTTTCTTTACAGTTTTCCTAAAGGAAAGCCACACAGTGAGGGTAAAACCAGTATTTTTTGTTTTGGTTCCTTTTAGCAGTGGTGCCTCTAGAAACTTGTGGGACTCAAGAAACATCCTGGGTGGCACACCAAAATTAATACCCAGGACACAATTTCAGGAGATTTGATATGTTGTTGTCATACATATACACAACTTTGTCAAACATAGCATTATTTTTAAGATTTGATCAAAAGGGATAAATTTCTTGCTGACAAAAAATATTTTTTGTTTAGTGTGGCATAAAAGTCAAAATTCATTTGTTGAAGGAATGCTTTACCTTTATGTATTTGTTTTTCATTTCATTAATTGAAATTCCTTAGAAGATGATTACACTGACCTATACGTCATAAATGTCAGCAGTACACCTTGTTTTACTTTTTCTTGCTAAAGGCTTTCCCATAGAAGAAAAAAGAAAAATGTGACATGGCCCCTGACCCTTTCCACTTGTGTATGAAGTTCTGTCTCCATAGTGCACTGAAAGCCAGAGCATATGGTACTTAAAGCCATTCTCCAAGGACTGTCCAGGTGGGGAGCCGACAGCTGGAGCTGTGCAGACAGGAAGACAGAAGAGACAGATGTGTGCAAGTATGTGTGTGGTCAAGAGGAGATGGTTATACATCCAGACAGGAGTACTGAGAATTGCCGCTGGTAAAGGGGCAAAGGTAAAAAGAAAAACAAAATAAAAGCCTGTAGAATCAAAAACAAAGTATTCTATAATTTGAAGTGTGGGGTGAAGTGTAGGTCATATTTTATAAAATGATAAAAAGATAAAGTTAAAAAAAAAAACTGTGAGAAGTTTATGAAGAAAAAATATACCTGTTCTCAGGAGATCGCAGCACCTGACGTTGTAAAAGGCAGCCGGTCTGCAGATGTTAGAACGCACACAAGGTCCTGGTTGCTTTTGAACTGGAACAGCTTGACTATGGCTGCCAGGGCTCTCACTGGAGCGGTCAGGTGGCCAAGGGACAGCTATAATGAGATGGGCTATTGTGTCTGGATGGGACTGTGGCAAGCCAGGGCACTAAAGGTCTAATGAGGCATCGTGTTCATACAATCACAGATGCAACATGGCCACCTGATCGCTGCAGTTTGCGCATGCTGCAGAAATTGAACAGCTTGTTGGAAATAATGGAGTGTGAAAACCTCTGCCCTTGGATAGAAACAACAATGGAATAAAAAGCAAATGGAAAAAAACCTTGGCAAATATAAATACTCCTTGGTGTTTTTTACAGTTACATGCAACTAAGAACAGTGGAGTTGTAAAGCTGAAAAGTAATTTCAAACTTTCATGTTTGCTTTGTTGTACAGTATGTTTGAATGTATCTTCTAAAGGCTTTACAAACAATTTTACTTGTCATATCATATGTGGGTAACTTTAAGCAAAAACTTAAAATCTTATGAAGTGGGATTTTGTGGTAAGGTTATGAGCAGTTAATATTTTACTCATTGCAGATAGCCTCAGTTTGGAGCAATTCAATTTCATTCATTAAATTAAGAGCACCAAAAAGAAATAAAACAATATTTAAATTACAAACACAAAAAAAACCAACTATGAATAAAAAATGGTAGAGAAAGTATTTGCTATTTGTTGTTTGATTAACTTCAAAAGGTATTTATAAAAGTACAAACTTAATCAAAGGAATGCTTTAACGCTGGATTAGCTGATTTGCCACAAATGATACCACCCACCATCAAATTAAACCAACAGAAAAATAACAACAGGTTTGTGTCAGTCCCACCAGTCTTCCACAGGAAGGAAGGAATGAAGACATGTCACACAGACTGACAGTCATCTCAGAGGTTAGTGTCAGTTTCCACTATATTTAAAATTTATTTAGTGTCAGCGAAGTTAAGGTTCTTGTTCAGCAAATTAGCAGTTACATCGAACTTTTTGGTTAGCTGTGCCCACCACAGCCTGCCAGAATTACCATATTGACTTAAGTTGCCTATAGAGGTTCATTAAAATCCATTCAGTGATTTATGACATAATTTACTAATGGTTAAGACAAACAGAACACTTATACATGCACAAGCAAAAGCATTATTGCCCCACCTTCACCTTCAGTCGCAGCTGTCAAATGGTATGCTCCACATACCTCAAATATTCTTTTGTTGTCCCCAATTGCGGACATAAAAGGGGACTTGAAAATATCTGTCTGTTTTGTGAGCAGGATAACTTGAAAAATAACTGAGGCACGAACTTCAGCATGAGAAAGGTTACTCAAAACTTGGTTTCCGTGTCAAATCTCAAGATGGCCAATGCCATATGTATGTAAACCACCACCATCATTTAAGTAAACTAAGTTTTATAGCATTGATGCTTCTTAAAAGCATAGTTTATTCAAAGGATTGGAGTAGCTGAAGAATAATCTAGGCAAGGCCACCACCAGCCACCCCATTGCTCTGACATTGCACTCAGTGATGGAAAATTGCTCCCTTCGATTTTCAGGATACATCCCTCGCTCTGCCTTGGACAAGGAAAAAAAAATGCCAATACTTCTGTTCCTATACACAGTTTAACTTGATTATATTGCACCACAAACATTAAGCTTTATCTGCATTCCCAGTTCAATTCCAGTCCCCATCATCTCAAAAACTACAAACTTTCACAATTCAAATTCTTCAGTGACATCAGTGTACCACTTGTTCTTTGCTCATTTCTGTTTCTGTTGTTGTCACTTTTTATTCTACTTTGAAAACTACACTATATTTGTTATATGTCTATATCTAACTTTGATATTTTTCTTTTGAAAGTGTGAGAAATCTTCTTTTAAAAGCATAAAATACATGTTTAGGTATCTAGTTTTTACCTACTGGTCACCCTGAATACAGCTGAACATTTTTTTTTCTTTGATGAGAGCTGCAGAGCAAATAAAGATAGACTCGAAGTGCTACATCAAAACTGCTCAATCCTATTTTCAGACTTTCAGGTGAATTTTCACTTTCTGCACATTCAGAGCCATTTTGTTGTAATTTGTCAGTCTTTGATCTGTGAATAGAGCTGAATGTACCTCCTCAGTGAATCTGATGGAGGGATTATTTACTCCAATGTGTAAAATTGTCATGGATTCTGAGTAGGAGGCCTCCAGACCGCAGTCGAACTGCTATATCTTCCAGAAGCAGATATTTTTGCAGCTTCTGATGAAGTAATCAGACCAAGAAGATGTTTATCCAGACCAGCAATCATACAGCTTTATTGAAATGAAAGACAGCGCGATAGATTACATTAAACAACCTGTCTCAATCAACAACCATTCAGCAGCTTTTTATCTTTCTTCATCATTTGATCTCTTTTTCATGCTAATTGTCTAAAAGTTGCCTTTTATGGACACCATGAATAAAAATCTGTTGTGTAGACTGCATTTTCTTTTTAATTCATAAAACAAAATCACAGACAATGTGCAGCCCAAAGATCCCTTTTGATGAATGTCAACATTAGATTTAGTGTTCCCTTGCCCGTACACGGGTCACCGAGGCCCCACTCTGGAGCCAGGCCTGGTGGCCAGGCTTTTGCCCATGGAGCCCAGCCGGGCATAGCCTGAAGAGGAGATGTGGGTCCCCCTTCCCATGGGCTCACCACCTATGGGAGGGGCCAAAGGGGTCGGCTGCAATGTGTGATGGGCAGTAGTCGAAGGCGGTCTGATCCTCGGCTACAGAAACTGGTTCTAGGGATGTGGAATGTCACCTCTCTGGAGGAGAGAGCCTGAACTGGTGTGCGAAGTTGAGAGGTTCTGACTAAATATAGTTGGACTCATCTCGATGCACCGCTCTGGCTCTGGAACCAGTGTCCTTGAGAGGGGTTGGACACTCTTCCATTCTGGAGTTGCCTATGCTGAGAGGAGCCGAGCCGGAGTGGACAAACTTATCGCCCCCAACTCGGTTCCTGTAAGCCCCGGTGAATGAAAGAGTAGCCTCCCTCCGCCTACATGTGGGGGGAAGGGTCATGACTGTTGTTTGTGCCTATGTGCCTAACAGCAGTTCAGAGTACCCACCCTTTTTGGAGTCCTTGACACTATGTTCAAACATAAGGGTGTCCATATGTGCTCTTGGCACCAGGACACCCTAGGCCGCAGTTCAATGATCGAGATTGTTGTCGTTTCATCTGATCTGCAAATGCTTGTCTTGGACACTTGGGTAAAGAGAGGGGCGGAGCTGTCAACTGACCACTACCTGGTTGGTGAAATGGCTCCGATGGTGGGGGAGGATGCCGGTCAGACCTGGCAAATCCAAACGTGTAGTAAAGGGTCTGCCAGGTCTGCCAAAGAAAGACCCAGCACACACTGTTTGGACTACGTTTCTAAGTTGTCCTGGGAACGCCTTGGGATTCCCCCAGATTAGCTGGCCCAAGTGGCTGGGGAGAGGGAATTCTGTGTCTCTCTGCTTAGGCTGCTGCCGCCACAACCCATCCCCGGATAAGCAGAAGAAAATGGATGGATGAAAACAAAAAAAAAAAAAAACTTAAATGGAGGATTTGGCAATTGTTTTACTTCGGATGCTTTTTCCTGATGCAACCTGGCCACTAAATTGAAGCTTCAGAATTGACCACTGACCTACCCTAGCACCACATAGTTAGATATATTTTTATTTTATTTTTTTTTTTCCTGTGAACATATTCATAGAAAAAGTGTTTTGTTTACATTGAAATATTTAGAAAGAACAAATGCATAAAAAAATGTCTTTGAAAAACTCTGTGGAAAAGTTCTAAGGCTTTTATTCATATAACTGATGCAATTTAGGGAACCAGTGGTAAAATAAAACTGCATATGTAAATAGTCAGAAGTAATGTATAGTGAAATAATTTTTAATTATTTTACAACAACACAATTTTCTGGTATGAAATGAAAAAATAAGGAACTGTCATACTCTGCGCTCATAAGAACTGGATACTTACTTCTTTTGTCCTTTATTTGCATTTTTTATATATTCCCATCTCCCAGGGCAGACAGTGGGAGGGATAATAAAAAGTGTTTTGCAGCAGATTATATTTTGTTTATTCCTTCTTAAGCATCATAATAAATCAATCTCCCTTATAGATTTGTCTATTCTGCTGGGAGATGGCTGTGGTATGAGTAAGGCATTCTTCAGGCTTCACAAATTAGCTTTTCAGCTAGTGGGGCATAGTTTTAATGCTGCTGTGTGATTTCAGTATGGCATCGGCACATGTGAGCTCCAAATGCCTCCTAAGAGCTATGGAAGTAGAGTCAGGGGACAAACAATGTTGTTTATAATATACAATCTTGATTAACAACAACAGAGCTTGCACAAACATTCAGGTATCTAATAATGCTTAGTCCTTGAAACAGTTTATGTCAGCATTTGTAGATTGTGTCTTTTGTTATTATGTTTTGCTGTTTTTCCAGTTGCTTAAGTAACAAATAAACTTAACCCCAAGATAGTAGAGGGGTTAAATTGCTGCTAAAACAACATTTTTCTTGTGTGTTTTTATATTAAATTTTTTTGTTTATTTATAAAAATAACATTGCATCACGTTGCAAACAAAAACAATAAACATTACTTTTTTTATGCTAAACTATTGCAACTCTTATAGATGTCACTGAACATTTCTCATGTACAGTACTGGTAGCTGCTTTAACAATAATTAGAAGCTGTATACCTTGTATATTTTTTTAAATATAAATTTAAAGGGCTAAGGATTTCATACACAAATTGCAGTTTTATATTTAGAAAAAAAAGTAAATGGACTGAACATATATAGCCCTTTTCTATCCAGCCAGAATACTCAAAGCACTTTACGCTACAATCTGTGCCCAAATTTACCCACCCACACACACACATTTATTTAGCACCCTATATCTCTCTACAAAGCTAGTAGAGATAAATCAATCTGTAGAGACTAACCAGTGCTTTAATTCATACATTGATGAAACACACCTCAGAGGCAGCAGGGGCTCAGTGTTTTGTCCAGGGCCACCTTGACATGTAACTTTTTCTTTTTAAGTTGCCTTTTTCACTACCTTACATACACAACAAACATAGCAAGTGATTTCTTTATCCAGTGTTTGCATTACGTCAGACACTGATCTAATGTTCATGGCCATCACTCTTTCTACCTCCACTCATAAAAACAACCTTGTAATTGAAGATGAAATATTCAGTTTAGAGATGGTTATTTTACAGTAATCTGGTTTTGGTAATCCACTGTTTTCTGGTCAAACCATGGTCTCAGACTTAAAGGTGCAGATTTTTGTTCAAGCTGCTTTACCCTAAAGTGCAAATTTGTTGATTGCATGCTAGAAGTTTCTATATGAGACTGACAAGACCACACATTAATTTTGTAAACTGCAAAATGAGAAGGTCCAGAAGACATCACATATGCATAAGTCAAGAAAAGACAAAAACACACTAGTTGGTTAAATTTCAAACCATCAAATACCTCAGCAAGGATGTAGGGCTGGTCCAGTATTCAGGACAAAAAACTACATTGGTCCTCTTGAGTCCAAGATTTGACTTTCAGCCAGTCACTCATTTCCAACACTTCACCAAAACTTTTAATTTTTAAAACTTTATTTACTTTTTTTCAACCAGGCAAACTCCAGTGAGATCACAGATCTCTTTTGAAATGGAAGCCTGGGCCTGAAGGCAGCCTAACATGCATGTTGTTGGATTGTGGGAGGAAACCAGAGTACCTGAAAAAACGTATGCAAACAAGTAGAACATGCAAACTCCAAGGCCTTCTGGCAGCAGTCCTAACCACTAAACCATCTTATTGCCAAAACTTTGCCTTCATGCATTTGACTTTGCCAGGGAGGCTAAGAGAGTTGAGTTCACAATTATTAGAAGCACTCACTGCAATGATTTTTTTGACTTTTATAGTGTATGGAAGGCAGCATTAAAATCTGGTTGGGTTTAAAAAAATATCACAATTAGGATTTACATTGTTGTCATGCCAGTGGATTCCATTATCATAAATAACAATAAGTGTATCGTGGCATCCTTCTAAGTCACGTGCCAAATTAAAACCTGTCAAAGCCACACACACAATTGTTATTTATTTATTTTTTTACTTAATATAAATTACTTATATTTACTTTATATCAGTCACAATCTTAAAATTTATAATTCAGTACAACAAAATAAATACATTTAAAAGGTTTCAGATAAAATACTTGTCCTGCCCCTGAGCTGTTGGCTTTAAATAAATGTGGCCCCCAGATCAATTTTTTTGAATAGCCCTGTATTAATGTCCCATATAACCTGTTTTAAAGCCAGCATTGACCATAAAATACATCTTCCATAATGCATGTCAATTATGCATGGGAACTCCCTGTCAGAAAATGGGACATTTCAGAATTTGAGACAGGAACTACTCACCACAACTCAGCTGTGAGTAAAACTCTCTTATTTTTACTTCTAATCGTATTTCTGTATTATTTATTTCCCAGTTAGTCAGTCGTACACTTAGCGGTGTTCAGTCGTAGCAATAAGACGAGGAAAGTGATGTTTCATGTTTAGTCAAAGTTAAACACAAAACTTTGAAGTTTATTACAACTGGCCCTTTGAGGGCCACCATAACACTCATTTGGCCCTTGAAGATTTGGCTCTAAGAAATGTCTGTATTCTTTGCCTCATAATTTTTGTTCATTTTCTTTTTTTTCCCTAAAGGTTCCTGCTACTTTTGAAAACAGCACACAAACATTTAGCTCGATTTGAAATCTTGTAAGGTAATCAGATGAAAAAATAAATAAAATAAAAATCACACCACGAGAAACATGGACAGCAGCAGCAGAAGTACATTCCCCGAGGCTCATCTCTGCATGCCTTTTTTGTTTGCAGATCAAGAATAATACTGAATCATTTTATGAGCCACGTAAATATGAATAATCGTAAAACTGCAAAAAGGAATGAACACTAGGTATTTGCATTCACCATAACATGTTTTGCTCAGCAGGTTTTTACAGATCACTCCGTGCATCTGTTACTTCACCAGCTCTACAAATAATATCATCACAGTGCAAACATTGCTTAGGGGGTCCGGCTACCCACAGGAATTCTTCATGCTTTTTTATATTTAAACAGCTATGAATTCTGTTTTTTTTATGAGATGCTGTCAACCTATAAGTGGTGTTGCATGAATGTAAAATCAAAGATAAAATTGTAAGCTGTGCCTCAGGTCCATTCTACCAAAGGTACTACAGAAATTAACCTGATCTGAGGCTACTGAAGTACACACAGGCAAAAATAAACTTTTTTGCATCACCTTCAAATAGGAACTTTTCTACTAAATACTGTGCTCAGCTGTATCATTTGACAAAATCTGATTTTTTTTGCATCTCCTAATAAAAGTGAAATCCTACAGTTGCCCTCTTTTCAAAAACATCAATTTGAGAAATCCTTACAGATTTATCTCATGAAGGAAAATCAAAAAGCTTTATATCTTCTGTCTCTCATTCAGCTGAATGTCAGACGCACTCATCAGCATCTCCCCAAAGACCTCATTATCCTCTTAATTTCCAATTATTTCAAAGACAAATGAGTACACCTGACATCCCATGCAACCTCCATCAGTGATGAACAGAGAAGACTGAGCCATCCTTACCTCCCTCTCCGGGGATAAATAGAATGATGATCACACACACACACACACACACGCACGGTCTAGTACAGCTATCTTTATGGGGACCTTGCATTGACTTCCATTATTTT
>JARVJO010000330.1:15576656-15587044 GCA_031762555.1 Cynodonichthys magdalenae
TGATTTGCAAGTCATTGTATTCTGTTTTTATTTACGATTTACACAACGTGCCAACTTTTCTGGTTTTGGGTTTTGTAGAAACGTAATAGAGTGCTGTGTGAAATGAAGACACAGATTGTCATGTAAAGCACTTTGAGTATCCTGGTTGGATAGAAAGGCGCTAGATGAGTACAGTCCATTTACCATTTGGTTGTGGCTCTGAATTTTCTTAAACTTATTTTAAAATGTTGCAATCATCTGCTGTCTATATGATTTGAGTCTTTTGACCCATTTTTGATTACATATAAATATATTTGGAGATTTGTCTGGGATCTGAACCCGGTGAGACCTCTTGCCCAAATAGGTTATGGTGCTTGCCTGCATAAAGGATGGCTTCAAAAACTCATGGCGTAAGGCAGTGGTTCTCAATTCCAGTCCTCGTGACCCACTACCCTGCATGTTTTAGTTGTTTCCCTGCTGTGGCAGACCTGATTTAAATGAACGAGTGATTGACAGGCTTCTGCAGAACTTAAAGACATGCCGAAGAGCAGGGAAACAACTAAAACATGCAGGGTAGTGGGTAACGAGGACCGGAATTGAGAACCACTGGCATAAGGATACCAGACGGTTGTGACGTTTTAAAATAAATTTAATGGGAATAATATTTTCAAACCACAACTCTCCAAAAATAGAAAGAAGGAAACCTTAAATAAAACAAACAAAACAGAAAAAAACTCAAATCATCCGTTTCAAGTTGCCCCTCTTAACCAAAATCAAGAACAGGACTGATCTACAAAACAACATGGTGTCAGGCCGGCATTGGTAGGAAGGAAGGGGCGGAGCTTGTTTCTGCTGGTTTTATATAGTCAAACAATTACATATTGAAAGATGAAACATATTAAAAACAGACTAACACATTCATTAACTTTAGCAAATATTTGTCACAGTTGTATGAGGTTAGACCCAGGAATGCATACAGAGCATGAGGGGCTTCAAAAAGTAAACTTTATTTTATGACAAAAAGAAAAAAGTTGTTTAAGCAGCTTTAAAAAATGAGGAGCAGACTCTGGGAAGGAGACAAGGAGACCGAACGTTGTGTAAGAACACAAATTGCTCAACTGATGAGTGAGAAATGGAATCAAAAGGTTGGGGCTAATGAGAATGGAGAACAGGTGAGGCAGAAACCCAGGTTTGAACCCAGGCAGTATCTTGCAAATCAAAAATGCCAGAACTATGGAAAAGTTCTAGGCGAAGGGGCTTGAGGCACCGAGGAAACCAGGGGAACAAACACAAGTGGGACAAACAGAAAAGAACTCAATGATTGGGTTGATTGACCAACATCCCTTTCCAAATACTAGTTTGAATTGAAACAAAATCAATATTTGGTTCTCTTAGAATCATTGGTAATTAGGAAGAACTAATGAACACACATCTTTTAAACAGGAGAGACAAAATATACAGAGACGACAAACTTTTGTCAAGTCTTCACAGGCGAAATCCCTCTTCATATCCTGTCCTGTCCTCGTGTTTCTGTTTGTCACTAAAAGCCAATGTGTATACCTTTCTTTTCCAAAGAATGCCTAATGCACATTGCCCGTGATCTAATTACATGAGCATTATGATGTTAGATTCAGGACAAGCCCAGCATCATGTTTCTTTCTGTAATCTGCCTCAATTAGGGAAACGTGATCGTAGGGCAGTCCTCTAATCAAATAAACAATCAATATTCAGTGGATTGTGACTGAGAGTTAAGAAACCCCCCTTTAGTTCAGTTTTTCTCAGTGAGCAACAATTTTACAGCTTTTTCTTTATGTTGGTTAAAAAACAGAAAAATGCTGCAGCACAGTAAAGCAGCTTTTTTGACACAGACATGAATAGGACATTGATATTTATTATAAAGTGAATAGGACGTGTAAAACAGAAGTACATTTTGGATGTTTTTGTGAACGAAGCTGTTGGGACTCCACCAATTTCTTAACAAATTTTCCCAAGAAGAGTATAATGTATTTTTCATTATCAAATGTCATACCTTGGACAGATTGCCAGTCCATCATAAGGCCACACAAAGACAATAAAAAACAGACCCCTGCTTGCCCTCACACCTTGTCACCATTTAGAATCATCAGTTAACTAATGTGGATATTTGTGCTTCTTGTCGAGACTGCAACTGACTCATCCACAGCCTGAGATCGGCAGCCTTTTGTTGTGGAACAATAAATCTGCTGAAAACCCGAAAAAGTTATTTTTAAACTGTGGGAAGGGACGGACGAGGTATGGGGTAACATGCAAACACTACGCAGCTGGGAATCAAACCCAGAACCTAGCAAAAATTTCTAACTAAGTGCACCACCATGCAGCCTATATTTTATAGTATTTTATATTGTTGCAAACTAACTAGAGACAACCTGCATCCAGAAACTAAGACCTTGTTTACATGAGACTGGAAATAAACAACAACAATAAATCAGACGTTTACATGGAACTGCTGCAGTAACGTGCCAGGCAGGGTTGCCAGATGGCACATGGTAAACTGTTGTACTGTCCCATTAAGATTATTTTATTTTGAACCAAACCATCATATAGGCTGAGTGAGAGTATTGTAAGATGAGGTGTGTGTTGTATTTCAAAATGTGCATAAAAAAGGGGCAACCCTAATATATAATAAGCGTCTGCATGATCACAGTTAAATCCGAACCTAGTGAATAAATTAATGTTCCTTCACACCTAGGGTGTTTTTTGGTTTTGCTCCTACATGCTGCACAGGGTGTGACACAAAAACACTCTGCTGCCTGTAATTTATTGCAGTTGTTGTTCATTTTAGAAGAAACTTTTTGCTGTAGTTGCCTGTATGTGGGATGTGTGTGCATGCACCCATTCACACCTACTGAGTACTTCACACCTCCGTAGGGGATGTTACTGAAAAGTTCCACTCTGACCCGGTTTCAAAATGTGCCGGTGTCAAAGACTCCAATCTCCAGTGACATATAAACAAGTGGGTGGATTGCAACAAAAATGTTGTGGATTCAATGATAACTAGCTCTGTGTACACGGCCCCTAAACTAGACTACAGAACATTTACAGAACTGAGAGATGATTTCTCCTTGGAGTAGCTGGAGTCTCCCTTAGAAACAGAGTGAGATGTTCAGTTAGAGAGACTTGGAGAACCGCTGCTCCTCTACGTCAAAAGAAGCCAGTTGAGGTGGTTTGGGCGTCTGGTAAAGATGTTCTCTAGATTCCTCCTAAGGGAGGAGTTGTCCAACTTGGAGAAGACCCTGGGGAAGACCCAGGACACACTGGAGAGACTTTCATGTCTTTCAGCTGGCCTGGGAATACTTTGTAATCCTCCCAGAAAAGCTGGCAGAGGTTGCTGGGGAAAGAGAGGTCTGGGCCTCTCTGCTCAAGCTGCTGCCCACGCGACTCGACTCTGGAACAAGCACACAAATCGACAATAGATAGATGAATGTATGGATGAGAGATGATTGCAATAAAACTCAGAAATGTATTCACTAAATATGTTAACACCATTAGCACAAAGGTGACTCGGCCCTTTTGCATTAACCTACACAATCACTTGAAGTTCTTGCCTCCTGTGTGGCCAACAATTGAATGGATAATGCTCTGACTTCACCACAACATGGCAATAAATTAGCTTTTCTGTAAGCTTCTATTAATCTGGCACAAAGGTCTCTTTTGTTGTGCTCAATAATGCAGTCTTATGGAGTCCATTAGGCCTGTGTGTGGATGAATGTCACTGTTCATTTTTATGTGTCAAAGATGTTGATGTGCGACCCGCCCAGCAGTCAGTGTCATGGTTATCACGTTTGCATTAATTATGAAACAAAGAAAGCTTTGTCAGGCCTCTGGTTTTGTTAACAGGCCCACTGGTGATTCTGGGTTGGGCTTTGTTGGCTCTGGAGCAGAAGTCACGACCTCAGGGTTGCTGCTCTGAGACCAGCTTCAGCCCTTTTAGGTTTTTTTCTTTTACACGCAGCACTTAAGGAAACAAACTGATTGCATGGTGTGATTTATGCTCTTTCATAACTAAATCTGATAGCGCAGTTTGATTGTCGCAGACATGCAACAAATAAAGATGTATCCTGTTTCGACATGCTGCATTTGAATTGACAGACAACGAAGCAGCTGCTGAATGACGTTCTGGCTGGTTCAAAGTGTTTAAATACCGCATCTGTGTAGGATACTTCTGTGGGCGGCATCGACGGCGTCTGTGTATCCCCATCAGCTTGAACTCTAATAAAAAGCGGAGCCTGCAGTCAGTGGAGATTGTGCGAATCCAGAAAGTCCCACACCACAGCTATTTCACACCCACATACTTCTTCTAATCTTATCGCTCTGCTGGCTCGGAGGCCTTAAAGTGTACGGACTGTGTGTTCTCAGAACGTGGGGCAACCATATTTATGTTTTAGTTTGACGGTGTTATTGTCTGATTTTTATTTTTTGCATTAAAAGTCGCAAAGATAAATATGATACAGGTTGTCCTTCAGGTCACTTTCTTGTATAATTTTTGTGCTTGTGAACAACCGTGAACACCGGTGTTTAAGAGAGAATGTGCTTCGCTACCTTAATGTGGCTTGTCCTCCAAGCTCTATGTAGTTTTTGGCTCTGAGATTAATCACAATCCAGACTTCCTTTGAGAGAAAAAAAGAAAAGAAAAACTTCAAAAATTACTAAGAAAAAAACCCTCAACAGATGAAAGAAAGAAAGGGGGTAAAATCCCTCTTCTGTCTCATGGGAATCACTCTCACCACTCTTACAAAATCAAATGATTGGGAGGTCTGTTCTGAGCCAGACTTTCAGACTTTACAGTGCGCAGCCTTAAAAGTTTGCCATTCTGATGATCTTCAGCCTTCATAGTCTGCTGTCATTTTATGGAAGTTTGATGCGTAAACGATCTGACTCAGTGATGTTGCTTTCTGTTCAAATAGGAATATCATGTTTGGAAAGTTACCATCTTCGTACCACACACATATAAAACCATCAGAAAATGCTTTGGTTAAAATGGAAGTTCAGAGCTTAGAACTACTGCATTGTTCAAACAGGGCAGGGAAAAGGGGAAATAATGTTGAACTAGATGGAATTGTTTTTTAAAAATAAGGAAGGCACCATTAAAATAAGTATTTAGTTATGGTTTACAAGTTTCATCAACAACTAAGTTTACGTGTTATTAAACCAAAAATAAATTTACATAGTTTTGAATAACAAACTAAAGGAAATTATCTACTGATAAAACTTTTTAAAACATAAAGATGATCACAATAAAAAGCTCAATTAGCTGTAGTGACTAAGCTGAGTTTAGTCACTACAGAAACTGGTTTCTACCAGTAAAACTTTGGGGCCTGCCCTCAGAAACTTACAAACTTGTTCAACCGTCACAAGACAGAAACACAAACTTTTTACCAGACCTGGCAGTAAACTAGTTTAACATTTTAAAACAGCATGAAAGAAGCCAAGGTCAAACATTTCACCTAGAAAAGATGCCCATGAAACCTGCTCAGACTAAATCACATCAGCCCTAGAGATGTGATGTTCGCAAATGAACTAAATCTTTTGAATGGCTCTTTAAAACGAACAATGGGAACTTGGGACTTGATGTTAATCAAAATGATGCCCAGCATCCTGATGTAAGATGTTGCTCTCTTCTTCCATCAACTGAAGAACCTCCATCTCTGTAATTCTTGTATTGTTTCAAGTGAAGCTATAAGCTTTTTGCAGCATTTCATCCATTTGTATACACAACAACAATCGTTTTCTCTGAAACCAAAGCTTTTTGCATCATGTGTCTAAAATCTTCTGACATTAGTGTGAAATCACACATGGGCGGCTGCAGTCAATAGTTTTTCTGCTCTTGTGTCGGTAACAATGGGGGATAGCAGATTAATGTTTACTTACTCTTTACAACAAGTAGAAGTGACCCAACTTCATGTTTGGTTCAAACCAAGGATTGTGAATTCACCATTTTGGATGCGTCTCTTTTCATACTCCAAACTGAAGTGTCTGCCCAGATCTGTGTGTCATTAAAATACAAAAATCACAGCACCAGCTGGTGCCCTTGCATGGAAACTACAACGGGTTTAACCAACTCCACTACTGAGTAATTGTGTAACTTTTAGACAATCAACATTGGAAAAATGCTAATTTCCAGAAATGGGTAATGTGTGTTTCTGCTGTGAGGGGAGTGACTTTCTAGAGAGAAATAATAGGGTTTCTTTTTTAGTATAAAATGTCCTTGCAAAAAAAGCTTTTCTCTCTGGTACATCAAAGACAGCAAATTTCTTAACATCTTGCATAGTATGCATCCAGGTTAAGGTATTAATGATTTATTACCTCTCTACTAAAACCACACTTCAGAATATCTCATCTATCCCTTTAAGAACTTAAGCACATTGATAGGAAGGCCATTTCCCCCCTTATAAAGGCCTTAGATTTACAGCGCTGCACTGTCATAGCACTATAGTTTTCCTGGGCTTTTAATTGCAGATGAAATATATGTCTTTTGACCTCATGCAGATTTAATGGAGTGAGCTGTGGAGCATAAAACTCGCTGACACACAGCTTTTTCCAAGTCTGCTAAAAGCCCCTGAACAAGGGCAACCTTTTATTTTTACTTATAGATAACCCATCTACCACCCAGCTGCAGATGACTCAGTCAGTAACGCAGCACACAGACACCTGGAGGTTAAATATAGGATAAAGTTTTCTCTTTTCCCACATGGCTTGAGTGGGGGTGGAAGGCAGGGGATTTTTGACCCCCTGCTTCTGGGTTTCTGCGCTGAGTCACAGTTGGATGGGGAGGGTGGGTGGGATTGTGCCTCGGAGGGTTACCAGACTGTAGCTTTTTGCTCCGTCCTCTACGCCCACATAATCCCAGGACTTGTTTTTTTCTGTAGCCCCTGAAAACACAGAGATCCCTCAGGGGACTGTGAAAGTAATTCATCAGCAGCACAAACAGAAGGTAGGATGGATAAAAAAAGGAAAGAGACACCGTCACACACCACACATACAAAACAATGGCTGTCTCAGAATGATAGAGAGCAAGGAAATATTGAATTGGGAGAGAAAGTGTTGTGTTGTAAGACATGTCAGGGCTGTGAATTTATAGCATGTTGGTCAAAAAATACTTTGAGGGGTTGATATTCAGAAACAGTTCAGATGATGAACCCCTAAGTTCTTTTTTTACAGTCTTGACAAATCTTTTGTCCTCCACTTTATATTTTTAAGCACAAACAACACAATATGTGTTCAAATATGTGTACCTGTCAGGACTGGATGACGAATGAAAAAAACAGTTTATTTGAGAAAGACTTTCAGAAAGTCTGGAGAACAAATGATCATGACCACTTTAAAAGATAATAGAAATGTCTGGGCTTCTCAGAAGAAAAATATAAAAAATAAAAAGTCTCCAAATATAGCTCGGAACTGTACCTTGTATTTTATAGCTCATACAGCTCATATCAAAACAGGTGGATATTTCAAGAACTACATTTTCACAAAATACTAAGTACAAGACAGCAAAGAACTCTGAGATTTAAAAAATTTGGACGTAGAGGTTTATGGGATTTAAAGTATTTGATCCATTCTGACAACACATATGGTTTGGAAATTTCTGGATTATTAGCTCCTTGCACCTGTTTGCTTCCCTTTAAGTGTCACAATCTTGGGATTTCACAGACAGTTGAGAGACGTTCTTTCCCTTTGTTTTTCCTCCTCAGATGCAGACACACACACAGGCGTTGCTTTTTCACCAAGACTAAGAAGAACAAGCAAAGGGGAGAAGCGCAGCAGGTTGGCAAACATGCACTCAAGAGGGTGGGCCGTGACATGTCTCATGGTAAGTCATGTCATTGTGTAAGGCTGTATGTAGTGACATATAGGCCATATCACATAACTAACTGTTCAAAACTGAACAACTCTTTAAACCAGGGGTGTCCAACTCATTTTTACTGAGGGCTGCATGAGCATTACTTCAAAGAGCCAGTAACTTCGACTAAACACAAAATATCACACTCCTCGTCTCATTGCCACTGCTGAGCACCTTTAACGAACAATGACTGAGCTCTACATTGTATTTGGTGCATAGAAACAGCATTTTGATACGTCCTGACACCTACTGTGTTCCACTGACTAAATGTGAAATAAATAATACAGAAATACCAAAAGTAAGTTTTACTCACTGTTAAGTTGTGGTGAGTCGCCCACACACAAGAATTCTGAACTATCCCACTTTCTGACAGGGAATTCCCACCGGAGGAGGTGTTCCAATTTAAATTTACGTCTTGTTAATCGCAAATTCCCACTTCCCAGTACAACTGGGCCACAGCAAAAGCGCAGCGACATTGTGATTTTATGCTGCAAATTACCAGTTACCTTTGAACCCTGGGCACCTCCACCTAGTGGTGTAATGTCATTCTTTTGCAGATAAAATAATCTGCATTATAGGAGATGTAGTTAATCGTCAATGGTGGCTTTAAAGCAGCTTATTTTAAGACATCTTTGAAACTTTCAAAGAACTGTAAAGCTTATCTTTAACTTCCTGTTGTATTTGCCACTGTTTCATTCAGGTGTTTTCACCTCTTCACACACACCTGCTCTGCATCAGCTAATGTACCCAGCTGTTCACACTCAGTAATCACTCCTCCCAGAGTAGGCTGCTACTGTTACCTGTCTTCAGTGCCTGCTCATTGTTTCTGTCTTTAGAACTCTGAATGTGTGCATAGCTTCTTCTTAGTGAATGTGGATTGTTCATTTTTTGGTGAAATGACCCAATGATAACAGAATACAGCTGACCCCATCTGCAGGGGAAGAGGCAACTCTGTGTGTGAATACATGTATGGTCTATAGAGGGAGCTTTGAGCTGTACAGTACAGGTTTCTTTCCTCTCTATAGTATATGTATGCATGTGTTTTATTAGGAGTGTGTGTGTGACGGATATTGATTCTCAGCTGTCTTGGGTGTCTGACATCATGGTTTCCAAAAGGTTTACATGCTCTCAGACACAGACAGTAGAAACAGTGGGAGCTCTTTTACAAAGACGGACATTTACATGCTGTCAAAAAAATATACCTTAATATAAATTAGGAGTGGTTAACAACAAATGGATGTCAGATTTTCTGCAGATTCTAAATTATGCTAATCCTCCAGCTCGATCCTTAGTTTTAAAACAGAGAGCTCATGGGATGTTTTGACCCAAGGGCAGCAGGAGGTTTAAACAAAGAGTTTGATATTTCAGCGATCCAGTCACAATGATATGTGACACAAAGAGAGACATTGATTAGAAGGTTGCAGATTCAAAACCTTGCCTTTCTGTATAAAGTTTGCATGTTCTGTCGGGGTACTCTGGACAGGGGTAGAGCCAGAGGGGTGGCTGGGGAGGCAAGTGCCACTTCTGGCACCTGATTGGTCACCCCAGGTTCCACCCATAGATGATTGACAAGTGGGTAAGGATCTTGGATTTTGTATTTGTATTTAGGTTTTGTAAAAGATTGTTCTCTGATACTACTGTACTACACACACACACACACACACACACACATATATACATATACATATAAATTAGGGGTGCAACAATACATGTATCTGTATCGAACCGTTCAATACAGTGCTTTAGGTTCAATACACCCTTGTACTGAACAATACAGATTTTTAAAATTTATTTTATCAACTTGTCTTCTGAAGATGCTCTGTGTTGAAGGATCAGTGAATCTGTGTTCGACTACTCCACCTAGGCTGCATTGTTGAGTGCTGACCCACTGAGAAACTTGTTGTTTCAGCAACATTTCATTCAAAAACTGTAGTTTTGAGGTTAAACAAATGTTCAAAATTAATTCCAATAAATACAAGTTAAGAAAGGCATGAAAATTGCATTTTTTTGTATCGAAAAAATATAGAACCGTGAGACTAATGTATCGAACCGAACCAAACCGAACCAAACCGAACCGTGACTTTTCTGTATCGTTGCACCCCTAATATATATATATATATATATGTTTAAAAATGGTACAGTTCTTTGTAAAATTAGCATTAACAGTAGTGGTTAGCTTAATTTGAGATAAACATTGACAGTGGGCATGTCATCATTCTTAGATACTCTACACCAAATTTCATCTCAGGTCTTAAAATGGTTTAATTATAGCCTTTTAAAGTTAGCTGTGGTGACCATCTTGAATTTTGAATTAGTTATTTTCAGCTATTTCTTCACTAATCTTCAGCTTTGTATGTCAATAAATGGCTGAATAATAAGTTGTAACTAGCATTTAGCTTGATTTTGGTCATTCTAAAGGCTCCCACATACCCAGGCGTACTGTGTGCGGTCCGTGAATATTGTCCGCGGACGTTTGTGACTTTATACTCGAGCGTACTGACCGCCTGACAAATTCTTTAATTTCTCGCATTTT
>JARVJO010000330.1:15587144-15601241 GCA_031762555.1 Cynodonichthys magdalenae
AAACACATAATACTGCATTCCCTATACTCTTGCTGAGTTCTTGTCAGGGCTTGAAGTTCATCCAGTTTGTTAGCTAACATTCTCACGCTGTCCATTAGAATTGATGGAAGAGATGGTTTGAACTTCCTCTCGCCTCTTTGCGCCTACTCTGCATCCATGATGGCTCCTTTTCAACTCCTCTGGGATTTTTGGCTTCAGTTGTGGTGTTACTTTAGATTTTGCTATATTAATCAGCTGCTCCCTGTTGTAAACCACCCTGTTTCTATGGTTACGCATCATAACAAAGGGCAAAGTATATAAAAAAGCATTGGCAAAAAGCAATTCAGCTGCACAGCACCCAAAACGAAAGGATGTCCAAAAAAGCAACTTTTCCCCGGAAAGGCAGGAATCAACGCCCAAAAAGAAAAGAAAATTTCAATGAAAGTAACAGAGCTACTCAAACGTGCTGCCACCCTGAGCGGTGCAATTCTAAAATTATCTTAATTAATTAATCTAAATGATATTATTATAACTCTATATTATTAGAATTATTGATATATTTTTAAATATATAAAATAAAAAAACTGTTGAGCAATAAAACGTTGTAGATTCAAATGTCAACATTTTTCTTGAAAAAAATTAATATACCCGTTCATTCTAGACAAAAAATTTTTATTGAGGTGGATCGTGGATGTCAGAGCATAAATCTCTGTTTGCATGAGTGGGAAAATGACGTAATTTAAAAATAAAATATGTTTACAATATCTGAAATACTAATGGTGCATAAGCAAAGAAAAAACATTCTGGAGAACAATGGTTCTATTCAAATTATAGATATTTGCTTTGCAAAGTTGGAGTATTATTTGAGCCATTGGCCTGCCATAACTGTGGTCATTTTACTGTTTGGGAGCATCCTTATCAAACGAATCGTTCCAGTACAATAGTCCTCATATATTATACTATAATAAAAACATTTTTGTTCGATTTTCTTCCAGGTATTTATATTAAAAAAACGTCAATTTTCACTGTAAATCAATAACTTGGCTTTTGTAAACTACTTGGCGGGATGCGGAGCTCCGCCCACAAGGGGTTCATTTGTACACGCGCTGGTGCTGCGCAGCAACTGCGCAGGTGCTGACTGTTAACGATGTAGCTTGGTGTCGTAACTGCGTATTTATGCCGTTTACATGGTATGAAGATCTGCGCTGTAGATATCGAAAGCACACGAACCGTTTTTGTGAAAGGAAACAAAGCCATCTTATTCTTAATATGAAAAACAGGCTCTGAACGCATCTTTGCCCTGTTTTAGTGAATGTTGATCGCTTTTGTTTTCAGAGGGTGAACTATAAAAATAATGATATTCTGCGATTAAAGGATGAAGCGGTTCAGCCACGAGGGCTTTGATGACCATCACTGTGTTCAGCGCGTTTTAGGTTGTAGGCTCGTGTCGCCTCAGGTGTGTTTTATGCTGTAAGAGGAGAAACAAGAGGAAAAGCGGCGTCTTTAACGGGGTTTGGTTACAGTCAGAGGATGGTGGCAGAGATGGCGAGCTTCGGGGCGGCTTGTCATCGGGAAGACGGGTGAGTTTTTAAACATTAAAACAGATAAACGTGAGCGGTTTTTTGCCGAGGGGATGCAGCGCCACAGGAAGTGCTGCATCTTTCTTGTTTTTGTCGAGTTTGCGCTCGTCTGTTAGTGTGTTTTAGAGAAAACATATACAGCTCGTTTATATTCAAAGCTTCCTCATTTTGAAAGCGTAAAACCCTGGAAGGTAAACGAAGCCGAAAACTGGTTGGTGTTGTCTCTGGGCTGCACGATATGTTGTGTTGTTAAACTGCTAGGACTCACAATAAAATGAGTCATCATGTCTTCTGAAGAGAAAGTTGTAGAGACGCCGAAGTTGGAATCCGACTTGACTCTGCCATAAAGGACTGGTTTTCTTTGTCTCCAGATCAGTTGTAGTTCTAAAGCTACAACCTACAAACTTTTTAAACCCAAATAATGCATTTTTGATAAAGCCAGATTCGTTAAAACACAGTTTTTTATTTGTGAACCCTGTGAGAATTCAAGGAAGATTCATTTACCTTTCAAGTGGTGCCACATTTGTAAGGAACATGCATTTGTACAAAGAGTAGTAAAACATGGTGTCATCATCTAAAGAAATCAATATATTGTATCGTGATAAAACCGGCGCACATGTAAAATTGCCAAACCTTCTCTTTAGCTATTGACTCCTGTTTTGACCTTCTGTACCCACAGCTGCTGCCAGTCAGATGCCCCGTATAAGACTTATTGCCAAGAACACAAGCACAAATTTCCTTGCTTTAGTGTGCTAAGTTCAGTTTATAAAGTCGACTGTATTTTACACAAACTTTTACCAGTAAAACAAAGTTTTGCAAATCACAAACCGTAATTTAAAGGCAAAGTAGTTGTCAAAATGCTAAATTTCCACAGTTTTTGATTTGAAATTTTTTGGGTGAGGAATATTGGCTGTTTTTTAATGCAATTTTTACAAAAACCCTGATGATTTTGTAACATTAATCCCCAAACAATCTTAACAATGTAGAAATTGTGTTAGAAGCAATGCCAATAAAAACTTGTATATTTTGGCACTAATGTTTTTAAAGAATCTGGTTTTACTGTAGTACAATGCGGTCCGGATTTAAATTGTCTGAAGTATTATATTTTTGGAACAGGACCAACACTAATTTGGCAGAGAGGCTAAAAACAAATTGCTAAATTGGCCTTTCTCAAAAGTTTCACTAAAAATTCAGTGGAATAGCTTTTTACTAACCTGCCCGGGTTTAAATCCATAGCCAACTTCAGAAACATAAAAACTGTCAGGAACTTTAATAAAATTCTCTTTGGTCAATACTTAACATACTGTTTACAGTTTGACACTATTTATCATTATATAAAAACAACATATGCATTTTACTTTACTTTTCAAGGTATTTTGTTAAAAACACCCTGCCCATCAGTCACATCCTTTGACATTGTTGATCCACAGACTGGTAAAGTGATACTGATGACTCACTCTCCTCAGAGATAAAACACAATATGCTACTCAGGTTAAATGGAAAATTCCCCTTCTAGGATAAATAAAAGGCTTGAATACATACACACATAGAATAACTTGAATAACAACTTACAAATAATAATCCTATAAAATGAAAAGCAAGTGTCAGGAAGGAGGGAGGTGAAATTAACTGAACCAAGTCCATGATTTTTATGGTTACAGCCTAACTGACACTTTCTTTTATCACACACACAGATGTGTCCCGTCTTTGCTGCGTGTTGATGGGAAGTTGTAGCAAAGATGAAAATGTTGTGGCCCTTATCTGTCTGTAGAAACTGACCAAAAACTCTTAGAGAGAACCAAACAAGAGCGAAGTGTCTGAGAGCCAAAGCAAAGCTAAATGCGAGTGAGAAACTTGGATAGCTAAAGGAACAAAATAGTAGCTAAAAGTAATAGTAGCTAAAGCTAATAGTATCTAAAAATAAAAAACAGAAATAAATTGAGTAAGTTTGCTGGGTCAGATATCTAAGGGAACGATGTTTTAGAAGAAAATTTTGACATTTCAATGCATTTTTGTGGGCAAAACATTTTTAAATTTAAAAAGCTGTAACCCATAAAGTGGTATTATTACCTATTTCCTGAATGAGCTGAATGTTGATATATGAATGGCTACAATAGCTCAAAATATGAAGAGGAAGTTGGACTGCAAAAACTTAAGGAAAAATAATAATAAAAAATAAAAGATAACTTCATTTATACAATAAACCTAATCTGGATCTGTTCTATCCACACATTTATCCATTCATACATACAGTTTGTCCAGTTTGAATGTCTATAAACACATTTCTGGAACCTCACAGCCAGTTTCTGCTGACAGGAAGTGCTGATTACCATGGCAACTAACGAGCTCTGCTCAGTTGTGGTGTTGCTGTTTGGCAGAGGAGTGAGTGAGCTGACCTTGAGGAAGAGAAAGAAACATTTGCTGCACAGCTGTTTGAAAACAAAGGAAACCGCAGCTCCTCCTTGGGACCAATAGATAAAATATCACAGTTTTACAATCCTCACTTCCTGACTCAACATTATTATTTTACCATTTTACAACCGAGGGAGACAAACAGGAAACGACCCAGATGACCTAGTTTTCCCCGCCTCCTGGTGGTGAACTGGTTCTTCTAGTGTGGTTTGTGTTCCATATTTTCCCTCTCGTAGAGCTCAGACATGTTGCCTCTTGTCGAAGCTAAGAATCCGTAAACAAACGCCGTAACAGGCAGCATGTTCTTCTGTCGTTCTTTATATTACGATGATTGAAAGAAGTGTCTGTGCAAAGCTGATCCCCCCTTTTTGTAAGGTGTTTCCCATTACCTTTATCATTTGTTTAGACTCTTGTGAAAAATATAAAAATAAATGTTTGGGCTGGAGCGTGCATCTATCTTCCCACAGAATGGTAATGAGAGTCACACACACTTCCTGTTTTTTGAGGAAGTGTTTTTTTACTACAAGATCTTGCAGCTGCAGAACAATAAACACTCATTTGTACATTTTTTTTTTCAGTTGAACTTGCGTTTGATTTCCTCTTCTGTTTTACAGAGACGGAGATGTTCCCACACTGGAAAGCAAAGGTATACTCCTTCATCTCTGTGCACATCAGATCACTCCTCACTTTTTATGCTGTTTGTTCAAAGCTGTTTTTGCTAATCTTGTAAATCTATTTTACTTTCTTTTTCAATATTTTTTTCTAAAACCACTCATGCACAATTGCAGTTTGTGTTTCCATTTTTGTTAACTGAGCCGTTTTACCACTGAGCTGCAGCAGTCCTGTCAAGCCAACATTACGCAGCTGTTTTTAGCTGAGACGCTGCACTTCCTGGTTGTTTCATCTCTCCTCATTGGCTTTTCAGTTCCATGGGTAAACCACTTTAACAAAACAATGAAGTGCCTCTGAACCTTTACTGCAGGGATGGGCAACTTGGATGATGGAAGGGGCCACAATGTTGTGTCGACACTACCAGGGGCCCACTTAGTTCTGCACACAACCTATTAAAAAATATATATGTTTAATAAACCAGCATACAGTATAGTACCTTTAAAATATTTCATTCTCAATTGCATGTGTAACAGTTTTACTCTTGTTTTGTAAATATGAATACAACAAAAAATAAACACTGTAGTGAGCAGAAGTGCAACAGTACAAGATGCCTTGAGCGCAGACTCCTGCCTGGTTCTGGTAAAAAGTATGTTGTTTATGTACTTGTGACATCAGTAAACTCCTCATATTTAGCTTTGTGCAACGTGCTTCTAATAAAATCTTTCATGGCATCTCTAAGCAGACTAAACACAGGTTTGCCATGTAATTCTAAGAGCTGCTTTGAGTGTTTTATTTTTTTTACAAAAGAAAAGTTGGGGTGGGGTGTTCAGTGGCAGGCTGCCAGTTGCCCTTCCCTTGTTTACTGACTACTTCTTGGTTGTTTTAGTCGTATCTCTTCTTGTGTCTTTGGAACTAAACCCACCTGTTGCACAATGACCAGAGGAAATCGGCACAATCTCTGATCTGGGCTTCTGATCTGTAGAAAAATTTTGAACATCCCACCTGTTGTAGATACCATTTGTCCTCAGTTTGGGTAATTGAGTGTAATCATTTACCCCCATTTGCTGCACCATGGCTGTACACCAGCAGATGGCAGCAAACACCCAGGTCTGTTCCAAGTCTCTGAAGCAATCCACAGACCTGCAGGGCGTCCGTCTGCTCTCCACGTCGTTTGTCAGTCTGAGAAAGAAGCAGCTCTTTCAGGCCGCAGAAGAGCGACTCCTGGCAGGCTCAGCTGGGCGTCGGCAGCGGCACAGGAAGAGGCTCGGGAGGCAAATGAGGAGAGGATTGAGGGTGGGGGGTAGAGGGGCTCAGAGAGAGGTGGAGGGGAGAGATGGATGAAGATGGGGCTGCGGGGTGGGGGTGTAGAGAGAGGTGGAGGAGAGAGATGGATGGATGAAGATGGCGCTGCGAGAGAAGCAGTGATGACAGCGTCTGCTTGTGGGCAGCGTGTGGGCGGTCACTGCTCCTCTGGAGCCATCAGTAAAAACATGGCAGCATGTTGACACTCTGCACTTCCTACAGCTGTCTTCTCACGGCAGTGAAGGATGAACGCATTTTAAATAAATAGTGACCGTTTAAGTTAAACATACTTAGGGCTTTTTGGTGACTAATACTAATGAATATTTTTTAAAGAACACTAAGGTAACTGGGGCGGCACCTGCTGTAATTCTGTACTTCTTTTTCACTTATCTTCTCTCGACTTTAAGCTGTTGTTACTGTTCTTATGTAAGGAAATGAAGTCACGCTGTGACTTGTGATGACGAGTTTGGCAATTGAGGTTTGTTTTTTGTTTATTGAGGTCTGTTGTTTTTACTAGACCTCTGTGCATGAGAAAGGAAAGAAGAAAGAGGTCAACTTGTATTTTGTTCTGTCTCTGCTGTGGAGTTGATTAGTTAGATTTTTTCTTCTTGATATACAGGTAAAAAATATTAAATAAATGAATGGTTTTAGCAAATTCTTAAAATTGCATAAATGGTTAACACCATACCATAAAATGCCAAGGACAAGACAAACTCTCAGAGGGGATCGAGCATTTTCAGTTCCTGCTCTGAAGCTCTGGAATGAGCTCCCCCTACAGGCAGGCCTCCTCATTGCCTGTTTTTAAAACAAATCTTGAAACTTATTTTTATTCACTGGCTTTTAACCAAGCCTGAGACCTTGATCTGTTTTAGCTGTTTTTTTGCCTTTTTTTTTTTTCTGTGTTTTTAGTGTTGATTTGTTTTGTATTTGGCCCCTCATGCACAGCACTTTGTTTCAGCTGCCGCTGTTTTAAAGCACTTTATAAATAAAGTTGATTATATTTGATTTTATTTGAATTCTAAAATATATAAATCCCCCACTACCTGCAAATACAATAAAACAGAAATGCATTTTGACATTTATTTGCTGCACATTTCAACGACGTTGCATCATATTTACAGGACAAATTGTCTTCACCTTAAATCTGTGGCTGTTTGTTTACAGATAACCTGTCAGAAAACGACAGCAGCGGCTCAGGTGAGCACAAGTGTCACATCGGTTTTCAGATTGAAACTTGGGAGGCCTTAATCCTCTGCCTCATCTTTCATCAAATATTTCGATTTGTCGAGCAGAAAATTCTGGGACGTCCACCGAGGACAGCTCTGAGGGGGAGGAGGATGAGAATGAAGAGGAGGACGAGACCGGTGAGAGACGCACTCTGAACCTCTTGATCGTATGAAACCTTTTAGATGTGATCAGAAATTAAGTTTTTGTTTTTATTTTTATTTTTAGCACTTTCTGAAAGTTTACCAAGTCAGTCAAAGATAGAAGCGTCACTGTTGAGGTTTAAATCAGGCTTGCTGTTTCCTCTTATTTTTCAGATTGTAAAGAAATAAAGACTATAAACTTTTTGTTTTTATTATTTAATCTCTGATTTTCTTTCCTTTTGAGTCTTATTAAACGCAGCAGCCTCCAGTATTTATTTTCACGGAAAGTCATAACTTTTTACTCAACAAACTGAATTTCTCTACTAATTAAAGTTTCAGTAGCTTAAATTAAGTATGCTTGTGACAAAATGTTACAATTTTTATTTTATTTTTTGTCTTTATTCTCTCATGTTTATAACTTTCAGCAGACGGCTACGCTGGAGGTGACGCAGAGGAGGAAGGTAAGACTACATCTACTGAAATTAAACTGAAGTTTCATGAAAAGGAGGATTTTTACCAAACGTAAAGGAGGACATCAGAATTATTGATCACAGGATTCTGTCTCTGCGGTTTGTGGTCGATGACGTCATCCTCAGCGTCATTTAAAATGACTTTTAATTAGGGTGAGAAGTTCAGTTAACTGGGAGAGACGCTGCTCCTCCACGCCGAGTTGAACTAGTTGAGGTGGTTCTGGCATCTGGTACGGAGGATTTCCCAGGCAACTGGGTGGAGACCCCAGGAAAGACCCACGACACGCTGGAAGGACTATGGATGGACAAAACATTAAGAGATCACTGCTGAATTTTCTTAACATTTTTCTTTCTTTTTTGTCTGCAGACCACAAGGAGACCACAGCAGAAGAGTGTAAAAAAAGTAAGACGCTTGATGAAGCACAATGTTGAACTTGTTTGCCTGCAGCACTGTTATCGACCAAGTTGTCAAACCAACTCAGTCCTTTGTTTTATAACAGGATTTTAGTCGTTAACTAAAGGTGTTCATATAAAACTGCTCAGGACCAGCATACTGTCCATAATGAGTGTTTCTGTTTACAAACAACAAGGCAGCTTGGCTATTAATGCTGTTGTATAACACTATTATAAAAGAGAGAAATTTAGGATAAGAATACGAACATGTTTTTGCATGAGGCCCATTGTCTTAAAAATACCATCACAGACAGAAATGCGTCACTAAGAACCCACCGTCCTCCCCCCAGCACGATACAAAAAGTTGTTTAGAATTCTTGATCGGAATGATTTTTCTCTCCAGGTGCAGAACCTGAAGCAGCGGCGTTAAACGGGAGAGGTGAGCTGTCTGTAACTCAGTGCTCGTGGTATGTAGGCACCTGGTTTGTTGCTCACACTTTACTTTTATTTTTATTCTGGCAGATGACAGATTCAAGTTACGCTGTGAAAAATGCAAAGCCATTCAACAGGTGAGCTCAGAAAGGAGATTTTATTGGTTTGGTTGTTGCAGCAGACAATAGTTTGTACAACTTTAAAATGAGAATTAACCACAAATAGAGAATGAAATTACAGTGTTGTCTGAAACTTCATGAAACCATAAAAACTGTAGAATTATTATAAATAAGGATAAACCAGGCAAAAGCATCGATTATTTCCCATTTATTTCTGTCAGCTTGATCAAGACTGCTGTCAGGGAGTGACAGACACAGATGTGAGGTTACCATGGTGACCTGAATTAGCGACTAGCAGTAGTTTTAACATTTGTTTTGATCTAGTTTGTCTTTATTCTCCCTATTCAGCGATTACCTTAAAATGTTGGCATTTTGTCAGCATAGATATCAATTTATTATTGAGTTCTACAGGAAAAAAGGATTTGAGGAGTTTGGCAGGAGCTGCATCCATTAAAACATCCTCAGAAATTTTCCACTTGTGTTTTTATAAATCTGTAAAAAAATAAACTGTTTTCTTTGCCAGACCCACGGCAGTGAGGTTGTTACACCTCAGAGGCTCTCAAAGAGACGATTTCAGTAAGTGAGACATCCTGTGTGTCTGAAGTGTCCCTGTAGATCTTGTGAATGAGCAGCATCACTCATTTTGTGTGTGTGTGTGTGTGTGTGTGTGTGTGTGTGTCAGGTTGCAGCTGGAAGGAGAAGGCACATACGAGTGCTCTGTCACCGGCCTGGTTTTTGAAGCAAACGAGCAGGTTCTCGTGCGGTACTCAGTCCTATCTTGGTCCAAATTTGGCGCCTTCCTGCCGAACTCCTGGAAATGCGCCGGACCCATCTTCAACGTGGACACGGTCCACAAAGACGCATCTGTCCTCAAGTCCATCCAGTTTCCTCACTGCATCTGTTTAGCTCGTAAGATCATTAAACTCTGTTTTGATAATTAAACGAATTGAAACAGTTGTCATAAAACGCTTTTTTATCTCCTTTATCTTGACAGATCCAGAAGAGGACATGACGTTCAGCGTCCTTCACATGAAAGACAACCGCCCGCTGATCGAGCCGACCTCAGACCACACAGGGAGCCACGTTAAGTGGAACGTGAGCTCCCTGTCACCCGTGGGTCCCATCTTTCGGGCGAACCAAGCCGTGGAGCACCATGGTGTGGTGCTGGTGTACAAGCAGCTCTGCAGCGACACAAACTGCTACAGCTTCCACGTCTACCTGGCCACCAACAGCGCGTCGGACATCAAGGTGAGTGTCGGTTGATGCAACAGAAAGCAACCAAAAGTTTGAAACAAACAAGACATTTCTTGGAAGTTTCACTTTACGGCACCAATACTTTTTCATTTGGCCTGCTGGAAATTAGTTCAGATTTTTCCAAACAGTTTGTAGTTTCAGGTTCCTGTTTTATTTTAAATCTGCAACACCTGATTAGTGGAAGCTCCTTTAATCTGTAATTTACACAACTTCACTGACTAAGAAACAAATTCTGTTTTTTTGTTCACTGTTCCCCAAATTTGCAGCAACAAAATCCTGCAGTTACAATATTTGACTCGGTGATTGTGAGGGATTTAAATGTCTGGATATTCACATTAATTCAAACCACATTTTCTCTCTAGCTTCTAAAAAACTTTCCTATAGTTAAAAGTTAAACCTTTTCTTTTTCTAAATGCAAAATTTATGTTTTAATTGAGGAATTTTCTCCCCCGAGTTGCAAATCAAAAACAAAACAGGAGCACGGATTTAAAAAAAAAAAAAACCCTCATTACAGCAGCTGCGCAAACAAACATTCCACTCATGAGAGCATGAGCGGTGATGTTTAAAGAATAAAACTCCAGCAAAATGCCTCACCTTAAAGGTTGGGTGTGTAAAAATAGGAGTGGAGTTGGACGCTGAAGGGAACTTTCACTTTTTGTTTGAAGCTGCAGCAGCTTCGATGTCGTCATCCTTTACAGAATGTAGAGCAGGTTTTTTTTAGGCCACAACCATCACTGGTTTTACTGGCTTCAAACCACCTGCCTGATGCTAATGTTGAGCAGTAATGGGGGTGGAGGTAAATCACTAAATGCTTTTTTAAGAACAGACCAAGTGCATCACACCGTTCTGAGTACTCGATGTGAGTAAACAGGGCAGCTCTGAAATCATTCAGGAAGTGGGATTGCGGTTGCGTGAGCCATGTGTGCTTAGGAGGACCCAGATGATTGGTAATCGTGCTACATGAATTTTAACCCACAAGGAAAATGCCAGTTTCTGAAATATGTAGTCATTAGTGTTTCGATATTATTTTCTTTTCCGTCACATGATGTTTTCTTGCTCTCAGCTGAACTCATAGTGAGTTTTGTTTCGGATACCTTTAGTGGAAGTTTTTCTGCAATGGTTGCATAAAATGTAAATAAAAACAGAAAGGTTTTCAAATCAAAGAAACACATGTTTATTCACAATGGACCAAAGTAAGGGTATCAAATATTTAAACTAAAAAGCTGTACCATTTTTTTTTTACTTGATTGCAGGAAAACTTCTAAAATATTGGGACATTAGGAATAAAAAGCTTAGAAGGCTAATATGTTAGGTGGGGATGGGTGAAGAACCCATACAAGCTCAAACCTTTGTGTCCATCTGAGCTTATTGGCATCTATAAATGTCTCCCCAAGAATTATTTTCTTTTGACTACTCCGAGCCAGGCAGTATCCTAAGTAGTGCAAAGTGGTCTCTAATTCAGTGCCACAGGCATCACACAAACCATTGTCATGGAGTCCCATCACTTTTTTGTGGTGGTTGAGCAGCTTGTGCCCAGTTTGAACTCCAACCAGCGTAACGTTTTCCTTGTCGGAGCAAAGAGAGCTTTCCCGAACCTAAGATTTGGGCATGAGCTTAGAAGGCAAAGCTGTAGTTAAATATTGCGTGTTAAGTGTTAAATAAACTGAGCAACAAAGAAAACTGTTCTGTGGTCTAAAAAAAATCAAAACGTCTTACTCTTTTTAAAAACCACAAATACCACGTCCTCCATACTAAAGAGATGAGAGACCATCCGACATTTCAAAAGCCTGCCTCACTGATGGTATGGGTATGCATTAGTGTTTACATATCTAAAAAAGCACCATCTATGGTTTTAGGATGTATTGTTGCCATCCAATTCAAAAGCACCTTTTTTTTTTAAACTAACAATTAATAAATTTCTTAGTTTAAACATCTGATATGTTCCCTGTTCCACTGTGAATAAAATAATTCAATGCATTCAGTTTTTTTATTTACATTTTAAACTATGTCCCAACTCTTTTAAACTGGGTTGCATTTTTGTTGCCAATAAACTGACTTGTTTTCTTCTTCCTCTTGTCTTCCTGCTGGGCTGCTGTGAATCAGGATATAGGCCAACAAGTGCGGGCCTACAAGAATCGTTACATTAAGATTGATAAGCCTCCCACGTGCAAACTGGATGAGGGGACGTATCGTCTCCTGAGCGACCCGGAGGGAGAGATCAAACCTCAGGTGTGTCTCGTTCTAATCGGTCGGTGCAGCATACTGTCATAGTGTGACTCTTGTGTATGACGGAGAATAACACCGCTTTGCTTGTTTTTGTTTGTCCCCACACAGGACCTAAAGTTCACCCTGGCAGTGACCAAGATGAAAGGCTATTTCGAAGCTTTCTTTGAGCAGCCACCTCCTTTCAAATTATCTCTAATAGAGATTAACTCAGAACAGACTGTATGGGATGTCACCATCAGAGAAGGTACCAGCACATTTGGGCCCAACGCCAAGACATTATTTATTAGTCAAATAAACATCTTTTCATGCTATTTCTTTTCAGGTGACTGTGTAAATAACACACAAAAGAAGCCGAGGAAGCGAACAGTGTGTATGTTTCTTCTCTCCCAGCTTTCAGTCAGAACCAGATTTTCCAATCAAGTTTTCAGTCTCTGCAGGGTGACTCACATCGAATTGATCTCTGTTTTGCAGCAGGCAGGCAGAGGAGCAGCAGCCCCTCAGAAGAAGAAACTACCTGTAAAAGGCCTCGATGGCAGGATGAGTCAGGTGACTTTGCTCTTCTTTTGACCAGAGTTCAGAAGAAAAAAACCCTGCAAGCACAACTTTGTTGAATTGCCCAGATATTTTTCCAGATTAAAACTGAACCGAAGTATCTTTTTTTTGCCCTCTTTGTTCAGATGGGGTAAACGCAGTGACGACTCAGGACCTTTCAGAGAAGCAGCTGCTGCAATTAGCCAAGCAACTCGGGACGGAGTGGAAGCAGGTGGCCATCTATCTTGGCCTGAAATCCCGGGAGCTGGACGACATTCAGGCAGTGGAGAAAGACGTGAACATGCAGAAGCTGAAGATGCTGGTGGAGTGGAAGAGCAGAAGGGGGACAGGCGAAGCCACAGCGTCCCACCTGTTGGAGATTTTGGAGGAGCTGGATGACTTACCCAATGAGGTTTATCAGACTCTGAAAGGTACAGCCCAGCTGATATACAGAATACATTATAATATTCTTTAATACATTATATAATGCAATCTGATGATGTATCAAATATATGATTCAATTGAAATAAGTCTGAAAGTTAGACGGGGGGGGGGGCAGGTTATGAAGTGCTTTAAAGGTGATAAGGTGGACTTTGTAGTGAATACGCTGATGGATGGGGAGCCAGTGTAGACTTTGAAGGACAGGGGGGAGGGATGTGTTCATGGGGAACAGGTGTGGGTAAGGAGGTGAGCAGCAGAGTTTGGGATATATTAAAGGGTAGACGGTAAAGGAGGCTGTTGCAGTAGTCAGTGTGAGAAGTGATGAAGGTGTGAATTAGGGTTTCGGCGGCGGTGAATGTTGCAATGTTTTTTAAATGGAAAAATACAGTCCTGGTTATTTGATTGATGTGATGGACAAAGGAAAGATGGAGTCAAAATAGATGCCAAGATTACGGATGAGTGGGGATGGAGAAAGGGTAGTGGTGTCTATGGATAAGGAGAAGTTGTGACTGGATCTGGTCATGTTTTTGGGACCCATAATGTCTGATTTATCATAGTTGAGTTTGAGAAAAATTTGTTGCATCCAGGTTTTTATTTCAACGAGACAATGTGTGGAGAGCAGGCTTTTAAGTAGGATTTTTGGAGAGGGTGCCCGCACAGTCAGTGTACCCCAAGGAGAGGGAAGTCTGGGTTTCTCTGCTTAGGCTGCTGCCCCCTCAACCTGATCCGGGATAAGCAAAAGAAAATGGATGGATGGATGGATGAAACGTATAATGCAATGTTATGTGATATAAAATGCAGTACAATGCTTTAAGATACCGTATGAATACAATAGTATATGATATTATGATGCAAGACAATGCAACACTATTTGATATAATTTAGTTTAATTACAAGTCATTATACACTTACAGTTGTGGTCAAAAGTTTACATACACTTGTAAAAAACATAATGTCATGGCTGTCTTGAGTTTCCAAT
>JARVJO010000330.1:15604060-15615138 GCA_031762555.1 Cynodonichthys magdalenae
ACTTATTGGAAACTCAAGACAGCCATGACATTATGTTTTTTACAAGTGTATGTAAACTTTTGACCACAACTGTATGCGCTTAACACAAATATTCACATACATTATGAAAAAAAAATTAGTAAATTTGATCCATTTAAAGAAGCCAGAATATTACATCAAAGCTTCACTTCGTTAGGTAATATGGCATTTGAAAATATTAACTGAAAATGCAGATGGAGGACAAAAGCTGCTTCATAGGAGAACCTCAGCTCAGCCTGTTAGCATTAGCGCCGAGCTAATACATGCTAGATATTATATAATCAAATAATGTCTAATTTCTTTTACGTGAGTGTCTGTGTTTTATTGTGCTTGTTTTCAGGTATGAGGGACAACCGAGCAGCTAAATAAAAAGTTTGTGAATTCAACAAACATGCTGAATATTTTCTGCTCCATCAAATGGAGACAACAAAAAAATCTCAGGAGTGCAGCGAGCAAAGCAGAGTCGACCTGCGAACCAAACATCTCTTCCTTTTCTATTTCTGTACATGAAGCGATTAAGACATTTTGTTTCTACATTTCATGGAAAAGACCACTATCCTTCCTTACTGTTGTTAGGGGGAACATTTTGTTTCTGTAATGACTGCAGAATCCAGAAGCTTTTTTTTTTGTAACGTTTAAGAATGACTGAGAGGTCATTTTAAGGTATTCCGTAGCTAATTATGTAGCTAGTAGCAAATGTAAATAGAGGTACTACAGTGCTTCCACTGCAAAAGTCAGACCAAAAACTTAATCTATGTTTAAAGTTTCACTTTTAAGCAAGTTTCTCTTATAAAAATCAGGCATTAGGGCAGGCGTTTGTGTCTGTTCAGAGAATTAGACTGAATCATGGAATTAATTTGTCTCAAGGATTTTTATATTTTTGTCTTTTTTTATATTTGTCAAAGTTTTTAAAGCATATAGTTTTATTTTTTTAAGTTTATTTCCTGTTGTTTATGTTTTTTTTTTCCCCATAACTGACTCTGTACATGAGGTGAAATTCCTACAGGTCCAAACTGTTTTACGATGTTTATCAGGAATCTGTTTTTTTTTGTTAAAAAGTTGGGTACACTCTTAAAAAGAACATTTAACACTTTTATATTCAAGGCTGAATTTGACTTTTCACCTCTGAAAGTGGGCAAAAATGTATAATTTTCAATTTGTTTTCCAGAATTATTTTCAGTTTTTTTTTTTTTTAACTAAAACTAAAAATAAGAAAGAAAAATACATTGTAAATGCTTTATTTCTTCAGGTACAATACTTGAAGTAAAACAGTTTTTGACTTGTCAACACTATTAAAAAGCTGAAAGCTACTTGTTACTATTTTTTGTGATCTTCCACTGAAATATTTTATATCTTTAACTGAGTTTTAGCTGTGCTGAGCAGTCATTCCAATAATGCTGCATATTATGGATATTTTGCTATCACAACATTAAAAAACAAAACACATGAATATGTTTGTTTATAAAAGTCAACAAAAAGCTGGTGTAAAAGACCAAAAAACTATAAATGTACGTATTTGGGAACAGGGTGCCTGTTTTTTTACACACCAGTATCTGTAAAAATGTCAGTGCTAAACGTGTCATCGATCATGGCTAAGCAACTTAAACAAGTTCTAAAAGTGATTAGCATCTGACTAAAAATGAGTGTGGGGGAAAAAGCAGCCAAAGCACCAAAAAACTTTCCTTTAGAAAATGTTCATCAAAACATTAAACTGTTGATCAAAATACATTATGACAAGCATCTTGGCTGCTTAAAAGCAAAAAAAAAAAAAGGGCTGATTACTTAAGAGTTTCACAAATAATTTATTATAAATAACAATAAACCAATAAATTACAAACCATCAAATAAATACGTTAATAAATTTAAAATAAATAAATAACATTCCTTCATTTTGCGGTAATACATTCATAAAGACTGGCCAAGATGGCCTACACTGCCTTCTTTAGCAACAGTTAGCCTGAGCCAAAACTCACAGAAGAGTCGAACCTTCAGACAGTTAGCTTATGCCTGAGCAGCACACAGATTTGCAGCTTTGTTTGGTGTGAAGCACCTCACATTCAATAGTTACAATGGTAGTGAAGGATTATTAGAACTTGTGATAAATTGAGGGAAATATTGTTTTTGGCTGGATTGATGGTGATGTGGAAGTTTTGGGACTTTTATTTTATTTCCTGTGGTCCCCTGAGGAAATGTACCCCATGGCTCTGTTGATGGTGATGGCACGGACATAGAAGCCCCTCATCATCTTACACATCTTCTGTCGATTTGTAAAGGAGTCGCTATTCCACATACCGGCAGCCTTCTCCTGAAAGACCAACAAGAATGCAGAAGATTGACTCATCAGTTTCACAAGGAAGTTCCCTCCAAGTACCAAGAAATAAAACAACAAAAACACAAGGAGTTAAAAGAAAATAAAAATTATATCAGTTTTCATTTCTGTGACCACGAGACACAAACTAGGAACAAAAAAACAAAAGGAGAAATAAAAAAATACCTCTGTGGAATCATTCTCTTCACTTGCTGTTGTGGAACAATCCTGAAGAAACCAGACAACAACAATAGGTCTATGTTATTTCCCAGGAGATTCTCCAGACATTATTTCTTTCTATCTGACAATATAACAGCACACATACCTTCCTCAGATTCTGAATGATTGTCAAAACTGGTTCCAGATAAAGTTTTTCTTTCTCAGGCTTGTGGAGTGGGGACTGGATGTAGGACTGGATAGCAGAGCCGTAGTAAGCCAAGTCCTTCATGATGCTCCTCCGACACTCGCTCTGTGGAGAGGGAGAAAGAAACATGAGAACCTGGTAAAGTGATCAGATTGTGTTTTTTAGTGAAAACACCAACATACCTCGCTGAAGGATGAGTCTCTTTGCATCACACAGCTGTGGTTCTGGAAGAGAATTCAAACATGAGATGTTTGTTGGAGTCGAGAGGTTTTATTCACTTGTGTCCTTCTCAATAAGATATTATCTAAAGAGAATAATCCTTTATTTTAAAAATAAGATGTTCATAGTGCAAAAAAGGCTGTGTTTTTAATTGTTAAATGGACTGTACTTAAATAGTGCCTTGCTATCCAACCAGAATATTCAAAGCGTTTTACACTAACCATGTTCTCATGCACTCAGCACTCTCCACAAAGCTTACAAATCATATATGGAGAGTGCTTTAAACACTTATGAGACACACATCAGAGGCAGTGGGGGTTCAGTGTCCTGCCCAAGGACACTTCAACATGTGACTGAACAGTGGTAGAATTGAACTGCCAACTCTCGCAGTGGAGGATGACTCTCCTAACCAACCAGTCACAGCCGCCCAAACTTGAGGATGTTCTAAAAGCGATGGTTGTTCCTGGATGGAACATTTTCGGCAGGTATTTCTGAGTAGATTTTTTAGCGGTTCAGCCCTGTGTTGTGTTGTGTTCAAAAATGTCTACATGTCACCGTTTTTAAAAGTCTAAATCATAAGTTTCCTTTTCATAAGCTTGTTTTTTGTGTCTTGATTCCTAAAATAAGCAGGATTCATGATCTTAGGACAGTAACATATATGTTACTTGAACACATAACAATCTTTGACAAAAATACTTTTAATGTATTTGCACTTTTGTCCTGATGGGAGTGACAAAAATTGCTGATCTAAAAGTAGGATTATGGATCATTTGAGCACTAAATGCACATCTTATCATTGAAAGTTGCTTCTGTATGAACTGCTGAATGTTTAACCATTGCAAAACAGATGAACAATCTCTATTACTTTTTTAAAATACAGGCTCATCAACTTGTCCTGAAAAACGTTGAAAATATATTTTTAAGCATGTCCTGTGTCAACTTTTGTCCATCATTTCAAATCCAAGTTCATTCAATTTGGATTGGACAGGGGAAAAAACAAAACAAAAACAACCTTAAACTAAACGGAATCATTCTATTTTCTTTCTTGAGAAATCATTTTATTAAGTTGTTTTATGAAGAATAAATTGAGAAACTTTACGTTTTAAATGGATATGAAGTGGTACCTGAGTGGGCGCGCAGGCCTGCACGGTCTCCACGCTCGGGATAGTGGAGGTGATCTGATCGTGACACAAATCCTGCTGCAACAAAAAGGTAAGTTTTTCACTATGAAGCACGCGGAGATGGAAAATATTGGATTAAAACGAAGTGACAAATTGAACAGTTGCTCACCTGTTTGAAAAGATCACTGATGTTTGGCAGGAGGCTCTTGAAGAGCGTTGCGCACGGCGCGCGGTCTGAGCTCTGATCGGGGAGCGGCAGCGCGCTGGACGTGCGGCAGTTCAGAATGAGCAGCAGCAGCACAGAGACGAAGTCTGGAGACACAAACACCATCAATACTTGGATGTCTACATTCTCTGACAGCAAAAATGAACATTTTAAAAGAAGCATAATGATATGGTAAATGTGCGCAAACTTACAGAGATGAAAGCTGGCCATATTTCTGATCCTGATGGAAAACTTTGATGAACCTGGTCAGGCAGTAACAACAAACTGCTGCCTCCATCTCAAGAATCTGTTTTATAGTGGAGTTTGGTGGGGGGATCCCCATCTCTTTCTGCTCCTCCCCATACTCCTCCTCTGCTGTGGAAGACCCGAAACCTGATGCGTAATTTCCGCGTCCAGGCTAAAAAACCTGAATGAAACTTCAGGTTCAGTCTCCTCTTCACACCGAAGAGCCCCTCCCAAATGAATACTATTCATTAAATTTATGGATTCACCTTGATTTCTTTTCTTTTCTTTTCTTTTATTATTACATCCATCCACCCATCTATCTCAGTGTTAAATGATTTTTAAAATTATTTTTTCTGTTTCTGTTTCCTAAATAAAAACAGCAAAGATGAGTGCCTAAAATGGCAGTTGCAGGAAGAATGATGCAACTGTGTGTGTGTGTGTGTGTGTTCATAGCTTTTATATTCAGTAATCCTCTTTTCAGACTATTCCTTGCCACAACATGGTTATAATCCAAGTCAAAAGGAAAAAAAAAACAAAAAACAAATTACCAATAATCCAGCAGGAGGAGGTTGGCATAAAGTGACTCTGGGTTCTGAGAATTACGAATAGTGGTTTCATCTCTGCAAGGTTCTGAGATGAGTTCACAGTGAACTACTAGAAGTGGGTCAGAATTAGGTGATATTTAGTGGTAAATGAAATGTAGTGACATTCATATCTATACTCACGAGGCAATGAATTACAGTGTGGGTAAACCCAGACTTAGCTGCTGCAGAGACCATCCAGCAGTGTGTGCGTGTCCACCCCTGGTTTGTTTCCATCCTTTGTGACTCCATTTTCATCATCTGTCCCAGACCCACGAAGCCAGGTCCAGTCAACGTGGAGGAGGGTTCTTTTATTTTTATTACAGTTTTTGACCTTGGTTTTCTTACAAATAGGCTAAAACAGGATGGAAATCAATGAGTAAAAATAAAAAAAAATGCCCATATTAGTTGTCTTTATTATTACGTTACCCAAAAAGCTATTTTTAATTTATTATTATGAGAACTGATTCTTCAACTTTTAAATGTTACTTTTTAATTGTTGGTAATCAGGCACGTTTAATTAGAGTGGGTATTGTTTTTGTGTGTGAACTGATTATTTCAACAAATCACTTTCACAAGGGGCAACCCTAATTTGAAATCTTAAGAACATCTACCCACAAGAATAAGATAAGGCTATTTCCTTTTCACAAGTTATGAATGAGCTTTTAGTTACAAATAAAAACTTGCCAAATGTTTCCCAATTAGCAAAAGAAAAAAAAAATATCCAAGACTCCAAATTATGCATGACCTCAATTTCATCAAACGCCTTTCGGTTCCTGATTTTCAGAACTTGCACAACTGTCGTTGACTTTTTTTAAACACACTTTTGAAAGGAAGCTCACTCTTTGAAACTGCAGCGGTGAGTGTGCGGCTGCAGGAGTTTCCTGCCCTTTTGTTTTTTTGTCTTCACCCACTGCCTCCTCAACTTACCAGCAGCCTTAAAGCAAAGGCACGTTTACCGGGTATGAGACCCTATGTGGAGAAAGTGGGGAATATTTTTTGTTTAGCCTGGGGGGGAATACACTATATTCATTACAAAACAATCAACTCATTCAAACACTTCTTTCTGTATGCTTTGGTCACCGCAAGTGACCACTTAGAACGTTTAATTTCATGATTTCTGAAAAGAAAAATTCCTAATTGTGACTTTTAAGGGGTTGTCCAAGTTAATCTGCAGTCCCCCCAAAAATAAGAAGCTCATTAAGTGTAAGAGACAAATATAAAATGATGCAATCGAAAAAGCAGTAGCTGAGTCATAATCAATAGTGCAACATATTTAATTCTTGCTGCAGTTGTGACCAGGGATTACACTTCCCACGTTCCACAGAAAGAGGAAACTGCTTGAGTCTTTGAAAGCACAGACTTAAATAATTCAGACCTTCTGATATGACGTTCTGGAGAATAATAAATATTTTATCTGCTGTAGATAACTCAGAGTGGCTTACGTTTGGAAATTTTGAGTTTAATTCTGAACTAATGGCTAGTCAAAGGCTATGTTCACACTGCAAGCACAAATGACAAGCCCATTCAAAGAACACATATGTAAAAACCATGTAATGTGAAACTGATGGCAATGCAAAGGTTCAAAAATGAGAACTTTTATAAATTGTTGGGACATTTCTTGAGAAAGACGTGGTTTTCAGAAGGCAGTGATCCCTTTTTGTTTCAGCTTCACACAAATTGGTTGTTAGCTTTTCAATCTGATCCAAGTCCAACTGTTTCCCCAAACTATCTGCAACAGGTAAGATATTCTTTGTTCGCAACTTTAACCTCACTTTAGATGATCTGTTTTAACTAGCTGGCGAGTAGACATGCACAAACTCAAACAAATCGAGCACCAAACCAACAAATATGAAACAAAGTTTTGTCTTTATTTTACATATCTGTACATAAACACTCCTCCCCCTCAAATAAAGTATCTGAATACAATAGCATGAAAATGATATTAACACACTTATTCATTTAAAATGACTTGTGTCAGAAAAAATCAACATTCACAAAATGTTGAAGAGTGAACATATTACCAAACTCTACAACTCCACTACAAGGCAGGCATGTTTCCTTTTACACTCTTTTAGCACCTTCAAAATTAACATTTCTCAGTTGAAAACTACCATTTGTGCAGAATAAAAACGCTTCAAACTTTGAGATACTTTAAATTTACCATCCAACTAAAATGATCAAAAGAAGTTAAGTGTTAAATATATTTTTTTCTTGATACAGTGTTTGTTTTTTTCTCATGGATGACTTTCTACTATTTTATAGAATTTTTTTTTACTCTCATATTTTTTGTTGTTGTATTTGAACAGTTATAATTTAGTGGCAAATGTAGAAAGTTAAAAAGAAATAATAGCAAAGCAAGGCCGATTACTGCACAGGAAGCTGGGGACAGAATCTATGGCAACACACAATCAGTTTCCTCTTCTCCCAGGAAGCAGGACGTGCTGCTCCATCCTTGTCGCCGGGAGAAGCAAATTACAGAGAAAGTCTGTCTGAATGTTTTCTGTGCTGTTGCTACCAGTGAAGTCTGTGAGCTGACAGGAGGGAGAGGGAAGAGAGGGAAACTGGGGGGAAGCAGCGGGGAGCAAAAATACTCAGGACAAGCGGGAAAGTTTTGGGTAGACACAGAGGTGAGATGAGCCGTGGGGGTAAAGTTCGTCTCGGAGCAAGGGAGGGCGAAGCTTGGTGGGGAGACAGAGTGGATCAGGAGTGGGCATCTTATTTGGATAGGGTCCTCTCAGCCAAATGTTTCTGCTGGCTCTCAGCGTGTCTGCAAACAAACAAACAAAAAAAGGTCACAAAACATTCATATAGCAAGGAACAGATCGCATAAACCAGATCAGACCAAGACAATCTTAACTAGAGAAATGGCATTTCCTGCGAAAATGCAAGTGTGAATCCCTGTTGCTGAAAATTTTAGCTGAAAGCTGCTGAAATTAGGCTGAAACTATTTTTGGCAATAGTGTTAATGTGAGTTCAATTTGAAAAGCTGAAAAAAAATGCTTAACTTTGCAAAAAAATGGAAAAAAGGAGCAAAACTATAGTTGTAATAGTGATAAATGCTAAAAGCTAACAGCTAAAATAGCTGAAATTAGCAGAAAACAACTGCAAAAAGCATAAATATAACAAAGTAGCAGAAAAAACCTTAAAAAGAAGAAAAAGCAGAAGAATAGCTGAAAATATTTTAATTTTAGCTGAAAAAGCAGAAAAAAGCTCAAATCTGAAATAGGTGAATTTAGCAGAAAGTATCTGTGAGGAGCATATACGACTCAAATTAGCAGAAAGAACCATAAAAAAAGCAAAAATTGGCATAAAAAAGCAGAAAGGAGCAGAAATATAGATGAAATAGCAGAAAGAAGTTAAAATTAGCTATAAAGTAGCTAAAATTGACTTAAGAAAATGAAAAAGAGCAAAACTAGAAGAAAATATGTAAGGTTCTGTAAAGATTTAGAAACAATTTGAAGGATTTTGAGGGGGTTGAAAAAAGCTCCATTCAGTTTTATGGGAAAATAGTTGAAATAACTTTGGCTACTATAATGGATATTTTATTAGCTTCAATGTGTGACAGAGCTTGATAGAGCTACCAATTCATCAGTTTTTATGTCAATATATTACACATTGGCTGAATAAAAGCCCTTTGAAACTAGCTGTGGTGGCCATCTTGCATTTTTTTTCAGTTACTATTCGTGATAGAGCTCACTTTCAGTTACTTGGATAACAGTTTTTAGCTCATTATATTGAAAATTGGCTAAATTAAAGGAATTTGAATTTAGCTTTAGCTAATATCAGCTAAACATTAGCAAAAATTGCAGCAAATAGTTGAATATAACAGAAAGCATCTGTAAGAAGCATAAATAGCCCAAATTAGTAGAAAAAAGTAGAAAAAAAGCATAAGAATAACAGAAATAATGTATTTCCGCAAAAATAGCAGAAAAAAAGCTAAAATTAGCATAAAAATAAGCTAAAGGTAGCAACTACTAGTGTAACATAACAACCAGATGGTGAAAGTGTGTTAAAAATCAAAATTAGCAGAAAAAAACTGCATAAAACTACTAAAAAGTGATAATTTGTGGCAAAATAGCTAAAACAGCTGAAGTTTTAGTATAACAGCTAAAAATTAGCTGGAAGTGTTTTAATTATTATAAGGAAGCATAAGGAGCAGAAGTTTGCTGAACATAGCAGAAATAAATTTTAATAGCTAAAAAAATATGTATTTAGCCTAAAATGCTAACTTTAGCTACTAAAAGCTGAACTTTTAGCTAAAATTGCAGAAAATAGTTGAATATAGCAGAAAGCATCTGTAAAAAGCATAAATAGCACAAAGTAGCAGAAAAAAGCATAAAAAGTAGTAAAAAGCAGAAGAATAGCCAAAAGAAGTAGAATTTTAGCTGAAATAGCAGAAAAAAGGCTAGAATTAGCATACAAATAAGCTAAAGGAAGCAGACACTAGTGTAAATGAGCAACCAGATGGTGAAAGTGTTTTTAAAAAATCAAAATGCCTAAAATGCTAACTTTAACTAATAACAGCTAAAATTTAAGCAAAAATTGCAGAAAATAGTTGAACTTAGCAGAAAGCATCTGTAAGAAGCATAAACGGCACAAAGTAGCAGAAAAATTAGAAAAAAGCAGAGGGAATAGCAGAAAGATGCAGAATTTTAGCTGAAATAGCAGAAAAAAGCTAAAATTAGCAAAAAAGTAGCTGATTTTGCACAAGGGTTGTAAATAGAGCACAACCGGAACAATTTGTGTAAGGTTTTGTGAAGATTTAGAAACAATTTGAAGGATTTTAAGGTTGTTGAAAAAAGCCCCATTCATTGCTATGGTAAAAAAAGTGGCTAAAAAAGTGAAATAAATAGCTGAATTACCAAAAGTCATAGCACACATCTCCTGAACGAGCTGAACGTTTTGATGTATAAATTGTAGAAATAGCATAAAAATTGTGGAAGGAGATACGGTCCAAAAAATGTACGTAAGAAAAAATGATCTCAATAGTGTGAATGCCATAATGGCATTCACACTGATTATCTAAACCAGTGGTGCCCAACCCTGGACCTGGAGGACCACGATCCTGCAGGTTTTAGTTGTTTCCCTGCTCTTTAGCTGGTCTTCACTTTCTGCAGAAGCCTGTCATCATTTAATCATTCAAACCAGGTGTGTCAAAGCAGAGAAACAACTAAAATATGTATTCAGTATCCATCCATCTATCTACCCACTCACCCATCCATCCATCCATCCATGCTCTTCCGCTTCTGCTTTCCCCCTAAATTTATCCACTTTTGTTGGAAAAATGCAGTTGTGTTCTGAGCAGCAGAGGTGAGTTTGTAGGTTGCAGCAATGCAATGAATAATATTTATAATATTTATAATATTAAACAATTGTAACACAGGATTTTTGGAGAAATACACCTTCTCATCATAATGCTTATAGGACCTGCACTTTGTTTTGAGCAAACCCTGAAGTAACGTTATGCGCTGAGTCTACCAGTTCAATTAGTCCCAACCAGATTCAGCATTTTCTGTAGGGGGAACTCCCCAGATATAAGAGTCACATTAGATCCTGTTTTAAAACAAGTCTTCAGGAGAACTGCTTATTATGTTGTAAAAAAAAGTAAAACTACCAAAAAAAAAACAACTTTTAAGATTTTCTGATAAGTGAGCTCTTTGGGAATTTCAGAAATGATGACAAATGGATAAAAGTTTTTTTCTGAACGAGGTGAAACAGGCAGAAATTTACATATAAAAATAATATGGCCACTTGAGTTTCCTCTAAGTTTATTCCTAAAGCAGTTTATGAAAATAAGTTTCCATTAAATGCTTTATTACCTGGTGAGGTCCTCGATGTCAACCAGCATGGCGTCTTGCTCCATGTGGAGTTCATCCCGGATCAGTAGCAACTGCACAAGCTCCTCATTCAGACCTGGAGCCATATATGAAGACACTCATTGAAGGGAAATATTCTTTCGTTTCATGTGTTGCTTCACCTCCTGTTTATGAATGTGACTAACACTGATTATATG
>JARVJO010000330.1:15633883-15645923 GCA_031762555.1 Cynodonichthys magdalenae
CTCATCTATGGTCACGAGATTTGGGTCGTGACCGAAAGAACGAGATCGCGGATACAAGCGGCCGAAATGAGTTTCCTGCAGGTCACCTGCAGGTCACCATTTGCACATCCCTGTCTTCCTCGATAGTTAGCAAAAAAAACATTAGGTGCTTTAAAACCAACAATAAACATAAAAGACTATCAAAAATAAGCCAAAAACACAGATATCTAAACATGTTTAGGAGCAATCTTTGCACAAAAAGGCTTGTGTTTAAAATAAAATAAGATGCCACAACTAAAATTGAGCAAAATGACACTGTAACCATGTCTATTTTTAAAACTGGAAATATTTATGTTTTCTATAACTGATCTATTAAACATGCCAAATATCTCAATGATAATATTCTACATATCTTGGCTTGACCAACAACAATCCATATATCGTGTTTAAAAAATACATTATGTTTCACTTTTTAGGAATATAGATAATAAAAACGAAACACATTTTGCTCTTGAGGGTTATTGATCAGTATTTTGGCACTGACCTATCAGTGGGATATAATGTACATTTTGCAACTTCTAATTTATAATTCATCAGACCACACCTCGTATAGAGTTACAATCATGCTCTGCCTCAACCCTCTCCATCAAGCTGCGTGAGCTCGTCAACACATAAACAAAGCATAAATAGACTGAAACGCTCCCTAACAAACACCGTTTTACAGGATTCAGAGTCCCAGAGGCTTTGGCAGGATGTTCCAGCCCAGGCTGATGCACCACTGTGGCCAAGCTGATAAATCTCACCATCACCTCAGCTAGTATTACAGCTGCTGACAGAAATACAGCCCTGAGAGCCTTATAGATTTACATGAGAATCTGAAAACAGGATGACATATTAAGATCTAAGACTCCGGTAACCACGCTAAAGAGCTAAACACTTCTACCTCACTTAAGCGCTAAATGAAGTGCAGCATAAAGATGCCAGACATCCAGCATAAATATTAGTGCAGTCATTCTGAATCTGCTCTGTTGAGGTAGGACTCTAACGGGGCTGAAATCGACGGATTCTGATGGATCATGCCTCAGAACCTTGGTTTACTGGTTCTCCGTGGGGTCAGCTGGTCATGTAATTGGTTAATGCTTTCTGACATTAAGTGCTTCAAATGATTTGGGCTGGACAAACAGGGAGGCGAGGATCCTTTTTAAGTCTTTAAAATGACAATGGCTGCACAAAATAAATCAAACTGGATAAAAATAGGAAGAAAAAAATCTGAGAGGATATAAACTGTCCCAGGAGATGTACTGGACAAAATAACCTCTGTCATTTTCCACTTTATCTAATTACTCCTTGACCATTGTATTTCTTCATTGCAGTAATCCCCTCTCTTTTCTGTCATGGCCCTTTCCATCCCTCGGTGTGTGTGAGGGGCGCTGTCTTGCTCCGGGTTGCCAGGATACGGGTCTAATTGAGGAGTCTCCAGAGACTTGCTGTTATCAGAGCCTGAACCCTCCGTTCCTCTCACTGCCCTTATTCTTTCTCTTATTAGCTCCATCTCTGTTTTATAAAACAAAAAGTGCTTTTAAGCTTTTCCAGCTTTTTAAATTTCAACCCCCCCACCCCAAACACCAGCAGTTTATTTCCTGATATTGAAGCGATGTTGATTCTTCTTATCACCTCCCACTGCAGAGGCCACAGAGAGTTGGACATCACTTTAATGTTTTGCTTTGCTTCCTTTGGGGAACGGTCGATAAATTTCCTGTTACTGTTGTATCTGTGCCTTCCATCTGCCATCTCCTCTATCCATTCTGCAAAGCTTCGATCCTGCCGTCTCTTTTCTGTCGCTCTGCCTAGTCTTTATCTGCCCCACGACGCATCATGAAATACAACTACACAACTTCTCACAAACATTGATCCACTCTCCAAACAGAAATATGTGGAGGATAGGACTTAAAGTGAAATGCAAAATACCCTTTTAATTGCAGGTTTTCTTGAACTAAAGCATAAAAATAAGGATAAGTGATCCAGGATTGTTGGCATTTTATTATTTTTTTTATAACTTTATCTACATAAAATGCAATTTCTTCTCAACTGAAGATAAACTTTACACTGCAAATTTTAGCCTTCTAAAAATAAGTGAAAAATATTACATAACAGTCTGGATCTTCTCAATTTTAATAAAATAATCTGCCAGTGCAGTAAAACAATTGCACTTGGTAAAAATTCTTGAAATAAGAGACATTTCAGACTAAGAAGATAATCTATCACAATCTGTTCTTGCTTAGTATATCAGTCTAAAAACAAGATCAAAAACACTTTTTGGTTGGGTAGAAGATGGACAATTTTTGCTGTGTAAAGTAATAATTAAGATATTTTGAAGCAAAATTCTTTGGAAAAGTTAGCTCATTGAACATCTTTAATTTGAAGAAAGAGTTTAATTCTGACCAGACTGATGAGCTGAGAGCAGAACCAAGAACAAGGTGGATTGCTGCCACTTTATAGTTTGAACTGGACTGCATTGGCCATCTCAATCCCCCACCCCTGCCATACGGTCCTATATGAATAACATCTTTAGTAATATGTGAGTTTGAGAGAAGAGAGGACTACAAATTTAATAAGCCGAGCTTGGAGTGATGGTCGGGTTCTTTACTGAACTGTTAAAGAAACCGAATCGGATCAGGAGAATTTCAGAACTCCCAGTATTTATGAAATCTCTTGTATCTCAAAAAAGCTTAATAAAACTCCTAAAAATCTGTTGAAAGTTAGGATTTTGTTGCGCAAACATAAAGGTTATCAGTGCCCCCCATCTGGATGCCAGTTTACAAACTTTTTGAGGCACCCCTGCTGGATTAATAACTGGTCTAAGCAAAGCCTAGCCCATTGTGGCTCGGTCAAATCCTAAAGCAATGATTTCAAAAACTTTACAGAACATCATCTGATGCAACTTTATAAACCTTAACTCATAGTAACATTTACATCACTGTGCAGGAGTATTTACGTGGAATCATTTGGTTATTTGCAGCAGCCGAAGTTAGCTGTAGCACTTCTGGTGCACTTCTGGCTAGAATGTGATAATATTTCTGCTGGAATAGCCATGCACTGGGAAACTGATCATGGTGTAAAAGGTTTATAAAACAGCATTCATGAAATCTTACAGGCAGGCTTTCATTTTGGCCTTGCTCACATTAGCTGTTAGCTCAATGGTCCAAACTGAGACCATTCAGAGTGCAGTCTAGGTAAGATACTAAATATTCATAACCTTTCCACAGAACCCAAGTTCAAGAGATTCTGTGTTTAACATTTGAAGACAGAATTAGGATTTTTTTCCCCACTGGATCTTCATATTGAAGTTGATGAAACACTTAACCCCACGAGGCCCATCCACCTCCCTGAAACACTTGTTCCTCCACATCAAAGAAACTCCATCTTCCCTCCCTGCAGCCTCTCCCAGAATATTCAGCTCATTTTTTTGCCTTTCATCCACCTCTCTGCTCATTCTCACTCTCCATCTCCACTGCAATGCAGATTTTTCCTCCCTTGCAAGAAATAGTAACATGAAAAAAAAAAAGCACAGCTGCGATGAATTGCTCTCTTTGAATAACCGATCCATTTATTCCATAAGATAAAGTGGGACATGGGCGTCACCACAGATAACACACACTTCATGCACACAAAAGCAAAGCCCTCAAGCTTTACTATTCAAATTTAAAAGCTTCCTCTTTAAGGAGTTGTGTGAATCTGCAACATTTAGGACAAAGATGATGAATAATTTAGTTGTAACACTAAAAAAAACTTTGCTGTCACACATGATTCCTCAGAAACTGATGAGGCTGTATGGAGGAGGATGTGAATGGGAGGTAGGACATTATTCCCATGAGTCAAGTGCTCTCTTAGCAACCAGCCAGACATCAGATTCACAACACAATCACGCAACCACACAAGGCAAAGTAATACTCCCACACAGCCTCTGCGGTCTAACAATGTACTTCTTTACATCTTAAATTCAAATGTTACTAAAACATCAAGCTAAAAGCACAAAAATCTGAGTTTTCCTACAAAATATCAAATTAGTTACAAAATTTAGAAGCATTTATCTGTCAGAATTACTGTTAAACAAGATCAAAAAGACCTGAAGTCATTTTTTTTTCTCTGAAGACTACCTGGTACGAACAGTTTTCCTGGTGGACCATCCTTCACAGCATCCCAGAGCCGAGCTGGGAGGAGCAGAAGCGGGACTGGGACAAGATTCCCAGCCCTGCAGTGGTATTCCAGCCCAGGAGGGGAAAGAAGAGGTCCCACCGAGTCTCTAATCCAAACTAAGAGGGAGTTAAATAAAAGAAAAATCCTGTCGTGATCCTGCTGAGCCTTCACTCAGCCTTCACTCTGAATCTCTGATTTCTGCTTGTTTTCTGCTCAGCCTGTTTGTGAAGAGACAACAGGGCAGGGTCTGCTCTGCTCACTGCGTCCCCAGCGCGGAGAGAGGGAGGGCGGTGAGAGACGAGTGTGTGTGAGAGAATGGAGAGAGGAGAAGTGGGAGGGGCGCGGTGAAAAGCAGAGCACATTCCTGCTTGGCTTTCTCTGCTTTGGACTGAGAGGAGGGATGAGCTGCTGGGCTGGGGGTCAGGAGGGAGAGGAGAGTGTGAAGATGGGACGGTGGGACAGAGGGGGATGTTGTGTGGATGTTGTGGGTCAGGGCCAGGATGTTATTTCTCTGGTTCACGTGGAGTCACGCCAGACAGATAGAGGAGAGGAAAAGCAGAGGAGTGACTTTATTTCCTTAACCTTTATCTTCACTTTCCCAGTGTGCTGCACAAATCATCCCATCCAGACTCAGGATTAAGGCAAAAATATTGCATGAACCACAAGACGGATTTTAAGGAAACTTGCAGAAAGTGATCAGTAGACGTATATTTGCAGCTCATATTTTGGAACAAACCCAATTCAGGATGGCACCACTGCCAACAAAAACACAAAAATGACTATAACTCAGTCAGTTTTACAAATTTTGAGCTAAATTTTGAATTGGTAGTAGCGCTACACCTTGCAATATCTCATGAGGTCACACAAATTTCCTCAAGGTCTGACCAAATTGACTTTATCATTTCTCAACCTGAATTTGGTCTCAGTCTGAAGCTCTGGCATGAGGCGGTGGATGTAATTATGACCAAATATATAAAAATATTAAGTCCTAATAGCAAATGTCTCGTCTCATTTTGTCTCAATGCGTAAAAGTGCGTACAGTTAATGTTCAGGCAGCATCTCATTGTGTGTGTCTTTCCCTGTGGTTTTATAATCCCATACTGACAGATGGCTGTTCTATAATCCACATACAGATAATCCGTCTCTTCTCCATCTTTTCATTCATTCCTTCATCCTGCCACGTTCTCATCCATCTCTTTGTTTTCTTTTGGGCTCGTTATTTTACACTCTATTGAGGGAAGAAATACACTTATAAATTTAAGGACACCTACTTCAAACAGATAAGCACTAAATTAAAATGTAATTAAATGTTTCCTAAAGCGATGCTAGATTCTCCTTATTTGGACATTCATCCAAAATTACATTGTTTTATTAAACTGTAATTCATTATTTGACTAAAGAACATCAGAAAACATTTTCCAAAGCAGCACCCAATTCGCATTTCAACACTCCTATAAAATCAGTGGAACAGTTTGCCACATCAGTGTGAAAAATGCTTAATCATACTCCTGTTTCCAACTTTCATTTTTACTTTCTTGATGAGGCAGCTAGCTGCACACTCTGTTATCTCATCTCTCTCTCTGCCCAAACCTCTCTATCCAATATTGATCTCTCTTGGGTGATGCTGCTTTTCCCAATAAGACCACTCTTGGGTTTAATGACCTGGAATTGGATCGATGAGCCCCCTTGTGCTCCGATCTCTCAGCTCCAGCCTACGCATTGTTGGCTCTGACGTTCAGCGTGGTGGCCAGACTGGAACGGTGCCCATCCTGAACTAAAACCTGCCTCATGAACAAACACTTGAACTCAGTCAGTTCACGTATAATATTCTTTAATCAGAACGTAGTAAGAAGATGTAAAAGTGGCAAAGGAAGTCAATAGGTCCTTTTCAGTTAGGTGAAATCATTGCAGTGTGTCAGCTGAATATGGTAACATGCTTAAAAAAACACATGAACCAAAATAACTCACAGAAGTGATTTAATAAAATATACTAATAAAGTTTGTTGTTTGTGTCACCAGGAATGACCACGTCAATGATCACGCTCACCTATCGCAGTTGGAGCCTGTAAATCGAATCCATTTAATCCATCTCCATCTGGGTTCTGTCGTCAGCCAACAAACACGGAAATGTCTGCACCTCCTCATAGAACCATGGTGTTGGTTTACGTGTTGCCATTTAAATGGATGCATCATATATATTTTTTAAAAGAAAGAACAAAAACAATTGCAACAGTTGTGAGTTTTTAAAAAGGATGGATTTGATTCTTGAGAGGGAGACGCTCTCATGATTGACCTTGCTCTTCGGCCAATCAATGATCTGCAGTCTGCTAACGTCAAATATTCCGCTCGACTCAGCTCGCTTGGAACCTCAACCTAGAAGGTCCTAATCGACCTGGAAGGGATCGGTATGATCCATGGAAAGCTGTGTCAGTCGACCCAAGTAGGACTGACTCAAGACCATGGACAAAAGCCAATATTTGCCTCAAATCAACCCGAGTCAAGAAAGTCAACACAACCTAAAGTGCTCATTCAAGCTGTCAGAACGGTTTATTTGAAAGATAACCTTGCCTTTCTTTATTAACATTACATTAAAACTAAATGGAACACACAGCAGTAATAAATCAAACGTCTGATCTTCTCCTCTTAAAACTAAAATCTTCAAAGCTTCAGCCTCACTAAAGCCTGCTGTGTGTCTCCTCTCTACACAAATAATGTTGAAAGAACTTTGATGTCTTTGGATTGATTAATTCATATTAACCTCCTCTCTGTCACCATGGCAGCAGTCAGTCCAAAGACCCCCCCCCCCTCCATCACCACCCTTCCTCTGACCTTCACATGGTTGTCAAGGTTACAGTTTGAGTCAAAGCACAGGTGTGGACCGATGCAGCATCATTCAGTTTACACTAAAATATGCAAACAGACTCCACTTAATAAAGCAAAAATTCAATTTAAGGAACAATAAAACTCCCAGACATGTGATTATGTAGGACCTGGTAATGAGCACAAAGAAGAAAAAACAGAACAAAAAAATATCAACTGGAGACAAACAGGCGGGAAAACAGCAGTTAGGCCTCCCACACGCCAAGCTGTCTGTCTGCTGAAAGATACAAAACTAAAAGCAACAGAAAGACTTACAGATTTTTGCAGATTTATTTGTCAAACTTTAACTGCAGTTTGTATAGATATGCCTCTACAACTAACAACTTTAGGAGTTAAAGTAATTCAGCATGGTTGCCAAAGCCAGCTGATGTTAGCAAATAAACCTGACTGTAACTCAGTCAGTTTTAGGGACTGGGCTAAAATAGGGTGGGGTTGTCGCTGAGAGTCAACCCTTATGCATACTTTGAGTGCTAAAGCGGACAGTATGCTCCATCCAAATGGCAGAAATCGGCTCATTGTTGCAGTTTCATGAAGAAAATTGTCATTTTGTTCGTAGCTTTGAGTCTTCCATCCCATCTCGCCACAATCCACTAGGAGAACTTTTCACATCCCTCTGCACAAGAAATGATTGTGTGATTAGTCAGTTTGTGGGTGTTTGTTTATGTTGAAAGAACTTGAATGCTGCATTTTGTTCAACGACTGGCTTCCAGAATCTGATTTTTGTATCCTGAAGAAGAACACTTTCCCTGAAGCATTGCTGTGAAGACAAGCTGAAGTGGGAGTGTCAGAAAGGGTATGAGGTTTTTAAGGCTTTTAGCTAGACTATGATGCAAAGTAAAATTAATTTTCAACATATACAGCATTTGCAACTGAAGGTAACATAGTTACTTGATTGTGGTATATAATTGAACAATCTGCCTGGAAAATACATAATGTCACACCTCTAATTAATAAAATAAAAAGGCTGACTTATCAGCAAAACCAAAACTTACAAAAACGCTCAAGAAAAATAAGGTGACATGAGGGGTCACAAGGAGGGCACTGGAAGACAGGACTAAAGGCATGAAGGCCAATATTAATATGAATATTATTAGACACAAGCATAAGTAACTAATCTAGAATTATAAATGGAAAACATGGTGATTCATTACACCGTCAGTGGTCAGATGCAGAAAAAAAGCAGGAAGTGGTGGTAAACAATGCCTTGTAGCATTTTGAAGAGTTCATGGAAAATCCATGAATCTAAGTCAAGCTGTAACGCCTCCACTTCCTCTCTGACAAACAGCTCACCCTCGTTCTCTTCAGCCCGTGTGCCATCTACGCTTTCTTTCCTTTCACCCTCCAGGCTTTCAGCACAACTACACTTACGCTTTCTTTTTACCACTTTCCTCCATCTTTCCCTCCTCCTCCTCCTCCTCTTGTATTCCTCTTCCCTCTGTGGCCCAGCGGGAAGGAGCGAGCGCAGATGCTTTTAGAGAGCTGACATTTTGTGCCAGTGTAAAAACACTGCATAGCAAAGCAGGTTGGCTCAGTGTGGGCCCCAGATTCTGGTGGTAATGAGCTCGCTCTGACAGGGGGGGAACTGATGCGGAAGGCCAGGAAGCGCATGTGTGACTGTGTGATCAGTCACCAGAGGCTACTCTAATGGGATGAGCTTCATGTCTACAGCTGAAGAACTGAGAAGCTGAAATGATATTTGTTTTTACAATTTTTGAAGTCACCACAACACATTAACATTTGTAAACCCACTGAGAAACTAACTGACCATCAGACATACTTGTGTAATGATGAGGCTGTTTATGAACAAGTTATGGGTCACAGTGAAAGAGAAGCAGCTGAGTCAAAACCCAGACTTGCAATTATTTTTTTAAACCCTTCTTATTTTCCTGACAACAGCTTCTCTAAAATGACTAGGGAAAGCCAGGCAGCTTTATTTGTATATTCCACCACAACAAAAGCTTATATAGAGATAAAAAATTTAAATCATAGACACAAGCTCTGATTAAAAATTGGAATAAAAGGCATAAAATGTTGATTTGATTTTTTTTCAAAGTCAGCAGAAGGAGGGTCTTCAACCTTTCGTTCAGAGCAGTCCAGCAGTTTTGGAGCGGTCCAGCACTTTTCTGCGAGTTTGATTCATTAAAATGCATTAAAAGCTGAATGCACCTTCTGCCTGTTTGGTTTTGACTCTGGGGACAGAGAGCAGATTTAAACCAGACAACCTCCGAGGTCTCAATGGCACCATACAGTGGAAAGTCAGAGACGTATTTTGGACCTGAACAGTGTAAACCTGGGCAACAGGAAGCCGGTGAAAAGACCTCAGAACTGGACTGATGTGATCAATTCTCATGGTCTTTGTTAGGACATGAGCAGCAGAGTTCTGTTCAATAACCAAAACAATTTACTTCACTAGTTTATTGAACTACTCAACAAACTAGTGAAGTAAACTGTATTATTTACTGCAGTAAAAGTTTAAGTCTTTTAAAGTGGTCATAAGGAGCACTCTAAATGGACAACTGTTTTTATAATCATTAGAGTCCTGATTGGTAATAAGAAAACAAAATAAGGGCTAATTTTCTATGAGTCTGAAAAGGTTTCTCTTACAACAGTGCCAAAATCATCGATGCCAATTTAATCTTCACACAATTTTTCACAGCAGTGCTGCAGCCAGACAGGTGCTCAACGACTCACAGGCATCGGAGTTCATGAACACTGGCTGATAATTGCAAAATAACTTTAATCAGGACTCTTAAATGTGGAAATTCAGTCAAATCTTGCAATCATATTTGAATTATATTGAACTCCATACACCAGAATGACACTTTGTCTTTGGTGTGTTTTTGTCCTTAACTGACAAATAAAACCTACAAATACACCAGCAGGGAGAGAGAATCTGGGTGCAGATTTTCCTACATCCAGCTCTGTTGTAAAGGAAGAGTTGGCATTTACTGCAGTTATGAAAGCATTGTTTGATTCGTGCAGTGCTCCAAATGTTTTTAGAATGAAGCACCACAAAGTATTTTATTAAGACAAACCATCAGTATATTCACTAACGCAACACTTGTGAATTGCTGCCCTTTTTATAAACTGACTAGTCTTGTACCATGCCTCTGTGAGAAAATCTAAATGTTCTGTTCTTTCCAGCAACAGACGAAGCTCTCCGCATGACCTGGCACAATGCTACACACACACACACACACACACACACACACACCCACACACACACACACACACAAACAGGCTTAGAACTTAGATAACACAGATTTGGAGACATGGCGGCAAAATTACCCTGTTTTACCGTTTAAAGACTCTCCCCTCTGAGATTAAGCCTGCTCTGTATTTTTAGAGCAACATAAACAGAGGCGCTCTGAAACCCACCTCTCTGTCTCTAAAATGTGCACGCTACCAATTACACTCTCTATAATTAGGAGCCGTGAGGAACTGTTTCATGTTTCAGCTCCACCCAAATGGGCAGCCATGTAAGCACACACGCACAAAGCGTCACAACACACCTTGTCTCTGGCAGCACATGGATCAGATGATGAAGCTTTAAATCTTTCAAACATAAACCATCTCACACACTTTTGTCCCAAGCAGCCTTGTAGAAATATATATATTTTTAATCTACTTCTTCTTGGGTTTTGCTAACACAGCCGGCCTGTGTGCGAACGTGTGTTTGTGTATTCCTGACTGCGGAGTTTCCAGTCTGACACAAAGCTGTAATATTGGAGGCCGTCTAGATGCTGCTACATAAATCCCCATTTCCTCCACAGCACGCTCTGCCACTCACAGCCTGCATGTCCTCTTTGATAGTTTTCATGGAGTGGGGGGGTGGGTGTCAGGCAGAGTGAAATGGTCTCCTGCTGGATTTTGGCTGAGTGTAAATATTTAGGGGATAATACTTCCTGACAGACAGAGGAAGAAAACAATTAGCTGGGATCAGGAATGGGGCTGATAATAAGGGGTGGAGGATGTCTGAGAGTGAGAAAAAAAGATTTGAGCAAACATTTTTTTTAAATTTTAGCCTGATTTGAACTCTATGTCAAAAAAAGGGAACTAAAGAGTGATCTGGTTGCTTAACTTAGACACGTTTCTTGGACTAAAGTGAATCATGAGTGACTTAATCAGCATGATCAACAAGTTGTGGAATGGGCTGTATAGATGCCTTGAACCAGTGGTTTCCAAGCTGTTTTCCTTAAAACCCTTCTTCCAAGCCAAGCTGAGACTCCTAATTTCTCACTACTTCACACCTTTTCCAATTACATGTTCAACCTTTATCTCTATATCAAATTATTAAAAGAATAAAATGGATAGTCACAAACTTTTATTTTTAAAATGGAAAATATAAGTTATACAGAGTTTTAGTTTTCATATATACAAACAAAAAAATAGAAAACTTCAAAACCTCTGAGCAGACAAGGTTATGGTTATACTTTAGGTTGGAGTTTTGTAGAAAAACTAAGAACAATAATATCTCATCTGTAGTTAACATCCTCTATTTTGATGAGCTAATGGCTACTTAAAGCAACATCAAGCTCAAAATACATTGTTGCCATTTTTAAACTACTCCAATCAAAAACATCACTAGTTCATGTAAATACTATTTCATAAATCTTTACAATAGTTTCACATAACACATTTATTCTGGCAGGCATAGTTTGATATTCTTGAAGGAAGTGACCCAGACTGCACTAGAAGTGCCACAGCTAGCTGCCGATGCTATTTACTTGTGCACTTCTGTGTAGATTATCATGTTATGCAAAATTGATAGTAGTATAAATTTGGTTAGTAATAAACTTTATTTTTTCCTAACTGTAGTCATTTAAAGATTTATGTAGAACAGGTTAAATGTTTACTATTCAACAGAAACCCACTCCTTAAGTTCTCTACATGTTTATTGTAATTATTAACATGTTTTTCTCTTTTTGTCTCTCTTCCAGAAGAAGGTGCACCTGGACCAGTTCTTCTGTGTTTGACTGTGTCT
>JARVJO010000330.1:15647967-15660582 GCA_031762555.1 Cynodonichthys magdalenae
TGATGAAGTGATTCAACACAAACTGCTGGCTTCTTCTTTAGATTGTTCTTTTTTCATGTACAAAGCCCTGAGACAACGTATGTTGTGATTTGGCGCTATATAAATAAACTGAATTGAATTAATTGTCTCTTTAAGTTGTTGGTTTTACTTATACTGATCAGCACAAATCTTTTCTCTGTGTATGTTTATTGGCTCCAAAGAAGAGGTGTTATTAGGCAGGTCATGAGTGAATGAATGAATGAATGAATAAATAAATGATACTTTATTGATTTCAAAGGGAAATTACGGATCAACCTGAACTTTGAAATTAGATAAGAGCAGTTTAGACATTACTACTCGGCAAGAAACACTTCAACTTATTAAAATCTTGAACATTTTTTTTCTGAGCAGAGTTCAAAAATGAATTAGTTGAAGACACACACAGGCAAACTCATTGTCTCCTGCTGCTAAAAAATGGAAAATAAATAACAGTAAACTGCTGAACTCGAGACATCAAAATTTGAGTCCACAAAGTTGTGAATTTTTTGGAGGGAAATGTTTGTAGTAGAAGTCAAACTGTCCCAGACATGACTGTCTGTTATTGATCAAATGGAAAAGAGCACCATGTCCCCCAGAGACACAATGGACAAAATGTAGCTTATGGAGTTTAATCAGGTGAACACATGCTGGTGCACTCGCCACTGTTTGAGTTGAATGACTAAATGTCAAACTGACTTTGTATTTTCAACCACATTTTACTTCAGCAGCTATAGGGTCAGAACCAGACTCCTCTGTGAACAATCCTCTGCAGATAACCTGACTATGTTTGGATCCTGACGCACTGAGCTGACACTTTGGCACATCTGGCCTTTTCAGCACGCCTGGACCACAAAGGGGATCAGAGCTCCTGCGAAGCACAGATTTTATCCATTTAAGGCAGCTTCTGCTTTCTTCTTCCACAAGAAACACACTGATCTCAGCAGGTGCAAACAGAAGCTTTTATTTTGACCTGGCTGCCTTTTACCTCTTTTTTTTCTCTTTTCTGATACTCCTCTATCAGATGATATGAGTTATCTATACAAAACATCACATTTTTTCCACAAGCTGAATTTTTATGTGGCAAACTAGCACAGAAACTCCTCTACGTAACGTGAACATTAGAACAGCTGTAGCATAAAGATCACCTTTCACAAAAACATGACTCACATACTCTACACAGGCGTATTAAAGGGTATTCTATTTATACACAGAGAAAAAGGACGGACAAGTAATACAACAATGTAAACATATTAAAAAAACTTTCCTAAGGGTTACTTGGTTTGGAGGAATTGACCTAAAAGACAGAAATACATCTGGCTGAACTTTTTCTACCTTTCCCAGTGTACCTGCAGCATGTTTTCAGTTACGTACGAGCTGAGAGGAGAGCATGCCACAGCAGAAGAATGTAGCGCCTCAAGCTATAATTAAATACAAGCTTTTTTACCAGACAACACGTCTAACTTTGGGGCTTCACTCTGAAGTTTTTCTTTCTTCAGCTCATGTAAAGCTGAATAGCAAATCAAACTTTTTAACAAATTAGTTAGATTTCTTTTTGTAGTAATTTTTTTTACCTGAGTTAAATGCCCAACTTGCTGTGAGGAATCCAAGATTAATCTGAGATGAGAGATTATTCCACAGACAAAAAAATGTAGAGAGGAAAAAATCTATCTACAAAACACAGAGAGGATTTGGATAGTATAAAAAGATCTGCTTTGATTTGATGTGGTGAGAAGCGTGTGTGTGTGTGTGTGTGTGTGTGTGTGGACCAACAGGAGGAGTGTGCTGTGAGTTGGTGCAAGGAGTCTGTGTGTGTGTGTGTGTGTGTCAGGTTTGACGTGCAGAGGATCGGGTGTGTTTCAACTCACAAGAAGCAGTTTACTTCAGGGGGCGGAGCCAGACAATAGGAGCTCCCCGCACCTGGCTGAAGCTCCACCCACCTTATCTGTTCAGACCTGAGCTCTGACCCCTCAGCCCCCCCTTCTCTTTCTACCACAGCTGCATTTTTTCTAAGCCTCCAGCTTTGTTTTCTTCATTCCTGGTCTAACTCGTCTCTGACCTCTTCATACCGACTGGTTGGACTTTTTCATATCCTCTATATCGGCACACAAGACCTCAAACCCTGTAATTTCCTCTCGTATTTACTGGGTCCTCCCCCTCCACTCCGCTTTACGTGGCACAGTCTGCATTAGGTTCTGAGTGAAAGTAGTACTTAGGTTGTTAGTGGAGGTCTGTTGGCACAGTTCAACTTCTGAACATGCCTATAAAAAGAAATGAAGAGAAATCCCTCTCGCTCTGGTTTTACTTCTTTTCTTGCTGGCAGAATGCTGCACAGTTGGACCATTTGGTTTGGATTTTTGCTCTTTTTACCGGTCACAGGTTGCTTGAGCAAGACTTTGCTGTGAAATAAATGCTGAATTTCCCATTGATTTGGTTAACAGCTGAAAAAGAACAAAAAGCTATTTTCTTTTAAAATTTTTTTACTTATTTGTTTTATGAACCAACAGCTTCTCATAAAGTCTCTTTTGGTCTAACGTCAAAAATAGAATTGCTACACAACCTATAATACAGCTGATTTTACGTCTTTGAAAGAACTGAGCATATAAAAGACAAAAAAGTCACAATGACATTTTAACTCTCTTTTCCTGACACTGCACATAATTTGAACATTTATGCACAAACAATACAATCTGCAGCCCTGCTTCGTTTTTTTAAACCGCTTTAAAGATGTAAAGATTAAATGAGCCTCAACATGTCAAATAAATGCTTGTCAACCTCAGCAGATGTGTCTGAGTGACAGTTTTTCTTTGCATTTGTTGAGTGGAATCAGTGCTGCTTTCCTCAGCAGAGACTTTATCTTTATAACCACAGTGAAACACCTCAGGGTGTTTTTAAATCATGTGACTGAGTGTGGATGTGTGAACGCTGAAATTGAAAAGAAGTAGCCTGTAGGCACAGGTTTAATACTTCTCCAGCAGGAAAATGCACAGTAAATACATTTCTGAGTACTGACAGCTATACTGTGCATGTAGCCTGTCTCCAGCTCTGCTTTAAAATCAAATCAAATTTGGGCAGGAAGTAAAATATTATTGTTCACCTTTCATTAGTGTGGACCTAATTGAAGGGTCAGAGGTTATGTTACCCTTGTGTGCTTGAGGTCCATGTGGACCCGTCTCAGTCATGTGTCTTCAGAGTTTATTACAAAGCAATTATGAGCAGGTCACTGTGCCTCCACATGCTTTGCTTGCAGGCAAATCCTGAGTGTACAGCAGCCAGAAACCACACCCTGACTAAAAACACCTGCAACAATACAACAATGTTATTTATACAGAGCTGAAGTGAATGTGAAACAGCTTTTATTTCATTTATAAAGTCTGCATGGTTGCTACTGCAGAACATATGAACTCATCTCCAGTTACAGAATAGTAGGTTTGAGCTTCACTGTCATGCCCTTTTTAAACACATGTGCTTTTGAATTTTCTCTGAAGGTTTAATATTTCTGTCCCACTGGAGCTATGGTGATGTCCCAAATCTACTACCCCAGTCTGAACACGCTCACTGTCTCGCTGGTGGGTCCAGTCTATGTGGATCGTTAAAAATTTAACAGTGTCTTAAAAGCATCCAATTCTCTTTGATCCATGAAAATGAAACATCTCCTAAATCTCATGTGTCTTTGCACTGCACGTCTCTTCTTTTCTGAGGTAAAATCAAATTCCAATGTTTGTTTTTAAATCAAAACCAGAACATGTTCTCTCATACCAGACTTAAATTTTTCCTGACACACAACTGGATGGTGTGACACTGTTACTACACTGTCAGTAACTGACACAGAAAGCCTGAAGCGTCCCTCGTTATTCACACATGGAGGAGAGCAGGGATATGTCACCGGTGGGAAGCACATGTGTGTATTTGTACATATGGTTCTCCTTTGATATATTTTCTTTCACCCACATCTTATTTATATTACAGCCCTCTGTCTAAAAGAAGAGAGGGGGCAGGGAGGGCACTTTCAGGACAGACACACAACACACTCACAATGACAGTGGACAAAGCCATTGTGTGTGTGCACTGAGGAGAAAGGTCTTGGTGCTCGCATATCAATAGGGAGAATCACAATCCAGCTTTTTTGTTTCCGCCCCACAATTTAGAGTTCTCAGTGAACAAAGTGATGAAACCCTCTAAAATATTTGAAAGCTACACCCTTCAGGACCGGCAAAACAAGCCTGAACCATGGAAATGACTCAGACTTGGACTGTGTGATTCACTATGTAACGTCACACATTTACAACCTTTAGAGCTGCCGGTGAAACACCAGAGGTCTGCAGCTGCACGACGCCAATGCAACACTGACCTCTTCTGGTAGAACTGTTACACAACCACAACAAAGAACAGGATGGGCTCTAGAAATTAGGTTACACAATAATACAATAATAATAAACAACAAGTTTCTGTTTAGTAGCTATGAAATAGTACCAGTGATCTACTGCACTATTTCATATTCATAACGATGACTTCTACATATAAAGTAGAAATAGCTCTTCTGTATTGCCCTAATTCCTGATGAAATGAGTAAATAGTTTGACTATTGAGCTCCCCTATTGCCTCCACTCTTCTCCAGCTGTGTGTAGGCTTCTGAGATGTTATTAGATTGGTCACATAGCTTAGCGCTACATTAGGAGCTAATCCCTCCTCTCCGCTCCAGCTGACCAAACCTCGTGTTTCCTGAGACATCTGACATGGATAACTGCTTTGAGAGAAACCACTTTGACATGCATGAGCAGATAAGCTCAAAGAAAGTCACGGGAGCACTCACTGAGGTGTAGTTGGTCTTGCCCATGTTGTGGTTCTGGTTCAGGTTTTGGTTCCCCTGCTCCCTGCACTGCAGACCAGCCAGGTGTCTCTCCAGGGCTGCCCAGTCCATGGTGGGCAGCGGCTCTTCTTCTACCTCCTCCTCCTCTTTGTACCCATGCATTAGCCCTTCAGTCCCCCCACTTCCTCCGTCTTCTCCACCTCCTCCACTTCCAATGCCACTGCTGCGGCTCCCCCTGCCCTGACTTGAGCTGGGGTGGGTGAGTTTAGGAGTCCCCGTGCCTCCCGCTGGTGTGCCAAAGGCGTGAACCTGGTTTTTCCTGGGAAAAATCAGATTGCCATTCTGTTTCAGTTCATCCGGGATAGCGGCTGAAGGAGTGGCGGTGCGTCCTCCCAGGGCCGGCAGGGGAGGGACTGTCTTCACATCCTGGAATTCTTCTGCAAGGCTGCGTCCGTTCACTGCTTTCCTGTAGCCTTCGTCCAGACTGGCAACACTCACACCGCCATCACTGCTTTCGTCTTGACCAGAAGATGGCTGCGGGGAGGCGTAGTCATCGCCGTACTCGCTCTCCCACTCCTCAATCACCTTCTTCTTGTACTCTTGGTAGTCCTCGTCCTCCTCGTAGTCGTCTAAAGTGACCAGATCTGGGGAGGGAGAGGATTTGTAGTCCTCCAAGGTGGCCAAGTCAAGAGAAGGAGAGCATGGTGTGACCTTGTTGGAGTTGGACTCTGAGCTGGAGCGACTGGATGCATCACTCCCCAGGTCCATGCCATCCTCCCGATAATCCTGCAATCAAGAAAAAAAAGAACAGAGACAAAGAATTAAGTTGAGGATAAGGTTGTGAAGACTCTATTGGTGGGACGTAGTGCATGAAGAAGGAAAGGAGGAAAATAAAAGGAGAATTTAGGGAAGTGTGTAATGTTGGATTAGTCACACCAGTGTTGTGGTTTGAGACAGTCGACCACAAAGCACTTCATGACCAACAGGAACTTCCTTTTTCTTGCTGCAGCTTTAGAATCACAAATGCTAAACTATGCTACCAGATAATTACATTTCCTTTGCGTTCCTCTCTTCTCTGTAAATGCAAACATATGCGTTTGGATGGGCTTTTGCAGCCGTCGACACCCACCCGTTTGAGTTTGTGCGACTGGAATGTGTCAGAATGATATCCCACCACCTACTGCTACATCTGCACAGCACTACAAGGACAGGACGGGGGAGTTGTGAGAGCTGGAAGTGACTGGCAGAGACATGTTAATACACAATCCAGCAAACTGTGGCATGAACTGGTGAGTCGGGAGCTGTTCTCTGACCTTGACTGTGTTGCTCCTTCGAGAGCAGATATCACCACCTGACTGATTAGTGCACAACTAATGAAAACGTCTCCATTGTTTTACACCCCCCCATGTACACACACACCTCCACCTGAGCCTCTTCTTGTAACATTATTACTGCTTTCTCCACAGGAGCGCACTATCAGAGCATCACACCACTTTCAATACTTAATGAAAAGCAAGGAACACCCAAATTTCTCTCAGGACAAAGAGAAATTAACAGCACATTCCTGTGTGACCACATTATGAGCTACGCCGGAAACTAATTAATTATAAAGATGGCTGATTACTGGTGTAGACCAAGAGTTTTAGCACTCAGACAAGCCCCAACGGGGAGAGAAATCAAAATATACCCAGAGTTATTACTAATGATGATGACCTTATTGTGGGTTAAGGCTTTTTTGTGGCAAAAGGATGAGCAAAGGATAGGTTTGATGGGAAAAGCAACATGACTCAGCATCTTAGAGACAAAGGAAAGTGCTGATGTTGTAGCAACCTAAAGATACCCTGAGGAACTTGTGTTTCTGCATGAAACAAGTCAAAAGAGAACCACAACTTGAGCCACACAAAAGGTAATGTTAGTGTGTTATTAAAGCAACAACAAACAAGGACATTACAAGCAATTTAATAATAATCTGCAGACATTTACATGAATATTGAGGTACCTGAACCTCAACAAAGTACAACTTTACTCATATTTTACAATAATGACGACACAGATTTTGCTTGTCTAGACAAATAATCTCACAAGTCTTTGGGATCATTTTGTCCAAACTGGGGGCTGGTCACTATCATGGGAAAATTCCAGGAGTCTGAGGTTACAGATAAGGAGAGTCAGATGACACACTTCTTTGGCCAAATACTTGGAAAATTTCAAGGAACTCACTCACTGGGTCATAAAGATTTATGAAACACAATGGCCCTGTAAAGACATTAAAGGTATTCGATGCATATGAACACCATGAAGTGGGAAACAAAACTGCCACTATTTTTTTCTTAAGTTGGTTACAGTGTTAGGTTAAAACCTTTGTGAATGCTTGTTAACTAGCACTTGTTTGTTTGCGCACAAAATTAGTTGAAATGACTGATAATAGTCTAATACTCTATGACCATGGAGCTGAGAAGTCTAAAAACGCATATTTGCACTGTTTAAATGTGATACAATTGCTTTGTTTACACTGGCTGAGTATGGCATTTAAGATCTGCATACCAATATATATAAAAAACAAACTGAAGTCAACTATTTCAAACAGTATCCTTTGATAAAGCTCAGAATAACTTATTGCTACGTTTGATGTCATACTTTGCAACTACTACCATTAAGTGTATTAACAGAGAGGAAACTCTTGCAGGATCAGTATAAGACCCAGCCTGTCATGTTGGTTTTAATGCTGTTTGAAATCTCGGTCACGGATCCCTTCATTTCTTTTTAAGTGCAATTTTCACAGCCTCGTTGCTCTTCACATCAGGGTCACGTGACTGAAGTAATGCAATCATTTAAAGTGCGAGTATAAATAGAGAGAGAGGTAGAGGTGGGGGAAGACGCCAGGCTGGTAAAGCTGATCCGCTGTGGGATTAACCGAGGCGCGCGCACACGCAGACTATAGTGGGCTACACAGGCTGGATTTGGCCAACAAAATCCATGCAAATTGACAGCTGCACCGATATCTACCCCGCAGCCAGCCAGTTGGGTGGGAAAGAGAGGGGGGCGCATTCTTTTTCTGTCAATGAATACTAGTCCTCCTTCAGATGTTTTATACAGGGGGGCATCACCGCATACGCCCAGTCTGTGCATGCGTCCACCCCACTCCAAGTGGCATTTCTGCACGCGTGACAGCAGCGTGATTACATCTGCCAACACGAGGCTGTTTTAATCAGCATATATCCTTATGTGCTTATTTTATATGCGCACAATTAATCTAATGATGTAATGCCAACCTCACACACACAAAAACGTCCCAGGAGAAATCTATGCCCCCCTCACCTCCTCCTCCTCCTCCTCCCGGCAACAGCAATGACAGAAACGCCCAGAACCAAAGTATTACAAGGCAAAACTGACCCCGCAGTTCACGCACCATTATCGGTTCAAATTAAAGTCACAGCCCCGCGGGGATCTAACACGAAGGAGGACAAAAAAAGAAAAAATAAACGTAAAAAAAAAAAAACACCACAACAAAAACAAAAGTAGCCAGGATGCAACATTTCTTCCATTTAAACGATCAGATACTCACTGTCATCGTCTCAGCAGCTTCCCATCCACGTCAAGACATTTTTAAGAGTAAATCCGAGCTGTTAGACAACCGTGACGGTGCCGAGTTGTTTTCCTAGCCAGCCTATTTGTCTAAAATTTATTTATTTTTTTATTTATTTCTAAGGACGGGCGGCAGAGAGGCGAGCTTCGCCGGAGAAATGACACGGAGGCGGCGGAGGAGTCGCGCCACTCATCGTTTAAGTCTTCTTGTAGAGAGAGTTGTGGTGGAAAAAGGCTTTCAAGAGAGGTAGATAAAGTCTCCAGCAGGTCAAAGCTGCATATGTCCTCGTCTCCTCTCCTCTCCCAGCGCGCGCGCAGAGTCACGGAGCGGTGCCCACAGCCACGCAGAGTCCAGCTTGCGCTCCCCCACCCCTCCACGTCAGCCAGAGGAAACAAATAGTTAAATTCCCTTCTGAGTGAGCTTTAAGAGGTTTCACACAAGCTGGTAAGGGTGGTGTTGGTGGTGGGGTCTAACACGAGCCGTGGACGCGCGGGACAGAGCATGTGCTCCTAGGCTGGGCAGCCGGTTGTGTGTCTGAACGCAGCGGCTCCGTGTGGCGCACAGAGGAGTGACGACGACACGAAGCCCAACCTTCTGCACTCACTGACCCTGCACGAGCCACAGCGGAAACTTCTCACTTTAACTTTTTTTTTTTAGATTCTATATTTTGGTCTTTCTGAACGTTTAGTTCCAGCTGCAGATATGAAAGTTGCTCAACTTAAGCTTTCGTTTTTACTGACGCGTGCAACTGTGGCGCCCCCATGTTTTATGGTGGGTGGGCACTAAAAATCCTGTGATGACCCCAAAACCATAAGCCAGAACAGAATTTTAGGAGATTTGTTTTGTTGACATGTATAGATTGACAAAGAGAATCTGTACACAGATTTATTTATTATTATTTATTTGACAGTTTATAATACTTGTGGAGAAAAACACTCATTAGGTTTTAAAAATAACTTCCTTTTGATCAGTTGTTTTATTTTTATTTTTTAAAGAAAATACACATTTATATTTTTAACTCCTAATTGCTTGGTGGTGGTGGTGGTGTGTGTGTGTGTGTGTTTTTTTTGGGGGTGGGGGGGATTGTTAGGGTAGCCATTGCCTACCTTAGTGGTGTTCCACCCATGCAACAATGTTGCAAGCTAATTCTACTAATTCTTCTTTTGTTAAAGCTAAAATTTTCACAAAACTGAAAAGAATAGTTAAGCAGGTTTGCAAACTGTCTCTTAAATTAAGGAATCTTCTTATATTTGAAGTTAAAACGATGTGTTTGTTTTGAAGTTTATAAGATCTATCCCTCCTGTTTAAGAGGTGTTGTAAATTGGTTTATAGATGATCAATAAAACAGGTGACACAGTTATGTTGGCTAATCAGTGGCAGATAATCACGTTGTCTGCAGGGAAACATGTTGAACACATACATATGTTGGTTACTTGAAACTGTAGATAAAGTTTGTTGTTTAAGCTGATTTTTGTCTGGTAAAATGGACATTTTTTTTATTTAAAGTGACAATAATTCAAATAGAGAAATAGCATTTCCTGCAAAACTGCAGCATGATTGCTGACGTCTGAACAACTGTTGACATTTGTGGAAGTCAAAAATTGAGTTGTTAAACCAAAAACAAGCAAAATAATATGAAAAAGAGCAGGAGCACTAAAAGTGGTAAAATACAACAAAAGTCTCACTATAAGCTAAAAGTAGCAAAAGGCTAACTAAACGTCATATAGCAAAGGTTAACCAACAGCTAAATGTAGGAAAACACTAGCTCAGTGATTATCAGTTGGGTTGCAAGTTTGTATTCAGGCATGCTATTTTAGCAACTACTGTTAGTGCATCAGAGTATATTTTTATTTATTTATTTTTATCTGAAATGATTAAGAACCAGGATTCAAATCAATAGGTAGTCATGTTTAATGTGTGCATGTGTGTGTATTTCTCCTGAAGGAAAACAGTATTAAAGACAGACTATTCTGTAGTGGAAATGACTCCATATGCTCAGAAAGGCTTCAGGAAAATCACGGTCAGTGAGCACAATTTTGTGCTGCAGCCATAAATTCTAATTAAAACGCTACAAAAGAGGAGAAAAACATGTTTCAAAAAATAACTACTGTTGCTTCTTCTGAACCCAAGCTCAGTAAAATGGTGTGACAAATATAATCTAAAGGATTTTTTTTAAATAAATCATCAAAGCTGTTCCGTATAGTTTGTTATCAGCACACAGTTCAGATATCTGGGCTGATTCTGGAGGCATTCAGTGAACACAACATGCACTTTCAGGGAATGCAAAAAAATATAATCAGGTTTTGGAACAAACTGAAGCAATTTTGACAAAAAGACAGATTTATGAGTAATGACAGTTTATGAGATAGTTGCCATTTACTGTAATAGCACCCATCATTCAACAAAACAGTTAAAACATTAGGGGAACAATTTAAGTTATTTGTTTAGCCAATTATTTGTTGCCACATTTCAAACATATTTCTGTGATTAAAACCAGATTTGTCACTGCTTACCAAGTTAAATTTGATTTACACATTTTAATTGTGTGGGTGTCTTTCTGGAAGGAATCATATGACATATGAGTTGACACACACACACCCACACCCACACCCACACACGCACACACACCCACACCCACTGTTACAGATTCTGTCGCATTGTAAACAGACTGTCAGCAGGAGTCTTGCCTGTCGATTCACCTTTAATCCTCAATACTGTTTTTCACTTTTATCAACCTTTCGACTTCCTTTGAACCCTCCAGACATTAAAGTGTAGAGTTGTCCGAGATTAACTAATGCCTTTAGGGAGACTGATTTAATTTTTAGGGATTTTATCTGGAAGATGATGTGAAGACGGTAAGTTCATGTGCTCACCAGGCAGTTAACTCATCATTAATTTGATCAACAAGAGGCTAATATCATTTAAGCAAACTATACAGATGCACACAAGCACTTCGCTGTCTTTGAAGTTTCCATTTCTTTTGAGTGTCAAAGATGCTGCAAACTGTTGTAAAACTTTCTGCCCCCCTCAGTGGATGGTTCTACAAAATAAAAGATCTGACAAGTTTAGAAACCAGAGGAACAGATAAACATGTCCATAAATCTGTCACTTCAAAGTTCTTTCATTCAAATCTTCATCACACCTGGAAGAAGCAGATGACTTTCACTAAACTTTTGACTGAGGAGGTGGTCACCCCGAGCACCGCGGCTCAATCACTTCTCCTTTTCTTTTTGCTTTCCCAAGAAGAAGGGGTGCAGTGTCTGTCAAAGTGCCATTCAGTGGGGTTTACCAATCACCGAGGGGCAGAGACGTGAAAAAAAACAGCCCATTCTAGCTCTACAGTATCTTGGAAAGTGTTGCTCTATCTGTTGGCCCAACGGCCCATCTGCAGCTGAGATCTGGCAGGAATCACTGAAGGCCCATTACTGACAGAGATAAGGTCTGAGAAAAGAATGCCCCTTGGATAATACCAGAAAAGTCAGGAAACATCTTTCTCTGCTTATATCTGTCTCACAAGTGTTTAAAAGAAACAAAAAAAAAAAAAAAATACAAAAAAAATGGTGAGCTCCTGACAGTCTGAGAAATTGAACTTGTCTGACTTGTCAGAAACTCACCAGCTCCAAAGGAGAGACACCAGAAGTGACCTTGAAGGATTCTCACTTCGTCTCTCTCTTCAGGGATAAAGTTCACATTGAAATAAGATGGACTAAACTCGATGATGGACACAATGAAGCGTCAGAAATGTGACGATGGTACAAAGGTCCTTCCCTGCTATAAGAAACCACACAACAAACCAAACACACATTATATCTTCTTCAGATAAAGACGCTTCATGGCTGTCATAAAAGAAGTTTCATAAGATTTTACAGAATGTCTTGCAATTTATATCTCCAAAATGTCCTCTCAAAACATTTTCATACATTTTCCTGTTCATTATTGGGCATGAGAGATTTTGAATTAAGGAGGTTTTCCAGTTTGGTGATAGAAAAATTTCTACAATTTAAAAAAGTGTGCTTTAGACACATTTTTTATAATTTCTATGGTGTGATAGCACTTTAAGCTCACAAACTAGTTTCTGCAACCTGTAAAAATCCTTCTATAGATGATAATTTTTAATAATATTTTAATATTTATTGATCTCAAAAAAGCTTTTGACACAATAAATCATGAAATATTAATTAAGAAATTGGAGCGCTATGGTATT
>JARVJO010000330.1:15663286-15674229 GCA_031762555.1 Cynodonichthys magdalenae
ATTTCTGAAATTGATTTATTTATTATTTAAAATTGTTAATTGTCTGAAATAAATTTAATTCATTCATTCATTCATAATTTCTACACACCATCACAGCAGTTTGCTAAACAAACTGGATCCTTGCCTTGTGCCTTGCCTTCTCCCACAAAGCTGATGTTGCTTTAAGGGCTACATACTCTAACCCTACTCTTCTGTACAGGCAACTCAAAATGTTTAATCAACATGAGAAACAAATGGGATCACTACATATACAGGATATCAGCATCATATGCATACAACAAACTTTCAATTTAAAGTCAGCCAAATATATTTACTGGGGAATATAGCTGAAACATGTAAAGTTTGATCAATATTTAGTTCTTTCACATTGCTGGTATATTGAAAATGATCTTACTGAACTAACAGCAATCAAACATTTACACTGCTGCCAAAATGCAAAACAGGTAATAACATATTTGCCCTTGTTTATGTGAGTTTGCATGTGTTATTTGTTTTCAAGGTTTGGCCAAAATGACTACAATTTCATTATTTTGCAACATAAAATGTTTTTAATCCACAACTTTGGCATAAAATGTTGCAGTTGGTAAGCATTACTTTAATTTTCTGATGTCTATACTGTAAATGGTAAATGGACTGAACTTATATAGCACTTTATCAAGCACCATTGAGACCCCAAAGTGTTTTACACTACAGTCATTCACACACTGATGGTGGTAAGCTACATTGTAGCCACATCTGCCCTGGGGCACACTGACAGAGGCAGGGCTGCCATGCACCGGTGCCACTGGACCCTCTGACCACCATCATTAGGCAAGGTGGGTGAAGTGTCTTGCCCAAAGACACAAGGAACGAGGGATTGAACCAGCAATCCACCGGTTACAGGATAACTCCCCTAACCACTCTGCCACAGCTGCCCCATATTGTAATATGTGATTGTTTTTTCATAAGATTTTTCTCACATGTTCTAAAGGACAAAAGTTCAAGACTAGTTGCCAGCACTGAGAGGCCTTTGTAAAGTCATACAAAGCCTAATGAATAAAGTTAGTGAAGACACAAGTATCCATTAGTTTATGAGCAGATAAACAGTCTACAAAAGGAGAAAACTCAGAGCTCCTCCAACTTGCTCAGGGAGTGGGATTCCTACAAAGATCACACTCAGAGCACAGCATGGGGTCCAGAAAGAAAAGGAAAAGACCCCAAGGGTAACAGCAAACACTACAGAAATATCTCCTGCATGCTAATGGTGTTAATGGAAGTACAGAACATGGAGAAAATTATTCATCTACTCAAAGAAACAATATTAACACGTGAAAAACATCTCAAGTGGTTTCAGATTCATCATAATGGACAGCGCCCTGTTAAAAAACTGAGGGGGTGGGGTGGTGGTGGTGATGGGGGGATTATTTTCTGGCAAAAAAAACTCCCTAAAGTAAGCACAGTGATAATTCTGAAGAAAAAAAAATCTGTAAACACAGCCAAACAATACGTTTTTTGACATTTATGGAAAAATTCCAACCTTGTAAACCAAGAACAAAAAAAAAAAACAAAACAAAAAACAACAAAAAAAAGACAACAAACCCCAAGAACTCACCTTGCATGGTTTTGCAAAGGCCATAAAAATGCAACGTTTCAACTAACCAAACCAACATAACAGTGAATAAAAATAAGAGATACAAAACTTCTGTTTAACAAAACTATTCTGATTTCTTGTCAGTCCAGTTTAGAAATACACATTTTATCAATGTTTTCTCCAACAATAACTAAAAGCACTGCTCAAAGCAATGGTGCTCTGAGACAGCAGGATGCAGACTGAGTGATGATGAATAGAGATGTCAGATGGCAACAAAGGAGGTCGGATCCCTAACTGGCTGACTGACCTGCCGTCCCAAATAGAATGAGTGGCCAAACCATTAAGAATGGCCATCAATCTCAGGCACAATGATGATTTACTCCATTCAAATTACTGGGAGAGGGAGAACCGGTGGAACAAAGAGCAGCGGGCCCAGTATTCCCTGGAAACTACATGCGTGTTAGTGTGTATTTGTGTCTGCGCGTGCTGATACCTTCACTGTGCATCTCCGTGTTTTGCTTCTGTAATTTTGTTTACACAACCTGTCACACGTCAGAGCCCGTTTCCGACTGGTGCCGCCAAATACCTGGCTGTAATATATTGATCTTCCCTTTTATGCTACACATCCGACCAACAATTTCACTGGCTAACGAAGTGTGAAATGAATTGTGAGAGTGACGTCTTGTCCAATGTATGTACAAGCACTCAAAGCTATTAGATTTATTGAAATGAGAAGCACGGCAGGCTCCAATCTACGGAATAGTTTAACTGTGGACCCGGCTTGTCGCCAAGTGAAAAGAGACTAACTTTAAATGCAGCTTGATTGAGACCAGCTAAAAAAAAAAGACCAGATCTCATAAAATGAGCTTCTGCGGAGAAGTTATATTGGGAAGATGGCGTCAGTGAGTGTGGCTTGCCTTCTGTCACTGCAAACTTTGTTTGTCTACTGTTTGTATTGTTTAGGTTATGAAAAGAAAACATCTTACCTGTTATAGATAGCTTTTTGATCAATCTCCAGTTCTTCAATTTCACTTCTCTTAGCAGTCAAGCTTTGAGCTTTCATGCCCTGTCTGGTTCTCTTTGTGTCTGCTCGTGCTTCTGAGTGCATTCTCTGCCTTGTCAGACTTTTTGTTTTAAAATAGTTACATTTTCATTTTTCTTGAGCTCCTTGTCCGCATTCATGGGCACTACCTCTATAAACCATTACATTTAAGGTATTTTAAGGTATTATTAAGTGACTTCTGTATAAAAGCGATGAAAGAGGAAGTGTTGGAAATGATATGTTATTAACTTCTCTCTTGATCTGTTATAAACTGATAAGATCTTATCAGAGGATGTTTATAAAGAGATGAATGATGAATAAAACCCAGCCCAGTGTAGATTCATGTAAATCTGACAAAAGAAAATAAATTAATTAATTAAAAAGCAGAAGCATCCTCTGTTACGAGCTGAGAAAGCTATAAAAATCTCAAAAATATTTAGGATTTAGGAAACTTTAATTCAGAGCCAACTTCCCCAGAGGGACCGGCACCAGCAGAGTTGGGAAAAGTCAGCCAAGTCATTAATGAAGTTATGACCACAGTCACTGCTGTGGCAGGAGATCTTAATCGCCTGCAAAAGTGGAGGCCTGAGACTCGCTTCAGACCCATTAAGTCCACGACTCACTAATTAGACGGGAAGAAGGAAAGGTTTGTAATCTGTTCAATTAGCTAAGCCTGGGGAGGCGTCCTGTGGGGCCGTGGAAGGATTCATATAGGACCGTGTGTTGAACGTTTTTATGAATCACAAGGAAGTTGAGACTTGAGGGCCAGGCTTCGGAAAACCCTGCAGCAATTTCAAGCGTAAGAAATAAAAATGGAGACCAGGGGTGTCTCTGTGCCTCGTCAGCAACACGGTCAGACTGAGATATGCATCGGCCCTGTCCTGCGCTCATCTCCATGCCATGCAGGGCGCAGATGTCCGAACAATTTACTGCCCACACCAAATTGGATCACTTTCCTGGTGTTTTGTGCAGGCCTTGCACCTGCTGTTCTTCGCCACCTCCCATAAACAACTGAAACACCCAGAGATTGGAGAGAAAGCGAGAAAAAGGAGGCAAAAGGAGATGATTTAAGGAGCAAATCAAATCAGAGAGGACAGAAATAGAGAGGAAAACAGGTCAGCATATCCATGTTTTTGTGCAGGTGTTGCTTGAAGACGGCCTCTTCACAGCGGCATTCATGTTGTAAGTTGAAAGTTTTTAAGTGAAATGTGATCAGTTGTGACAGAGACAGAGAGACAACTCCATCTCAGAGCTGAGCTGATGGTGTACAGTTCATTACAGAACCAGAAAAAAAAGTGTCTGTGATCGCTGAGAGACCCTGGCAGGTGGTGTCACACTTTCTAAATCAAGTATTGATCTCGTCTGGAATGTCAGGTGTGAGCTACAACTGCAGCAGAGTCAGACGTGGCCTCATAACTCATCAGCGCTGAGATGGCGAGAGAGAAGGACCGAGAGCCGTCAGTGTGACTATGTCTTCATGCTGATGGCATTTTTTCTGTTTTTTTCGGCTTTATGAGGCGAGCCTACACATATAATAAAGGTATTTCTTAATGTGAAAAACAAGTAGCCAAACTTTGAGATTTTAAGCTTTATTTGTATAAAATATTTGACAAAAAACCAAACCACAAGCTTACCTTTAAACTTTCCCATCAATTATTCAGGTCTGAAGGGAACCGTGTTTTTGGCACGATCATTGCTCTGCAGAATAATTCAGCAATACCTGAGGATATTGCAACAATACAGCCCCTTAAACAAGTATTCTCCTGTCATGGCAGTTTTATTTAGTGGCCATAAAAGCTGAAATTAAAAATAGATTTTTGGTCTGATTGAATCTATTATTCAGCACATTTCAAATGTTGCAGTAAAACTAAAAAGCCGCAGCCCCTTTAAGATGTTTGGGTTCCACATATCTTAGAGTTAAAGCTCAGATTATTTATTTGATTAGTTAACAGGCAATTAATGAACAACAACAAAACTGAAAAATCCTAAATGTAAATGTTTCCACATACTGTAAGGACAATGGTTCTGCTATCAGTGCGTTATCCCATCTCTAAAGCTGAGCCTGCCACCCTGTGAAATAAGCTCATTTTGTCTGTTTGTTTCCAGGATTTCTTCACCAATTTGTACCTTTATTAAAAATTAAATAAATAATTTAAAAGAAACAAAATACAAAAACACTTAAAGGCATTACACCTACAGACAACTGTGGGTATAACTGTCCTTAATGAATATTCAGCTCAGTATAATATTGAAATAATAATGCTTAATCTTAATTAATTAGAGTTATTTATTTAATTTAGTGTACACAGCCAGAATTTATTATTCCCTATAGTAACATTAGTTTAAATTCAGTGTTCTAATCATAAATTGCAGAAATTAAAAATAAAAAACAACAATATCTGATAGTATTATGATGATGGTAATTGTTTCTGTGCAACCTATGAAGAGCCCAGATTCTCCTTATCTGTTGTGCAATTAGAATCAGTGTGTCTGATAAAATCATGGAGTTCTTTTTTTTAACTTTCAGTTTCATTATCAGTCTCTTCAAGCTGCAATCTTTGTTTAACACAGTAATTACACAAAATAAATGTGTTACCCAAGGATTTACACTATTAAATATTCATTAAACAGCCTGAAGAAGCTCCTTGATATTGGTTTCACGTTAAAACCCAATGATGCAACTGTCTTTTAGAACTTTTTTGTTGTATATTTATAGTTTGAGTTCTTAAATGACTTTCACAAGTTTTTGTTTTTTTAAATAATGTAAATCATTTCTGTTTTGTTAAGATCTTACAATGAAAGTTATAGAATATAACTATCTCTGAAAAGGAGAGGGTTAATTTCTTCTCTTATTTTTACTTGCAGGATTAGGTTTGGTATCTAGGTGTTGTTCTAGGTCACAAAAATGTACAAATCAAAACAATTATTCCCAACTCTGAGTGAGCACAAACAGCTTTGATATCTTTCCTGCTCTTTTCCTTCGAATGCAGCCTCAGATAGATAATAATGTGTCCCTCATGGCTACTTGTCCTGTGAAAGATAATGGGGTAAAACGTTTGTGCGATACCTTAATCTGAAAATCCTTCAAATTGAGGAGTTTGCTCTCCAACAGTGCAGCTCTTCATGTATTATGCTTTATGTTCTTTATGAGAACTGGTATAGTCAGTAAAAAGTCTTGAATACTTTGCAAAATGGAAGATATAAAATAGAATAATATAAAAGTAAATAGGGACCTTATATAACTATTATTTGATTTCACTGTTTTGTGCACCATTTCGTTTTATATATTATTTTAACATGGATATTGAATTCCAAAATGCAGTAACAGAGCAGTTTATTTTTTAATCAATATGCAGTTTAAGTCTTTACTTTTTAATGATGTAAATTTCATGCAATGGCAGAAATTATTGGCCATGTCCTTTTTCTATTTTCATGTCTTTCAAACTAAAAATTCTCAGTAGGTTTTATTAAAATATCCACTTCCTGTTTCAATGGAGACAGACCCTTTACAAGATTATCCTTTATGATGAAGGACTTAAAATAAACCCTTAAAAATAATTAAATCAGATTAGAATAATTTCAATAAGAAAAGCCCTCGTTATCATGTGGATTGTGTATTACAGCACAAGTGATTGGAGCTGATCCATGACCACAAAGCACAGATAATTGAGGATTCAGCAAATTGAGTTAGTCTTAAATGATGGTTTAATGTTGAGAATTACATTGGTAAATTAAAGACCTTGCATACTTTGTCAAAATATATTTTACCTAACGCCCTACACGCCAGAGCTTTAAGTAAAATCATTTTGGAATAAAAAAGGATAACGCTTGAAAATTAAGTTCTCTGTGGTCTTGAGCAGTATTAGAAGATCTAGCAAGGTGTATTAGGAGGACATATCATGCATTTGGAAACTCTGCACTAACTTTATTTTCACTTTATTTGAGAAAAATACAGTCAGAGTTGCAAATAAAATGTAAACAAAAGAATCAAGCTCATCATACTGGTATCCAATATCGATACTCATCTTTGTATTGATAGTATTGATATTTAGACTGATATGCCCGCCCCTACATCCCACCATCTCAAACGCATCTCTGGACTGGGGTGAAAAGAGGGGCTTGTGGAGTTAAGGCTGAGTTATAATCGTGCTTTGGAGCACGAGCGCACCCTCGCCGGCAGTAGAGGTGTTTATACTTGGCGTTTACATTGTCGTAGATTTCTCCAAAATGACACCTCATAACCTTTCGGTTGGTGGTTTTACTTATAACAAATAGCTACTGCTAATTAAAAACCCACTCCAAACAAACGCTTCAGACGCTGGAGGATAATACTGTTGGACCAGAAGGGGCTAATGGGGGTTGGGGTGGGGTCATTACTATTGTCCTCCCAGGACCCCTCTTGGTGTCGCCTCTGACTACATAACCGTGATAAAGTAATACGGAGTGTAAGTGGCAAACAAGTGTTTTGTTCTGATTAAACAATCAGATCCACTGTGCTGCTGGAAAATCTCACTCTGGAGGTTAGAACATTTTCTCATCTAAAAAGTCATTATTTAAGGAGGCCAATCCGCCCTGACCCACTGAAGGAGCTGTAATGGTAACCAGCCACTCTAGCTGAGATCCATTCCCTGTCAGAGGCACTGCCAACAGCACAATCTGAGCCATTTTAGCACAGAATACACCAGGAGGGAGCCGTCTCACTTCTATCAGGATGATTATAACTACTGATGTGCTCCCTTTCATTTGTCACATTCCTCCTTCATCAAAGCCTCCCAGTGAAACACTTGCATTTCCTTTTTTTTCTCTTTCCCATCATCCATAGCCTGCTCTATTCTTCATCTACATTCTTCATCTCTTTCCTCCAGGCGCCTCTGCACCATTGCTGATGCTCTATGCGCTATCAGAGATGCTGCAGAAAAGCCTGGGAGGGTAAAGAGGCGTGAGGGCATCGAGCAAACAGCGGCCTCGAGGGAAAAAATGAGGGAGCATCATCTGCATGATATTGAGAGAGCCACCATGACAAAAGGAACCAGGAAGCAAATGGGCCTTATAATAGACTCTGCTGCATCATCCAAAACCTAAACAACAGGAAAGCACATCAAAATAGCAGCTGATGGGGTGCATGCCTGTTTTTGTATGATTCTGCAACTTTGAGCTACATTTACTGCAATAGAGGCTAGCTCAGGAAAATAAACAGTCTGACTGCTCTAAATTAAAGAAAATGTGAGTTAATTGAGAGATTCTGAGATGCTTAAAGAAAATAATCAAATAAGCAGAAGTTTTATTTATGTGCATGTTCTGTAGGTGTGCTACATAAAGTAGGAGGTTAAGCCAGCATGAGTCTGTGTTTTTTATGTAAACATTCTGCAATTTTAATGGACACTAACATCCTTAGCAGGCCCCCGTGTGAGCAGAAGGGGATTGACGGGTGGGAGGACGTGGGAGGCTTTTTAGACCACTTTGCTCTTTAAAGTGTGTCAGTTTTGTCCTGCTTTCCCCATCCTTCCCCTTCCTCCCTCTCACTCTCTCTCCTCATCTTCCCATCTTCTTTCACCTAAGGTTTGCTCATGCATGTTATCAGTCAGCTGGCAGCAGCAGGAGGCTACAGAGGAATTCTCCTAGCAGAAATGCTCCCCTGGTGCTATCCAACCCTTCGCCACTCCATCTCCATTTTTACTGCCACTGCTCAACAGCTGTCCTCCTCTCTCACTACGGTAACTATTATACTATTATCCCTTCTCTGGATCCAATATGTCTGTGCCATAATTAACAATCTCCTCTCCTTACCTCTAAGTCTGCTCTCTTCTGCATTTTTGACTGACTGGCTGTTTTTTTTTCTTTTGAGCTGGAAATAACTCTGATGAGCCAAGCTAATGTCAAACTTGTGAGACATGTTTCTCCTACCTCATTACCCCTTCCCAGGGCTACGTCACCACTACGGGCCATTTCCCAGAAAAAGAGTAGTATTCACCCACTGATACTGAAGTGACTATGTTGTAACCTTGAGCTGTCGCCCTTTTAAAACCTTTTCTTTAAGAAAAGCAGTCACAAATCAAGAAAAAGACAGGGCTGGGTGGGGGTTGACGTCTTAAAATGGGAAATGGGCTATAAAGAATTTCACGACCAACAACTGCAGATCACAGCAGACAAAATTGGTTGTTTGGGGGTTAAGTGCCTGTCTTCACAAACTGAGATGATTGTTTATAATGTCAAACATCCTTTATCAAATGTTGCTGGTTAACTGGATATATTTACTACAATGATCTATATTAGAAAAAAAGAATCAGTGAATAAATTAAAGGTTTGAAGACATTTTAGGCCAGTGGTGCCCAAACCTGGTCTTCGAGGGCCCCTTTGTTTATGTTTAAGAGCACAGGTGTCAAACTCTGGTCCTTGAGGGCCGCTATCCTTCATGTTTTAGAGGTTTCTTTGCTCTGACACACCTAATTTGAATAAATGGGTGATTACCAGGCAGCTGTAGAACTTGAAGACCTGTTAAAGAGCAGGGAAACAACTAAAGCAAGCAGGATAGTGGCCCTCGAGGACCAGGATCAGGAGACCAAAAAACAAAAGAGAAAGATTTTGAGTTGTAAAAGATAAATGTATCTTTTTATTTATTTTTTTATTAAGAGGATTATTCTTTTCCTCAAGTAGAAGAGTTAACGTATCTGGGATCTTTGTTCAGGAGGGATGATGATGATAGAATGGGAGTAAATATGATTTTTATTCAATCTGTCGTAGTGAAGAAGGCAAAGCTCTTTATTGACTGGTTTGTCTACGTCCCAGTCCTGCATCTTCATGATGTATGAATTATCCTTTTGTGGCCCAAATTTTCTTTTCTTTATTTCAAATTGGATGCTTCTGTTGTTGAAATCCAATCTGGAGCATTTTATTATCCACCTATGTATTATATATCATATCTGTTAGCTCATCTACATATTTTATCACGCACCTCCACTGGTGACATGTATTTAATTGTCATTTTATTGTATATATTCTGTGTTCCTCCCTCAAAAGACTTCAGCTACTTTTTGTTGGTGTGTATTTATCTTAACAAATATTGTCATCATAATATTAAATGTCACAGTTTTGTGTTTGTTAAATATTATTTTAGCTGTAATCAAGACTGTGGACAAGTATAAAGTTTGACATCAGCTTTAAAAAGGTTTGAAACAAGCAGTCTGACCAGATATAAACTGACATTAAATCCTTTTTCAGCTCAAAGACAACCGTAAAACAAACCACCACTAAAAACCAAATTTACACAGACCCTTTGTTAGTTTCCCAATACTTAATTCCCCTGCATTAAGGCTTTTAACTTGAATTTCAAGCAGCAAATAGATTGTTAGATATGCTTGCCATTAGCCATTACGTTTGCTAAAACCAGGTCACAGAAAAACACTTTTCTTTTTGTTGTATTTGAATATACTTTGAGTCTGTCCACTTCCAACCTCTTTACTTCCAGTTTTTTCTTCAAAAACATTAAGAAAAAAGAGGTGCAAAATTAAATAATCCACCTCGTTTATGTTGATCCTGCTCGTTGTCGTGCCTACTCTACAACCAAACCATGCCCACATACACTCACACTTGAGGCACATTATTGTACATCCACCCTCAATGGATAAAGCCTGTTGCCTTGGGCTGACCCTGGACTGGGCAAAATTAGCCCCATTAAGCAGCAAACCAAGGGGGCGGGACAAGACATCTGTCCATCATGTACCACCAAAAACATTTATTAAACAGGCCTGTACAAACCTAACTCTTTAGAAAGTATCTGGGATGTGCTCTAGATGATTTGGCACCAGTTTTGTTGTACATTTTGTAAAACGTGACACACTATTTTAAATTTGCATTTATTATTATTATTTATTGAGTAACACTTTTATTTTTATTGAAAACACCAGTGAGGACTTAGCTTTACTTGCTCACTTACTAGACGTTCTTGCTTATCACTTACCTCAATTTCCTGTTTTACAATGTTGATTTTTTTTTTGTGGGACATTTTAAAAACAACATATACAGCAAAGCCTATGGGACATACTTTTTGTGTGTTTCTAAGCAAGCCATAATAACATATATATAAAAAATAAAAGTAAAAAGAATTCACACAGACTTGTAACAAAAATTGCTTCATGTACTTGTTCTATTTTCCCAGTATTTTGGCACTTCGTACGTGCACGTTTGGGAAACCTCTTCACAAACACAGACCCAAAACCAATAGCATGCCGTAAGAGAAATCACAAATCTTGCGATACATAATCTTGAGATGACAGTTTGGCAAAGTGGGAAATAAAAAACTATTAGAAAAAGACACATGCGGTCGGTCGGTAG
>JARVJO010000330.1:15699578-15723755 GCA_031762555.1 Cynodonichthys magdalenae
GGGGGGTGGGGGGGGGGTAAGAAAAATAACCCACCAGAATGAATTGTGCTCAATGCAAAGAAACAAATAAAACAGAAAGGATGGAAAGAAGAAGTGAAGGAAGGAATACAGGTGAGTCAAAAGGGAGAAGGGAGGATGAAGATAGGCAGATGAATGAGAAGAAGGCAGCGCTTTGATCTGGACCACAAGATATTTCCCCTTCTACACCACAGAGACAATGTGTCTACTGTCACCCCCCCTCATCCCCTCCTGTCAATAGCTTTGTCCAATTTTCTTAATTTTCTATCTTCACACAGATAAAAAAAAGAGAATAACAAAAGAGAGAATAACAAAAAAACTACAATTCCATCAGCTAAATTGGTAAATATACATTTAAAAACAAATTATTCAGTCCCTTTCCAAACTCTGCCTTAAAAAACCCAAAACAAATTCCAACATCTTGGTTTTTCTGTTTAGATCCCTGATGGCACAATAAATCCTGGGAGATTGTCTGCGTTAATATGTATGTTGCTGAAATACAAAAAAATCACAGAGCCAGCTAGTGACCTGGCATGAAAACAGCAGATTCTTACTAAATAAACTAATTAGCTTCAAAATGCTCCTCCAGCTGTTTCTGTTTTGTTCTACTCAATGTCCCAACTTATTTGGAACTGACTGTTGTAAGTTCATATCATCTTCTTATATTATTTTTTAGCCTGTTTTGTACAGTGTTAAGAAGTGTTTACAACCAGGAAATCTGCCCAGAAAACTGCAGTTACAAATCTTTTATACTTTTCTTCTGGAATGGTGGCCTTTACCAGAGATTTACAGCCAGACCTGAAAGCTTTAACAGCTCAAGAACAGAAAGCAGGTATTGTAATGTCAAGATGTGTTAAAGATCAGCATTTATGGGCTTTTTTTGCCCCCTCCCCAGTAACATTTCCCTGAGCCATACCTATTATTTAAAAAAATATTTTAGGATGTTTTTCAAGAGAGAACTCTTCGATCTAGGTCTCTACTTTCAACTATAGTGACATTTTAGGAATAAAGGAAAGAGCAGTGGATAAAAATATCTTAAATATTTTTGACAGAGTGTGGATGGGCTTTCTTTCCAAAAATAGATGAGAGGTTTGGAAAGGCAGGAGGAGCTCACAGAACACTGACTTGCATCTAAACACTGAGAGGAGACAACTAATTCTGAAAAGAAACTGGATAAATGTTCTAATATACACTGAAGACCAAAACAGGAAAGACTATTAGAACAACTAACCCAGTGGTGTCCAAAATCGGTCCTCAAGGGCCGGGGTCCTGCATGTTTTAGGTGCTGCTCTGGTTCAATGAACCTAAGGAGTGCTTAATTAGTGGGCCTCTGCAGACATGGATGGCAAATTGAGAAGGTAAATCATCTATTTGTATCAGCTGTGTTGAAGCAGGGACAAATCTAAAACTTGCAGGAGACCGGCCCTTGAGGACCGGAGTTGGACATGCCTGAACTAACCCGTCTACTCACTGCTCAGAAAAACTAGGGGTTACAAGGAGCGATTATTTTGTTTTCAGATCATCATCAGATGACAAAATAAGCACAAAAACTCTATCATGGCAAGTCTTCTAAGACCAAATTGTCATAATCTGTGTTTTTCTTTTAGTTATTTAATATTTTCTTGAGCTTAATTTTAGAATTATTCCATTTGTGATTTATGTTTTGTATTTTGTGTTTTGGTGTCTTTGTGTTTGAGTTACCTTTATGTTCTGTGTCCTTCAGTCATGCTCTGTACTGCACAGGTTGAAAGTAGTAAATGGGATTATGTTGAATATTTTGTGATTGATTAACCACATTTTTAGTGTTATATTTTATACTTTGTGTTTGATATAATTATTTACTTTAAACAATAAGAAAATCAACAAGGCTCTATTTAACATATGCCTCGCTCCAGCTGTTTAAACACAATGTTTTACATTTTAGGAATTTAGAACTGCTTTAAGTGTATTTTCATTTTTATAATGCCATCATATCTGGCATCTGACTACATTCACTTTAAAAACATTGTAAGGACACATAATGGGAGGCCATTTTGTCCCCTGGGACAGGATGGACCACAGGCTGTGATAATGTTTATATGTGTGCAAATAAACATTCAAGGATGAGTACTGGACCCGTTTCCTGCAACTGATTCAGGTTCTCACTGTAAACAATACCTTCAAATTTTTTTTTTTGTCAGAAGAAAGAAAAAGTTCAGAATAAAATGATTTAATGATAAGAAAAGCTAGTCCTTTAATTTTTTCAAGATTTTTTTCCTGTAAAATTTATTTAAATTGAACATTTGAGAAAGTATTAACTACTTTCAGATTTTACATTTTTCCAAAATCTTCAAAATCTGTTCAGAACAAACTTGAATTGCTTTTGATTTTTTTTTTTTATTAAAGAGCTGATTAAATGTCAGGAGAGGCTATTTGTTTCATTTTTGTCAGCTGTCTCTAATGTCACATCAGCAGCAAGGTTCCTTTGGTTTTTTTCAACATATCAAATCTGATGTCCAAATTAGTTTTGAGGTTTAACAGACAGCAGTCCAGTGACTGAATCTTCTGCTAAACTGCAGTTTGTCTCTGACCTGTCCTACTCTTTCTCTTGGCTCTGAAGTCTGTCTAGCAATTATGTGAACAATTTAAATTGTCATGGTCTGTGCAACTGCTGCCCTTCATCCTCAATTTCCCTTTTAAATAACAGTTTCATTTGAGTCGTGGCTTGCCTTCCTTTTGTTGTCACTTCTTGAAACAAAACCATTAAACTCCTATCTTGCCCACTCTGTTTTTTTCCTTTGCCATGTTTTACAAAGTTTATTATTTCTGTTTTCTTTTCTTTTCATTTAATGATAATGTGCAAAAAGTATTTTGATTTATGTTAACCTGTGGTGATTTTCTTAGATATGTGAAGCTTTTGCTAAATCTAAAGAATTCAGTTCTCTTTCACTTCAGAAGAACAATCAATTGAAGCTTTATCTTTCTTTGTCTATCGTGCTTTCCCAGCTGCTCACAATAGGTTAAACAGACATGCGGCATGAAGAGCCTTACTGACTGTTTTCCAGCCAAGAGACTGACAGAAACAACAACACAAAGTAAACAAAGAGAGCAGTGACTAAATCAGCAGGCAGAAGGAGCACTAACTGCCACACAATTTGTAATAAACGAGGCAGGATTTCCTTTTCATGGTCTCCAGGTTGGTTTTAACAGCTGTTACTTCCTGGCTTTAGTGACTGCTAGACATCTATCCAACAAACATTAATGGCACATAATGAGAGATTTACTTAGCAGAAGGTGAGCTGCAAAGGTTGGGCACATGTCTTATAATTTGTAAGGGGAGGATGAAATTGTGAACAGAAAAAAATAAAGATTTAAGAGCTTATAAATAACAAATAATTGTTCTTTGGGCAAACATTACACATGTACATGTGATAAATCATTCAAATGCCAAGCATAAAGCACAACGAGGATTATTCTTTTCTCATTAGAGACAATTAAACTGGAGAATTAACTTCATCCAGGATGTGGAATTTTAGTTTAAAGTGCTATACCTTTGCATCCATAACTAAATCTGCTATATATTTGCTTTGCATCCCTGTCTTCTGACATAAAACCAAATCGCATTTCTACTTTACTTCTATGCAATTACTCTTCCAGGCAGGCACTCCCCTCCTCTTTAGTTTTCATCCCATTAAAGTGATAAAGAGAAAAATCAAGTATAAAACCTGAGCTCTTCTATCTCATTTATTCAAGTTCAAGTGAGGAGTTAAATCATTTTCCAAGGCTGGTAAAGAAAAAAAATAAATGCATATGTAAATGTTTTTCAAAGAAACACATCCAAAGTGCTGCAGGGCTGAGTTTATTATAACTTTGATAATTATGTGGATCCCATGCATTCCTTACACATCTGTCTCAGAGACAGCTACAGCCGTTTTTTCCAGCTGTACTGTGATCCATACCAAGGCTGACTGGGCGTCACTAAAGCTATAGGCAGAATAAATTGTTCAAGAAAGTTACAGTTGCACAATAGTTGTGGAAAAGTGTGAAGGCTGACTTTGACTTTGTTGAATTACCTCGTTTTGGAGTACTTACAGTACAGTAGTAGAATACAGTAGTTTTATTCTGATTGAGTAGATAAGCTAACAGCTAGTTTGAACAAAACTAGGAGAAAACATAAAAACCCTTTTAAAACTATCCAAACAAACACTGTTTTATAAACATTTACCTTGCAATCAGTTTCACAATAATTACTTTAACACAGAATTCTGGTAGCAAGCATAAATAGCTAGCTATGGCACTTTCAGCAGAGAAATCGTTATTTTTTAGCTGGTGTAACTATGCAATATAAATCCAGCTGCATTGTAAGAGTTTAGTCCGTTTGGTCCTGACCCACTCAAAGCCATTAACTCATCTATAAAAAAATAATTCACCAAACTGAGGTCGTTCAAAGAGCTGTCTGCAACAGGTAAGATGTTAATTGTTCATAACGCTTCCGAAGAACCTGATGTCAAACAATCTGCCTGTTTTTCCTGCCTTCTGACCCCCTGCCAGTGGGTTTATGTGTGTACTTATGTTTTGTGTTCCACAGACTGATGGAGCTGAAGGCTGGTGGCTGTAGAGCCAGCAGTTTCCTGTCAGTCTGACAGAAAACTGAGACACACCAGCAGCTGTGTGAGTGCGTGTGTGTGTGTTTGTTTGCAAGCACAGCGTTTGAACGTTGAGTTTGTGTGTGCATTTGACACAGGGACAGCTTGGTCCACTGCCAGGGACTCAGCGCCGGCCAAGTTCCCCTTCGATGTGACACCTGCCGGCCAGCGGGGACAACGGCAGGCAACGCTGGGACGACCCTGATGAATGGTGGCAACCAGGATTGTGTGTTTGTTTGTGTTCGTAGCGTTGGTGTAAAAGACAAATCTATCACACGTGTACAGCTTCACACCATGAATTTATGAATGTTTAAGTAGACATCTGCGTGTGCACACATGCAGAGCGGTAATGATCATACTAGATTCCAAGGAATTAACAGGCTACTTCTGTTGGTGTGGGACTGAGGAGGAGAAGCAGGGAAGCCCCAGGCGCTATAACTGCTGCCTCACAGATAAGTCTGCCTAAATCTGCAGTCTTTAATGCTGTCATCTGTCCATCCTTCTCCTCTCCAAACGTCTTTTCAAAGCATGCATTTCTCACCAATTTTCCTCATCCCATTTTAAAATTTCATCAAACCTCTTCTAATCTCATTTATTCTGGGCTGAGCAGCACCTTTTCTCCACCCCTATTTAATACCTCTCCTCTTCTATTCATCAAGTCAAGTCCCGGTATTGGTCTTTATTTCTTCTCCCTCCTTCATCCTTCGCCCATTTTTCTCTGCTGCTCTTTTTTCCCCCTTGTCTCTCTTGTCTCAGAGGTTGGCCATTGTTTTCACACTCCATGCTAATCTGCTACCACCAGACATTGCTGCACATTCCCAGTGCTGTGCCAGGACACATGCAGCAAGCACGTCCACGCGCAAGAAGACCGCAGGGACGGAGGGAAAAAGCTCAGAGTTCAGCAGCCCCCGACATAGGAGCTTTAACAGCGGTTAATCCTCTAGTAAAGTGTCTCCGTCGTCCACAGAGGGTAAAACTCGGCCCGATGCCATCCTTCAAGATCAGTGTTTATTGACTTCTTATCTACACACACACACCAAGCCATACAGGCAAACACAAACGTGAGACTGTCAGAGCCCTTCAAAGTGAAATGTGCTTGAGAAGGTTGTGTTTAATCATTAAACACACATTTTATTATAACGAAACTGGATAACATTTTGTAGAAGGGGTTATACATGAATGCATATTTAAAAAAAAAAGCTACAATACATTTGTTTTCATGTAAAAGAGAGACAAAGAAGTTCTCAAAGAACCTCTGGCTTCTGAAATAAGTAGATTACAGTAGGTCATATAGACATTTTGGCTCTGCCTCATAAACACATGAAAAGAGAAAATCTGAGCGATTTTTTTATTTGCACAGCTGAAATCCATGTTTACACCCACAAACCTTGCTCTCCGTCGCTTTCGAGGATTACACCCCTCCTGTCTGTCAGTGCGGCTCTTCCTCTCAAAGTCATTGCAACTAACTTTAACTGCTACTACATTGCATCACAATTATGTTTCTCACCAGCATTTTCTTCCTGTTGGATTTAGTTCCCACTCCATGAAACCAAACACAGGTACAATATATTTAATTTGTGTTACAAAGGGGCTCAGAGTCTGAATTTCACTGCAGTAATGATGTTCCATTGCAACCTGAATAATGGATCTTAAATTTATGTGAATCTGTTTCTCCTTAATTCATTATCACCATCTCAGTCCCCCCCCCAGCTGTTCGTTCACTTGGCTCTATTGATGGGGGAATGAGGTGCTTTAATGAGTCTGTTTTTTCACTATCATAAGAAGGTGGACAATGATTGATGAGGAAAGAGATGAGAACAACAGACTCAGAATGAGCTCAGATAAACATCCACCAAAATGCACAGAACCCACACTTTGTGCAGACATGCTGTTTGTGATACCTCAGCTGGGTGGGTCACTACATCCTGATAGAAAGAACAGTTGATAAAGGGGAATTGGTAAGAACATTTGCACATCTGCATGGATCTACAGTAAACAGCTTTGCCTGTGAATGTGAAAAAATCTTTGCCTGCCTTCAGATTTGAGTTGTTTTGTTTGACGACGTACGCACTTCTTACTCACTAACAAAAAATATGCAGGTTTTCTAGTGCTGTGAAAGGAAGGGAGTAAAAAACTGTGAGGAGATGACAAATCAGTGCAAAATTTCCCTTCCTCCTTATTAACCAATCAGCACCAGGCTTATCTGGATTATTATGAAGTGCTAATTGGGTGACATTATTTTTAGCAGATGACAGAAGCCCAGAGTTCGTTCTGATGATAAAGTAACTTGAAAACATGATCACAATGAGATGAAAGCCAAATGACACATGAAAAAGTCATATTATCATAATGAGAAAACCAGAAAAAAGGCTTCTCTGCTGTGCAACGTTAAGAAATATTCTGGATATTTTGCATAAGCTGACAATTTTCCCAAATCGCACCAAAAATTCGGTAACAGTTCGGTCAAATACAGCAGGAGTACAAAACCAAAGTTCGCCTGTATGGCTTGTCTTTTGAACTATTTTTTTGCAACTACTTTAAAGCAGAAGTCTCCAACTGCAAAGCCATCTGTCCTGCTTGTTTTAGTCTCCCTTCTTCAGGGTCTGAAATGCACCTCAGAATCAAGATATACAGAAACTTCACTGTGTGCTGAAACATCTAAAACATCCAGGACAGAGAACTCTGAGGACCATATATAGGAACACTAAACTCCACTCTTCTCCTCTTTTTGTGCAAACTGCACGAACTACTTTGACGATAGCCACACAACAAAATGAGGTCACATTCTAAAAAAAAACTGCTTTAGTTTTAAATACTTTATCAAATGTACTGGAGACGTGGAGCTTATCTTTACTTCTGCATTTCATGAGTACACTTTAGGTAGAAGGACCATAATTAATAATCTAACCTTTGAAAAGTAAAAAGGAAACATTTTTTGCCTCAGGTACTCATAGAACATTTTCAAAATGAGCATGTTTTTGTCTTTCAGGGCCTGCACAGCTGCTCCATATTAAACTGATTGAAAGGCACCAGTGAAAAAGAAAAAAAGGGTTTTACTGTGGGAACAAAAGTAATTTTATTTTAATTAACAAGCTGGACAACACGATGGATATAGAACTTATATAGAACATTCCCATGTGTTGTCTATGTACATCAATGCACAAAGTACAGCAAAATTCTGATAGACATTTTCGTTAAATAAACTGAGTCATAAGAATATGAAAGTACTGTACATGAAAAAGTATGAGCAAAACAGTTTTGATATTTTTGGTTCCGAAGTGCTGTGATCTGATGTTAAACGGAGACAAAGATGAGATCATCACTTGCTTTGAAATGAAAAAGTCGAGTTTTTTTTTCTTACAAATTTCAAATACTAAAATAGTTTCAAACATCAGGCTCTCAAAAAGAAAACTGTGTTATTTCTGAACTTTACTTCAGAAAATGAAAAAGATTCTTCTCCCATATTGATTTTTAATAATGACCTTGACGCAGCGCCAGAAAAGGTTTCAACGGAACATTAAGATTTTATAGTGAAGCTGATCTTTACCAATTTCACATGAAATGCCATCCTTTTATCGTTTTGTCCTAACTGACATTTGTACAAAATTTTTCAACAATTACCAAATAATTACTTTACTTACATTCTAAACTGAGTCCACAGTTACTTTGACCTTTGACTGGGTCATCATTAACATTCATGCATTTTCTAGAGCAGCTGTTCAGGATTGCAGGGAGCTGGTTCCTGTCAAGTGGTCATTTATTCCTAAAAAGTACGTTTCTGTGTAGGACTGGCATGCACCGTGGTGCAGGGGTGTGGTGGTCATAGGGACGTTCGGGAAGATTACGAACGGCCAGTCAGTTCCAAGCCTAATCAGCTGGTACGTTTGTTTTTTTAACTTCATAAAATGCTGTTGAGTCTCAGTGGCTGCAGGGGGCAGTGCGGCCGCGGGCACACCCGGTGGAACAGGTAAATATTTAATGCGATGCGAGCAGCTCGGCCCAACTTGAAAAAGACGGTGAAAGGAGAGCGGGTAAAATGAACAAACATGTCTAAAAGTAAGGATAAAGAGATGAGTGGAGGAGAAACACTAACAGAGAAAAAGAAAAGGTTAGAGCAATATGCAGCCAAATGCGCCAAATTAACAGAACTTTCCAGGATGCAGGGACCAAAGTCAGACAGGCCAGTGATGACACCGAGTAACATGAATACAGGTTAGCAAACATTGTCTACATGTTCTGTCATTCAGATTTGTGTTTATGTGTTCAGGGCTCACAGAACATTAAACTCAGCCTATCAGAAATGTTTCACTATATGTGCATACATCTTTATTCTGCTCTATCAACTAAAATTAAAATCAATCCATACTGACTGACCAGAAAAAGATTCAGTACATTAACATATTTCAGGAAATAGTCTTTGCTCTGTTTCTACATTAATATAACCATTTTTGCTCAAGAAAATTACATTGCAGTGAGTCTGATCACTCTGTGTAGAACTTTCCTTATGCTGTAGGCCTGTTTGTAGCGAATTATTTGCAAAAGTTCTATAAAATGTATCTTTGCTGTTATAGTTATTAGCAGCTGAGAAGGCCAGAGTCAGAGATGAATTTGATGCCAGTCATAGAAGTGAAGAGGAGGAAGGGACAGGTGAGGAGGAGATGAAGAGGAGGAGGAAGGGACAGGTGAGGAGGAGATGAAGAGGAGGAGGAAGGGACAAGTGAGGAGTTGGAAGAGAAGGAGAATGAGAAAGATGATGAGGAGCAGGAAAGTGGAGCAGGAACCAGTAAAAAAACAGAGCCAGGTACATGCAGTGTGCAGGACTGTGTTTATGATGGGTCTTTGTGTTAAATTATATTAACATTTGAGATCTGAGGATTGTAGTCTAAATCTAGTATTTTTGACATCTGAAACAGACTGAAAAGTTCACAATTTACCTTCAAACATGTTTTTCTTTCTTCTGACTGATCTATAAATGTGTTTTATCCAGTAAGTATTCTCTAACCTGATGATCTAAACTGATTTTTATACTTTTGTTCATGTCCACTAATGTGTACAAGATTTAAAAATAGGTAAAACCTCAAGACTCACTCTGGATAAAAATATTACCAGATCTGTCAAGTGAAAATATATGTTTATTAATGTGACAAAGACTAGTTTTGGACTAAAATGCTGTGGTTTTAAGAGGCTACTCACACAGAAACATTCAGCCTATATCCACCTCTGCAGGTTATCTTAGTGGCTTTCTGAATTAGACATCTGATTTAATTTCCCATTAATGAGCCATTTCTAATCTTCATTATTACTGATTTTCTTTTAATGCTGATAAAGCAGCACAACAGAGAAAAATGGATGGATGGATAGATGGATATGTTAGGGGGTTATATGTTTTAATATCTTTTGAGGTTGTTTTTTGTTTGGATGAATGGGACAAATGAAGGAGCACAAGAATCAGCCTAAGGATCAAAATCACTAACGGTGAAAGAGCATGGACCCACATTGAATATAAACATTTAACCAGGAAACAACAGGAGGATCTGATGAAGTAAATTTAACAAACATAAGGATTGATGACAGTGAGCGAGCACAAGTGTAATGAGAACAGAGGCCAACAAGAAGTAAGAAAACCAAAACCATTTTACGACTTTATCCACATGGAAAGATAGTTTTTCCAAAACAATATATTTTTTTCTCATTTTAAAAATATCCTTGTAAATCATATTAGAAATGTCTTCATCTGTTACCAATTTGATTCACATTATAAGAAATGAAAAAACACAATTTGTTTAAAACACAAATAAATTTGAGCTCAGACGCTGTTTATTGTTACGATTTATATGATAAGAAAAGTGCTGACATCAGGCTACAGTCTTTTTAAATGAATAGTGAAAATTTAAACACCTGTTGGTGCGGTGTTTTGAGCCTATGGGGTCTGAGTAATGCTCAGTCTTTATGACCAGTTGTAAGACATTATGATTAAAGTTTTTATGGTTTTGCTGCATGAAACCCTTTTAGAGGACAAACCTAAAGAAAAGAAATGAGACTGTCACCAGTTTTGTTGCTTGGAGGCTTTGATAAAAATGTTTACAGCATCAAAGTTTCTTTTTTCATTCTTTAACTAAATTGTCCTCACACATTATTGATTGATGGCATCTTTTAAAAAATATCTGTACCATTTTAGGCTTTAGTTTTAATAAAAGCAGATGGAGCTTACTTGTTTAATACATCTACTAAAAATACACTGTTATGTATATAATTATTAGATTATAATAAGAAGAATAGTCATCTAATTTAAACATGGTCTGATCTTACGGTAAGGAAAGGTATAACTGAAGGTATTTTTCTTCAGAATTCTTTGTGACAGCTGTCTCCAAAGACCTTTGTGTCTAAGCCCCTTCAATATAATTTGCACCCTGAGTGGAGAGACCTGGGGTGGGGTTCTAGCATCAGTCGGTGAGATGTGAGGAATAAAAGAGCCATAAAACGACAGGATGGCAGAGGGAGAGAAAGGTAAAGCAACAGGGGGCTGTTTGATGAGTTCATATGTGCCAAGTCCTGGGTGGTCTGAACTCAGGGATCAAAAGCAAATAAAAAAGGCAGAAAGGTCAAAGTTGACTTAGAACGTGCTTTTATAACAACAGTTCTGCAGGTTGTAGCGATCTTTTCTTAAGTTTTCAAGAAAAGCTTTGAATTTGTTACTTTTTCCAAACTACCAACAGATAAATAATGTCAAATTAGAAAAACCTATTTTTCCCATCTTAAAATAACTGTTCAGTAGACTTATTATAAGCTGAATTTAACATGAGACTCTAAGTACAAGCTGCATTATTATCATCACAGAAGGGAGTTAAGTTTTACAGCATCATGTCGCGTATTATCAGGGATTTTTAACATGTTTGTGGCAACATTAGTCCTTCCTCCGTTCTGTTGCTTTCTGTGTTGCCATAAACAGAAATAATAAGCAATTATATTTCCCTTTGATTTGTCTGTCACAAACTGTGCTTTTCGGGTTGGACAAAGCTGCAGTACTGCTTTTTCTTACATATTCTAATTTCTAAGTACAGTGCCTGAAAAAATAGAAACGTAGCAAGTCATTAAGTTAGAATGTGTGTAACTTTTGGTCATGGATGGATGGATGGATGGATGGATGGATAGATGGATGGACAGAGACTAAAATGCTTCAGCCTCTGCCATCAATCACTAGAACAGATCAATGGCCTTGGCTTTCCCCCGATGTGCTCTGCAGGAATGAAAAGAAGGGTAGTTGAGAATGTGTCTCTGGAGTCTCAGGTGTGTTTGTTTTTATTTGTTCTGCAGGTGGAGAGAAAAAACATGTCAGATCTCAGAACAAACCGAACAGAGATAATCTTATCAGTAATTAATGAAAAAAAAGTGAGAAAATTGTTACATTTGGAACATAATACCTAGATATCACAGATATAATGGGGAAAATTATCACACATCATAAGGTCAGAAGGTAAAAAGCAAAGTTAAGTCAGTGTCTTTAAAGAGAAATTCACACAATGGAGGTGTATTGAATGATTGCACATCCAAATCCACACAACAGACTGACCTTACAGCTCAAATCTTAGAGTTGGAAACACAAAGCAAAGGTCACCATCCAGCACATAAAGACAGTGTGGAAGTGAATCTGTGAGCAGCTGGTGAAGTGTCTGTTCAATCTGAGACAGACATGAACTGAAGACAAACCGATGACCTACAAAAAGATCCAACACTCAGCCGGAGAGGCAGACATCAAGACCTAGTTCAACATGAATCAACTTAAAGAAAATATACTGGGTCTCTATAACAATGAATAAATTCCTGTAATCAATTTAAAGGTTGATTTTGTTTCATTTCCAAGGGCGTTTCCATAGCAACCTCAACATCTTCCCGAAAAACAAATGCGCATTTGTAACAATTTTTATGGCCTGTCAAATTGACATGTTTATACATTTTATTCAGCTGAATTTACAACTTAGACAGTAGAAACAAAGTCCTTATTGGACTGGCTGTTTCTAAAGATGCTTGAATACCTAATGAATTTTTACACGTGACTCTTGTTTATGAATCTAGAATGAGTCCCAGGGGAATATGACTCAATGGAAATATTAGTACTGAAGACAGAACACACTTTCATTGCCTAATTTCACAACTCGTCCAAACACTTTCTACCATTTTCTCTGAGAAGAAGACGACCGGTATTGATCTGATCGTGGCTCATCATCCATGACTCACTGAATAGTTGGACAGAAAATGAATCTGTGTGTCAGTGTGAGCATGAAAGAGAGGGGCAAAGGAAAAAAAAAGATGTGGTTTTCTAGCAGAAACTCATACAGTTCTCTGACGCCCTTCAAAAAACTGACAATGGAGATGATTTTTCAGGCTCTTTTTCAGTCTGACGTGGTGCAGTTTGATGTTAATGCCATGTTGAAATGGGTGACGTTTTACAACATGAAACAAACCTGGGACTGGTTTACATTTGAATGAACAATTTGTGTTAGGTTTCATCTTATTTTTCAGTATAATGTCACTTCGTCTCCACCTGCTTATGTTTTTTGCAGTACTTTCTCTAAAGCCATCTTTCTACTGCAGGATGCCAATACAGATGAGTTGGCTTTAACAAAAAAATGTCTTTAAAAGCCCTTTAATTGGGATTTAAGCTCACAACATGCCAAAATGTGTAAGGGAAGGCCTGTAATTGTGTGTGAGAATCAAACTATAACTCTACTAGAAACAGAGTTGCAGATATGAGCATATATTTTCACTGTAGCTAAGGAAGACTGAGGCACTTTGTTTTTCTTCTGATTGGTTGCCTAACAAGAACTGGTTGAACAACATGGAAAAAATGTTCAACATATCAGTGCTGACCAGAAGCGTAAACCATAGCAAAAACAGTTTACATTCATCTATCCATCTATTTATCACTTTATCCATATCTAATCATTTTTACTGCCTTGATTCTTTTTTAGGGTCCCAAGGGGCTAGTGTCTTCTGTGGTCAAAGAACACCATGGACATCCCACATAGACAAACGAGATAGTCATTTAGGCTCATGCTCAAAATCTAAGGGCAATTTAAAATTGAACAGTTACCTTAACATGCATGTTTTTTCACTGTGATAAAAACGGAGTACCTGAAAATAAAAGCTGGATTCAACAGTTACAATGACTGCATTGTTGTGCTGTCCAAACACTTCTTAATTCTCCTCTGAAAATGACCCAGAAATAGGTCAGACTGGGACAGCCTTTGCATTTGGATCATGCACAAAAATAAAAGTTGTCCTGTAACAACCTATTGCCTTTACTTCATTTCTGGTTCTGTCAGTCATCTCGTCCTCTCATCTACTTCTTGGTGTCACATTGTCATCCTCCTTAATTTGAAGAAGACAAAATAGAAGCACTGTACAGAGGTTAAGGGTTTTCCTCCTTTTGTGCATTACTTTTATGGCTATCTAAATATGTGGACTTTATACAATCAGATTAAACATATATTCAGTGCTGAGCAGCAGAAGAGGAAGAAATAAGATTCTAAACTCTTTAAAAATAGCTAACATAAGTCTGATAAAACATTTCTCCAAAAAGCCAAAGTGGCAGTAGTAAAAGTTAATAGAAAATAAATTAAATGAACAAATAAAATTTAATAAAGAAACCCCTACACTATATAATAAAAGAAAGTTATTTAGAGAAAGTGATAAAGAGTAGCAGAAAAGGTGTGCTCTGTTTCTTTAACAATGCAACAAAACATTCCACAGTAAATCTCACAGTCTGTGCACACCAACAGATTTACATCCACTCATTATAGCTGCGTTCAGCGCAATCATAAATATTACTCACTAATTGCACATTACAGATAGCGCTGTAACTTTATGTTGTTTACGCTTGCATTAGTGCTTTTGTGTAGTTATCCATGTTTGTGCGATGGTGTGGGGAGAGTTTATAGAGTTAATTGGCTTCCAGAGATAACAAAACAGAGTCACGTTATTGCTTTGCTCTCTGCTGGTTTTGTTGAATTGAAATTTAAGACAATGAAAACAAATTAAAACGATGATTGCAAATATGTAGTTGGGAGGAACGCATTGTGCTGAAATGAATCGCTGATTCATTAGTCATTGGCTGATTAGTCAATCAGTGAAATAAATTGCTGTTAGCTGCTTTTTTGTTGGTGACACGGGAGGATTTTTCCCCCTGGTTAATAACAGGAAAGCTGAATTACTTTAGATGATGAACATTGGGCAGGAAAAATAAAATTGATCTGCTCATGTTGTTTTTAGCAATTTACTCACTCACATTTAATACTCTACTATGTTAATGGTTAACAAGTGGATTTGTGGGAAAACATTGCAATGACTTGTAATCTAAAACAAATAATTTGGGATGTAAAATTTCTAAAATTACATAGTGAGCTTGTGGCTATAGTTTAAATGGGTTCATATGGTTAACTGTTGTCTTTGCTATAGAAAGCAGCCTAACGTTAAAAAAAAAATGTAACAAAAATAAAAATTCTCTAATGAGTGATATTTCATTACATCCAACATTTTTTAATCTTTGTAGGTTAATGGATCATTGTGTGATGAACTGAAGTTTAGAGGAAAACAAAAACATATAATTCGTAAAGGAAAACTTAAAGGGACAGTTTAGATCTTTTGAAGCTTGGTTCTATGAAAGGGTTAGGAACGATTAATAACCTACCTGTTGTGGATGGAGTAGAGGTTCATAAAACAGAGTTTGCAAGATTTAAAAAAAAATAAAAGATTGGAGTTGTTTTAGGATGACAATTATCAACTTTGATCTTAGATCTTCTTGGACTAGCAGTTAATTTGTCAATTCAGTGAACACTAAACTAACCAAAATCAGGTAATTTAAGGTGTGTGTGTGGGGGTTATTATGCAAAATCAACTTTGTTTTTTAGCTTTATATCATGTTATAATGTCATTGTCTCATTAAAAACATACCAAGAGTGTTACTTTGACTCAGTGTTTGAGAAATCTTTGAATCTCCTGTAGCTAGGTGGAGCTGGTATAAAGTGCCGCCGATTTATCCATACAGCTTCACCACAGTAGCGGCAGCAACAATTAGCAAACACCTGATGGAACTGCACGTTTGTTGAGCTTGTTATACTAACTACTTCTCAGTCCAGTTCTTTTCAAATTAAAAAGAACCTTCATCGAGGTATTATATTTATTGGATGCCAAGGACACTATCCTATTTTTACATTTCCCAAGAAGAACATGGTTCGTCAAAAATGGTTGTACTTCATGAAAACAAATTGTTGTCAGGCATGAAGCATTGTTGTGAAGACGTGATGAAGTGGGAGTGTCAGAAATGGTTGGAGGTTCTTAAAGAGACAGAGGCCAATTTCAGGGCTTTTAGATAGGCTGTGATGCAAAGTCATATTTATTGTTGATATATACAGCATTTTTATAACAACCGAAGGTATCATAGGTACTTGATTGTGTATAGAATTAAAGTATCTGGCTGGAAAATACACAACACCCCCTCTTTAAAGAGTCATCTACAACAATCAAGATATTAATTGTTCGGAACCTTTCCACAAAACCCCACTGCAAGCATCTGAACTATCTTTTGAATCTCAAAGATGAGAGTAAACAACATAATTACTGTTTTCTCTCAACAAACACTTTACCCAACCATCCTTGTTTTCATTCATGAATAATAAATAGCCTTGTGATTGGCTACCAGATCATTACATTGATGAGTGAAAGCAGGACATCTGCTGGAGGTGAGGGGGTTATCACAACTCCCTGCTGCTAAGAAGCCCATGCTTGTTAACAGGTTTGCAAAAATGCACAGCGCACCTCCATGTGTGTCCAGCTGCGTGTGTGTGAATCAGAAAGTACAGAGGTAAGAGATAAGCCTCCTAAATAACAAAGTGCGGCAAAATACCCCTTCAGAAATGGAGTCGTGAGGAGGATGAAGCCCTTCAGAGTGGAGGCAGCCAACAGGCGGTGTGAGGCAGCTTCCCAGCAGGGGAGGACTCCAGACTGGCTCCTTCTGATGATATCCTGCCCCACTTTCTGGATCTCAGTGCTAACACAGGTGTTTGGCTCAGGTGGGGGGGGGGGGACTTGGCAGGTAGGTATATAACCAGACAGAGAAGTGAGAGCAGGATGGTGGGCGATGAAGAAAGAAGAAAGGAGGAGGTGGAGGAGGAGGAGGAGGAGGAGGAGGAGAGGAAAGGGATAAATCTGGTACATCTGGACTGATCTCATTTTGTCAGCTGAGAAACTGAAAACATATTAGTCTACATTTTTCTGCTTATATAACTCACCTCACACAAAAGGGTTAAAAACATTTTTTTTTCTGGAGCTTCTTCTTTTGTTTTTACTTCTAAAACAAGCCTTTGTAAATCTCTGGGGAATATGTGTGAACACGGAGAGCTGGGAGGTACTCAGAGTCTGTCCTGTTTTTACATTCTACATGCACACACACACACACACACACACACACACACCCTCAGACACACAAAGTATAACACACTCCTTCAGCATGAAAAAAAAAGAAATAACAGAGCAAGAAGAAGACCAACTTCCTTTGGGGTGTTCAATCTGTTTCACAGTACTCCCACACATCCTGTAGCTTCCATCTATCCATTGGCTGTTCTTTCTGCTCTCCTACCTGTCAGTCATGTTTGTCGACTTGACCATGACCCAGTCCTGTGTTTCTAATCGAGCCTAAATACTCAACACATTTGTCACTTGGCAAGCAACCCCCCACTCTGAAAAAATAAACCAGTGCTTGTTGACACAATATCAATAGCAGAAAAACCCTCTGATGAAAGTGTTTTGCTAAGTGGCACAAATCTTCCCCCGATAATTAACCCCATGGGTTTCTTTAGCATTATTAAGTGAAGAGTAATAGCTTTACTTGTTAAGTGATCAGTGTTTATGAGCGTTTAAACAAAATTCACTGTAGGCATTAGTTAGCTCAATCACACAAAGCAGAATGCAGCTCTACTCTATTACAAATAAATGCTAATTGCATTTGAATGGCATGCACCATCTGAAGTCCTTTTAAAAAAAACTTTTAATGGCTAATCTGAGAAAGCTAAAGAGCTAAATTTTGGTTTTTAGTAAGCACAAGTAGCAGCAACAGCAGCTCGCTGTAGCACGTCTGGCAGGAGTGTCATAATAGTTTTGCATAAATAGCCATGTAATGTTAAACTGATGAAGGTGCAAATGTTTATAAAATATAACTATCAAAACAGAAACAATCCAGTTTAGTATCCAGATGTTAGCTCCTCAATTATTTATCCAAACGTCTAAAAAATCTATTTACAACAAGTAAGATACTGATTGTTCATACCTTCCCACAAAACCCCACTCTCCTTTTAGCATGTATCAGTATGAAAGATAAATAATCCATTCATGCGTACATCTCCACCTGGAGTTATAGTACACCATACTGGAAAACATGAAATCTTTATTGAGATCCAAAAACGTCTGTCCATTTCACTTTAAATGAACTCTTTTCAAATAGCTCTGCAGGAAAGTTAAAACACTGCACTCATTTTACAAGATAACAAATATGTACTGAAACACAGATGGACCAAATCCTGTGTGATACATTTTCACTTTGCAGCTCTGTTGGTTTGGAAATTGAAGCGTAACTTGAATAGATTGGTAAATGTCTGGAAATTTTTAGAAATTTGAACAGTTCGGCTTGTGTGGGATGTATATAATGGAACATATAATATTTCCTTGTGAGTGTGCCTGATTATTTTTATGTGTGTTAGGTTTTATGAGCTGTATGGGGTGTTGCAAATACGGGAATCAGAAGACAAATGGGTTTATTCTGCACTGATAGTTCAGCTCCGTATCCCACCATCTCGCTCCCTCTCTCTGCATCGTTAGAGTCGTCTGGGTTGTGAAGCCCTGCGGTGCGATATTGAACATATTGTAAAAGACTCACGCCCTGCGCATTAGAGCCGCTAACACACACAAACACTAGGAAAGATGGCAGAGAAACAACGGCAGCACATGTGTCAAAGTTTTGAATTACTGCAGGGCAGTCTGGGGCGGCTGTGCGAAGAGGATGGAGTGAGGGAACAGAAAGGAAAAGAGAAATAAGCTGCTCCATCCTGCTTTAATTTTCCATTGGGATATGAGAGAAACAAGGGAGGGGCTCAGCAGATCAATAGTAAAGTTTGTCTTTGTCACTGAATCGTTGGGCTTGGAATACAAGAGGACAACACTAATGTTTAGAGCACTTCTGCTAAATGGTTCTGGAAAAAAGCAAAAAAAAGTGCATTTTTATTGAAACATGGAGAACAGAAAACAATGCAATTCCTTAAAACAGTTTGAAGGGCACTGGCTGAACATATTCATTCACCAAGACTAATGCCTGGGCTTTTGCTCACTTTAAACAGATTTATACCAACATTTTATAGATTCTTGTTTCTGCCAATGAGTCATTAGCTATGTTTATGTGAACATAAGTAATCGGAAATGGCCAGTCAGGATAAAAATTAATCATGTAAACGCAGATCTCCTTGACAAATAAACCAACAAATACAAAAAACAGAACGATTAAGAAAATTTGCATTTCCTGTGAAAACTTTGCGAATGCTTAAAGCTTAAAGATTTTTTCTGAAAGTTGCTGTAGTTCAGCTGAAAAGGTTTAACAGCAAAACTGTTAATGTGAGATAAAAGTGAAAATCTGACTTTCTAAAAGGAAAAAACTAGTGAAAAATCAGTAGAGAAATGCAAAAATGTGTCAAAAAAGCTGAACAGAGCAGAATTTTAGCTAAATTATATGTAACACTGAAGACATATTCCTCACCAAAAACAATAGAGAGAAAATAGATGTACTTTTTGATCTTGTTGCACAAGCCAGAAAATAAAGGAATGGTTTCCCAGGAAACGATACTTCTTGAAAGTACTGAGCACATTTTTTATTCCTAAACACAAATTGAATATAAACAGAGTTCATTCACACAACTTAACCTTTTTATTGTAGTGCAGGGATGTAATACAGTAATTTACAAGCCTGCAAGATTTAGGCCTAATTTTTTATTACTGAATCATAAACAACACCAAATAAAAAGTATCTTTTCAAAGTGTTAGAGTAAAAGAGGGTTTTTGTTCTGGTCTATTGCTTTGATTCTGGTCATGGATTGTAAAGTCGCATAGCTTACATTTTGAACAAAAAGAGCAGAATCTAAATTGCCTTTCTGCTACGATTCTGTTTTGACTGAGCTCATCTTCTCTTTCTCTCTCTGTGGGTTCCACCGCCCACCAAAACAGCCCGAAGACTTGGTTTGAACTCTGGCATGAGTGCAGCTCATTACTGCAGTGTCACAGAGATGAGGAGAGAATCAGATGACATCAAATTCAATTTACATGAAGCAACGCTGAGGTGAAACAGGGTGACAGATGGTATGAGCCTCTGAAACTGCCTTTATTCTTACATTTCTTAACCTTGATTCGTTCTTTCTCAGAGGTCAACATTTTAGCAGAGGGAGATGGATTATTCAATGCTTCAAAACTTTCTTGCTTATAGCTCCTTCAACACAACCTTTTTTCTCCTTGTTCATTTCATTCATTTAAACATCTATTTTTAAAAGTAATTTTGTTTCTTTAATGTTTTCTTTTCTCTTCCTTTCCACCAGGAATTCAAAAACCCTAAAGTCAACATTATAACAAAATCAGAATAATAAACATGTCGTAGCACTGGTGAGCTGATCTTTACTGCAGCAATGAGGACTTGTTGTATCAGTATAAAGCAGAAGCAGCTTTTTGATTGGCAGAATATGTGGCATTGATTTACCGTTTACGCAGAGAAGAAGCTTTAGTGTCTTTTCCACAAACTGGATGTTCTGCCAAAAATAAGTCAATCAAACAACTAGTGAGATGGCGGATGTATGTGTGATAGATTTTTTTTCCATGTGAATTATTAGTGTGTGTGAGCATGTGTGTGTTACATAAGTACACACTGCTTTCAATCAAATGAAATCTGATGGGATTAAGTAAAATGGTACTGTTCACTGTAAACACAAATTTTTATTTTCATCATGGGTAATTGTTTTTCTTTTCCATTCCCTCACAAATTTGTATATTATCTTGACATTTTGTAAAAGCAGCACACATGAAAGCATAAATTGACTTATTCTTGTTCTGTCATTATTCAAGGTGATCAATCTCTGCCACTATGCAAAAAGTGTAGGGACTAATTTTGTTCACTAAACCTGCACTACCTGAAAACCGTTAGTGAGGGTGCAGTTGTTGTGGAATAGCTGACGACTCTGGTACCTCCCTGTTCACTGATTTGTGTTAGTGAATAAAGTCTTTTGTGAAATGATTATTCAACATTACATGTTTAAAATGTTACACTTGCATATAATAACAAATTGATTAGTACTTCACATTCAATAATTTCTATTAACATGAGAAATTAATGCTGATGTGAGTAACGGTTACTAATGAACATGAGTAATGTTGAGTCAATTACTTGTAAACACTAGTTGTTAAAGCTTGAGTTCTTTAGTAATGGATTATCTTGGACACAACACTTTATGTAAACAGAGCTTGATTTGTTTGGTTTTCGAATTTGTACAAACTAGTAAAGACTGCTAAATGTACTTATTACATTGTACTTCAGTTCTAAATTTAACACAACTAAAACTTATAGTTTCATCATTGTGTAGAAACTACAATGGTTTAAGGCAACGAGTTTCCTCGCGATTTTCTAGTAAAGTCAACTAATCCGGGTTAAGAGTGTTAGTTGATGGAAAATCTAATAGTTGGACTAAAGCGATATATGTTATGGAGCTGATGGTGGTTGGATCACATCATAATTATTCCAAAGCAACTAACAAGATTTTAAACATATCGAATGACATCCATTTCCGGTACAACAAAGAAGAACAAAAACCAACCACTGAATTCTAAAGAATTACTAAGTTACATTGTAATTATTTTTTGTAATTTAGACAAGTAGCTTAATTAATATTTTTAAATATTTCCAGAATCCCCAGTTTAAATAAACACTTCTAATTTATTATGACCACATATGTGTCATTTGTGTTTTTTTATAAAAATAAAAATGAAAAGACAAAGAAGCAAACAGTTGCCACGGAACTGTTTTCAGTGTCTTTATTAACAGCCAGCAGTTCTGAGCTTAAAACACAAAATTAAAACAGCCAGTCTGCAGATTATATTTTTTGACAAACAAATCAAGTTGCATGTGATGTCTTTATTTCTATGATCATTGTGGTGTTAAATATTGGCATCTTGCTGACACAAACCTTTAAAAAGGAAATAGCTACAATGATCAGCAATGACTTACTGAATAAAGCCATTTTGTGTCCTCATCCTCTCATTGCCATGATGAAAACTGGACAGGACTTAAAAAAAAACAAAGCTGTACAATGCTTCAACAGTAACTGAATGTCTCACTTAGACTAAACTTGTGCAACAAAATTCAGCTAAGCCTTAAAAGAAGCATATATAATCAAGCTGACCTTTAATCTTCAATGCATAAATTTCTTTGATTTATTAAAGTTTTATGGGAAATGCTAATGTGTCCATTCATGACCTATAAACCAGTTTAATGAGATAAGAGTGACTGTTGAACTTTGACCTCAATGTCTAGTCCACTTCTGTCTGTGTAAAATAAGGTTTTGTGCCAGTTTTTCACTCTGCTCAGGATGGAGAACTGAACCAAGTGAGGATTTGATGCAATCTGCTTTCTTAGAAAGGCAACTTTCTTCTCATTGGCTTTTTTTTATGTCAATGAAGTGACACTATATTTGAAATTGAGCACTTCATGCAAAAAATACCTGTAATTAGTTAATATTTCTGATATTTGGCTTTGAACTGTTCGAAAACGTCCAGATTGAAGGCAAAGCTCAGCTCCATGTCCTTCGGCTCCACTCATGCATCCCTCTGCTTATTCCGCTCGCTCATAGCATGACGTGAACCACAGTAAGTGCCTGTCCATGAGCAGATGAGAGGCTAAACCCACTCTGTTAAAAAGCCACAACTCAACTCCACAGCGAGACGGCCACAATCCAGCACTTGACCCAAATTTTATAGTGCAGCGCTACAGCTGTGCAGCAGAAGAGGAGTTTTTTTTGTCTTCTGGGAAACAAACGGGATGTTATCATATGTATGTGTACCTATTTTAGGCAGGAGAAATGTGCAAGTGTTCATAATAATAAAAACAGGTCTAGATATAGCCAGTATGTGAGAAGGTGGTAATACATGTGTTGTTATTCACTACTGAACCACTTCATTCTGTGAATAAGTCCATGCATTGTGTCTATGTTTGAATCTAAAAGAGCCAGTAATACACAATATACTGTAAAGTCCATGTGTACGGGCTACTTGGAGCAACATAATAATTTCATGGTTGGAAACAGATTTAGAACAAAAGACATGATTGCACCACCTTCACTGAGAGCTCAAACAATAAGGTTTTATTGGCGGACATAAGGTGACACCAAATGAAAGCACTTCTAAGCTTCAAAAATGAGGCATTAATACCAAACAGTGGTACCACACAAATGATAAAAGAAAGCAATAATTTTTATTCAGTTTGAACATAATTGATGACAAGTAAAAAATAGCCCAAGAAAGAAAGTATTTTGTTTGCAGAATCATTCATTTAAACCATTTGACTGTAAATAATGCTGATACAAACACTGAGGTAGTGGGAGATTAAATGTTTTGTAGCCAAGGAACAAAAAAAAAAAAATTACATTAATGATGACACATATGAAAAAAATGTTTCTATATCTTGGTGTCTGTAGTTATTAACAACTCAAACATAGTTTTCATTGAGCACCTCCTGGGTTTTACAATTTTAGACAAAACCAAGATTTGTGAAAGCTGTATCACTGTCTAGGTATAACTCAGTGCATGATCCATGATGAAATTGTGTCGTAAACAAGGCTCAGCTCAGCTCCAACAACAACAATAGAAATTAGGTTTGTAAGAATTGAAGTGCCAGTCAGTCATATATAATGTTATTGTGTGCTAGTGTAAGCTCTGGGGCTGAATCCAATTTGTTTTATTTTACAGTAACAACATTTTTCAAGGGTTATTAAACATATTTCGTTCAAATTTACATTTATGTTTGGCAGGGCCGTGCAGAGAAAGGAGCAGGTGCTCAAAGTAAAAAAAGGGCACGAATTGTACCGACGGCACCGCATTGTAGGGTGGAATATAAGCAAGAACAGTAAGGATGGAGATATACAACTGAACCAGATCTAGGAAAAACTAAACATTAAACACACCACCATACATACGTGTTAAATATGTATTTATTTTCACTCTGCAGGACTCCTTTCATTATAGCAAAGTATTGAGATATTTTTTGTTTGTTTTTAGTTTTACGTCCTACAGGCTCTGAGCTGTAAAATAAACTTAAAGCTGACTTTTTTAAAAATCTGCCCTATATGTCCATATTCCTGCGAAACAGAGGAAAATCTGTGCAATTAATCTGCAATCTGTACAACTTGACATGTATGAACTAGATCATGACACAACAAACTAACAAACTACTGTCTGAATGATC
>JARVJO010000330.1:15726887-15745931 GCA_031762555.1 Cynodonichthys magdalenae
AAACTCCTCAGACTGAAGAAGTCTCTTGGAGGAGAGACGAAATGTTTCATTAAAGAAGAACCCGTCCAGAGGACCTAATTCATTTTTTCTTTTTGGCATGAGAATACAATTTATCAAAAAGGACAAAAATAAAAAGTATCTCTTGATGAAGGTTATGACGGCTTACAAGCCAAATGTTTTATTTGTGTTATAAGTAAAGTTAAAGTATACTGGAGCACAACAAGTAATTGTTGCAGAAAAACATGATTAAGGCTTAAAACAGCTTCGGATACCAAGATTACACTATTCCTGCACTTTAAACTGTTTCTAGCGATCTCAGAGAAAGTGCAGCGTTTACTCTGGTTATGTGCTGCTCAGAGTCCCACCTCCTTCTCCAGCTCTTGTCGTGAGCTGTCAATCAGCTAAGAGAAAAAGAGGAAACACCTTCAACTGTTTCTCACAGTTGAGTACTTGGTACCAAAACTACAACAACAAAACATATATAGTCAAGGCTAAGTAAGTACTTCCTGAGGCTAATAATGTAGCTAATTACCAACCTACCAGCTTGAAAGATCCCATAAAAAGAACTAATAATCTGTAAATAGATACCTTTTAGTTTAGCAGTATAATTATGTATAAAAGTATATTAATTTGACACCTTTATGTAACAGCCTGATGCATTCTCAGGTGTTTTAGCAGACAGAAATAATTTTACAGAGAACGTATTTATTAACAAGCGTTCTTTCACTTTCCTTATTTGTGCATCCAAATAAATAAAAAAACTGTTATTATTGAAACTATTGGTTTAGATAACTATAATAATGGCTAATAGTATAGTGAAGCCCTGTAAAGTTGCATTTCACAGTCTCTCAGATTTCTATGATACTATAGAAACCGGTAATACGGTACAGTAAGGAATGCCCATTCCTTTTCTCTTGCACTTTTTGTGAGTTTTCAAGCTAAATTATTAAGAACAATATAACTTACTAATTTTGTAACATAAAAATGAACATAAATACAGTTTCATAATAAAACGAACAAAAAAAAATGAATACAGTTCAGAATGTGATGGATGTTGATTGCCCACGCTCCCCCCAGAGCGCAGCATTTTCGTCTTCTAACATTCTGGGTAGCTGGTAACTGCTTGGCTCTTGTGTGTTTTGTTTTGTTTTTACCAGATTACAATGCCACCCCAAATGTGCTGTAAGCCTTTTCTGGACTGCATTCAATATTTACAATTTTTTCAAGATTGGTACTCTAAGAAAATAACCACCGCAAAAATTGGGAATTTGCTGTCCTGCAATGTGGCGTTACATAGTAATTTCTTTTTATAAACATGAATTTAATTTTATTAACATATTTAAATTTCAGTATTCAAATTGCAACATCCATTGTGTTTATTTGTCCCCTGTCGCAGAGGCAGAGGACAAAGAAATGCTCTCTGTCTATCTGTCCACGATGGGGGACATCAGCAAAAGTTGGCATTAAATTCTATCTTGTTCTGTTTATTACAGCCAGAATCTCATGCCAGCTCATTATTAACAATTCTGAAACTGCCCCCCAATGACCATAAAATGGAGAAACAGGTTAAGATAATGGATGGATAGTCTAAAATTCCTTGCTGTTAGTGTTAAAGTATATATGCTATTGAGCAAAGATCTTTCTTCTTGTTAATCTTCCATCTCTTATCTGGTCACTTTCGACTGGTTTGGACATTTCCCCTTTAGTAAGGTCTTGGTCCCTGCATAAACACATTACTGTCCTCACATCATCTCCCTCTCTCTCCTCTGAAAGCCTGTGATAAAAGTGTTGTTGCTTTCTGACAGGACATACCGTTTTCTCCTCAGGGAGGGAGCGAAAGTTAGTGAGCGGGGGATGGCAAAGGAAGAAGGCTGATGTATGCAGGTACAAAAGTTCACTGCGTGTCTACAGCCTTTGATCAGCAGAGCAGCCGTCTGCATCCCGGAGGGCCACCGTGGTTCACAAGGTCAGTTGTGCATTGAGCTGCCACTCATCTCAGGTACATTTGATATATTTTTCGCTGTAGGCTTTGCTAGAGAACAAATGCGGCAACGTACCAACAATGTGTAAAGTACTTTGAAATGTAGAGGTTTACCTTTTATCCCTGACAAATAAGTCACCGGTGAAAGTTAAGGTAGCACTCTAAACATTATAAAAATTTGAACAGCAACTACACAATTTGTCAGCAAAGCTTCTAAATGATGACCTCACAATTAAACAAATAAGGTACCAGTTAGGGAAAAAGTGGCAGAAATAAAGATCTTGTTTAAGAGGTGAAAAATCCCAGCAAAGATACTCGGTGCTACAAAAAGAATCTGAACAGAGGCTGCAGGATGAAGGTGGCTACCTTCAGTTCTTCATCCTGAGGGAGAGGCAATCCTCCCACAGAACTGCAGTCCATTTGGATTACATCACATACATGTTTTAGACATCATCACTCTGACTGGGAAGAAGAGAGGTGGTGGCTGCAAAGAGAGAGAAAATCGAATGATGAGGACTGAGAGACAGAGGTTTTAAAAAAAGTGAAGCAGAGCGGGTGAGAACAGTGAGGCGGCGATGGAGAGAAAGATGTAGGCAGAGGAGTAGATCAAGTGAAAGGGTAGGGATAAGTGGTGCGATGTAGCCCAGTGCAATTTATTATGGTCCCCTTTGTATGGGAGGGAAACTTGGGAGCAAATGCCAGTGTGAAATATTCAGAATAAGACCAAGAATGGAAACACTGCTGGTTCTTGGTGACGTAACACATCTTCAATGCTAGAACAATAAATAAATAAATACACAAATATATATTTGTATTTTGTGCATTCAGCTTTGATATTTACCTCCAAACTTATGAAACATCGAGACAAGTTTCCTTGGGAACAAATTCCAAGAATAGCTCTTTTGGTGCATCTCATTAGCATGTTTGACTCATTTATGATGCAGATTATGAATCATGATTTAATGAATGTTTCAAACAAAGAATAGAAATGTGCATGCATATGCCTAAGAAAAAGATTTTTTTCTTAGATGAAGTAGCAGCAGAGAAGTACAGTCGTGTTTCACCAACACTCTTCGTTGCCACCAGAGTTTCCAATATCGTCTTCATCACTAACCATGTTTTTAATGCTTCTGCTCCATCCTATTAAACACAAGCTTGTCTTTCAGCTCACATTTCCTTTAATCAAACTGCTCCTGTCTGACTCTTGTCTTGGTTACAACCCCAAGGTAAAAAAACAAAACAAAGAAAAGCAAATGTTTCCACTTTTTCAGTCAAACTTTTTCTACCTCAGCTGACTCTTCCCTCAATATGTCCTCAGGCAAATGCAGGCGAATGTGTGTTAGTGTATATGTGTGAAAAGGTTGTAACATTATAGATGACTTTGTTTAGGGTTGCTATTAAAAGAGCATGTCTCCAGGCTGCGGACCTTTCCTATAAATCCTCCCTGGAGAGACAACAAACCGAGGAAATAAAACAGGAAAGCATCCGAGGGCACGCAGTGAGGGGAGATGTCACTGAATGTGAGATGAGTGTTGGTATACAATTTAAAAGTCAGATTTGATAACTACACCCTGAATAATGTCGCTTTCCCCCCTCAGCTTAAACAAAAATGTGCTGTAAAAGGTCCCTGGACTCTGGACTGTAGCAGTGTAGAATACACACAGGAGATATTAGGTCCAATATATGTGCAGGCTGCTCTGCCATATAACCTTGCAGGTGCAAATGCATGCAGTGCATCCCTGGTGCCCAGTTAGGTGTGTGTGTGTAACCATTATCAATATTGTGCTATATTACTCTTCAAGGATTCAAGACCCAGAAGGTCTTTCTCACTGTCAGTTTACCTGCATAAGTGATAATATTCATAACATACTGAAGTTGCCTGACTATAAATCACATAATCAAAAGGGACGAAGATGAAATGAAACAGAATAGAAGGAGTCATCAATCTTTCTTGTCCCTCTGCATGAGTAAAGGTTGTGGAAATTGCTGTAGTTTAATCTAACATTTGCACCACAACATGCACAGCTGCTTCCTAATCTTTACTCGTATTATTGCATTGGGAGGTTTTAAATTGACAAATGTCTTTCCTAAGTGCTCAGCCTCCTGCCCACTCTGTTAATTGCTCAAAATAAATACAGTTTACGTGTTTATTTGACAGGGACAGTCAACATTACCACATATTTCTGCTATTGTGCAAAAGGTAAAGTTAACTGTTCTCCCTGATGAGTTGTTAAAAAATTGTTCTATAAGCAAAATGAAATTTTTAGAGGACAAAACTGAATATAATAATTTTAAATCTTACTGTGAAACTTTTATAAAAAAGGTCAAAGGTGGTGAGACAAAATGGTAAACAGGTCAGCATGGTTTAATGAATCATTTTGAAAAATGCATAGAAATGACTAAAGAGATGGTGTTAGAGTTCATGTTCAGGATATATTTATGTAAAACATGTCACCAAATGTTTCAAATGTTTGTATTATAATTTCAAAAAACTAAAAAAAGCATTGTTTTTTTTTGCGTATTTTGATCTTGACAAGGTTGCAATAATTATTAAAGTGGTCACAGCAAAGTCAACTTTTTTTTAGATTTATATTATGTTATAGTGTCATTCCCCAATCAAAAACATACCCAGAATGTTGCTTTGACTCATTCCTGGATGTTTGAGAAATTCTTGAATCTCCTGTAGCCATGTACAGCTGCCCAACCACTTGCTGGTACAAAGCTATGCTTATTTACACAAAGCTCTGCCCTGGAGCTCCCGCCCCACAGAACACCCCTCCTTCAAAGCACTGTTGTGTTGATGTGCTGAAGTTGGAGTATCAGAAACTGTAGGTAGGAAGCAGTATTTTTAACAGCATTTTCATAACAACTGAAGGTAACATAGTTACTTGTGTGGGGACTTTTGGGCACATATGAAGTATGGTAAATTATGAATTATGAAAGTATTACTTTAATAAACCGGAGCACCACCCCCATTATTTAGTTACACTATGTAGCTCAGGAAAGGGAAGCAATCCTGTTATGATCATTAATTAGTTATTATCAGTCTCAAAAATTCAGTCCCAAATAATTGTGAGTTCTTGTCTCAGACAAATCACCAAGATCTTATCAAGACACAAAAGAAGTGAATTAAAGTTGGTAGGCCATTTATTTACAGATAACTATAATACAAGCTATGGCAGAGATGGAATGATGAAATATTGTTTAAAAACAGAACCACTTGAATTAATGGCAAGACTTGACCTATATCAACACTGGAAATTATGACAACTGATCCTTATGAACTTAAAAGGCAGAATGGTTGAGTATTGAAACAAACAAACAAATAAAACAAACACAGCTAAAGACAGGAGAGTTTTGGAGGCAAGAAGGATAAGTTGGAAGGTTATTCTAAGAAAAGAAAATTTAGCTACTGGGTTAGATAACTTATAGGAGTTTAAGGAACGCTGTAAAGTTATTTTTTTATCAAAACTCATATGAAGAGGGAATCAACTTTACCCTGAGCCTCTGAGCACCTGTTTTTATCACCAGGAAATGTTATGTTGGGCCTACCACTATTTCCTGCTGAATTTGGTACCAAAGTGGATGATTGAAGAAAGGGTTGACTCTGGATGTTGTCTCCCAGGTGAAAATCTGTCGTTGGGCTGCAAGCACTCAGGAGGAGGCGTGCCTGTGACTAGCTGTTGGCCCATTCAGTCAGGTTGACAGGTTGCTGGTAGAAAGGAGAACTTTTCTCCATTCTGGATGCATCAGAGAGGATGAGTTGATCCAGATTTCATCAATGAAACGGATTAACAACGCATATTGATTAAAAACTATCTTAATTACTTTACTATCAAATCAAGCTCACGTGCTGAGCCGTTGCGGAATTTAGGGTTAATCTCTTAGTGAAATTAGATTAAAACAGCGACCAGGAGAATGTCCTGCATGTGGCTGCATCCTGATAAAGCCATGAGGTGGGCTGTAGCAGGACAAAGATCTACGTGGAGACGAGAGGGAGATTGGAGACTCTCTTGGAGAACAAACTTAGACTAAGACTCAGACTGGAGCACGCCAACTTGGGCGGAATTTGCAGCACTCTAGTCTAATCAAAATAATACACGCCATAAACAGGGTGTCAACTTATAGGGATTGAACCAAACAGGCTTTGGAGGTTTGAGTTTCTTCGTCGAGACAAAGGAAACGGGCGTTTCCTACTTTAAATACTTTGCATATCATTAAGAAAGGGAGAAAGAGTTTACTTTTCAGGCCCTTCTGCCTCAAAGTAATAAAACAAAGAATCCAATCTTTAAAAGTAGCTTAATAATAGTTCTTTAAGACAAGAGAAACTTTAATTTAGCTGTTTACTTTAATTTAACCAGAAAATAATAAACAATTATCCTACAAGAAATTGTTACACATTTAACTATTAAGATCAAAACCTTTGAAGTTTGAAAAAAGCAAGCACAACTTAGAGAAAAGTAACACAGTTGTTAAATCCTGAAATAAAGAAAAACGATCTTGCAGTGGAATTTAAACAAGATACAAACTTAAACTTTATGTTTGTGTCCATAATTTAGAATAAGACATTTAGGGAATCACCAACATAGGCCAGGCATCTGGATCTTCTGAATGAAACATAGTTAATCTGTGTAGATCAAACATATATAAAATAGACATTTTGATACACAAACAAATTTCATTTTTCTTTTCACAGACAATGCAAAATGTTCCTTTTGTTAACTTTTCTTCCACTGAGCAGTTCCTCTGTTAAGAAAGGTATATTTATGACTCTGTTGGGTAGAGAAACACTGTCTTTGAGGAAAAACAGAGATGTTGAGGAGTTTGCTCTCTCAAGATGTAAATTATTCAGAACGTGACAGTTTTTGACATGTTTACGGTTGGAGATGGTTCTAAGAAGACTGGTAATTCGTAGTTGAACAACAAAGTTTTGTTGAGCCATCTCTGGTGGCCGATAAGGATAGCAGAGGTTTTTAGTAAAACAGTAAAACAGAGTCCTGTTCAGTAGTGTTGGAGCTGGTCTGTCATTCAAAGTTCAGGGGTCTCATCTCTGGTTCTTCGTTAATGCAGAAATAATAAAAATATAGCCAATAATCAATGTTTAGATGTTAGGCAGCCCTACACTTGATTGTGGTATATGATTGAACTATGTGACTGGAAAAATAAATCATAACCCCCCCTTTAATTTGAAATTGCACCATTGGGTATTTTACATAATTAGACATTTTAAGACCTTTAAAAAACTGGTTTACAGTTTAAATCTATTCCAGCAATGTTTTATCTAAGCAGTTGTTTTGACTTTTAAAAGAGACATATACATTTTCTTAAAATCACTCTTCCCTCACTGGTTGGGTAGGCGGTCAACTGCAATACCTTTTTTTAATGTAGGAATTCTTTAAATCCAAAAAACACACAAATGACATCCTAATTTAATAGAAGATGCCACAGAAAACTTAGTTGTGGCAGAGAACACTAGTTTGACACTCATCTTGGACAGACATTTTTCTTTGAGCCAAAGACAGGGAATATTAAATCAGCTGACATTTTGAAAAAAAAAAGGTGGACAACAGTGAAGGAGGAGTGCTGCATGTCACACCATCTGAAAGAAAACTAAATGAAGTGCTGGGTAAATTGTAATTAAATTATGTATAATTATGCTTAATAAAAAGCTAAATAAATGAAATCAATATTTAAGTAACTACACTTTGTGTCAAAAGAGGACAAGGTGTTTATAAATCATTTTTGATGGTCTATCTTTTTCTTTATTCAAAACATCTGTCTGGTAAATGTCACACAGAATAACAAAAATTAAGACACTGTTTGGATGGTACAAGAAAATGTCACAAAAAAGTTTTAAGCATCTACAGCTAGTGGTCTAAAAACATTTACAAAGTTGTGAAAATACAAAATGCATAATCAGAACTCCTGTATTTCATTTCTAAGAACAGATACTTTCCACCATCTGCGTGATTGTATCACTCCAGCAGCTTTTTTTGACATAAACAGATTTCACATTATATAGCTGCGATAATAGAAATAAATAAAGCTGAAGGGGGGGCAAACTAATATTGACAGTGGGGAGTAATGATTCAAATTTTCTCCCTCTCTGTGCTTCCATACAATCCCTCCCACGCAATAAATGGGTAGAAATGAGAGGCAATAAAGGGATGAGACGAAATCATTTTCAAAGGCACTATATTTATTTTCTTCCCATCTCCCACATTAAATGCTGCGCTCTGTTGATGATAACCAAGGTACCGACACATAAAGATCCATGTAGAGACATGCAAAGCAAATACATAAACAGATTTCAATGGACCTACCTGGGAAAATTTATGTATGCGCGAAACGGCAGTAAAAGCAAAGATATAAAGATATATAGATGCACACAGGCAGGCCTTAGATAGACTCACAACTTAATACGATCTCACCTTGTTCAGACTTTTAACAGGCTCTCTGCAGGTGATTGGATGGTGGGGGACATTTGACATCTTGACTCATGGTGGGTGCTTCTGGTAATGTCAAACAGCAGTAAAGTATTAAACTATGCTTCAAAGATTTAGGGTAGCTGACTTTTATATGAGAATACATAAACTTTTAGACTTTAATTTATGCTCATGTTTTTCTGTAAATATGCTAGAATGATATGATTTTTTTTATATTATATAATTATATTTTAAAACATTTATTGAACAACATATTTGATTTTATGTTAATGATTTAAAACATTTATTAGATTAAATTATTTTTCTTATCTGCCCTCCAGCTTTCTGAGGCCCCTTAGTTACCCCACTTTAAAAAACACTGAGCTAAGTTATTAAGAACAATATAATTTACTAATTTTGTAACATAAATATTAACATAAACACATTTAAATTATATTTCTGGTCTTAAATAATAAAACTAAAATTATGCTGTTCTTTGCACTAGTACATACAGGGTGGGATTTAGGGGCAGCAAGTAATGCTTCTACAAATTATCACTATTACAAGCCTCTGTTATTGAATTCAGACTAGTATGATGAATTGTTTTTCAGATGTGTTTGTGTTCGCGGGGAACGGCAGACATCTAACTGCCGAGTGATTTATGGAACTAAACTTTGAAGGAGTGACACCCCTTTTTACGGATGACAGCTTGGCCGTCTCATTTGGTCAAAGGATCACGGAGAGAGACTGTCTGCCTGTCGTTCAGCTGAGCTGTGTGTGAACAATGAAAGGCTGGATGTATATAAATATATATAAAGCTTGGAGGAACCTAGGTGGAGACATAATCTGGATGATGTAAATGGCATCACTAGTTGTCTGAGTCTCTGTTTTGTGACAGTCCATATTTTCCTGTAACATTGATTATAAACAGTAATGCACATGCATAGATGACTCTAAGCAAGTAATAAATGACATCTGTTGTATCTGGGTATTTATGTATAAATTTGCAGCAGTGTGGCTTTGAACTTGTTAGGCTTTTTTAGAACCTTTTCTGGTATACTCACTTACCTAGTCAGGACTAGTGATCCTTACATGAAACAAAGACAGACCCTAACATACTGGATCATTGTTTAAGACTAAAGTGTGAATTTAGTTTAGTTTTTATTTTAATTCAAAAATACTTTATTGATCCCGAAGGTAAATGAGATGTTTTGGGGCTTTTAGGTCAGGATTAAGGTAAATGTTAGGTTTAGGATAGTGTCAGGCTACAGAAATAAATGGAAGTCAGTACAATGCGTTAGAAAAGATGGAAATACAAACTTGTGTGCTCTTATATGTATGTTTTAATAATGTCTCACAAACAAACAAGACACACAGCAGGCTTTTTAAAAAATATATTTACATATTTATTGATAAAAGCAAATTCTCATAATCTAAGTTTTATTAGCTTTCAATTTTATATTAACTTATAAATACACAACATTCCTTAGATTTAAAACACACAATTTTCAACAGTCAGCATCATTAGATTTATTCATTAGTTCTTAATTGAAAAATACAAGTTGAGTTTAATTTCCGTGCTATGTTTGAAAAACTACTGCAACACGAAACCTTGATTTCTTAAAGAAACTATAATAACCCTCTGGGCTTGGCCGAAATCGAATTGTGTGCAATTAATCGTATGAAAAACCATCAACAAATAATATTTGCCACTTTGCATTTACTGCAATTAGTGCCATGTGATGACATATTTTTGTGTCTGATGCACATCAAGTGCACATGTAAGCCTGTGACATTGCATTGCTGAAAATCTGCTGCCAATCCACATTGTGAAAAAGCTGGGTTTCAGTTTACAACTTAACATTTTAACCTGCTAAAGGGAAGAAGTTAGTTTCACTGATCATTTGTAAGTATAATTTTAGAACACATGGACAAGTGCAATTGTCATCTACTAATGCCCAATTAAATATAATAATTATTTTGCCAATATCACCTAACTCTAATGCCCACTGTCTTGCATACTAAAATTTAAAATAAAAATTTTGCATGACCTTTTAGTTTTTATGAGATTTTTGATAACAGACAGACAAAAACACCCAAACAGACACATGCAATTACATGATTGCCTGCATTTTAAGGTAGTTGTGATGAAACAGTTGAGAGGATAAAAAATGTTTCTTGATTGTCTACAAATTTAAATAAAAATTATTCAATAACTAAAATATGCTACAAAAAATAAAAAATAAAAATAAATAAATCCCAAAGAATGTAACAATATGAAGACCCAAACTCATCATATTAAAAACTCTCAGAGGGAATAATATTGTTAACTGTTAGGAAGCAAAGGAAAGTGTCTCTTCTGTGCAACGAGCCAGATGCCGTGTCCACTGGGCTCTGAAATGAGCAAACACTGTAAAGGAAGCTGTGGGGGATCAGGTGTGGAGGGGCAACTGGTATTTGCATAAATTACAGCACAAATCAGTCTTTTCTTCTGATTCTGCTTCTTATTCTACAATAATTTCCTCCAACTCTCTGCTCCAACGAGCATTACCGCGGCCTTCTCACTATTGGCTTCAGTGCTTGAAATTCTCGCCTTTACAGAACACTGGTTCACATGACGACTATATTAGTTTTATACAATTATGTAGCATCGAGGAGGAGGAGGTCTTTCAAGAGTTTATCCTTTAGTCTGCATTTCATCATAATGCACAGGTAAAAACAAACACAGGAGGTTTCACTCATAATCTCCTCAGTTTACCTGCATTTCTGAGCTTCCAGAAGGGACAAGATGTTGTGATCAATTTGTTTGACATAATGTCCAATAAAGTAAAATGGAGCCGTACAGCTTGTCAATACCTGTAATGTGCAGCGGTCTCTGCCAAACAAGGGGAATCTGCTGGGGCCTTTAAAGGGACCATTAATCTCAGTAGGTAATATCTGCTTCGATCGGCCTTTAATATCTTTATTGTTTTTTTGCTCCACACATTCTTTTCTTTTTGCACCAGAGAGCTTATCTCAAAGTAAACGTTTTATTGTCTCTTTGTTTTCTCAACCCCCCCCCCTCCAGGCACTTTATCTTGGTATGCTGGACAATGTGTCATGTTGTAGCAAAAGCGGTTTTGTTTTTCTTTTCTCCGTTCCTAACATCACCTGAGGTTTAGCTGGCACCCATTAAATCCACCTGCCAACACGCACCTCTTGTAGGAGGTATCAGCTGCCCAGAATGTCTAACATATTGCAGATTTTTCCAAAAATCCTTGAAGTATTTAGGTGGTAATCATGTATTTCAGGTTTGTAAAAGAAACAAGCACACTCACATATATGACCATACATATACACACACACACACACACACACCCACACACACACACACACACACACACACACACAGACATATATGTATATATATATATCTTGCAAATAATGTTATTACAAATTGACTGTACGCAAGCAGGATGGGCTGCCATGCATCAATGTCAAAACAGAAATATGGACAGCGAAACATTCAGCGGATCTCAGTGCCTCTGTGTTTTTTTGTGTTTTAATTCTAGCAAAGTACTCTAATGTGCAAACACACACATATTAACCCAAACCTCCTTCCGTTTAAAATAAGTCACAGCCAGTTGATAGATCATTTGTCACTCAGCATTGTTGCAAGCAATAACGATTCCCAACTTTCCATGTCTTGGCTCTGAATCACCAGACTGAGATGTTTCTGCAGTGCACAATGAAAGGACTTTTTGTCATCTATTGTGGCTAAAAGCGCACATTATTGTTCTCTGGAGCAAGCTCAGGAGGGCCTGGAGGTTTAACTGCAAGAGAAGTTAAAGCAGGATAATGTTTAATTAATGTTTCTGATGAAGAAGCTGACTGAATAAAGCAGCCAGTTCTGTTGAATACAAAATGTATATGTATGGTTTGTGGGCGATTTGTGTGACTTTAGTGTTTTTGTCATTTAAACTTACTGCTAATGTATGCATATATGCAGTATTTATTGCAAGCTGCCAAAAGCAAAAAATATGTTTATGTTTTTGTCTGTATCTGTGTGTGCATGTGTGTGTGTTCAGTTGTCTGTAGCATTAGCAAAATAGCTCAAGAAACAGTGGGATTATTTTAGTGCAATTCACATAAAACATTGAGTGCACATCTACAAGTAATTAGGTTTTGAAACCAACTCCATTCAAGACACAGCAGATAATCATAACAAAAATGTCTGAGCCTCAAATCAAATTTAAGGATACTGAGTGAAAGTTTGATGTGGTAGTAGCTGAGAGTCATCCTCAACACATTCTCCAAGTGCTATGCATTAAATGACAACATTAGTTAAAACTTTGGGAATAACTGTTAGAGTTTAGATAATTTATATTACAAGACTGTGAAATGCAATTTAAAAATCTAAATAAAAAATAAACAAAAAAATTGTTACTAAAACTCAAATTGAACCTTAACTTTCATAGAATTTTTGAGAAACGTACTTCTTTAAACTTTAAAACTGGGGTGGGCAGCACAGACCTTTTTTATATAGCAATGTTGAACTTTGTCTCACAGTAAGATAAATCATTACACTTAAAATGATGAAGTGTAATGATGAATGTAATTAAAATGATGAGGAGAACAAAGTCACGTAAAATATACAATATATATATTATTTTAATTTCACGTTAACCTACACAACAGGTTAAATGCTTTGTGAAGGTGGGTTCAGTGTTAGCTGGTCATAACACACAAGACTAGTCCTACATTTAAAGAAAAACATAAATACAACATATATCTACAAACAAAACTCACAAAATCAAGCACAACTGCCTTTATGCACTAATCTTATATTGAACCATTAAGTTTACAAAGTTATCATGACAAAAAATATGAGATTTGCAGTTACCTTCGTACAGACGAATGTGTGGTAGTTACCATCGATCACTGTTGTATTCAGCTGCCTTTATCTATCGTTTATATTTTTCCAGAATCCGTTTGGGTTTACAAAATAGAATAAACTATATTGCGCCCTCTAAATGCTCTGGGGAGTGTGTGTCAGAGATGCATGTTCTCCACTGACAACGTTTAACCATTTTTTATGATTATTTTTCAACTAATCTCTAAGACCGTAACGCATCCGCAATGATGAACCCCTGCTGTATTGTCGGAGGTAAAGGGGGTTCCTGTCCTCCAGATAAGAGGCGTTTCACTTCGGGACAAAATGATTGGTCAGTTGCTGACAAACCCACGTGATTGATTGACAGGTTGCATCATGTCACTTGTACAAAAAAACTGCTGTGGTGTGAAATGAGCTGCAATGAGTTTTGAAAACAAAATCTTTGTGTGCATTGTTGGAGATTGGGTGTGTGTATGGGTGGTGGTGGATGAAAATAATTTTTCATCTAAATATTTTTTTCTGCAGAATTATTGTAATATTTGTAATGGAAATGCTTCAGGGTGCACTGGAACCCCTACAGCTGCTGCTGAAGCATCATTTCTGTCATAATTTGTCTCTATTTCTCCAAACCAAGATTGCTCAAATTACGATTTATAACAGCTAAGATGATAATTATTTACAACATTTTCTGACAACTTGAATAAAAAGATTTTAACTTTCATTTTTAGGCCATCATTAGAACTTCTTTACTGTCTTAAAATGCTGTTAAAATGTGTTTGTAAGCATTAAAGTGTCTCTCCAGCTTTTTGTAAGTTGGGGTTTCTGGGTGGACGAAGCAGTGAGTAAATGAAATTGTTGGCTGATGTTGTTCATGACATGACGCTGATGGAGTGAGACAGCAGTCATGTGTTAAATCACCACTTCAGTCTGCTCAGTTCTCTGCTGCTCGAGCTGAATAACCTGAAAACAAGACAGACGTGGGCATGTCGTTCCCTTTGTCCTTTTATCCGAAACAAGATCAACTCCATCTCCTACACATTCTCTTAAGAGAAGCTTGTCAGCACATGGGCTAGTTTGGTGAAATTCTGTGATTTTTTATTTTTTTTTAATATCAGCCTCTGTCCTCATTGCTTAATTCCCCTGAATGATTGCCAAGCTCATTTCCCTGCTACAAAGCCAAGTTTGATTTGGAATAATCAGCTAGATTCCTTTCCATTCCAAGAAAAAAGGGGGGGATCTTTCTACCTCATTAATTTCCATTTGTCAACACGCTCACACACCTGCCTCGCTCACTGTGTGTGTGTGTGCGCACATTTGTGTGGACAGATGGGTGTCATGTGAGAGTTAAGTTGTTGCAAAAAGAATTACAGTGTTATCCAGAGAAAAAAATAATGAAGGAAAATGCGGTCTTCTTAAAGTTATTTGAACATTTTCTTGCTTGCGTGCAATTTTTGAGACTTGGTAAGAATAATAAAAAGAAAAAAAAAGCATTAGCACGCTTGCTGTTTACAGTCTTTATTATATCTTTACGTTATTCATTCCAGCACTTTTAGGCTTTTATAACCTTCCTTTCAACCCTCCATCATTTTAATGACCTGTAAAGGCAAATTGGCTTCATGGGCCACAAACAGGGGGAGGTGGAGTGGGGGACATTAATGAATTGATTACTTGATCAATTATGTGAGTCTGTGGGCAAGTGTAATTAAGTTCTGCCATATGTTCCTGGCTGTTATGTCCAAATCTGTCACTGACACGATCTGTCACCGCTGCACCATTTGTGTCAGGAAAAATGTTTGCGAGCTGCGTAGTCATTAGAGACCAACTTCCATTTGTGTGTCTCATTATTGCTTTTTTTTGCTGCTATTTATGTCAGCTGTGTGCCAGGCTCAACTGAAATTGTGTACAGTGTGAGGGGGGTCTGTGCATTTGCACCACCCCCTGAAGGCCCGCAGGAGGATCGAGACGTGAAGAGAGGGAGCGGCTTGTTTCCCCTCTTTTATTTTTTTCCCCTCCCACTTTGACTCTCCAGGTAATTGCTCTGAAGCACAGAGAGGCAAGAGGCACAAGCTCACCGAGGGGATGAGGCAGCCTGAGTGAGATAAACTCACTTCTGCTCTTGTAGTCTAACAGGAGAATTAAAGACAGACAGCAGGATAAAAGATAAAAGGAGAAGCGAAACAGAAAAGAAAAAACACTGACAAAAGCTTGAACAAAATATAAATTGTGGAACTTCCCCCTCCTCCCATACATATGTATACTCAATTCATCAGTGGTGTGCATATGTAGAGCTTGTTGATTTATACTCCAGGTCTTTAATATTCTTTCCAAAGCACAGTTCTGGTTCTTCTCAGAGCTGAATACAGTCTCTTGGCTCCAGAGAGCAGAAAGTTAAAGAATGTCCTGATCAATATGACAGGACTGAGGCGGGGCACTGCAGCACAGGCACACACATGAAGAGGTGAAGTGATAGTTCAGATCGTTTGATGTGGGATTCTGGGAAAATGTATTAAACAATATTGCACCTGCTGGAGATATTTATTTAGTTTAATTCTGACAGAATCAACAGGTTAGTGGAACTAAGACCAAAGTTAAGCAATGTATTTAAAGCAGCTCCAATGGATCAATCATTGAATTTACAAAAAAAATGATTACTTTTGAACAGTTCAAGATGGCTAATGTTAGCACAGCTAATCAATGTGCTAACAAAAAAAATTCTTAAAACATTTTAAAATTAAAAGCTCTTTTATAAAAGAAAGCAAAAAGAGCTAGAATCTATCTTCTTTTACATCATTCCACACTCTAAAAAAAGAAATGTTGGATTTACTTAACCATGTTATGTCAACTGGTTCCATTTAACTGAGTTGAGTAAATTCAAAGCAATATGACAGTTTTTTTAAACAAACAACATAAGTATGTTGCTTTGAATTTACTTATCTCAGTTAAGTGGATGCAGTTGACATAACATGGTTAAGTAAATCCAACATTTCATTTTTAGAGTGTATACTCACCCTAATGTCATTTTATGGAAGAAATCCTAAACATTTCACTGTGATCCTCACAAATAATTACATTCCCTGGTTTGCAGCAGAGATAGTAACAGTGCCGATTACAGTTTCATTTGAAATGCATGTGAGAAAATCCTCTTAAGGCCAAGACACACTGATCTAATTCAATCAAGGATCTGATATGGTGGATGAGAACTCAAACGTGATTTGCTGTTAGTGTGGTCTGCCTGAATCTGAGTGCATATCTGTGTGGAATGAGTTGGGGGGTGGGGTGGGGGGTTCAACTACTCAGTGCTCATGGATACAAGCAGAGCTTTGATGGTTTGTAACAGAAGTATGCGTGCAGTACGATCACAATGACAAGCCTTGTGTTGCTGTCAGCAGGCAGAAGTGATGGACTCTTTGAACAGCTCCACATTTTAAGAGATTCCCTCCACTCCCATCTCCTCTTTTATCCCATTTCTTGTTGCATCCTTTATCCAATCACCAAGTATCTCCTCAGCTTCAAAGTATTTACTGAAGAAACCAGACCCCTAGTTCAAATAGGTCTTATTCTTTTTTCCCCTCTTTTACCGCAGTGTTTATCATACGTCGCCTGCAGAGGCTTCCAATGACACAGTCAAGATATCATAGAAACCCGATTACAAAGGCACGACAAAGTGACATTACACAAACATGAAGAGTCAGAAGAGCATGAAAAATTTGTTTTCTGAGAAAAACTAAACAACCACAGACTTTTGCAATAATTTCCTATCCACATTAAATGAAATGAATAAAAGGTAATCATAAAAGGCAGCTTGGATTGAGTAAAAGTGTTGTATTTTTTGGTCTGACTGAACCCCACAATGCCGTATGAAGTGGATGAACTCCACTGTGTCATATGAGAATTAAGACATGACACTGATGCACCATTGGTTCATTGCTTTGCCTACTAGTATGGCAGCCTGCCAGACTACTTGCATTTGAATAAGCACATGGATAATCTCTGTAGTGAAGCAAATTACTTCAAAACAAAAAGCTTCATCTGTACAGAACTAAGTATCCACAGGCAAGCTGCCAGCAAAAGATGGCTTCACCAAGTTACAGCATCCAGAAAACACACAAAACACTTTTTTCAAGATCTGTGGGACTCCCTGACTTACTCTGGTGGAGTTTGCAAGGACAGAACTCAAATGTGATGTCTATGGTGCACCGCCAGATCTCTGACAGCCTTCCAGCAGCTCTTCACTGTCCTGCTGCATATTCAGAGCCTCGCTGTGCCCAATTAGCCCTGCTTCTCATTGTTCAGGCTGACGAAGGGACAAACATTACACAGACCTCTCATCCGCCTCAGGTTATAAGCCTGTCAGGACCAGTTGTCAATATTATAAACCCTAGCTCGGAGAGAGAACTGATCATGCACGAAAAACAATCCATAACACATGTTTGTGCACATTCAACTGTGCCTCAACGGTGGATACCACCAGAGGCTGATAAGAACTCTTATAAGCTGGCATGAAATAAGAACTATTGACTGGTGTGGCAAGTGGTGAGTGACAAGATGAGTTTCTGTGTTCCAGTTTCATCTCTGATCTCCAGGGGGAACTCAGACAGCACCAAGAATGATGAACACAGAGCGTAATCAGTCACTTTACTGCTCATGATTCAGAACCGTGTCCACACCATAGTGGACCAATAGGCCATTAGCTTTGTAATTAGGCACAGGCACAGGGAAAAGAGGCAGCAACACAGAAGCACTATCTCAGCCACAATTAGCCAGTATACTTTAATTAGGATTGTGATTAAAGACAGAGAGGCAGAAAATCCCACTGCAAATTCTCCAGCCTCCCACTCTCAGCAAACCCTGACAAGAGTGTCCAACTGGAGCTGCGTTAGCGTTTTTCTAAACAAATATGTGTGCAGGCCTGTGGTCTATCTGGGCTTAAACTAACACAACTCAGCACTTACGCTGAGGATGAGGACACAGGAGTCGACGACAGCAAAAAGAGTGCAGAGAGGGCTGAGCTGCAAAACAACAGCTCCAACAGCAGAACCTCAGATTTGTTATGATTGAACACATGCTGCACAATATGAACTACAATCTGTGAACTACTTGATCTACTATCAGTGTGTAGCCTATAGGAAAATATTTTGGTGTAAAAATTACAGCTGCTTTTATAAGTGGAGCACTGTAGTAGAATAAAACTGTTCCTTTTAAATAGAAGAAACAACCTATATTTAAAGACACTTCTTGTTCTCATCACCGGTTTTCTATGTTGCACAGCAGCTCAGTGGGGAGGAAAATACAGAAAAAAATATGCAGCTATTTTGCATTTTCGAAAACCAAAATTTTCTATCATACAGTATGAATATTCCCCAGCCAGAGGAAGCATGGAGTAGCTGTCATCTTGTCACACAGCGTGACAAGAGCATGCAGATTGTGTTGTAAATTATTCTCCAAAAAGTAGTTTTGTTTTCCCCAACCTAACCAGCAACCCCTTCAATTTAGTAACCCTATCTCAGTATTTACTTCTGTTAACCTAACCAAATAGCATGAATTTATAATGCAACTATAAAAGAGTTACATAAGAGGTTAAAACTAGCTACAGAGTAAAACACTGATATATAAAAAGATACAACAGGGAAATAAATCTTTCCTCTTATTTGATTTTTTTTTGTTTCAAATTGTACATGTATCTACATGCTCTCAGACTGCAGGTTTACTTGTGGTTCCCAGAGTTTCTAAAAGTAGAATGGCAGGCAGAGCTTTCAGTTATCAAG
>JARVJO010000330.1:15753675-15768783 GCA_031762555.1 Cynodonichthys magdalenae
GGATTTAAAAACATGATGTGTCCAATTTAAATTGTGTGACTGGTAATAGAAAAACACAAACACAGTTTGCAACTGTCTTAAATGCGATAAAAAAAATCAAAAAAGGATAAAGAAGTCAACGTAATGTGGCACTGCTTCTTTATAGGAATCAATAAAGGTAGCTGTCACCTTCCATTTCAACATTTTATATAGGATTGTGCACGATTATGTAAAACAGACCATATTTGTAATCATTTATTTGTTTGGTAAGGTTGCTTAGTTGTTGTGGCCTTCATAAACCAAAGTCACTCAGAAAGCTAATCGGTTATAGATGTACATTCAGTAAATACTTTCTGAGAGTTTCAGTAAATCTGTTCAGTAGTTCATAAGATACAGTGTGACTCCAACTATCACCGTGAAATGCAGGTGATAATTATTCATATGCTTGAATATAAGCATTCAGTTTAATGTCTGCCTTTCATTTTCATTGCTTCTTATGGCTCCTTGAACTATTTATATTACAGTCAATGTAAAGAAGAAGAAGAAGGAAAAGAGTTCAGATAGAGCAAATAGTACTATCAAGCTGCCGTCTCTCATCCTTGGGTATTGAAGCATTGAAGAAAAACTACGACTTGTAGTTAAAAGTATGGAATGATAAATTCAATAAGCTACCCGAGATCATTATTCATACTCCACCAGAGCTGCCTGGCTTTTAAATACATTCGGTTCATTGGTTCACTAAGGCTAATTATTTGCTGCATAAACTGTGTGGGTGTTCTTTCTTGCAGTCCAACGTTTGTTAGAGGTAGTTTTTTTTTCCATTTTGATGTTGCTCCTGTACAACATAACATACCCCCCACCCACCCCCTCACACACTCAGCAACACACACCTACAAAAGCATGCTGTGTATTAAAGGTCACACAGTCTGTAAAACACAAGCTGTTAAATGCCGACTCTCAATTACAAAAAAGACTTTATGAAAATATTCCATATCACTGCTACACATCTGCGTGTCCTGGAGTGTGAGTGTGTATGAGAGGCTGAACGATTCCACACCAACTTCATGATGCTGGGTTAATTGATTGCTGCTGTGCCATCGTCCAGATTTCATTTCCTTCAGGGAAAGATGTGCGTCCTAGCAACAATCAGGACACACTCGACAGGGGTGCTTGAAGACCTTGCCTGTCTGTGTGTCTGTCTGTTTCTCTCTCTTTCTCGCAGACACACGCACATGTTCAGGCTGCAAACTCTCATTTTTCATGCAGTGGAGCTCAGCACAATGAGGAAACTCAAATCAATTGCGTCTCCACTGATCAAATTCTTCTGCATTAGTATTCATTTTGAGGTTTCAGGACTAAGAGAGAAAGTTTGAAACATCCCACCATACGCTGGTGATGAGAATATTACGTGTATGCAGTGGAACTGATTTATGGGAAGAACCTGAGGATAAAAAATGAGTCGAATAGAGAAGAAGATTAGAATGACTCATCGACAAAGAGCTAAATCACAATTACATTTCTCTGGACATCCTGCAAAAATGTTATTATACAAGTGGACAAAGAAATCTTTGTGTGTGTGTGTATATATATATATATATATATATATATGAGTGTAATAATGGTAATTTATAGAAATAATAGGGATATGAATAAGAATGGAGAAATTGGAAAATCGAGACTCTGATCCGCTAAAAGATTGGACTTTTTCAGGCACTAATCTGAAGCAAAAACAGATTTTACACATCTGTCTACTTCTGAAGCTTTGACAAAAGGTGAGGGCAAACTTAGTCTTTGCTGACACAGTTTGCCTATATTTAAATGTGATTTTATGCATGCATTTAGAGGAGAAAACAACCACAAATATGTAAATTGCAACCAGAGTTAAAAGCATTTCATTTTCAAAGATCAGATGAAGTTAACGTGAAATCTTTAATGTCTCCCAAGAGATGATGATAATTGCGTCTCAGGAACAAGAGCAAAAGTAAGAGGAGTTATTTGCTGCACTGTTGCATTCACAGAAAAACAGTCAGGAAAAGTACAATTTATCCTCCCTTCCAGATGAGTGTTAGACAATGTGGAATCTACAAATAAAGGGTCTATAAAGGGTATAAAATCCAGTTGTTCCTGTTTTAGATTCAAAATACAAAACCTTATGATCATATATGGTTTCAATAAATAGAGTTTTACATTCAGAGGTAAATGAATGTAAATCTCAATACGAGAGCAAATTATAGGCATTTTTGCCTTGTAAGGCTCAGCCCTCCCCACCTCCAGATGGCCTGGCTTTACTCTACCATTGCCCTGGTTGTGTTTGCATTGAGCAGAGAGCCGCCTCGATGTGGAGTGTGATCATAAAACAGCCACATTTTATTTTATTTTATTTGCATCACAACAACAATGGACTGCACCAAACTTGAAGGAAAAGTTCTGACTGACATACTGGACCATCAAGCACAATAACGCTTGAGACAAGAGGGCAGGATGACAGATAACGATAAACTAATGGTAGCTTTTTGTTAGCTTGTTGTTGTTCTGTAGCTTGCTACTGTTATTGTTTAGTTAAACTTTACTAAACATTACAGTTGCTGCAAATGATTCACGTAAAGTTAATCTATCTGATGTAACCCCCCTGGCCAGTGAACAAATCACTATGCAGCAATAGCTAACATCAAATCGGGCCAAACAGCCCAGTCCGGATAGAACCATGGGTCTCAAGCTTCCAGAAATTGGGGTGGAACTGGGCCATAAGTGCTAATGCAAACACACTGAACCCTAGTTTAATGCCAGGCCTGGCAGTGCAAAAAGGCTTCATGTCTGAGGTGGACTGAGGACAGTCAGGTTTTGTTAGCAATCAGACTGAGGGTGAGGGAAGTCCAAACCCTCCCTGTGGAGAGAGTGGACAGAAACTAAAGACCTATTTAAAAAAAAGTTGTTATTCCAAAATAAGTGATGCAATGATATATAGTATGTGATAAAATATAGGATGATTTAATTTGGCAGATGTAATTATGTGACAAAGTGCACAGTGAAATTATGTTTCTGCTGGCAGAAGCTCTGATAACATCAGAGAACCATTTGACCCATGCAGAAAGTATTTCCGTTAAATCCACTAACTTATGTTGTCTCCAGGTGAGCTAATCTGATCCTAGTAGAGAATACATTCTCTGTTCCTAATGGTAACAGAACAGCTGGAGCTTTCTCAACTTGGAAAAGCAGGTCTTCGTCTCTCAGACACTGCAGTGCAGCAGTTGTACAGATTCACTATTTATCCTGGGATAGAGGACCAGTGGGAGACATTCAAGGTCTTAGCTTAGTGCCTCCCTCCTGTCTGCAAAGATCTGTTTTTGGACGCTTTAATTGGGAGTGTGAGAATGATGTTCGACTCAGGTAGTCTGTGGTGAAACATAATGACCCTTTTCTCCCCTCTCCTCTCCAATACCTTCTTTCTTTACTGCCTCTTCAGTTCTCTAAGATGGTGTCTCCCCAAATAGCACCTTTTACAGCAGTAAAAATGCATGTCAACATAGAAGAAACTGAGAAGGCATAGGAAAAATGAACACATAAACATAATATTTAGCAGGATTTGACTGTTTCCTATTAATTTCTTGAAGATAGCAACCAAACAATTTTGAAGCTAAATTAAGAACACTTCATTGATCTTTGTCCCTAAGCAGCTATGATGAAATAAGGGAAGAGAAGAGTGGCATCAAAAATAGAAATTAATCAAAAGGATTAATTACCTGTAGATTATCTCTGCCTGGTAATTAAACAGCATTGGCAAATGCCTGACACTGATAAGCCCATAGAGCTTTATGATTTATGCTGATGGCAGATCAGTTTGCAGCTATCATTGTTTTTAGTCTTTTCTCTGGATTTGGCCAGATAATGAACACAAGTAGACGTAACCAAGGACAAAAAAGTCTTTAGTGTTTTTTTATTACCTGGCTAACAAAAATGCAGTTCATTTAAGCTTAATATTTAATACGTAAATAACCTAGAACATTTTAATGGATTAGAGATAGAGTTGCTGATGTAATGCCAAATGATGCAAAATAATTATCTTAGCTTTTTACTAAATGTTCTCCCTCCCACACTCTAGTTGTTAGGTAAAAATACAATACTTGTACTACTTGTTTTGCAAGATTTTTATAAAATTATAGCAGATGGACAAGATAAAAATAAATGGAACCAATGTTGGAAGTGAAAATAATCTATTTGGTTGTCCAAAACTATCTCTTGACTTGATGAAAACCTAAATTAATTTTGGCATTTATTGGCAGTAAAAAGGAAGGTGTTGAATTTGAACAACCACATCATGATGTGTGACCATAGATGAAAAATTCGATTTTATATATCAGTGATTTCAAAGAAACTTGACTGATACATCTGGGAGAAGGGTGCTTTCTGTGCATAACTAAGATGGCATACTAGAGCAACCTTTCATTGAGTTAAAAGCATTTAGACGGAGTCATTCCCTTTAGCTCAGTTCTCTTCAAGAAATGTCAAATTGTTTATTGTAAGTGAGAATTTCTCAGTTTAGAAACATGCTTTTAAAAACAGCAAACAAAGTCAAATAAAGGTAATTTATTCTTAGTCAACACAACATTATTCCTTAATAAAAAGAAAAAAATAAATAACCAAAATATAATTAGTTCACCAAAAAGTTAATAGATCAACTATTAAAGCTACAATATTTACAGCAAAATAAAACAAAAAACACTGAAGGGTTGTATTGCATGAAAGAATTTTTACCAATTATGTCTATTTTTGTTGACTATAGAAGAACACTGGACCAACATAGCAGACTCCAAAACAAGGAAACATTAAACCTTAAAGGTCAAATGAAGGTAATCCCCCCCACCCCAAAAAAATGTATTTTGCATATTTTGCATTCATATAATGTTTTATTTAAAATTATGATTTAAATTATTCACAACTGTAATGAAAAAAATATTTAAAAATAAGATTTTCCACCTGCTAAATGGGGCTACGGAGCAGAGCCCACAATCATAATTTTAGTTGCTGAGGTAAACAGTTGTTGCTATGTGACGTCAAAGGTGGCAAACAATCTGACTTTGTATTATGTCCGTCTATGATTCTGAATCCAATTTCGCTATGAAACTAAATATTAAAAACATCCAGCCATACTGATATGAACCAGTCACACAGAGTGGAGAAACTGCTGCTCTGACAGAAAGCTCTGACGAAGAAATAAAGGAGGAAAGTGTCTCTGACTGAAATCGATAAGGTCAGATGCTAAAGTTAGTAAATCTGTTGCTGTGGATTCTCTGTCATCGCATAATGGAAAATAAAAAAACAAAAACAAAACAACTGGACTTCTGTTTTGTAGCTGACAACGTGTAGAGTTTCTAGATTTAAACTGCACAAGGTTGGTATGATTATTATGGTTTTATTATGATTTTATGGATCATTTGCTCAATGCAAACTGAGAAGTGAATGCACATAATGTAACATGGCCGTCAGACAGAGATCGCTTTGAAAAACATCAGATATGTATCAGAATCAGAATCATGGAATTGGCATAAATCTGATTTTATTTGGGTAAAAAGATCTTGAGACTCTCTGGTTAACTGGATCGGAGAGTCTCTCGGTTTCTCGGTGTTGCCAGTTCAAAAATATTATAATTTCTCCCTCTGCCCACCCACAGCACTCCGTGTCATAGTGAAGCATAAACAACAGTGATAGCTGGAAAGATAGTTGTTTTCACTCAATGTTGAATCAGTGTTGTTGATTGAAGGGTCGGAGGAGGAAATACTTTTCTTTTTTTCACGTTGACGAGGGAGCCGTAAGAATGAGTACACAGCGGTTGCGCGTTCAGGTGGTCAATAAGATCAGACCCACTGCTCATCGAAGTAGTTTATCTTTTTAATGTAACTGGGAATGGATCGTTTCAGCTAAATAATGTGCAGAAAGAAGCGCAGCTCGGAGCGCTGTTTCACCCGGAGATGTTTACACGACGAGATGCTACTAGTCTGTTAGCCTGTTAGCCGTAGTCGACTCTCCCTGCAGCCCTGTCAACCACACCTTATCAACACTAATCTTCTCCTCTCGTGGATCGTAAATAAAAAAAAAAGCTGGTAGCTGACCCTGCACCACTTCTGAACCCAAAGGACACACAATATTCAATTTCAAATCTACAAAATAACGTAAAAGTCTTAAAGACAAAAGCTTTTATATGTAATCCTTACGAGGAGCGAGAGTCGTTCAGTGGCTAATACGTCACACAAGCTCCGCCCCCTGCAGGAGCTCTGAATGGGTTTCATATTCTGAATTTCATGCAGTTTGTAGAAAATTGCATCTTTTGGTAACATTTACAACAATACATAGACATTTTTTTGATATTCATACTACATACAATATATACTATCAAATTATTCTGTATTTCACCAACTAACATAGCCTTCATTTCACCTTTAAGGTTTTATAGGTGTCCTAGTGAAAAATTATTATTTTTTTTTTTTAGTTCATTTTAGTACAAATAAAAAATGATAGTTAAAACCTACAGTGCACATTTGTTATCAATCCACTTATTACACACTGGAAATTAAAATGTCAGGTATTTCTTACATCTCTGTACAACTGCCACCACAGCCATTGAAATACATTTCATGTCCTAAAACATGAGCTCATAAGTAAAAATGCACTAGTCTATAACATCACTGCATGGTACCAATCAGTCAAAACTAATACCCTTTCAGGTCAGTTTGACCTACACTTACTTTAACAGAATATATCTAAAAAAACAATTTTCATGGAAAACAACCCTAAGTTTCCTTATGCAATGTCCTTCAGACACTCAGACACAGTCTTGCATTTTCAAGCATGCTCAAATAAAGTGAGTGAGAAGGACAGAGTAGGACATGTGCTTCCCCAAGAGAGTGTCCATCAGGCTAAATGAGAGATGAGAGGTTCAGCTTGTTGGGACTTGAATACAATCCTAAGGGCTAAATCCAGACTTGGAGACAGTGATGTTTGCGCTTATCGGTGAGCATCAATCTTGCATGAAAACACGCATATACAAACATCCGAGAATTACACGTTTACTTGCAGACATGAGTATTGGCAGCTGTCACCTTCAATCTAAGAATTATTCCTCGTGTTTCTGGGGGTTTGTTGCAAAAACAGGGCAAGGACAATTACTGGTGAAAACTTCAATTGGAAAAAGCAAAAACACTGGTGTATACTAACAAAAGAAAAGCTTTGACAAGGCACATACAGTTTCTGCTCAATGAAAAATGGTTGCTTTTAGAAGAAAGAAGTATTCAGGGTATTCAGGCAGTGATCAAAATTGTCCTGGTATTTCTTCAAAATGGTCAGCAAACAAACTTACACACATATGCACCTGCAAACATTAAAGTAGCACATTTGGCTCTGTGTATGTGGCAGGCCAGCAGGACTGATCTACCTTTACTTTGGCTAATGGAATGACAGAGACCCTGCTGGGTAACATTTGATTTCCTCCAAAGCCACAGTCAGCTGAGGCAGGTAATTGTTTATGTCTGCACATGTAGATTACAAAGTAAGACCAGAGCATTGTTTCTGCTCCAGAGAGCTTGCCAGTGTCTCTTAAAAGGGGTATATTTTAAAAGACACTCCAATATGTCGCCTTAGAATTCCACAAAGCAACATTAATAATATCTTAGTAAAGCTAATTTGCAGGTAGGATGTATATTTATCTTTGCTTGCATGTATTAGCTCTAAAATTGCAACAGTCTTCTAAGCAAGAATAAAGTGATCAAAGGACCATAACAGATTTAATGAGCCATTTGTGGTTTTGCTTTGCCAACTGTGTGTGCTTAGATTTGTATGGCTTAATCTTTAAGACAAGCATATGCTACTGGCAGAATCAACCAGGTAGTCCCTTTGTGGAGGGGACTACTACTACTACATTTTGTATCAGCATCTGTGGCTTCTGGATTGACAAACAGCACGTTCTCTGGTGGTATTGTTGTGAAAGCAGGACAAAGACAGACGGGTGTTTCTGGGTTACTGTTAAAGCAGTAACCACATGGCACGCTCTGTGAAGGGTGAGCTCCACCAGTCAGCTGCATCTTGGAAGAGAGCCTGCAGTCCAAAGATGTGAGCCTCCCAAGCTCTGTATTGGGTACCAGAACCAGAATTAGGCCATTTGAAGACATGTGCCAGTTGGTCAGTGATGGGCACCTTTTGCTCAGTGGTAGGAAGGTCATCTTTCAGTTAGAGCTGGGATAGGCAACTGGTGGCCTGCAGGCCAGCTGACCCTACCAGCTCATCCAGGGAGATTGAGGTGTTGTCAAAGCAACCATGGCATATAATCTCTTCAATAAGTCCTAAATCTGCCCGAGGCGTGCTGCTGGTTGAACATGTCACAAAGACCTCTCTTGAATGACATGTAGAAGGCACTCAAACCAACTCAAAATGGTCCCCTTTTAAATTATTTGCAGTTCAAAAGTGGCAAATTGTTCTCTTAACTGTTGAAGTATTCAGTGAAAGATGCGTACTTTGGTTAGACAACTTGTAAATGTATGTGAAATGTAGTAGCTGTCGAGATAATCATGATCTAAGGTTGCTGTTGTCACTTCTTTCAAGTATGCATCTTTCTGTGTTCTACTTAAAACCGCAGGATGCTGTCAAGATTCACACGCTGAAACTTTATTTACGTGTTAAGAGGGGCTCTGGATATACATGCACATTTTAGGCTGTCCGTTTCTGTTTAACAAAAACTGCTTTGTGCACTTGTCTTTTTATATTTGTGTTGGGTAATCTCTCTGTTCCCGACTCAATTATTATTCCTCCCTGTAGCAATAAGGATTAAACCATTTTCACTGCTATGGGGAAAAAAAACAGCTCAATTCATTTGTTGGAAGTAGGACAATAAATAGGAAATTGGTTTTCTTCAGCTGACAAGATAAAAAGTCAGAAAAAAAAATCACTCAAATTAGATTTTTTTTCTTTTGGTATATTTAGAAAAGCCTTTAAGCTTTTATTTATTTGGCAAGTCACTTCAAATAAAAGACCGGGAGATTTATAAAAAAAAAGCAAAAAAAAAGAAGACTTTAAATAAAATTTGAGAAATGAAGAGTGGAGGCTCATTTATTATATGCTAATCACTAATGTATCATTAAAGCTAAAAACTATGATCTTGGACAGATGACTGCAGAGCTGTAACAGAGCTATTTGAAAATGCCACGCCTCTTGTCTGAAATATTCTCAAAATACACACATATACACAAACATACAAGCAAAAGATTAAAAAAAGAAAATTCCACTGACAACAAGAATAAATCACGCCCTCCTACTGAGCAAGTCAATGGTTTGAGGGGTCTGACTGAGCTTGAAAATGACTGGAGTTTTAGTACATGCAAAAAAGAAACATTCACAGACAAGACAGCACAAGGTTTTGCTTTATGTGTTTGCTTGTAAATGCATGACACAAAACCATCACAGGCAGCAAATAAAAGCTTTTATTTTTAAATACTGTCTGGCTGGTTTGTAATTGTGTCTGTGTGGGCATGAAAAACAATTTATTTTCAAAACAGGTACTTGTCTTCATGCTTTACAATTAACAGAAAAGATTTGAGGCAACACCAACTCATCTATTGATCTAGTTGACTGCTTTTCTTCTTCTCTCCTCTGTAAGTCATAATTGGCTATAAAACACTAATCTGTCTATTTCACTTTTCCAGTCTGTCCGCAAAAAAACAATTCATTTTTCTTTTTTCTCCTAAACACATTAAGTGATCTCATTTGGTGCTGGGTTGATTTATAAGTGTTGACTTTTTATTTATCTTTGGTTTTATACATTTAAGTTCATTTGGGAGACTGAAGCTAAGCTGAATGAAATTGCTCTAACACTTCTCTACATCTCACCTGTAAGTATTCATCAAAGTAAAATGTTAGTTTTTTTTTAAACTTAGCTGATTGCAACAGTATTACCTTCATATTATAATGCAGAATCTATGTAGCAGTTGATCCTAAAGCTGACACCAGAAGATAGTTGCATAATAAATAAGAAGTATATCTGTTGACTCAAAAGGAAGACATGGAGAATTATTAAAAAGTCTATTTTAATTTTATATTTTTCTTTTAATTTTTATATTTTTCTTATTAAGAAAAATATGCCATGTTTAGCTAATCGCTTCGGCCTTGGATTTATGATTATCTTACATGCTTTAATAAAATTATTTTTGACTATACTATACGATATGCATTGGTTTTGTTCAGTTATTATCCCCTTAACCTTATCACAATTTTCCCCCAGGTTTTATTTAGACATTTTTGCCTTTCTTAGACATGTTAATGAGTTTACTTCTGGTTCTGTCACACATCAAACCTTTGCTGGTTGGTACTTACCAATTGTATGCTCTACTCATTTTGGCTTTTACTGGCCTACAAACTTTATTGGTTTTCCTTTTTTTTTGCAGGTCTTTTTTTGACATATTTGAGTATTTATTAGAAGTAATTTTGCTTTAGGTGCGAAGTATACTGCCCTTTTATATCTGTCTTGCACTGGGGTTCTAAACCTTTTAACAGGACCTATGGAACTCCCTGATTAAAGAAAATATATAAAAAAATATTCTAATAGCTACACTATGACAATGAGGTATGGATTTTCATAAGAAGAAAGAATGATTGTCAGCCATCAAACATTCTGCATTATGAATAACTGTCTTTTTTTGTATTTCTTGTCCCTTTAGCTGAAAACTTTTCAGATTTTATCATTAAAATATTACAGTATTTGTAAAAAATAAAAAAAAACCTTGAACCTATTTTAGAATCGTACAATTTTAAGATATGCTTAGTTATTAGAATCCATAATATCTGATCAAAGCATGTATAGAATTGTATATGAAGCCTTGTTTTATCAAACTGAGCAGCAAATACAACAACTTTTTAACAAAAACTATAAAAGTTCTGCATGCCGGTAAATGTATTTTCATATTTGGGCATTTTGGCATCTGTTGAGTTTGTTTGATTTAACTAAGGGTGTATTTATACCAGGAAAGTCCTTTGGTCCACTTGTTTGATCCGGACCAAATAGCGGACTTTACTTTTTTTCCTTTAGTGTGGTTTGCATTCACATTGTGCTTTTTGCAAGTGGACTAAAATTTATAAACAAAGCCATGCATGTGACGGTCATTGCTCCCATTGGACAGAAATTACGGGGGCGGGACAGAGCACAAATGTGGAAATAAAGATGGTGCTGTTCATACAACTGACTATTAAGAATATCAATAGCAGCTCATCCAGTGGCAGTTTTGCGAAGATACAGCCTTTCCAAATGTGTGCCGCGACCTAAAGGAGACTATATGCTCATCTTATGCTCTGCTCATTGTTTGCGTAGTTTTAGCATTAGCAACACTGAATGGCTAATGTTGCTTAGCTACAGTGGCCCGTGAAGTCCAAAAAGGTGCATGTTTCCTGTGGTTGGCCCAGTTAGAGGTCAGTCTGTATTCACACCAGAAGCAAACCGCACCAGAGTTTGTTTGGAGACCTGAAAAAGACCTGAAAAAAAAGTCTCGGTCCGGTTGTTTGATCCGCACCAGGGTTCGCATGAGTGTATTCACACCTGCATAAAAAGTCTGGACCAACAGGGAAAATGAAGTTTGGTCCGTTTAAAGCAGACCAAAATTGTCAGGTGTGAATACACCATAAGGCTGCTAATTGAGCACTGAAGCTCATGCTTAATTTGAAAAGTAAGAAAGTTATTTGAATAAATCTGTAATCACGTCTAATTGGCAAAACCAGTCGCTGTACCAAAAATTTGTTCTGAATTGATAGGGTTAGTTAATACAGTTTATACAAACAAGATGCAAGTTGCAAGCCTCTTCAGCTCCTGAGGGTAAAAAATTTGCAAATGATCTTAAGAAAATCACTTTCTGATTAAAAGTGAGAGGAGTGTCAACTCAACTGTCAGATTCAAACCCAAAAAGGTTTTAATAGTTTCTGTTCTACATTTTACATAAAATAATCTATGCAAGCTGTATGGCTGACAACCTACTTTGTCAAAACAAAGTGGTGATTGTGTCATTTTATTTCATTGTGTAAGTGGGCTATCCTCTCGTGTTAGGGTTCCTTTGGGAATTGTGACTTTGCTTACTCTGTCAAATGTGGTGCACTTATGGTTCTCTTTTCCAGCACTCAGCCATTCCACACACATACTTTCTGCTTTTAGATCTGACCACACAACTGTTACAAAGAAGAAACAACAAACACACATACCGTATAATTACTAACCACACAGTCGTTTAGACATAGAAAGTGCATAGTAATGTAACTTACAATGCTACTCCAGTGCTGGGACAGTTGTGATTTGCAAACTACAGCAAAAATGAAAGGAAAAACATGGAAGAATAAGATGGAACTAAATTGCACACAACACATAAGAGAGGAAAGTTGAGTTAGTAATTGAGAGACAAGACGACAGGAAAAGATTCCCCAAAGAGCTGAACGGAGAAAAAGGCTGGGCTAAGTAAAGTCAAAGACAGTATAAGGACAGAACCAGTCTGTAATTCTTAAAGCTGCCTAATAACCCTAAGCTGCTGATCAGGCTCTTTCTAGGCACCAACAGCAAATGTTCTGTTCAGTCGTCCTCAGTCACATAATCCTCTTATCCGAGTTGATTTCAAAACTGTAAAGTCACAAGCGAGTGTTTTAAGCAAATCTGTCTGTGGCTGAGCCGTGTCCATCGTCTGTGTCTACAACTCAGGGAACAAAACCCATGAAAGCAAAGGTGGCAGCTGGATAGACAGAAGAAAACACTATGTCAATGGACTGACAGTTCGAAAAAAGAGAAGCTAAAAGCACCTGAAGTGATCTTTTATATTCTTGGCTCAAAGCAGGGTTTAAAAATCAGTCATCAAACATCAAATTCTGACTTTAAGTGAAGGGATCAATTTTAAGTCTGATTTAGCTGATCCTGGATGACATAAGAAAACACCTGGCATAAACTAATTGTTACGGTCTGTGTTGATTTATTCTATTTTCTGTCTTGTCTCTCTGTTTCTTCCTCCTGCCTTTACTCCAGCCCCGCCCACTCACACCTGATCCTCATGTTTCTTCCCCAGGTGTTTCTTGTTTCTGCTAATTAGTTTGTCTTTATATTCTGTGTCCTGTCTTCAAAGTTTTGTTGGTTCTTTGTGCTGTGCTGTTCCCCTACAGCCTGTTGATGTGCTCATGTTTTGTCAAGCCTTGTACCATTCAAGTGAGTTTTTGAGCTGCCTTGTCAAGCCAATTTTTGTTATTAAATACTTTTTGATTTTTGAACCTGCCTGCACCTGGGTTTATTCCTGCCTACCACTCATAACACTAATTGCTGAATCAGATTTCATATTCAAGAATATTCTCATAGAAATGTCAATATATATTCTAGTCCCACATTAATTAGTGAGGACAAGAAAAACAATTGGGAGGACATTTCCTGATTTTTGACTGCATTTCATGAAGCCTGTATTCACTCACCATCTGACTGTGAAAAAAAGATTTTATATTTTCTCCAAAAGTCACCAATAACTGCTTTTAAGTCTATCATTACACACATGTACAGTGTAATCATTTCCCCCTGATTTTTTTTGTATTGATGCCATAACCCTGTTTTTCACACCTTATCTTGGCTCCTCATTATAACTGACAATAACACTCAGGTGGACAGTTTGAAACTATTGGCTCTCCTTGTTTATGTCATGGGTTGTAAAGATTTTTAATCTAAAGTACAGTCAAACACTCACAGACACTTCTCTTAAAATAAAACTTACTTTATTTACTTGTGGGAACATATATGCAACCTAAACTTGCGCCACAAATGACACAAACTATATAATGCAGAACTAAGAAACAAAGAGATATCCAGAGAATATAAAGCCCAACTAATTAACACAAAATAGCAACACCTGTGCAGAGAAACTGAGATCAGGTGCAGGTGGGTGTGGCCCAACAGAACTGAACTGGAGGACAGACTAATCTGAAATACTAAAACACAACCAAAATACAGAGTAAATAGAAAACACAGATCATGACAGTTTACATAGAAACAAAAAAAATGCTGTGTCAAAAAAAATGTGTACTAAAGAGGGAATGTTCTGGCTAGATTAGTTTATATGTTGTGTTAAATATAAACATTCTATTACTAAACTACACAAAACCTAAGACTTTCCAGCTGAATATGTAGATTAAAAATAATCTTAACCTTATAAAACCCTTAAAATGCAAGAGCTACTGGACCCCACCCCACCCAAGGCGTTGTCCTAAGCGGTCTTCAAACACCAATCTTAAAAGGTTCACTTTTCTCAAAAAAGACCCCCCCCCTTCTAAATCCTGGCTATGCCCATGACAAGTGCTGATACTGGAGCAAAACCCAAATTATTAATGATTTTTTTATGTATTTAAGTGTAACGTTTTAACTGTGAAGTTATTCTCCCAGTAAAAAAAACATGTAAATACATGTCCCAATGCATTTTAAGTCTGGTATGAAACTCATCACTATGGTAACGGGGTAGCGCGTGGTCACGCAAACATATGTAAAGCTGACATCAGGCGAAGGGTAGACGGTTTCATTTCACATCAGCTTTGAGCACATCACCTGGCCTGGGGAGGATGTGGCCCAAATGGCCCAGCTGGGCTACGTGCTCATGAGGACCCAGCCCATGAATTGAGACACAGCCTAGTAGCCTTTTCAAAAATTATGATGAAGCTTTGCCACTCTGAGATGGACCAAATTGTGATATTTTGGCCTCTGGCCCATGGACTAGAGGGCATCCTTAGCAGCATTAGCAGTTGCTTTTGTCGCAGGTTGACAATTCTAAAATACTTAACTGTAAACTTCAACATTCAGCCACAACATTTAAGAATTAACTTTTACTTTTACATTTAGATTTACAAATTTAGATTTAGAATTTAACATTTAGACATAATATTTAACATTTATATATAAACATTTAGTAGAAATTAGGAAAATGTAAACAAGCTGCCTCTCCAGTCATCATGGGGGTTTCCAAGACATTCTCAGGGCAGAAGAAAAATTTATACCAAAACAAGATTTGGATCTGTCTCACATTTCGTCCGTCCGTCCGTTTTCTTCCGCTTATCCGGGGTCGGGTCGCGGGGGCAGCAGCCTAAGCAGAGAGACCCAGA
>JARVJO010000330.1:15828353-15840457 GCA_031762555.1 Cynodonichthys magdalenae
TCAAAAAGGTTGTTGACCCCTGGTTTATACGGTGATACATTTTTGGTGTTAAAGCGTTAAAAGATTAAATAATTGTCACTGTTTGGTTGCAGAAATTTGTTTGATGCATCATATTTTTTTAAACTGGGCTACAGAACTTGATCATCTAGTTAATGGTTAATCTTAATTTCATTTTACAAAAGATCATTTGACTGTAACTTAGTGGACCCCCCCAAAAATTTCTCTGAAAAATTTCTCTGTTTGATGACCCCCCCAATAATGAGATGGGATTTTCGCCCTTGAGTGCAAACACGCCCTTTCAGCACTAATTCACCATTTTACCTTAATAGTAAACATTGAAAGTCAACATGTTACACTACAAAACACACAGCTGCAATGTGACAGTAAGTAAGATATAAATTGTGCTCCACTGACAGGTCATTACACTCCTGGCTTAAAATCTGTTTGTTGATAATTTGTTCTTATCTCATAATAACTCAGTGTGAAGTGGTGCAAAGCGAGTCTGTTCTTGGTAAAACCAGAGTTATGAAGCTATAGGTAAAAAAAAAAAAGTTTAGTGGTTTGATTATTCCCAGCTATAACCTTAATCAGAACTAGTTTCTGCAATAATTACTACTTTTCTTAAAGAACACTGTTTAACTTCTTTAAGTATTTACAGTATACTGCAAAAAATGCAGTATTTAAGTTTCAGCTTTGCATATATGCAGAAATGTAGTACTAAAAAGTTACAGGAAACACAGTATAATGTTTGTAAAATGTTTTGCTTAATTACATCAGTTTGGGACAGGAAAAAAAATCCACTTCAGAAAAAAAAAATCTTCTCAACTTTCATAAGCAGACACTTTAACTCTTGCATGTATTTAAATTTGAAGTTTTATTTGACATATTTGGTTTAGATTTTAGAGCAGCAACATCTGTTTAAATCAGCATGATACCAGTTACTGTTGATAAATAGATGGGGAAAGAAGAAAGGAGTTAGTGTTATTATGTTATTAAGTTATTAGTAGCTACAACTGTCAAACACTCATTTGATAAATAGCTTTCACTGATAAGTTTTAATCTTTTCAGTACTGATAAGTTAATTTGTGTGTAGAAAAAAAAGCACTATGGCTGCGTGGTTCCATCATATAACTGCGTATAACAAAATTATTTTTTTAGCTGTCCATTTCTGTTATCAGCATAAAGTTGGCATTTCAGAATTCAGTGGCCACTGTTAATTAACTTTCCCCGTACTTAACACTTGTATTGTGTTCTGTCTCTCCTGGCTCAGAGATGCATCAGATTTTACTTCCAGTATTTTATTTCTGACATACATACAGGATGCTGAGACACAAAGGAGACTCATCAGCTCTGCCATAAAGAACTCTGTAGGTTTATAATTTTGTCTGTGCATCTAAGTTGATGTTTAGCCAAGACTTTATTTCCCTGAATGAGGATAGTTCCGCTCCCCTGGTTCTACTTCTCTGAACCCTGCTTGGTGTTTGTTTTTTTTGTTTGTTTTTTTTGTTCTGTGGCTCAAGAGAAGTATGGCACTGTCCAGAAACATGTGGAGCAAGGACAAAAAGACAAGCAAAGAAGAACAGAAAGTTTTTTTAAGAGGAATGAGAGTATCACTTTATAATGAGGTTGCCCTTGTAGATATAGATATATATATACATGGTTTATAAATAGGTTTTTGATTAATCTCTAAACCCTATAAATCATTAATAAGTGTTTATTATGCATTAATTAAAGACGAGAAAGAGACAAAACTGTCTGGTTTCTTGCCAAATAATGAGCCACCTGTTCATGTACATATTACATCTAAAAAGGTGCTATATTAAACATTTCAGACTAGGTTTCTACCTTGTAAGCACACTGGAAAACATATTTTACATATAATATTGTACTGTATTACTGCATTATACATATCCACAATTATCAAACTGGGCCTTATTGTAAAGTGTAAAACAGTACATTGTAACGCTCCCTCATGACATTCATACATGTTTTTACACGTCATTAATAAATAGCGTACCTACTGTCATACCTTTTACAATAAGTCTCTCTTTCATATAGCACTATTTATAAGGGGAACCTTATTGTAAAGTGGTACTGAAATGAGTGAGTCAGCACTGATAGGTTTATTTTTTTTAAAACAAATGAGGCTCAGATGAAGAGTTAGCATCATTTCATTTGAAGGCAAAACAAATCAGTCTATACGAGGAATAATAATATAGCTGCTGTAAATAACAAAAAGACTCTTAGGGTTTTAACTATTACTAAACTAAATCTCTAAGTTTATGTTACAGCAAAACAAAGATTGTTGCAACTAAAAGTTAAAACCCTTTGAAGGCTGAAACCTGAACTGACTTCTATTATGAAGATGTCAGTTAGTTATGCTGTTCATTATAAATGTATCAAAAGTAAACAATCAAGTTAGAGACTTTTTGACAGTACATCAAATTGAAATGCATCAGAAAAAAACAGAAAAAGAAAAACAATTACAGAAACTCCTCAGCAATGCACCCACGTCTTGGCACCACAGCTGTTAGCTGACTGATAAAAAGTGTTGCAGGAAAGTAGATCACAATCACTTTGTTTTTCTGAGTCTACACTGCCCATTTCTTCCAAATTAAAAATGTTTATAGGATACATTAGTGGCTGTAAAATGAGTCAAAACATTTTACATATAATGCTATCAAAGAGTGTGGAATCAGATACCGTTTACAACCTTAATGGTCGAATCATGTTTATGTAGAAATTAAAAATCTGTGAAAAAGTGTTAGTCAGAACTGATCAAGTTTGGATCATTTCATCATCACAAAAAAAAAAAAAAACCTGAAAGGAACTGCAGCACAGAAAGAGAGTCAGGAACCTGAATTGGGCACAATCAGACCAAACCTGTGAAAGAATTATTTCAGTTAAGGTATCACGTTTAACACTACTATCAGTTAATAAGGTAAAAGACTCAATGTTCCTGTCTCCGGCTTCAAGACGTCTAGTTTTCACACACCTACCCCATTTTTAACACTCTGAAGCTTTCTCTTCCTTTCTAATCCAGAGTGAATAAAAAAAAAAGGGGGGGGGGGTGTAAAAGTGAGGGCAAAGTGTTCTTTCCTTTGTGCCGTTTCATCTTATTTCTGCTCTGCATGGCCCAAAATGAATTCTTCACAAGTAAGAGAAACTTCCTTCACAGCCTTTTTACAGGATGAGCAAAAAAAAAGTTTTCTTTGTGGGTGTGACTTTATATTTGAAGAAGTCCAAAGAGATGGAGAAGGTGGTCAGGTTTCAAATAGCAGTTTTTACTCTAGGCAAAAAGTGATACATTTTATGTAAAGTTTCAACTTAAATTGCATTATACTGTATGTCTTAAACTTTGTAAAAGTATTTTCTTTTGTATGTTTTTGTGGCATGTTCTCATTGCTTAATTTAGTAATATTTTCTTTTCTTAAACATATCTTATTATTAATAAAATTTTATAAAATTTATGTTCTTCATTACTAAAAATATGAACATGAGCTCTAATCTGGTATTTCTGTTGGTATGGAGGACAAAAGCCCAATAGTTGTTGAATGAACTGTATGCAAGAAAAAAGATAATTATAAAGCTTTCATTTGAAGCCATTTAATATTTTTCAACATTGTGCAAGAATTGATATTTTTAAGAAAGGCGCTTCTTTTTCTTGTTAAAAGCCGTGTCATCTTTTTGCTGAGGAGCTACCAAACAGAGCATGCTGCACCTGGGTAATGAAACTCACCCCGCAGGAACACTGTAGTCTTCGGAGCGTGTACTGCTGGATCACGCTGCGCTGCAGTCCTCCAAAGTGCCTTTCGCTTTGGAGGAGAGGACTATACCAACACCTGGAGCATGTTTGGTTCTTTAACAGCCCAAGAGCATCTACATAAAACTCCAATTACACACGCTCATAAAAACTCGCACAGCTACAATATATCACGCCCTCTAAACTAGATTGATGAGAAATGGAAAGGTGGGCATATTTTAAAGGAGCGGCTCTGGAAACAGAATGCATCAAACCTCGCCCCCCAGCAGTTCTTGGCTTCTTGTAATTAGAAGGCAGCATTAATGTCACATTAATGAGCATCAGAACACACACACACACACAATCCTACACACCCACAGAAAGCGGAATGATGGAGAGTTGAGAGAAGGACTGAGAAAGTGGAATTAAATCATGACGTCAAATTTATGCCCCGGCCATATTTATTGCTTTAATAAGAGTTGGGTAACCAAAGAGCTCTGCTGCTGGAGGGCACGCGGCCTGTGTCAGCAGATTTTCAAAACGCACACGTTTGTGGGCGCAGAGACATGCGTGCGTTCATGTTGATGTGACCTATTTTACATATCAGTCACTTAAAGCAACGTGCTGCCTTTCAAATGCTGACCTTTCTGAATGCTTATTTACACATCAGCCTCATACGATCCCTTGTGCACCTTTAAAAGGCACTTTTAACCAACCAGGCCAACTCTGGTGAGTTTCTCTCTACTGTGTATGATGGAAAAAAGGAGATTGAAAGATAGAAAAAAAAGGTAAAAGGCAAGTGAGAAAATTGAGCAGATCTAGTTAAATGCCCTCTCATATGAGCTGCCTGATAAAACCATCTAAAAAAACATATTTTCAAGTATGTTTACATAAAAATATGACTTACAAAAACAAGCTGGTGCTTTTTATTTTTTGAAAATGTTACCCGCATAGCTCATTTAAAACAGTGAAATGGTTATTTGGCGGCAGTGATCGTGGTGCTGGGCGAAGACCTGGAGCGAGCAGCTGGCCACCATGGCGGCTCGCAGGGCTCACGGGCAGCTTGTGAAATCTGACTGCTGGGTCAAGGTGGGAGGATGGAGGATGAAGGCGAGATGAGATAAAAGTCCACTGATAAAAGCGACGAGCACAGAGCTGGGCTGGGGATAGAATCTCAATCAGCTGATAATACAGCCCCGGAGAGAAAAGGAAGCGGACTGGGCTGTGGTTCGATGAGCTCGGTAGAAAGTAAATAAGATTTCTGCGGTAGATGGACGGCTGTATCTTCTGCTGATCTGAGAACAGCAGGCAGGGTGACTTCTACTGTGTTATTTCAGAGTTCTGCTTCAGCTTTTGCCCTAATGAATGGGTATTTATTGAATAATTGCACATCACCTATCATCTTTCATTACAGAGTTTTAATCTCATAGTTTTAAGTTAAAATAGCCATATCATGCTTCAAATCCTTCTTTTTCTCATTTAAACCATTCAGTTGGGGTCTATAAAATTGGTTTGAATTCCTCCTTATTTAAACTCCACAAGCCCCTCCTTTCCAAAGGTGTGTTTCAGAGTAACTTATTTTGAGGTTGTCTCTTAAATTCCAACTAGACTCAAACTTTCTGCACCTCTAGATTCTCCAAGTGCACAACAAAATGCATTTAATGGCTAAAAAAGTGGATTTCGTATGATTTGTCCCCCTTTCAAGAAATATAAAGTTGTAAAGAATATTTTAAATATGGGATCTCACATAATCATAATACTCATCAACTCCTACACTAATTTTTGCTCAATATCTGTGAAACTGAATGAGCCACTTGTGAGTCGGCCAGCGTTACTTTGCTGTGATGGTCGTCTTCAAATTGGACGACTGCAAAAGTTCACCAGTTGTAGATGCACATCCAACGGTTCAGTTTGTCAAGAGTTCATGAAACCTTTTTGCTGACTTGCATGATTGACACCAACTGTTAATGTCAAAGTTGCAAGCAAAAATATTGCAGAATGTGTAGAATTCTCAGTAAGTGTTGGAAAACAAAATTTTAGCTTAATGTGTGTGAAATTGGTTGTGATTAAGGTCATTTTTGTGGTGGCTAAGGCCAATTTTGTACTGGTTGACTCCAAAAGGTAATCAGTTAAAGATGTCTGATCATTTTTTTGAACATTTAATTAATGTTAATCCAATGATTCATGAGACATTTTGTTAACAGAGTTACAATATGTTAATGGCGTATTGTAAACAGATGGTGGATGATCAGTTAGCACTCTGTGTATAAGTTAGGAATGAATATCAGCAGACAGCACGTCAAAACTGAGCCCAGTATCTGTAGAATTGTCTGATTTATATATATTTGTGTTTGAGTGTGTTGTTATGTACATTCAGTGAATAATTTATGAGAATTAAAAAAAAAATCTGCCCACTTTAGTTCAGGAGATAATTTGTACCAAACAAAACAAAACAAAACCTAACATCAAATATCGCCTTTGCTGGTAGACAATAGCTTTTTTTTTAAAAATGTACAAGAACCATAAAAACCACATATTTGTATGTGTTATTTATTTTTACATGGGAAAAAATCAGCAGGGATGCCCTTTCATTTTCTGGAAAACTTGGTCGAAATAATCAGACTCCACATCTGGCAGAGCTTGGTTTCTCCACCCTGCTGAGAGGCAGTCTGTGCCGAGCTGCTAACAAGCAACACAAGAGCATCTGGAGACTGCAGCTTTAATAAGACGGAGGCTAACTCTGTGCAAAATGGCATCAACATTCAGAAGGGCAACTACATTTCTGAAAGGCCAAATGATTTCAATGTTTCAGTAAGCAGAAATCACAACTAAATTTCCATGAGAAACTTTGTTTTTTTTCCCGCTTCTCTAAAGTGAAGATCTGCTGCTTTTCCTGCCATGTTTATGTCAATCAAATGTCTTTCAGTCGACCTTAAGATGCAGCTTGTCAGATACAACTGCAGGACATTTGTTTGTGCACACCACACGCGCTCTCCTGCTCCATTACCTGAAAGCTAAATTATGTGTGAAAACAAAATGTTGCATCATGTGACGGATGTGTTTTGAGGCTCCAGAAGTTATTTGTTCCAAGTGATTAAATACCAGGCTTTGTTCTTTCACCAAGTAATTAGATTTTTTTTTTAAGTTTTACAACAAAACAATTCAGCTTTCAGGTGACCTTCAGGTACACGTGTGTTAGAAGAATTTTAAAAAATGTTTAATTTTTTTAAAGAGATTATCAACAAATCTGACATTGCCTAAAACTGAATTAATTACATTTTCATTACTTTTAGAAGAAAAGTTTGAGATAAAAACAAGTTTGATCTCCCTAAAAAATTCTACTTAACTGAGTTGAGATGATTTTGCTGCATATAACAAATAGCCTCACTTTACTCCACCAGTCATGCAGAATTCTCTCCATTTATATCTGCCGTTGAGATTCAGACCCCTTTAAAGTCAGAAACCCTCAAAGGTACATTTAGGTGGGACTTCTGGTTTAATAAGAGCGAGATCTAAAACTTTAATCTGTACTGAGATTTTCAAGTCTTTGTCCTTCTCTTGTTGATGTTTAGAAACATTTTTAAAGATTCTTTTCTGCTTTACAGCCTGACAAACTGATGCCTTCACCAGCAAATGAGCTAAATAAAATGTTGATGTCAGAGGCGTTTCATCTGCACATAAAGTGATAAATACATGAACAAATAGACATTTCCAAATCTGAAGGCATACGCCGTATGTAGAGAGACTATTGCCAGCCAACGACCCTCTGTCCCACAGGATAGGGTGGACAGAAAGGAGGAGAGAAACAAACGAGGTGAAGAGGAAGGTCTGACCTCTTGGTAGAACCCCCCTCCCCCCCGAGGCTCACACTGACAGACGACTCAGATGGGAACGAGAATGAAGGAGAATGAAGAAGGAGGGAAAAAAAAGAGATAGATGGGAGACAGATAAGTTCTTTCTCCTTGACATTCAGGAGGCGGGGTGTCTGACATGAGAATAGGTTGCAGGAAAGGCAAAGGTCCTCAGAGAGAGCCATCACACACCATAATACTGTTGACTGGATCGGATTATGGCTGTGTGTGTGTGTGGTTGTTTATAAGATGTGCAGTCAAGATTAGCCTCATTCATGAATGAAAGATGCTCTAAAGACATTTAAAAAGCACTCAGTTTGAACAATGAGACAAAAACTGTTTTGCCCATAAGGATGTGGATGCTGGGCGGGTGACTATTTTCATCTTGACTAATCAGCTCATCCAACAGAAACAGCTGATCAGAAATCTGGCAAACACCCTGAAATCCATACTTTCAGTACAAAAGTAGATAAAACAATAAATACCATGTTTTCTTTCCAGTTCTGTTGATTCTTAAAAGCTGATTGATGGTATTCAGAGAAGATAAATGCATTATTTTATTATCATCAGAAACATCCTGCTCTCTGTTCCATACAGAGGAAAGTAAGACTGCAACCCTTACTAAACACACAGTAACTGGGCTGAGATTAGATAATCTCATCATGCAGAATCTGCTTGTTTGACTGTAAAAGAGCTGGATTCATGATATCTATCTGGGGTGAACTCTCATTTATAGAGTCGGGGGTAATGCAGTGGAACAGAATGTGCTGTTATGTCTGATTTACTGATGATAAAAGAATATTAAAAAAATCACAAACACAACTCTGCAATTTCACATCAGATTTTTGTTCTTTGTACTTTAAAATAATACTGAACAGATGGAATAAAGGAATATGGAAAAAGTTACTGATTATTTTTTTAGGCAAAAAGCAAACACCCAAACAGTCTTGACCTTACTTTCTGCTTACTTTCTTCATTACTAGAATCCTGCAAACGGTGAAGAGCATCTGAGATGGTACCAGAGGCAGAGCTGCAGGTAGGATTTCAGATTATTAAGAAAGGACAGACTGATCTAATGTCAGTCATTTACACCAACTAAGTGTGGCGGGTCCACAAGGACAGGTGGGGCTGAGTCCCACCTAAAACAAAATTCACTTGCCCTTTCAAAATAGTTCCCTATTATAAACAATTGCTTATTCACTTATCTTGTCATTTATTGTTTTGTTCTGTGTGTTTTTCAACTATTTCCACAATTTTAAATGGAATTTAAATTGGTTTTAGTGATTCATTCACAGTTTTTTACTCATTTATGGTTACAGGGTGATACAGGCCAACACTGATTGGATTTATATAAATATATATACTCCACTGTTGGGAATAATCAGAACAATCAGCTCCACTAAATAGACTCTCACCCTACACACATGTTCTGTTGGTTTGAGTGCATTCATCCTCAGTCTTGCATAAAGTCCCTCAAAGCAATACTTTAGTAAAAGTACAAGTATCTTACCATAAAATTACTTTGGTAAATGTTAAATTCTCCTCTAACAATAATATTTGAGTAAAAGTCTTAAAGAATCTGACAATTATTGTACTTAAGTATCAAATAACATTTTATATATATTCTTAAGTAATAAAAGTGACAGTATTGAGTAAAAGTGAATGGTTATAATGTCCAAAATGACATTTATTGGGAGGTGACATCCCCCAAAAAACATGTTTTTAAAGGTCATGATGACTATAATGTTATATACATATAAATAACATTCATGTAGACATTGATTCAGGAAATGAATGGCCCACTAATATTAATGCCAGGAGCCAAAAAACATTTTTAATAAAATTTGATTTTTATTTTGTGATTCTGCCAAGAAATGAATTTCATGAGCATTGTGCTTTAAATAGCTGAGACTTGATCAGAAGTACTTCCATTCAGTTTTTAATGTTCTGAGGACCCTCAGCGTTTAGAGGACCCTCAGAGTTTTTGTTGTAGAGTCTTTTGTAAGACGTTCTGTGTGGCTGTGTGCTTAGGAACTAGCTGCAATCCACTTGAAGCTAACCAGCAGGAAAGCCTCTAGCTTAGAGGGTGTTACTTCCCTACACACAGGGGCAGCATGCATTAAAGATGAGAGCTGCTCACACCAAATACCTTTGGAAAGCTTCCTGACACTTGCAGACCCACATTTGCAGAAAACACAGGAAACAGTAAAGTACCCCGACACAGGCTTCAGCTCATCTGGGGGTGCAAAAAGCCAACTTGCAGCAACCCTCACAAAGAGATCAATGTAAAAAGGAGAGAAGAACTCCATTTATAAAGCAAACAAGCTGTTCACAGTTTCCTCATCTATGATTCAAAAGAAAAAAAATGCCAGTTTGATTAGCTGCAACAGAGTATAGCCATGTCCTGTATACCACTACACATACTGCTGATACAAGTGTGCACTGTTTGTGCTTTCATATATGGGTTTTGTGTTCATGTGCAAGCTGTGTGCTCAGAAAGTTTCTCATGTTATACTCCATATACAGGTCAAAAAATCAATGCTTCCTTTCTGCCATCTTAGTCTTATTAAAAAAAACACAATGACAGAGAAGCTTTGGAGGTAAGATGGAAAATCTGATGTAATGCAACTTCAAACACTGCGAGTGATAAAACGAAACGTTACACACCACCCCCCTCCAAAAAAAAAAAAGAAAGAAAAAAAATCCTCTTTTAAACCCTCTTTCTTCTACATAGATTACTGGAGGAGCAAAGCTTTAGAAATAAATGGATGAAGGTAAAGAGATATTTCAGACAAGGGAGATGAAAACAGAGATATCTGTGGATTTTGTGCTGGACAAGTACAGCAGAGAAAAATATAACCGGCATGGCAAACAGAAAGTTTATGGTTATTCACAAGAAAAAAAAAAGTAGAATAAAACTTGTCTATATAATATTTTTATTTTTATTATTATTATTTTTATTATTATTACAGACAAAACAGCATTAATTGTTCTTGGTGTTTATAGTTCTCACCAGAGAGGCTGAAGTGCCAGGCGACTGTGTGCTCAGAGAGCTGTCTGGGAGATGAGGAGCTAAATATAACCTTTGCATAGCCTCAACAGTCTCCTACATCCACTCATACAGCCAACCTACTTCCAACAGGAAGCTGGATTTTCTTAATTGTAAAATCCTGTGTAGGGAAACTAATTGCAAAAGAAGCTTTTGTTTTGCAGTTTTCATATTCTGTTTGCATATTTCACATGCAAATCAAAGATCTTCATGCACTGAGCAAACTCGCTCCTGGTTCTGTCTAGATTTTACTCCACTCAAGAAATTGTACAAGCATGTTTTCAAAAATGCTAAACTGCTCCATTTAGCCAAGATTTTAACATGAATGCTGTTGCTATTTGTAGAACAGGCTTTGGATCTCTTTCACTGGTTTTTTTCTCCACAGCTTTCCTTAAAACATCAGCAACTCTGAGGAAAGAAATAGTTGTGTAAAAAGTGTGTGAGACAAAAAGGCAGGTGTAAAGCTGAAGTACAACAAATAATATTAAAAAAACTATACATGCACAGCATTTACTGTAAAATAAGTTAGAGGATAAGCATCCTTTGAAGTTGGATTCTGTAGAAACATGAATCATTAATACCATACCTGTTGTGGATAGTTGATTGAATTACCTCTGTTTATAGTAACATAGTTTAATAAATAGTTATTTCTGATCATATTGATGCCCTAACAGCTATAGTCAAGAGTAAAATTTCAACAAAAATATGCTGATATTTCTGCAGGAAGGGTTCAAAATTGCACTAGAAGTTTTTCAGCTAGCTGTTGCTGTGGGCGCCGTTGAGCAAATACCTGTGGAATTACCATGTAATGCAAAATTGACAATAACAAATTATTTGAATAAAATGCTATGACATTTTTTAGACAAGTTGTTTTAAAATGACAGCAATCCAGTTGGGTTTTTAACTAACTGTTATCTTGTTAATCTGGTTAAAATGAATTTGGTTGTTGAAAGAACTATCTACAATTGGTAAAATGTTAATTGTTCATGACCTTCCCATAGAACCTCACTTTAAAAGTTCACAATTTTAAACATTGTAGATTGTTATCACTAGCCTTCCTGTCTACTGGATCATAGCAAATCAACCAGGCTGTTTACACGTAGCTGTAGTAAACAGGAAGTCGAGTCGTAAACTAGCAGGGACCACAAATCTCGAGACAATAGACAGAAGTTTTCAGGAATGTGTTGCTATCAGGCAAGTTGTAGTTATATCAAATAGTATTAGAGAGGTTACTTGCTGTCTGGAGATGTAAAGAAAGAAATTAAATTCTATTTGTATTCTAAGGATATCCAGGAAGATGCTGACAGCAGAAACAGCTGATCAATCAATGTGAGGGAAATGTTTGCTGCCCAGAACTTACAGTTGTGGTCAAAAGTTCACATACGCTTGTAAAAAACATAATGTCATGGCTGTCTTGAGTTTCCAATAAGTTCTACAACTCTTATTCTTATGTGATAGAGTG
>JARVJO010000330.1:15906016-15920976 GCA_031762555.1 Cynodonichthys magdalenae
AACTACAGACGGTCCATTTCAGCTAAAGAGCTCCTGTCTGTTTCAGGTAACGGGCAACATTCAGGAAACTGTCACGTGGAAAAATGAGTTTCTCTGATTGGATGATGTGGTGCGTCGAGCAGCCAAAGTTCAGATAGTTGAACTCAAGCGTCGGCTGCTTTGGACGCGCCGCACCCACGGAAAACATTCAAACCACACCTACTGCTTCATTGCGCGCTGCTCTAAACGAGCCTCGAGAGACCTTGACGCGCGTCCACTATTGACTTTGCATGTAAACTGGCTGCTTCCACTGCTCAAAACATGTCCGGGGTGAACCCAGCTTAAGTGTTTGCTTGAAACACCACATATGAATTTATTGACTTTAGCTGTTTTGGAACACCTACCTGACAGAAGTAGGTAAATCCCTCATGCCACTGCAAACCAGCTTTGCTCTTCATGGAGGAGCACCTGAGTCTGTTTCCTGTGATTTTTGGTGGTTGATCACTTAAAATAACGTTGGGTAAAGCCAAACCTAACATCACCACCCAAACAGCTGCACTCAGAATCTGTCCAACACGAACTCGCTGCAGAGGGCACTTCCCAAAAGGCTTGACGATCTTCAGGCAGCGGTCCAAGCTAATGAGGCCCAGCAACAAAATGCTGATGTACATGGTGATGTAGAAGAGGACAGCAGAGTATCTGCAGTAAAAGGCACGTAGATGCCAGGGTCCCACACCTGCATCACTCAAGACTTTAATAGGGATGGTCAGGGTCATCAGCAAGTCAGCCACTACCTGTTATTAAAACATAACAAGTACATCTTTTTATTTGCAATTTTCACAATGTTTGATCCATGAGAGTCTTAGTCAGTGCCTTACCACATTTTTCAGAAAGACCACAAATGTTGAAGTGTTGGGAATTTTGAAGAAGGTCCATGCAGCAAGGGAGTTTAGTATCAGGGCAACTAAACAAAGGATGCCGTAAAGTCCAGGGAAAACCACTGCTGTTACACTGGTGTCTCTAATACACTTGATGGAGGTGTTGGTCAGTGTGATGTTCATCTTATGATGTTCAATAAACCTTTAGATGATATATAAAAAAACACATTTAGAAAGACATTATTTAAAAAGGACTTATAAAAGTTGTATAATGTGTATATAATGTGTAAAAAACTGAGCAACATTGATTATTTCAATCTAATTTAACATTATAGAAAAGTTTGCATTGCACAACAAAACACAATTGAAGACCAACATCCTCCAAAAAATACAGCTGTGCATTGGCAATAATTTGCTGATACGATAGAAATCACAATATGATAAATTGTGACAATATATCGCGATACTGTAAGCAAGGCAATATATTGCACTATTTTTCTCCAAAAAGCTCATGAGAAAGAGCACATCAAGCATTACATGCATTAAATTTGAAAAAAAAATCAGTTTATTTTTATGCAATCTGAAGAACACTGAACAACAGTGAACACTGTGTTTTACATTTACATTCAAATAATTAATCCTTCATTAAAAATTGATACAGTATCAGGAAATGACATATCACAATATTTCAGTGTATCAATATGTTCTTACGGCCCTAAGGGACATCATAAAGGTAGCAGATTCCATCATACAAGAAAAACTGATCTGGAAATACAAATGGACTACAAGGTGCTCGTATCCAAAGCAGCCAAAATTGATGAAGAAAAGCTTTGCCTCTCAGGTTTGACATGTAAATCAGAAAGTTTAGTGTTTGTAGGTTCTATCTCACCCAAACCTTAGTTTACAAACCAGTAATGAATTCACTTTTCTTTCAATTGTCAGTCCAAGACGTCTTTGCAGTGCTTTCCCATTTTAATCAACATCTTATCTAAAATAAATTTATACTTAACCCTTACCTTCACTTTTTGTGGCTGCCAGCATTTGAAGAATACCGAAATCAACAAAAAAACACAGTATTTCATAGAAAAAGGAAGCGAACTGTTTCAAGTTTCCTTTCTCCTTTTCACCCAGAAAAAATGGAAAATGAAATCTTAAAAATAAATAAAGTCACTAATAATCTCATAAGTTATCAGTGAAGAAACACTAGCTCTGTCTCAGTCAGTGTTTCCTCCCTTACTACTTTTTCTCCATTTAAGCCTGTGTGTTTCTGTGCATGTGTGTCAGTGTTTGATGCTCTTACAATGGGTGGTCTCTGGAGTAACTGTGTGGCTGTCTTGTCACAATCCCAATGATTTGCCAGTCTTCCTCCGGGTGAAAAACCCCCTTCCTTCCTCGCTTCCTGTTCCGATTGTCTGCTGAGAGACTTGTTCTGCTCCGTGCCAGCCCCTCTGCCTCTGTTCGCTCACTGTAGTCTCACCGGCTCCTTGCAGGCGAATGCTTTGACATTGAACCAACTGTTGAGACCTCCTGCACACTCTTGCACCTCCCTTCATGCCACAGCATTGTGTTAAAATTAGTCAAAAGAAAAGAAAAAAAAAAGAAAAAGAAGAAGTGGACATTTAAAGCGAACTACTGACATGTTTTCATTTTCCCTTTAGTTACACCAGAAAAGAGAAAGAATTTTTATACAAAGCAAGTTAAAAGGTAATTTTAGATTTAACAATTAATTTTCTTCCTTGGTTAAGGTTATTCAGTGAGTCTTTAAAATAGTAGTTTTTTAAAATAGTTAAACTTTTTGTCAGTTGCCTTAAACCTTTGATACAAGATTTCCCAGAAATCATCTCAAATTAGGTTTTGTTTTTAGAGTCCCTTTTGTGTCATCCTAAAAAACATTAGAACATCCAGATATGACTTCCTGTGAGACTTTTGTTGGATCTGAGCCAGGAAAGATGACGAAAATACAGGAAAACATGTCAGAGAAATGGCATGCATATGTTTACTACTGATTTCACACAAGTGCTGTTGTGTAGTCAGAATCGGCTTTATTGTGAATGACAGTTACTTGTTTCAAAATCTGCACAGACTTGAGATTTGCATCACATTATCATTTATGAAATCACACATATCACACATTTCAGAAAGATAAAATAACGTGTCAGCTGTCAAGCATGCAATGTTAATTTTTTAATTAATGCACTGAAATACATTTTTGTACATCAAACAAAATATAAAAAAACAACATGAATCAATGCAGCAAGATTAATCACACAGTTGTTTCTTTTAATTTTTTATTTGATAAACCATAAACTATTACCATATTATTTGCAGGAGCAGATTGAGATATTGCACATATGCAGAACAGAATTCAGGACCTGATCAAAAATATTAAGATTTCGTGTGAAATGCTTGTTAGTTTTATTTGGTAAATGGATAGCGCCTTTCTATCCAACCAAAATACTCAAAGCGCTTCACACTACAATCTGTGTTCTCGTTTACCCATTCACACAGCACTCTATTAGATCTCTACAAAGCTAACATGTACAATTAGCTATGGAGACTAATCAGTGCCAAACACATTTATACACTGATGGGACACACATCAGAGGCATCAGGGGTGAAGCTGCCCATATGTGCCTCCCATGTTCAAAAGGTATTTTGAAACAAACCAAGATCAAACTCAGATCTCATGTCTGATCTTTGGAGGCCACGTGAGAGTTTTCCTCTGAATTCCTGCGAAAAGTGTTGAAAAATTTGAAATATGATGAAATCTGCCAACAGCTTTAAAATATTGCTATGTGACCCAGCCTTAAGTAGTTTGTTTCCACTATTAGCTGGAGGAGAGGTTGTTGTAGTCGACATTGGGGGCTTGATCTGCATTTTCTGGCTTTCTTCGTACTTCGGTTTATGGCAGTGTTTCAGGTGATTATACATGTTTGTAGTGTAAGGGTTAGGTGCTCTTCCTCCACCATTGGGGTCAAATGAGTGCTTGATAGTGCATCACACACAAAAATCACATGGCGCAATTGCAAAGTAGTAGTACATAGTACAGAGCGGGCTGAGAAGGGTATGATGTGCACAAAGACAGGTAGCAAACAATATGCATGGCCTAAAACAAAATTGCAAAAGCCATATACACAGAGAAGCCACGGTTTAAAAAAAAATTGTCCACTCAAAACTCAACCATGCAGGTCACTTCATTACAAGCGCTCAGGTTTCGCTCAGGTTTCAGTGAGATTGTAACAGAAAATTCACAATTTTTTTTCATGAAGTTCCCACAGTTTTAAGTCGATAAATATTCTCACTTGTTTCTCCAAACTGAGCATGTCTAAAGAACTACAGGGTAGGCCAAATATATGGTTACACCTAAATAAAATTGGAATGGTTGGTCATGTTAACTTCCTGTTTGTAGCACATTAGTATTTGGGAGGGGGGAAACTTTTCAAGATGGATGGTGACCATGGCGGCCATTTTAAAGTTGGCCATTTTGGACTCAACTTTAGTTTTTTTAATGGGAAGAGGGTCATGTTACACATCAAACTTATTGAGAATTTCACAAGAAAAAAGATGGTATGCTTGGCTTTAATGTAACTTTATTCTTTCATGAGTTATTTACAAGTTTCAGATCACTAATAAAATGTGTTCAAAGTGCTGCCCATTGTGTTGGATTGTCAATGCAACCCTCTTCTCCCACTCGTCACACTCTGATAGCAACACAGCAGAAGAAATACTAGCACAGACTTCCTGTCCTGTTCCAAAATTTGGAACAGGAACCTCAGTTTACACAGAACATTTTGTTCAGAGATGAGACAAACTTTTTGTGAATAGTGAAGTTAATAAAGAAATCCACCGCTATTGGTCTGACACTAACCCACATTGGATAGATCCCTCCAAGACTGTTGGAACACAAAAAATTATGGTATGGTGTGGTACGTGGGGTACAAATATAGTGGGGCCATTCTTCATCAATGGAAACCTCAAGGCCATTGGATATGTAAAATTGCTACATGATTATATGTTTTCCTCTTTATGCACATCAAGATTAAAAATCTGGCACATTCCCTGAAATTTTCCAGCAAGATGGTGCCCCACAACATTATGGGTGTCAGGTCCGAGCATTCCTAGATGAACAGTTTCCTGGAAAGTGGATTGGTCGTTGTGGGCTAGTTGAATGGCCCACAAGGTCTCCCGATCTGAACCCCTTAGACCTTTATCTTTGGGGTCATCTGAAGGCAATTGTCTATGCTGTGAAGATACGAGATGTGCAGCACCTGAAACCACGGGTACTGGAAGCCTGTGCTACATTTTTTCTGCTGTGGTGCTATCAGTGTGTGAAGAGTGGGAGAAGAGGGTTGCATTGAGAATCCAACACAATGGGCAGCACTTTGAACACATTTTATGTGATCAGAAACTTGAAAGAACAAAGTTACCTTAAAACCAAACAAATCATTGTTTTTCTTGTGAAAAACAATGCGAAATTCTCAATAAGTTTGATGCACAGGACCTTCTTCCCAATGAAAAAACTAAAGTTGGATCCAAAATGGCCAACTTCAAAATGGCCGCATGGTCACCACCCATCTTGAAAAGTTTCCCCCTCTCAAATATTAATGTGCCACAAACAGGAAGTTATTATCACCAAACATTCCCATTTTAGGTCTATCCTTATAAATGGTCCACCCTGTATTTACAAAGAATAAGATAATCATTCATAAATCTTCTACAGAGCTGTGCTTTAAATGGTCAAAATTATTGTTTGCATAATTGTCTTTTTGTTCCAATTATTTCATACCCCACTCCAACCTTTGAAAAAAAAGGCAGCAGTAAAATGTTTAGCTGGACATAGGTATTCTTAACTTAGTTCCTGTGGCACCTTTAAGGGAAATAATCAAACTTTTCATCATTGACATCAGTTTCTCCTTAAACTCCCGACAAAGAAAGACGTAGAGAAGCGGGTCCATGCAGATGTTTGTTGTGGCGAGCCAGTGGCTGAGTTCCTTGGCAAATCTGATACGTTCGTAGACGTTAGAGCACTTGGCATCAGAATAGCTGACTTGTTGAAAAGTGTATGGAATTCTTACAATGTGGTACGGACCAAAACACACAAAAAACACAATTATAACCAAAAAAACGCGTAATTTGATTTTCTGCTTTCCCTGGCTGTTGTTGCTACCAGACTTTCTGTAGGACTGGATCACTTTGTTTGCGATGCAGATGTAGCAAACCACAATGATCACACTGACAAGCCAAAAGAAAACATTCAGAGCAAGAGAGGATTTTTCGTGGAACGCTATTCCTGCAGGTCCTTTCAGGATTGTGCAAGGACTGCTTTCTGTCAGGTTTTCAGCGGGCTTGTTAGTTAAGAGGATATTAGGTAGACCTGTACCTCCAAACATCAACACCCAGACTGCACCTGACATCACTTTGCTGAAGGTCAAACTCTGGCCAAAAAATGTGCTGCGGGGCATAATGATTTTAAAGAAGCGGTCCAGACTGATACACCCCAACAGAGCAATGCAGGTGTACTGTGCATTGTAGAAAATTACGGAAAAAAAGCGGCATGTGGGAACAGCCAAAGGCTGCCATGCACCCGGCAGGCTGGCTCCAGCTTTGATTGGGATCATTAAGGTCATAATAATGTCAGCAGCTACAAGATTTTTCAGGTACACCACAAATGTGGAAGTAGCCCTCAGGTGCAAAGACACCCATGCTGCCACAACATTTAGCAGCAAGGCTAATGGGAACATCAGAAAGAAGAGAGATGGGATTATATAAGGATTATACACTAAACTGGAACAACCAGAAAAGTTATGAGATATTTGTAGCGATGGATCCATTGCATCTAAGGACAAAAAAAGAGACAAATTAGAATCCAAACTTTTTTTTACAAATTGTGCTATACCTTAACGTTTTGGTATGAATTGTTAAAGTCTGTCTTTTAGCGAAGTATAAGAGGATGTACATCTAAAACCCTCTAACATTTGGAGACAACCCCATTAAAGAGGCTACAGGTATAGAACGTAGCCAACATAAAAATGCCTTTACCTCCTTCAGTTCTATAGATACAGTACTGCACTACATTGGGACTGGTAGTAGCTGAGAGTCATGGTCAATATCACATCTCGTGACAGCTCACAACATCATATGAGAATAGCATTCACAAGCTTTGACCAAATTAGCTATGTAATGTGTGGAGCTTCTTTGTGTTCGCTACTCACCCTGATTAAAGTATGGTTCTGAGTAATCATCCATCAACCCTTATTTTCTTTGTTTGTCTTCCAGGCTAGGAAAAAAATACACTTTTAGAAAGAATCTTTAAGCAGAACTGCATTTGTATAATTTTATTTGAAGCTTACTTTTTGTAGACCATACCACAGCAAGGCAGTAAAGTGAATATAATAAAGTACAAACTCAGAATTCAACAAAATTTTGAAAGAGAGTCTCACCCAAATTCCTGAGCAAGCTTAACGTGTTATATCTAAATATTTCAGTTTGTTATGTTGTGGAAATCCATGAAACCACATTTTGATATCACACTACAGTTCAGTATTCCTGTTACTCAATGCACTAAAATAGTTAGGAGTGATACTGTATACTTTAAAAATGTTACTGTTTAGTTATTATTACCTATTTATATGTATATATAATATATTTGTGATGCCCCCAGTAAAATAAAATGTAAAAACAAGTTCATTAAAATCTCTCGTCCTACAACTGAAAACCTGCTGAGCTACAGTACTTTCTCACGGGAAACCTTTATGCATTTTATTTTGCAGACTGCATTGGAGTTCTGCTGCCTGATGTTTATTTACGAATGTGATGGAAATATTGTGGTGAGGGCAGTCATTGAGATTTATTTGCACTTCATGCGCCATATACTGAAAATGGCATGCTGCTTTGCGTACACACTGCATCTGTGCAACAAAAACTATAATGACATGTTTAGATCTATGATCCAAACAGAAACAATGTAGTATTTTGCCTTAAGCACTGAGGTTTTCATTGTGCAAATACATGTTCATCATCACTCTACAGAGGCCAAGTTCATTATCTTCACTTATCTTGCCCTGTTATAGTCAATTCAATAAATAACATCTATACAGTAAGTTCAATCCATTTCCACTTAAAGACAACACAACAGAAACTTCATCACTAGATGCTCCCACTTAGTCCAATAAAAACATTTAAAATAGCCTTTTATCTAAAATACAATTATTTCAATTGGTTTTGCAATTGTAATAAACTATTTTAAAATAAGTAGTTCCTGTGGGCAGCAATCACTGCGCAAGAGGTGAGATACACCCTGGACATGTCTCAAGTCCAGACACATAGAGGCAAATGTGACAAACAACCATCCACACTCTAACTCAATCATTAGGACAATTTAGTTACAAATAAACCTGACATGCATGTTTTTGTTCTGTGGGAGGAAACTATCTGAATGTGCAGGGAGAACGTGTAAACTCTAAACAAACACAATAAAGAAAACCACAACCCAGCTGTTGCGAGCTTAAATGATAAATCTCTGTTATAGTAAATGATAGGAAACATTTTCTATAAACCTTTTCAAAAACAACTCAGATATTTCATGCAACGTCTAATTTGTTGTGACTTCAACTTGATACATTTTCTTTTTATTTTGTAACATAATGTCAGTTTGGCTAAGAAGAAAAGACAGAATGTTTAATAACTTTTAAGTGGCCCTGTTGAGTTAACAAAATAGTAAAATGAGGAAACAAATAGTTTGGATCACTGAAGACTGCAAAGAAAACAAATGAAGATTTATTTAATTCAAATAAAATAATTGCTTTTGTTAAAGATGTAAACTTCTAAACTAAATCAATTTCACGTCAGATATTTAAAACTGCTCTAAAAGTGTAAAACTGTCACAAATTAATATTTCACTATTTTTATTTGTCTCTCTAATATGTTGCTAAACGAACATTTACAAAAACAGTTGTAATAAAAACTTACTAAGGATGACTTGCCTCTTCTTCGTCAAGCAAAAAGTTAGGAGATGGATCCGTGTGACAGCGTACTGAGCAGGTGCTTAAGAAACGCTGCTGATTTTCCTAACAAACACATTGAAGTTCCAGCTGTGAGAAGACTGGTAGTTTATCAGGACGTATGCAAAAATAGGAAAAGTTTATTGGCTTTAGACAAAAACAAACCAGATGTCAGACATCCAGCCAACAGGGTGACCTTAGAGCTGAGATCTGATTTTACCCCAAACCCAAAGTCTTTTCTTTAACTAAAACATAGGGTTCATATATCAGAATTTATGCTTCACGTTATGCCAACAAGTTAATATGATTTATGGTAGTTTATAACAACAAACTCCCTAACATGTTTTATAATAGTCATGAACCTGAGATCAGTTAGCATAATAAATGTTCCTAATTATAAACTGATGTAATCTCTGCTGGTCAATCTCTGTTGACCACCAATTGTTTGTGAAGCCATGTTAGATGTTCTACGATAATTAAACAAACAAATTTACCAATGTGACTTGGGTGGTCAAAGACAAGTGTTGGCTCAGTTAAAGGTACAACACTGAATCCAAAACCATTGACTGGTAGGCTTTTGTTTAGTTCTGATGTAAAAGTCATTCAAACCTAGCCCTAAATCTTTGATCCTGGCATTGTCATCCCATGTAATATTTTATTAAAAAAACAACCATCTCACATGGCTGTGTATTGACTGAAAAACTGCTCACTGTGTCATTTAAAATAAAATGAGTTGTTAGCTGAGACGCCTGGATGCCTCTCTGAATGGTTTCTGGGAATGTCCTTCTGGGATCAGAAGCAAGACCCAAAACTGGGGGGATGATGTATCCTCCCTGACCTGGTAATGCCTTGGGATCTCCAAGGAAGAGCTGGAGAGAATCCCTGGAGTGAAAAGTGTCTTGATTTCTATTCTGGTCTTGTTGCCTTTGGGACCCAACTACAAATAAGCAGAAATACAGTAGTTTAATGAAAGAATCATTGGATGGATATTTAGATTGTGTACAGTCACGTATACTTAGTTTTTTCATCACCACTTAAATGTTACTACTTATTTTATTTAGTACACTTAAATAAAAATGCGCAATATTACTTAAAAATATATAGATAGAAACAATAAAATGGAAAACAGTTTGCTTTCATGCATAGAAACCTCTGGGAGGCTGCGTTAGCTCGGTGATCTGTTCTGCAGTTTCACTTGCATGAGGAGGGGCGTTTGGAGTAAAACAATTTCCAAAATATTTCATCTGAGTTCTTTCACTATAGGAGGAAGCAGCTGAAAGAAAAACAGCAACAATATAGACTTCTGAGGATTACTGAAACTTGTTTTAAAATGACTGCATCATTTACTGTCTCTATCTTTCTGCATAAAGGCTTTTAATCTTAACAGATGTTGGTCCAAATTAGCTCACTAGATGGCTGTACAACACAAAAAATGTTCTAAGAGTCAGTTTGTGGAAGATTTTTTCCTTGCATTTTCATGTTTTTCTTTTCATAAAATAGGCTCATAATTCCAAATTAATGAAAAATACTTGCATTTTACTCATATACAACTTAGCACAAATCCCACTGTCTGTCATCATGTCAGTTTTGACCTGTAGTCTTTGCACAAGTGCATGCGGATGCAGATGTGTTGTGCAGCCATAGTGAGCTAATTTGGACTAACATTTATCAAGAATAAAAATGGGGTTCAAGAAGGCTTTTTCAAGAAAGAGGGATGTAGTGATGAAGAGACATGCAACAACCACTTTTATGATCACAAGGCTGATGCGGTACTGTTGAATGAGAGGTGTGATGTGCTGAACATCCTCAGGATATGTAAGAAAAAAATACATTTATTATTATTGTTTTATAAATGTGAGTTGCATCTTTGTAGCCTTTTTAAAAAATAACAAATGGTACATTGCTAATCAAATATAAATAGGGCCTAGATTTATAGTGAATTTTTAAAAAGATTATTTAGATTCTTTATGATTAGTCAATATCTTACCTGTTGTAGATATCTCAACAACCTAATTTTGGAGAAATGGCTTTTAATAATTTAAGTTTTTGCCAAATTATTCTCATGTTTCACTAAAAATGCTACTTTTAACTGTTGGTGCTACTATTTGCATTTGCAAGTAATCATGAAATTTTATGTAGTTTTATGCACAAAAATAACAGGGATGTGTTCACATGAACTGCTGTTACATTTTTGATGTCTAAATTGTTGTGATGCATCATCAATCCAATTTTGTCTTGGCCCTGCTTAGACTAGCTATTAGTTCATTGATTCAGTCAAAACTCTTTTTCTCAAAAGGCAGACCTTTTAAAAATATGTCTTCCACAGGTAAGATAGTATTACTCATAATTTGCTCATAGAAACAACAAGCTCAGGGTAATATCAGTGTCGGTTTCTGAAACAAGCTTCAACTAAACTTAATACTAGAATGATTTCTGTTTTGCATGTTTTTCTCCTCAGCTTACCCAGTGGCACCTGATTTTCATTTGTCATTACTTTAAAAAGCAATTGTTGCTATGTTTTGTTTGTTTTTTTATGTCTAACCGGAGCATTTGAATGCATCCTAAAATTTAATTCAACAGTTTCCTTTTTGACACAAATGTTGGTTGTGATTTAAACTAATCCCACATTATTTTATTACTGAAGGCCAAAAATAATGTATCTTGAAATCTAACCAAACTTGTTTTAATTCATACAAAATAGTTACTATAAATTTTAAAAATTTTAAAGTTCTAGCATGTATTTAAACACTATGACAGGTCCCAATCTCTGACTAAATCAATTAAACAACAGGAACTAATAATAAAATCAAATGTCATTCCTTTTTGTGTGTGTGAATAATGAAATATCTGTAGTTTTTTTTTCCTGAAGATGCTGAATTAAGACCCAACAAGACATTCAAAATTAAGAAATGGGAAAACTTTATTCTTAATCACAACGTAAAGCTCATTGGGTTTAGCTCATACTGGGTTAGTCACCAAAATTCTATGATTTTTTATACGTGCAAACAGCAATAGCTACCTTAGCACTTCTGGTGCAACTTGTGGTCCTAGCCATGCTTTGACTAACCATAAGCTATAAATCCAAATGGAGGTCTTTCTATCAGCAATCTACAACTATTTAAGAATTAACTGTTAGCTTTAATTGTTAACCACTTTTTCTGATTGAACTCTACCTTTAGATGAGCTATTTATGGTTGAAAAACAAGGCAAAAAACAGTATTTTTTGCCTCATTAGAAATTGCCACATCACAGGTTAAAAACTAGTAAATATATATGATTATTACTTTTACTCATTTATTGTTTCTTAATGAAAATTCTCAAAGCCCAAAGCTAAGATCTTCTTGCCACGTGGTTGTAACTAAAAGCAACATACACATTTGAAAATCAAAAGACAAAAGGATTAGCCTCCAGAATGGTAATAAGGTACATTGTTAAGTATGTTATAATGATCTGTATAAATGAGTGACACAGTTTAGCAGTTTCCACCATAATTCCCATTAAGTCTTACTCTTTTTTTATTTACTGTCAGATGAGTCTCTGGTTCCTGTTGCCCAGCTGCATGTACCAGAGGGCAGCCGCAGAGTCTTAAATAGAGTGGCTCTGAAGGACTGACAGAGGAAAAAGTAGATTAGAGGGTCCAGTACAGCGTTGAGGGATGAGAGGAAGAGTGTGCTTTCCTTCAGCTGAAAGAAGAAAAGCTTGAGTGTGCAATCAAAGAGAACCGGTCGGGTCTGGCTCATGGTGTATGGAACTCGGGCGAAGTGAAAAGGCACAAAACACACAAAGAACACTGCTAGAATCAGGAATACGTTTACATTCATTTTTTTCCTTTTGGTCTGTTGAGGCCTCCGAGTTGTTTCCCCTCTTGGTGCTAGAGGTATGCTCCCTTCAGAGCTGTGGGACTTTGTGCGGGAGTAGGATTTGTAGAGTTCTTTGGTGATTAGAGTGTAGCATATCAACACAGTCACCAGGTTGACCCAGAAAATCACTTGACAGACATCATTTACCACTTCATGCCAGTACAGCCCCTTTTCTGTCTTCAGGTCGCTGCATTTGAAATAAAGAGAAGTTGGAGTTTTACAAGTGAGGATCACATTGGGCAGGCAGAGGATCAGCAGAAAAGTCCAAATGGCTCCTGAAAGAAGTTTCCTCTGGGTGAGTCGATTAGCTTTAAGGCCTTTAAAGGGCTTCAGGGTCTTTCTGCAGCGGTCAATGCTGATGAGGCCAAAGAAAAGGATGCTGATGTACATGGTGAGGTAAAACAGCACAGAGGAGATGCGGCACACAAATACCCGCAGGTTAGTGGTTGCCATGTTGGAGTCTGACAACACCTGTAGAGAAAGAGTATTTATTCTTTCAGGTTTTACTTTTCAACATTCAATTAACCATCAGACTAGATAAGATGCCCTTTTTCTAAACTTTGCCACATTACACTCAAACATAAGTCAAATAGCTATTTAAACCTAACCTTATAATCCTCATTAACCTCATAATGCTTTGTAACTTACCTTAAAAGGGAACGTCAGCGTCATGATGACATCTGCAACAACAATATTCTTCAGGTAAATAATGAAGTAAGAGCGAGAGGGGATGTGAAACAAAACCCATGCTGCCAAACAATTCAGAGACATTCCCACAAAAAAAAGACAGGAGTAAAGGACAGGTAATACCACCGTCTTGAAAGTGTTATCACGGGAGCAGGAGCTGTTGGTGAAGCTGCCATTGCTGGAAAACATGGGGAATGTTGTGTTTTCCTCCATGTCTCTGTCTATTTCAAACACAAAAATAGTGCTGTTAAAATTCCACACTGATGAGTCAAAATGATACAATGACCAAAAATACAAGTCTCTTTCTTACAAAAAATGTTAATCTTTGTATAAAATTTTTTTGTTTGCATTCACGAGAAAAAAATAAAATAAATTTGTGTATTCAAAGTGTTAAAATGTACTCTAAATAAGTGTAAAAGCAGTTTAAGATTCTGTGACTGACCTGTTAGCTTAACGATGTGCATACAGAACAAAATATCTGCTCGTCTTCTCAGTTTTCTGTCCAAAGGTTCTGCAATGTTTCTGTGTTTGGAACAGAAGCAAGTTTGTGGGTTGTGACAGGAAGATTCTCATTTCTTCTTTTTCTTTCCTGTCACAAAAAAGATCAAGAAACAAACCAAAAAAAAAAACTTTTCTAGGATTTTAACCAAATGGATAAAAATATGTTTTTTTGTTTCTAATGAGGACAGTTATCTGCATCTTTTAAAATAAAATGTTTAAAACATGAGCATCAGTCACAGCAGTAGAAGCTCAGCACTGGCTTTTTACTACACAATTGAACTTTATCATACAGACATGTACTTCCTCTTTTTTTACTTTTGTTCTACATTTGGAAACAATAATTGCATAACTTCCACTTAGTGTTATGATCTGCCTTTTGCAACATTTTGATATTATTTTTTATTATGGTTTTAATACTCAATTTGTCTATGTTTACAGTCATGTTCTAATGAAAAAAAAACTGTTTTGATTACTCACTCTCTTTTTAAAAATACATGTATTCAATGTGAATTTGCAGTAATGCAGCACAAATGCCTGCAGAGTAAAACATTTGTTACAGTTTATTTTAGCATTTTCTGACCACACAAGATAACACAAAACACAATTTTACCTTACTTAAATGTCTTAATGTCTAGTGGTGTTTGTTGCAAATTTGTATCTGATTTGTTGATAAGATTAACAACATTTTTAATTTTGTGTTCACATATGGTATATATTTTTTTTTGTTTGTTTTTAGTTTTTCCTTTAGCTGCCCCAATTTAAAGGTGTCATCAGTGCGCGAACTAGAAGTTTTAGCAGGTTTTTTTTTACATCAGATACCTTTCCTTACACAACCTGGGCTCAACCTTGCAGCTTCAAGATTACCATACTGCGGCCCTGACCTTTTTTTTTTTTTTAAGTCACTTCAGTAGAAAAATGAATGAATTTTCTCATCATTAGTAACTTACTTTTTTTTTTTCCCCTCTTTTCCCCCAAAAGTAGTGGACAGAAGTAAGAAAACTGACATTTAAAGAGAGATTGAAAGACACAACCCAGGACAACACAACAAATATCTG
>JARVJO010000330.1:15951406-15961497 GCA_031762555.1 Cynodonichthys magdalenae
TCCAGCGCCGACCCAGACTCAGAATGAGCCTTAAGTAGGGATCTCAGCCAATCAAGCAAATCAGCTGCAGCTGCAGCAGTCAGCAAGGAGACAGGCAGGACACCAACCTTACACATATGAGTCCTCTATTACTTTTACTGACCTGAGATTTTACAGCCACAGGCCGTGTTAACATGACCTCAAATCAAAAGGTCTTTAATGGAAAGTTAGAAAATGTGGTGGAGGATCCAGAGCTGCTGCAAACCAAACTGTGCTCACCTACTTTTTTTATTGTATAAATTCCTGTTGGTCAGTTGAACTATAATGATGACGGTAAACATTGGATTTCATTAGCTCTTCCAGAGGGTCTCAGAGTTCTGCTGTTAGTCACAATTCTCTTTCATCTGTGCACAGAAAACACATGTGAGTTGATTCAGTAAAAAAAAAAAAATGTCAGTAATGAAAAACAGCTTTTAGTAAGACAATGGAAAAAAAACTAAACACGGGCAACCCAGCACTCAAACTGAGGTGGTTTGGACATGTCCAGAGGAGGGACGGTGGGTATTTTGGTTGTAAGAGGTTAGAGATGCAGCTGCCAGAGAAAAGACAAAGATGAGATATATGGATGCAGTTAAAGGCACAGAGGTGAAGTGAGGACAGAAGATTTTGCTGTGAGGACTCCTGAAGAGGAGCAGCTGACAGAAGAAGAAAGATTCAACTCCTATTATATTGAAATATATGCTGAAGTGGATGAACAAATAAGCTGAACTGTTAAGATAATTAATCCAGAATTCCTTGAAGGAATGCATACATATTATAGTTTGATGTCTGTAAAAAATATTTTTATTGTTTGCAAATGTTAATTAGTTGTGGCAGAATCAAGTTGACTCCAAAAATGAAACAACTCAGATGCACATAAAACACAAAGACAACAGTAGTAAGTCAATAATTACTGACTGGCTTCTTTTCTGTAAAGGTTCATAGTTGATTCTATGTTGAATTATATTTTTGATTATAATAATAAAACTTCACACACAATCCAACCCTTCACAGTCAATAACCCCATGAGGACTCTGGGGATGCCAGAAACCCATCAGAATCAGACATGTGGATCTGTGAGCTCATTCGGACCCACGAGAGTCTCTGTTTTATCTGTGTTCTCTATACTCGCCAAGGAACAAATCTGAGGGCTTTGTACATCCAGAAATCTGGAAATGCACAAAGTAGGGGGAGATGAATCAGACGGTTGTCCTCTCTGACCTTTTTTCTTCACCTAACTGAAACAGCACTTGCTCAGACTTTCAGCAAACAGGTTGATATTGAGTCACCTTGCTGCTCTGTTCAGCTCCGGAGGTGATGGAGAAAACAGCGCTGAACAGCAAATATAAACCTCCACACTACCTCATATGAAAACCTTCATTTTCTTTAAATACAATCTGTTAGGCGATAGTCAAAATTAATGGAATATTCTACACTGTATTTTTGAAAGTTTTGTGTAGAGAAAAGCAACATTTTTATGGCAAATATCCGTCTCACCGCAGCATTGTCTGTGACAGTCTCATCAGATTTTCAATAATAATTTACAGAATCCATTCAGGAAATGGCTGGGATACTGAGCCTGGAAGAAATCCTGAAATTGCAAAAGGAAGGAAGGAAAATGTGTCAACACATTTCATGGCTGTCTGTATTTCTTCTCATACACCTTGAAAGAAGGAAATCATTTGTCCCAGGGGAGTGATTCTGAAAAACACTTACCTTGTTTGTCAGTCATGGCATGAGCAAGCATGGCTTAAACTTTTTTTTGGTCCATGCAAGGAATTTTGCAGTCCTGATTAATGTAAATAGCTGGATGTCATTGAACTTGCTTGTATCTATTGTATGCAACATTTAAGCAAATGAATAGAAAATTTTAGTAAAGAGATGTAAACTAAAAGTAGAAAATGCCTTTAAAAGTTATTATTTTAATATCCCAATTAGATTACTTGAATTTTTTTACAACTATTGTTTTTTTGTGAGGTTATCTTACCCAAAAGTGTTTGACTTTTTCACTGCTTGTTTAATGTTTTCAAGATGTTTCTGTTTAGCAGTCTGTATCTATGTGGGATATATCTGGTGTGCCAGTAACATATTGACTGTGATTCAAAGGTTTCTGACATCATTTAGGGCTGATTTACACATATTGGATTTTTCACCTCCAGGGCTTATTTAAACAGAGCACCATTCAGCTTCATGGACCTTAAGTGAATCTGCAGACCTGGAAGTCTGAGTGAGTTAAGATCATGAGGCTAAAAATATGGCTGCAGATTACAGCAGACAAGTGTTGCAGCCTGTTTCACTGCAGCAGCATTGAAACAGCCTGAATAATACATAAGATTCATTTTAAAACGCTTGTCAAGCTTAAGAAAATGCCATCCTCACAACTGAACATTTCATTTATTTTTTATTTTGGACAGTCTGATGGATGTTGAAACTCAAAGGTCATTTTACAAAAATATAAAAATGTGGTTTCATTAACTAAAATCTTTTATTTTCCTTAGACATTTTGCATTATTTAGAGTCTGATCTCTACAAATTTGCTGTTTCACCTTTGTTTTGACAAATTACTGCAATATTTTGAAAATCACATTTTTCTGTGAAACTCAAATACAGCAAATTGACCCATTTGAAATGCATCCAAGAACTGAATGAGGAGATGTTGGCTGTTCTGCCACTGAATGATCTTTTTTTATCCAGCGTGCATTTATGTGGGATCCGAGAGTGAAGATTAAAGCAACTGTGCTGGATGTATTGAAATGTCTTGCCTAATCTGCATCCTAGGGGAATCATTTGCATCTTTAGGCTTTTCATGGGAAGAGTTTTAGTTAAATAATGCACTCTGAGCTCTTCTATGAAAACAACAAAGACTTGAGCAGATGGTGAGACAGTCATAAAGATGATTTGTTTTTGTTTACTTTACTTTCTAAATAAGCTTCAAGACTTTTCAAGACATTATTTCATCTTCTAGCTTTCATAAAACCCGACTATTATTGGTAATAAATTATAACTTTGGAGATGCAGGGTTTTAACTATAAAACTGGGATGTTATATAAAGTGGGAGTGTTCAACTGCTGCAGATATTGGTTTAGGACAGAGCGCCATCTGCTGGAGGGAAGTTGAATAACCACAAAATGACTGATTTGTCATTTTTAGTAGATTAGAACAGTTTTTAAGTTGTTCTACTTTTCTTTTCTTTTTATTATAGATTTTACACAAAAAAGCAAGATCATAAAACAGGTAAAAAGCTGTGTAGAGTGAAATCTGTTTATTGCTCAACTTAATTAATTTAAAACAATAATCTTTGATCTTGGTCAAATCACTGGTGCAGGTAATATGCTTCAGCTAATAGTCCAATGAATTAGTGGATTTTTCTGTCTTTATTGAACCTATCCAATAAACATTCCAAGTGCCTTTGGATTTAATAACTAATGAAACCTCCTTCGGCTGCAATAACCTTCCTTAAGTGCTTCTAGATGTGGATGCATAAAATTCAGGGGGAATGTTGGACTCCTTTTCATAACAAGAACTGATCTGCAGCTCAGTCTTATCCTCAACATGTCCGTGTCTCTGCTGTGAAATGTTCAGTTCTGATTTTTAAACAGATAGGGTCATTCCTGAATGCTTTGTTTCAGGATCAAATGTTATTTTCCTGTCAGGAATAATCATACTGATCTTGTATTACCCCCCCCCCCCCCCTTTTTTTACCATTAAGGCAATAGAGCTTTTTAAGGGAACTAGTGTGGATGTGTAAAATTTTGCACATGCAGTCACACCATCCAGCGTTTCTCTAAATCTTTTGCCTAGATTGTCTTTTCAAAACACACTTCTATGTTGCTACTGAGAAACTTAGTACCATATATAATGATAAAAATCAAGAATTATTATATTTTGATTGCAGAACTCAAAAGCAAACCTGCATGTAACCAAAACCAATAATGACTGGGGGAGTTTTAACTATATTTTAAAAAGCACCATAAAACAGTCATTGTTTGAGGAAGATGTTTTTTTTTAAGACATTTATGGCTGGTATAGATCATCTTTGTAAATATGTAACTGTGAGCAAACAGCCTTGGGTGTCTTGGTGCCTGGTGATAACAGAGAACTTCGTGTGGTAACAGGGTAAGAGGCCAACATTCCTTTTCAAAATTGTGTTGCATAGGCAACAGCTGATAAAGAGCTTATCATCTGCTGTTTCCAGCTCTCAGTCCCATGATCCTGAGATGAAAATATAAATCTAAAGATTCATCCTGCTCTTTTGGTCACAAACATCTAAAATTGAAACATTGTACATTTAAACTTTTAATGATACAAATAAACTGCTCAGTATGTTTATGGTAAATTCTCAAAAGGAAATAGTTATATTTTTTTAAACATAGAACTCATTGCATGTTTTGAGTGTTTCACATAAAAAGTTTGCTTCTTTGACAAACTACACAACCATTCATTTATAATGCAAGAAGACAGTTTTATTGTTTTCTTAGATGGTTTTAGACAATAAATAAGGTCTGAGTAATAGATAAATTCATTACTGGCTGTTCTGAGCTGCAATATTTTATCAAGGAACAGAAGCAATCATCTCCTTAGTATGACAGAACATGAAACTCGTGACCATGATTGACTTATTAAATTAGAGGAGATCAACAAAAGATTAGATTGTATTAGTTGTCTTCTCCTGTTATTCCACAAATCTCATGTCTGCAGTACAGCAACACACTGAGCACCTGAAAACAATACTGTAAGGATAACCTTTTGACAGAGTTGTAAAGTAACAAAGTACAAATACTTAGTTACTATACTTTGTAATAAAAATTAATAAATAAATGGGAGTAAAAAAAATTGAGTAAACATTTTATTGCAAACAACCATTAAGCTGAAATAAGCTGTTCAAGAGCTGATCAAATGTTGAAGACCACAGCATTTAAAAGCCCAAATCTTCACATAAATGATCTCCTGGTGGCAAAGGCAAAATGCTTTCTCTCTTTGAATGTGGTTGGATTGTTGAGCTGCATAGGCAAAACCTCTTGCAACGTGCCATTGCTGCTGAGGTTCATTTTAAAATTTTAAAAGATCCTGAGGGTTATGGGACAAAAAGTCAAATGGTAGACCCTGAGCCAGAGGGTCCAATTGGCTGTCTGTCAAGACATGGGACAATCCTCGGCCCAAATTAAGCTTGTCACTGGTGCCAACTGCAGGCCCATAACAATCAGACGACATCTGTGAGAGAAGGGTTTTAAGAACAAAAAATGTCTTCAAAGGCCTCGTCTCCTTCGACGGCCCAAAATGACCCATTTGGAGTTTGCACGAGAACACCAAACATGGGACGTTAAAAGGTGAAAGAAAGTTTTATTTGAGGAAAAAAATGTAACTTTGACAGTTCTGATGGCATAACTGGTATGACAAGGAGATCCCACCTGAGATGTTTTCTACACAGCAGTTGAGGGAGCACCATCATGATCTGGTGGGCTTTTTTCCTTTAATGGAACCATGAAGCTTCAGAATGTGCAGAGGTGTCAAACGGCAGCTGGCTATATGGCAATGTTGCAGGGGCTATCCCTCATGACAGAAGGTTATCATCTGAGTGGTAATGACTGGCTTTTTCTACAGGACAATGGTGCATTTCACAATGCCTGCCTGACAAAGGACTTGTTCCAGAGAAAATCATTACTCTTTTGGACCACCCTGCGTGGTCCCCTCATCTAAATCCATATGAGAACATTTGGGGTTTGATAGCAAGAGAAGTTTACAAAAACGGACACCAGTTCCTGACAGTAGATGCAGCCCTATGAAACCATCTTCACCACTAGGAGCAACATCACTCTAGCCTCCTCAAAACACTAACATCAAAAATACCAAAACAAATGTTTGAGGTGAATAACAAGAATGGTGCAGCTACTGAATCCTCTTTTTTTTTTTTTTTGATGTAGTTTTAAACTGTTGATCAGCTGATGAGTAGCCTATAACAGTTTAATATATGTTTGCAATAAAATGTTTATTCAGATGTTTTTTGTCTTTCTCCCATTTCTTTTTTTTGCATATCGAAACTATTAGATTCTTCTTATGATCCAACAGTGCAAAATGTGAATTTTTGCTATTTAATAACTGGTCTTAAAATTTTGATCAGGAGTGTATGCAGCTGAAACAGGTTAGTCTTAAGTTTTCAACATTAAAATTTCAATATAACATTATAATATTTATGACATTTAGAAAGGTTTTTTGGGGATCACCTTCTAATAAATGCCTTTTTGGAAATTCTAATCACTCACTTTTACTCAATACTTTTACTTTTAATACATAATTTTATGTCAGAAATTTTCTATTGTTACTTAAGTACAATAAATACTTGAGTGATATTTTAGAGAAGATTTTAACTTTTACCAAGTTAATTTTGTGGTAAGATACTTTTACTCAAGTATCACTTTGAGGTACTTTGTACTGCTCTGCTATTCGAAGAGTTTCTGTAAAAATGTTGCAAAAACTAAAATCTCACCTGTTGCACATAGATTTTTTTATTTTAAAATGGCAACAATCCACTTTAGACCTGGCACAGTTGTTGTAAGCTTGTCAGAGAATTAAACTCAATTTCCACCAAACTGAGGGTAGAGCTGTCTACAACAGGTGATACTGTTCAAAACTCAACTTCAGACGATCTCAACTATTCTTTTCAGAGTCACATATAGATCAGATCACCTCTCTCATTTCCACTTCCCATGGTTTCTGGTTGCAGTGTTTGACACTGTTCACTGCTGTGGATCTGTTAAAATTGACACTGACACCTTTTCTTTTAGAAGCTTTCTGTGAAGGGAATTTTATATTATGCAAAAAAAAAAAAAGAAAATGTCATCTTTATTGTGAGTAATCTCTTGCCTTGGGCTGCAACTCGCAATAACCTCTCATAATTACCTTCAATTAGCGTGTTGTTTACTTGCGTTATACGATATTACAAATTTCAAGCTTTTCGACACTTGATTTTTCCATCCACTGGAGCATTTCTTCAGATCAGTCAGTCTCCACATGGTAACAGCACCTTCCAAAGAAGGCACAAATTTCTTAGTTCCATTTTATGTGTATTGATTTTCATTCCTGCTTTCCATTTCCTGCCGTTACAACCTAAATTTCCCACTTGGGGGACTAATAAAGTAATAACTTTATCTTGTAGAGGGGTTAATATGTTCTATTGCAAATGAAGTTGCATTCACAGAACTGTGCAAATGTTTTAGCTTTAAGAGGTTTTAGAATTTCTTTATCGTCAGAGGGGTGTTTTGTTTCCTGGCTTCAAATACTGTTTTGAAAACTCACTCTTGTGATGATGTGTTTCATCTTTTGTTATGGTGTAGATTTCATCATTTGCCAAAAACAGATATTCAAGGTTATTGCCTCGAGGTGGTTTATCTCATTCCACTGTTTCTTGTGGAAACAAACACTGTTTCGCATGTGTGTCTTTGTATTTGTGTGTGCATGTTGTTTCCAGACAATAACTTAATTAATCTAGTAGTAGACATGAAGCCATTTTTTGAGATTTGTCTTCATGATTTACAATATTCAATAATGAAATAGTAGATTTGGCAATTTTATATTTTTTGATATTTGCAAATTTGTTTGTTCATAAATGTGACGCTGCAGATTTTATATAGTGTTTTTTGAACTAACTTTGTTTATTTTGAGTTTGAACCACCTTCTAATCATGTTTCATACTGCATTCCAACTTTTTACATTTTTGAAATCATAAAAAAAGAACTAGTGTATTGTGATACTGTTGAGTAAAAGACTATTTAAAGACATGTCGACATGACAGAACGAAGTGAGGAAATTGACACCTCCAAAGCTTTAATGTGGGTGTCCATATGGGGCCACTGAAAATTCTGGGTTGGCACCAAAACCAAAAGCCAGAACAAACATTCAGGAGAATATATATATATATATATATATTTATATTTTTTTAATTTTTTTTTTACATTACTCATTGAGAAAAAAACACTGTCACTACTTAAATATATATTTAAAAATGTGCATATTAGTCAGCAGAACTCTGCAACTGACAAAGTGTCAGTAACTCAAGTTTCCTCACTGGCAGGGGAGGTCTGGGCTGAGTTTCCTAATTATGAGAATTTTAAGTGCCTATATGTAAATGTCCTAATCTCATTAAGGAGTGTTGCAGAAAGGAATGAAATGCATTCTGTTTGCAGCAATCATGTTTGGGTTTACATAGGATTTAATGGATGAACACATTTTTCATAGACTTGGATGCCCAGACTCCTTGTTTCTGTCTTCTGACATTCTCATATCTGCTTGAGTTCTCCTCACACTCAGCAGGGTGTTGGGCTTCCACATGGTGTAGCACTGCACAGCATGACTGCACGTGGATGAAGACAGCATCCCCACCCACTCGTCCTCTGACACCAGTTCTACCCCGCTAACAAGACGCAAAGCGTGAGGAGAGCTTGGTGAAAGATTTACAAGTAGGCAGAGGTGGTTTCCCTCAGAAGCTGAGGGGAAGACGTGGTTGGAGGCAAATCGGAGGGAGGGAATTCCGAGGAGAATCCTTGAGTGTCTGAAGTATGATTTTTGCATTCATAGATGAGATTTAGTATTCTGCTGCTCAGCAGTGAGCAGTCTCAATGAGGCAGATTTTGCAAAATACATATTTATCTCAGTTGAATTTGATGAGCTGGCAAAGGGAAACGCTTCCCTGATCCAAATCTCCAACCAATTCCTACTTTCAGCTTGATGGAGAGAAAGTTTTACCGGGTCATTACACAGAGGTTAACTCTCGGTCACGAGGAGACATGTGGCTGAGGAGTCTGAGGTGAGGCATGCAGAAAGATCTGACTACTGTGCAGTACACAATTTAACTGATTTACTTGAAACCAAAGGAACAAATGAGTCGGAACAGCTTTAATTATTAAGGCTATAGTTTTTTTTTTCAGTAGCATAGCATCCAAAACCATGAAAAATCATAAACTACTAGGGAAATGTTAGCTAAATTACCTGTTATTATTTTCAGTAATGCAAAACAGCCCAGAGGCACAGTTTACAGAAACAATGTGCATCTAACGGAAGTTTTCTTTTTACATTTGTCGGTGCACTGGTTGGTGTTGTGCAACCAACACACTTTGTTTTTGTCCGAGCAGCAACATGACACCTAAAACCTCCTGTTAGTTTCCTAAACAATACAAGTCAGGTCATGGCTTTCGGCATTGCACCTCCTGCATAAGGTGAACTTACAATGTTTTTATGTTGATCTACTGCAGCTAGTTTGTTCATCCTGCAGCTTTTGAAATGTAGAGTCGCTTTTGGCTGTCAGTAGAGCAGGGGAATACGACTCCATTCATATAATTAGCATGAGTTGCCTTGCAACCACAGCTATTTATCTGTACTTTATCTGCTGTCACAGTTAAGTTAGGAGTCAGGGATACTGAAAGTTACTTTTTCAAATCAACATGAGTCACTTAAACCAGAAAAAAAAACACAGGAGCAACTACAGGTCAGTAACAGTATTTATTAAACAACTGCAAATAACCTTTCATAAAAAATAAACATATCAGAGATTAATTTATGACTTTTAAACATTTATATAAAAATATTTAGAAAAAAAGCTCTGATGTTTGTGTATCGGTTTTATTTTGGCACAAAGTTTTTCTTTATCCTTTTAAGCAGGTTCTTTCTTTTTGTTTGGATTTGTCATTAATATGAAACAGATACACTACCAGTCAAAAGTTTGGACACATCAGACCTTTTCCTTCAATGGTATGAGAAGGTGTTTCCAACTTTTGATTAGAAGCAAATGTCAGCATTTAGGAATCTGAATCGATCAATTATTATAATCTACCATAGGAAAAAATAAATAATTTAAATGTATAACATACTATAATATACATGACCTAAAACTCCTGAGTTATATGCTCCAGATGTAAACTAGAACTTCTTTATTAATTGTTGAGTATTATGTAGTTTCAAAATACCTATTGTTGCAATTTCTGATGTCCATCCATCCATTATCTGTACCCGTTTCTTCCTTTAAGGGTCACTGGTGCCCATATCCAGCCATCACAGTGCGAGGGGCGGGGTACACCCTGGAC
>JARVJO010000330.1:16035231-16056453 GCA_031762555.1 Cynodonichthys magdalenae
ATATAAAACATAACTCATTAACTTCTGCCAGTCATATGGTGAATAAGTTGTTCTGTAGGATTCATTTATTTGTAAATCTGATTCTGATGAACTGAGTGCCTCACCATCCAGGAACCTCACCGCACGTCACTGGTGATGAACATAAACAAACGTTCTGTGTCTTCTGAGCACCCAGAATGGACCTGCTGCACCAGGTTTTAATAACGGTGCATGGAGACGTTACTGCACTTTGTGTTTGTACACTTTTTAACATCAAGGGCACACATGCAGTCAGCTCAGTTTTCCACAACCAGCATAACATGATCAGAATACGTTTTACATGCTCGCTGTTTGGATCATCATTTGGCATAAACCATCCCTCTCATTCGGACTACAAATCTATTCTGATGGAGCTGAATGAGATCAGAATATTTTGGTTGGGGTGTTTACATGATGCATCTTTATTCCGATTGGCCATTTATTCTGGTTACTTATGTCAATGTAAATATAGCTAATGAGTGCATAAATTTTAAACTAACATAACATGCCTTCCTTATTTCTTTTTGGCAGACCAGGTTGTCTGCTGAAGGCCATATTTATGTGCACTATTTCAACAAATGTAAATGTTACAATAAAACAAAGTTAAGAAACGGCAGAAATGAAAAGACATAACTCCTCAGTGTTCTTCTTGTCACACCATGTTTGTTCTGCCTCGCCACAACCACTAAATCCAGCCAAACAATTTATGATGCTGCTTGAATTTTGAATTCAGTTCACACATGGCTGTTCTGGTTGCTGTTGATTTACAACTCTCCCAGCAGCATTACTCTTTGGCTGATGTCTCACAATCAAGAATTGATTGGGAATCATTCGTTTAGCCACATTTTTTTTTCTGCTTCAGTCGAAACTCAAAGAGTCCAGCAGCTCTGTCTCTCAGTAGGTTGGTCAGCCATGGCAAATATTAGAAATATGTTATTGTTTCGTTGTCCTAAACCACACAATTATTCAAAGCAATCAAAATGATGGTTGGCAGTGAGCTTTGAACTTGAAACAGCTTCAAAATGAGTTGACACACCTCAAAAAAGTGGTGAAAGAGGGGCTTGTGGAGTTACAATAATGAGGAATTCAGACCAAAGCATCAAAGTCCCATTTTATAAAAGCCCAGACTGAATTATTTAAATGTGAAAAAGGATTTAAAAGCATGATATGTCTCCTTTAAATTAACCAATTGACAACTGAAAATAATAGTATAAAAGACCTTAAACTAAAGTTTCTACATTTTTTCAAGTGCACACATAATTGAAACAGGGAGCACACAGCTGTGAAAAACTATAAACTGATGTTGAGTCTCGTCAAGCAAATATTTAGAAAACAGTGGGAGCATTAGTGAAATATTTGACAGCATGTCTAAAGACTAAGGACCACAGTTAAATATATACCAATATGCTGTATGTTTACCTCTGTTGGTGTTGTCAAATTTACCAGCACACACACATGCAACACAAGCTTCACATTGCTATTTTAACATTTAATTTTTTTTTAATGTGTTTGATACAGAAACATAAATTATCTTAATACTTTGATCAAATTGGCATGAACAGTTCTGGATCCAACAACATCTTATACGTTTTTGTTTTTTTTTTGTTTTTTGTGTGTTTGTGTTTTGCACATGTCCCGTATTTTGACTTCTATTTGATTGGCGAGCAGACTGCCATCCAGTGTAACTGGAAACCACAGCTGGCAGTCACTCGAGAAGTTCAGGCTGCCACTTATCTCGGTTTATACCTGAGGCTGGATTTATTTTTGTTAAACAAGTGTTATTGGAGTTATGGGCAGTTTGGTTGGAGCTCCGATGACGTGGGCGGGTTTGGTTGGTTCAGGTAAGACAGGCATGTATAAAGGGTGGTTGCTGGGGTGTTGTGCGGATCATGAAATCAGACAGGCAGACTGAGCCGGAGAGAATGGGAGCAGTCACAGCAGGGAATGTGCGAAGAAGCAGAGCGCTTTGCACGGAGCCCTTCCCTGCTCTCTGTGCCAGGGCATTCCACAGTCCACCTCCCATCCCTGCCTTCATGACAGAATGATAGATCTGCTTATCTGCACATAAATTCATAACACATATCTGGGCTTGGAGACAGGGGCAAGGGGATGAGGGAAGGACAATCAGGAGGATGTGGAAGAGGAAAAAAAAAGGGATGTTGGTAAACGTGACTTTCCACTACTAACAATTTGCCACACCAGCTGTCCTTCATAGAATATGCAAAGCACAGCATCAAAGAAAAGGAGGGCCTATAGCACGAGGGACAGAGGAAAAAAATCAAAAACTTTCTTTTTTTTCCATTCTGTCTCTTTGTATTCAAAGCATTGCTAAGATTTATTGCACATTTTTTAATAAAAGTGCTTATGTTTTAATCATCAGCATGCTCACAGGGTCAAACAAGGTAAAAGGGGAAAAAAAGTGACTTTTTTTCTTTTAACTCAGCCCAATTTTTCTTTTCTATTCTCATTTCTAACCCATTGGTGTAATTTCCAGGCAGATTTTCTTGAGCTTTCCCAAGCCTAAACTTTATTCAAAAAGTTACCAGAACAGAAAACTGTGACTCATCTTTTTAATAATCTGTTCAGGAATCAGAAAAACAACCAATATGAGGCTCTTTGGGCTGTTAGAATTGCATCTAATTGTGTCCATGTCTTCTTGACATTTTGGCTGAAGGGATTCTGCACCTTGATCCTATTTGCAGTTGAAGGCACAGCTGTTATTTTACTGAAACTGAACAAAAAGAAAATCTGGTAGTGCTTAAGATAACAAAATAAAAAATAAACATATTTTGGGTTGTGATGGGAAAACCAGTGAGTTAGCCAAGGATGACAGAAAGCTCCAGCTCATCATGATCTCCTTTAAGTATCACAAAAAATTAGTATTTTAGATGTTTAATTATTTTTTTAGGTAATTTAAATGTTTGATTGTTTTGAAACTCAATTTCAAGGTGGTTAAATTCTGCAGGAAATTTTCAGAATATGTTATTTTTCTAAGGTTTGAGAGAAAAATGTGTTTTTAGAAAAAAAAGAAAAAAACGTGATGTGCAAACTGTTGATTTTTTTACCAGAATTCATCCTTGTCCTCCGACTTTTAATCAAGACCATTTTCTTCCCCCCAAAAAATTGATTAAATTTGCACATTTTAAAATGCAAATGCAAAGTACTCTTTCCAAAACTAGTCAGAAAATTTCTAGTCAGGTGCTTAAAATGTTGTAAAATAATAAACTTTAATTCACACATAATTTATATTAGTATTATCATTGCTTATAGGTACATACACGTATGTTTTTTCTCATTGCTGTAATATAATTTGTGATGCTGTTCACAGTTTTGCTCTTCATAGAGAATTGGGCAGTTTTGTAAAATATAATTTTAACTTAAATATTTGTTTACCATATGAAGTCTTCTGGTGTTTAGATATTGAAATTACTGTAAAAAACAATAAACAAACTGTATCTATAATTTATCATATAAACGATTTTTTTAATCAATGCTCAATTTAAATATGCGCATATTACCAAAAGATTGTTGTGTAAAAGTCACCTTTCCTATTCATTCTTTGATTAAAATTTTTTTGATGCACTTAGGTAACTATGGACTAATCTTATAGCTAAAGAATCACTGTGTTAACTCTCAATAGGAGTGTGTGTTTTACAGTTTGAGCTTTTAACTCATATGCAAAGACACACAGACATTATCAGCTCACTATAAAATAGACGATATACGGTTACTTCGTAAATATGTATAATAATGCAGAGAAAGAGAGCGAGAGAGAGAGAGAGAGAGAGAGAGAGAGAGAGAGCGAGTGAGAGAGAGTCAGAAAAATTGGAAAAGCAAAGGTAACAGAAGAAAAGGTGATGCAATGTATATTGAGATGATAAAACCATCCCAGTCTGTGCAAGCAGAGTTGCAATATACAGGATGAGAACTCAAACTGAGTTAATCTGCTCTGTATCTCTATTCCTCTGTCATGCTCCTGCTTTCATCCTCTCCTCTCATTACCTCTCTTTATCTATTTTTACTCAACCTATCCTCCACCCCAATGCTCTCTCGTCCTTTTTTCTTTCTTCCAGGCATTCCACACAGTTTCATTTAAATTTTTCTTAGGGTGATTTGTCCTTTTTCCTTTTTTTCTTTTATATCTTTTTGTGAAATTTCAGGAGAGACTGTAGTTTTAGCCTTTTTTTTCTTCCATTGCCAACATCAGAGGCAAACATTAATAATATATTGATAAATACTATGTTTCCCCCTAATATGTTTTTAAGCTTTTACACAAAATTTAAAAGCCAAATGTAAATTATTTATTTATTATTTTTTCCATGTAGTGTAGATTAGTTTGTTGACGTTTGCCTGCATCCCACAATGCAGGGCAAAGTTTAAGCATTTATAAATCGTATATCGACTAGCAGAACTAAATTATTAGTTTCTGTTTCAATACCAAATCTGTACATTTATAGCCTAATTTTACAAAAGCAATTCCAATGTATTTGGGACATTGTGTAACACATAAATAAAAACAGAATACGATAATTTGCTAATTCTTTTCAATTTACATTCAATTGAATACACGACAAAGGCAAGTTATTCAACGTTCAAACAGATAAAATTTAAAGATTTTTACCAAATATTCACTCATTTGAGTTTGATGCTTGCAACACGACCGGGAAAGTTGAGGAATGCTCAAAAAACTCTGAACAGGTTAATTGGAAACAGGTGGGTATCATGATTGGGTATATAAAGGGAGCATCCCTGAAAGGCTCAGTCATTCACAAGCAAGGATGAGGCAATGCTCACCACTTTGTGAACAACTGCATGAGCAAACAGTCTAACAGTTTAAGAACAATGTTTCTCAACGTACAATTGGGAGTGAACAAACCTCTGAAAATAAGCAGCAAGACTGAAAAGCAACATTGAATGCCAGTGACCTTAGATCCCTCAGGAGGCACAGCATTAAAAACTGACATCATTCTTTAACAGATATTACCACATGTTCTCAGGAACACTTCAGAAACTCAGTGAATACAGTTTGTCGCTACATCTACAAGTGCAAGCTAAAACTTTACCATGCAAAGTGAAAGCCATATCACACCCCAAAACACCACTGGCTTCTCTGTGCCTGAGCTCATCTGAGATGGACTGATGCAAAGTGGGAAAGTGTCCTGTGGTCTGACAAGTCCACATTTCAAATTGTTTTTGGAAATCATGCATGTTGTGTCGGAACTGTCCAGATTGTCATCAGCACAAAGTTCAAAAGCCAGCCTCTTTGATGATAAGGGGGTGGAGTGGGGGGTGTTAGTGCCCTTCGCATAGCTAACTTGCACATCTTTGAAGGAACGGTTAATACTGAAAGGTACGTACATGTTTTGGAGCAACATATGCTGCCATCCAAGCCACGTATTTTTCAGGGACGTCCCTGCTGTTTTAAGCAAGACATCATGTGTCACAACAGCGGGGCTTCACAGTAAAAGAACGCAGGTACTAGACTGGCCTGCCTGGGTCCAGACTGGTCTCCCATTGGTAATATGTGGCACATTACGAAACGCAAAGTACGACAACAGAGGTCCCAGACTGGTGAGCAACTAAAGCTGTTCATCAAGCAAGAATGGGAAATAATTCCACCAACAAAGCTTCAACAATTAGTGTCCTCAGTTCCCAAATGCTTATTGAGTGTTGTTAAAGGGAAAGTTGATGTAAAAAAGTGGGGAACATGCATCAAATTAAAAATGACTGAACATATGCATAAAAACAAAGTTTATCTGTTTGAACATTAAATATATTGTTTATCTTGTGTATTCAATTCAATATAGATTGAAAAGGATTTGCAAATCATTGACTTCTGTATTTATATTTTACACATCGTCCTAAGCTCATAGGAATGGGTCTGTAGTTGTTCATAACAATTTAAAGTATTGAGCTTGCAATTTACATATGACTTTGTTGGGTTCACTATTTGCTTTTAATGTTTCTTTTTTAGACATTGTGTATGTCCATGGATAGGACTATTGTTGCCCAAAAGATGTTTTAAATTATGTGGGTGTTCAGCTGTTATGTTCCAGTTCTGTGCAATTGTATTTACAAAAAAGTTGGTGTAAGCAAACATAATATACAATATCTGTTAGCTTGCCTTGTTCGTCCCACACAGGTTATTATGTAAAAAGTCTTTTATTAGCATGTTGCTATGAAGGAAGCAGCAGAACACACAGCCAGCAGCTATTAACTTTGTCTGAAGCGTCTCCTCTAAATGTCTCTGTCCTCAGAGAGGCCATCATTTCTACATCCATTTGTGGATACGCTGCATCAGCACGAACTCACACACAAACACACACACATCCATCTTTAGACATGCTGTATCAGCATGGAGATGTGACACAACAACACCAGTGCCAAAAAACATACAAGGGCATGGAGAAGTAGTCTCCCACCACATGCAGTCATCCCTTTTTTTTGCAGCCTTCATTCTAAAATTTGAGCCCCTTTCCTGCTCTGTTCATCTTAAACCTTATCCAGCTGAGTGAGGTCTGTGTATGTGAATAGTTGTGTGTGTTTCCTCACAAAGCTGAAGGGCCTTGAAATATCAGACAGTGAAGGTGATATCAGCATCTCCGCATGCTGAGTCGTGATGTCCCATCGCTACTGCTGTTCCTGCTGCTCCTGCTGCTGTGAACAGAATATCTAATCAGCGATGGTCTGATCCATTCCTGCTTGTCGTCTCACTTGACTAACTTCCTGTCTGTCCTCATGTGCAGTGATCACCCTGCCTTCCTTGTTTTCTTAACTCACCGTCCTCTTGTTGCTCGCTCGCCATTTGTAATTTTCTAATGCGACAAAACAAGCACTTGAATCAGGCTGGAGACAAGTAAGGTGTGAGAAGAAATGAAGAAACTTGGAGAACATTAATCACCGCAGGACAGGGAGGTGTCTGCCAACTTACATTCCAGCTTTCACCGTTTGGCAGACTGTATTTTATTTTTTTCCTTTTCTTCCCTTCTTTCTGTCATTGCCTTTATTCTCCTTTTCAGATTTCAGGAATTCATATGTATTCAGCTGTCTGATGAGCAATCATTCACTTTTAGCCTGAAGTACACAAGTAGAGAAATCAACAGGGCCGGACCATGTCATAGGGAGTATAGGCAAATGCTAAGGGCACTGTCCATCCAGGGAGTGCCACAAATGAAGGATGAAAAATACATTTTATAATTTTTTATCAGCGTACAATTGATTTAGTATTTAGAGTTTAGTTAAATTTTACAGACATTTAGTAAAATGTTCTTCAAATATAGTTTTAAGTAAATTGTTTACAAACTGGGGGAATATACCTCTTGACCCCCTCCCCCCCCCGAACTGCTTCACTCCACTGCTACTTCACTCATTTTTTTTGTTAACTTTAATTCGACAACCTGGCTTTTAAAGATATAAAGTGATATCAAAGTGAAAATTATTTAATTTGGTAAGTAAATTTAGAAAATTCCACAAGGGGCACCACCTGAAATCATGCTTAGGGAGCAAATAGTCTGGGGTCACCCCTGGAAATCAGCACCTAAACACCAACTCTCTCCTACACAATGACAGAAAAACTGAACTCTGTAAAACATGAGGAATTGTTAGCTTTAAGATTAGATTAGTTATATCAAAATTAGTTATGGTGCTCTGTTCAAACTGTAAAATCTCCCTGTTAGAGCAGATCATACTGTTGTGAAGTATCACATTATATACCTGTTTGATTGTTTAGGTGTTCAGTGTTTCAAATTGACATCAGTTACATCATTTACCAATCCTTCAACTCTAACTAAAGCAAGGTGATTCCAGATTTATTGTTTGCCTGATGAAACAGCAGTTAAATTACACAAGTTTGGATTTTGTTGGAATCACATCTTCTTATTTTTGACAAAGATTTGCTGAACATGTTAATAGCTCATAAACAAAGTGTCAGTTATTAAAAAGAATTGGTGATGTTCCCAAGGATACTGAGGATTGTGCCGGTAGATACAGCTTGATTAATAAAGCTATATTAACAACAGATGCAGACATACATTAAAATATTAGACTGTTTTTTTATGTTACATTTTTAATTTGTTTTGTCAAACTGTTTCAGCTCCCAAGAGGGAGGTGGGCGAAAACGTGGTATGATTACTGTTTCTGTGTTTGTCATCAAAGTGTTTGTTGTTTTATGTTTTTTTCCCCCTGCAGAAATAAACATGCATTCATGAATGTAGTCATTGCCCCCATCACTCACTCCTTTAATTAGAAAATAATCAGAGTTGGATGAGAGCTTCATTAAATCTTGTCCTTGAGAGCGATCAGCCAAGAACACAGAAACGGGATATTTATCACGCTTATGAAAAGAACTCAGATGCCTTCTCTTACTAAGTTTTCTTTCCGTGACGACTGAACATTGGTTGGAGAACCAAATTGGCTGAGGCAGACATGGGGAAAATCAGCTGATGAAACCATAGAAATGTTTTGTTTTAATTGAAAGGAATAAAAAAAAACAGAATGAAGGACGGCACGGTGGCTCAGTTGGTAGAGCTGTTGCCTCTCAGCAAGAAGGTCGCTGGATCAAATCCAGCCCCGGGGACCTTTCTGGGTAGAGTTTGCATGTTCTTTCCGTGCATGAATGGGTTCTCTCCGGGTACTCCAGCTTCCTCCCACACACCAAAAACATGACTGTCAGGTTAATTGATAACTCTAAATTGTCCCTAGGTGTGAGAGAGTGAATGGTTGTTTGTCTCTATATGTGGCCCTGTGATGGACTTGCGACCTGTCCAGGGTGTACCCTGCCCCTCGCACTGTGACAGCTGGATATGGGCACCAGTGACCCCTGTGACCCTTAAAGGAAGAAATGGGTATAGATAATGGATGGATGGAGAATGAAGGATGTACAGAATGTCAAACAGCATAAGACAAGAGTGTTAAAGAAGACATATCATGCTTTTAAATCCTTCTGTTTCACATTTAAATCATTGAGCTGGGATGTTTTGTTCTGAATTTCTTCTATAAATCCACAAGCCCCTCTTTCACCTCTTTTCTGAGGTGTGTCTCAGGTCAACTTATTTTAAGACTGTCTCTTTAAATCCAAGTGAGGCACTTCACACCCCAAGAAGCAACACTGGGAAAGACTAAATTAAACTTTTCTGCCTCCTAAAGAGTCCAAATACACAACAAAATGCATTAATGGCTAAAAAAATGGGATTTTGCATGGCATATCCACTTGAACAAAAAATAAACATGTTTGTAGCATTTTGTTTTCAAGCAATATTAACCCCTCATGATTGTTTCAAGCTGATGTTCTTGCCTTCTTTCAACCTCATACATCCTAAACCCTAAATCACACCACCTGGAACATCCACTTGTTGCTCCCACCCTGACTCATGCAAGTCTGCTGCAGAGGAGCTGTAAAATGACCCGATAAGCTAATGGTGTTTGCAGAAATGCCTGTATCTTTAATTGCATTATCAGGATATTAGATATGAAGCAAAGAACATGATCCCCTCAGAGACACCGAGCAGATTAACACCGCTGTGAAACAGACTGTTCGGCAATGGAGCAAAGGAGATTAAAAGATTGATAGATGAAAAAGAGTGATAGATGAAAAAGAGTGATAGATGAATGCAAAGACATGTGATGGTGCAACATGGACAGTGACAGACAGATGGAGAGGAAAAAACTGTTGATATAAACCATATGAACGAAGAGAAGTAATATTTGAAAGGCAGAATGTGGAAGGAAATGGAAGTCGTATCAGTCATCAGTTATAAATATTCAAAGATTGTTTTTAATAATGCTCTGTTGGTAAAGTGCATGTTGCTGTTGGTAAGTGAGATTCTTCACAGACTCAAGGTCAGTTACAGTTATATCAGTGGTAGTTTTTCAAGTGGAACTTTGAACAAAAAATATCTTACCTGTTGTAGATAGTTATTTGAATGACCTTCATTTAAAAAAGAGCTTAATTCTGACCTGATTTAGGAGCTAATGAGTAATTGAGCAAAAACATTTAGGACCAAAAAAGAATGAGCTTTACGATGGTTGTGAACACTATTTTATGTACTTTGAAAAATTTGACCTTGCTATCGGTTTCATGTTACTCATGGCCCCGCCTCTCCAGATGGTAACAGTTTTCTTCTGAAACAAGTCCCGCCCGAGGAAATGACATCATGTCAACACAGGAAGGGACCTAACCTAATCATGACCTGGTTCTCATACAAGTCCTGTAAAACTTAGACATAAAACATTATGTGTTTATTTTGTTTTAGTGCAAGGTGTGTAATGTACTGTATATGTCAAGCTGATCGTCCATAAATTACATGGATTTTACCGATTTTGCAGGTTCACAGATTTTTGTGAAAATTAGGGAATTTTGAGAGTCAGAACACATGCATGTAACACATAGAAAGTAACTCAGAAACCTTCTAAAATCATGACAATTAGTTGCAATAATGTAGAAGAATTATTTCACATCACATTGACCATAGAAATATTTCAAAATAGAAATGTCAAAATATGACATTAAGACATAACAGAAAGTACATTTCATTATCAATAAAAAATATCCTTCATTTGCATAAATTACTTGATTTTTGATTAGAGTTGTTTGAAGATGACAGCAATCCACTTAGGTTTTGATTCTGCTTAAACTAGCCATCAGTCCAGGCAGTCATACCTAAACAATTCAAAACGACACCTATAGTGCATTTTAGATTAATCGCTATCACATTTCTACAGAAATCAAGAAAAAGAATTGGATAATTTTTAGACCAAATTAAGTGTTTATGTTTATTTAAGTTATTTTTTGGCATTTGGTGTTCTGTCAGAAGGTGATGTTATTGGTCAAAAGAGGGTAATAACCCTTTCCACTGGTTTCCCATTCCTTGGTGATGTGGTACAAGCCCATTTTGATAGATTTGGATCGATGGGGATGAGTGTGCAGCCAGAAGGTGAGACGGGCTGTCAGCCATCTGCACTGATGCAATGTTATATGTGTTAGAGGTCATTAAAACACTGTCATCTGTTTCTACACAATAAATCAGACTAAACTATAAATCTAATGTATTTAAATGAGTTGGTGTTTTAGATTGTTCTGTCTGGTTCTTTTGTGTATTGTTGTGGAAACGTCTGCTGACAACAGTTTTGCAGTGACAAAGTCAAACTTATTGTCATGAAAATCTTTCTTTTTGTTCATAAATTGTCACATTATTTGACATGTAGGACTTTAGTTTGACTCTTTCTATTATGCTGGTGAAACAATGTGGTTCATATTTCCTTTAGATCAAAATGTTGTACAGTAGAAGCAGAAAGAGAAAAAAGTCTACTCTTGTATGCATGCTTGTGGTGGGTTTACCATTACTTCATGGGGTAATGGATGCTAATCCTTTCTTATCTGCTTTAACCTCAAGGCAATGACACTCGCTACAGTGGCAGCCTTTGTCAAGAGAGAATCGGAGCGTGTGTGTTTGTGTCTGTGTGTGTACGAAAGCAGAGATGTCTTCATTGGCACTGAAAAACTTTCCTGATTTTTATATTTTTTTATGTTTCTTGGAAGCTTCAGGGTGCGGTCTTATGATTATCTGCCACGTCCCCCTGTGATTCATCAGAAGTAAAAACTCAATAAAACATTCCAGCCCTCTGACTCTGCGCTATCTGATCCTGACTCATTTCATCAGGAGGGTAAAAGGAAAAAAAAGACATTTGATACTGAATTGTTCCGCAGGTCATTATATCAAAGAGGCACGTTAATCATTTTTTGTGCTCTTGAGCAGCTGTGTCTGTTGTTTGTCTCCACAAATGCAGTTTTCACTAACTGAGGGCAGCATCATTGCCTTTTGCCAAAAGCATCTTTTGTTTTCATTTTCCAAACACTGGGTATTTGTTAAAGATCGCAGCACAAATCAAAGGCAGCTGATGGTCTTGTCAGCTTTTGTACATTGACAAGGCCATTGTTTTTTTTTTTTTTTTTTTTTGTTGAACTTCAACTTTCTCTAGTCTTCATACAGAGATATGCATGAGCAATCTAACAAATCTCTTTTCCTCTTCTTGACAAACACTTTTTGACAGTGGCAGGGAAATAGGTGATGCACAAAATGTGAACCAATGAATAAAGATGCATTCTTCGCTTTCTAAATATTTCCCTGCAGCCATACATCTGCTGTGTATGAGTTACAATGTAGAGCGGAAAATAATTAGGCCTAAAAGCTGTTAAATTCATAGTGCCCACTCACTCTTCCTCCACTCAGGCAGTTTTAAATTGGTCTGCTCTGTGCCTGCCTCTTTAGCCAAAGTAGTGAATGAGAGATAAAACTGAATTACACTAAACTTTGAAGATTGTGAATAGAGAATAGTGGAGCACAGAAAAAGGCAGCAAGAAAAAAAGATGAGCGGATAGAGAGAGGCAGGGTTAATTGAAAGAGAAAAAAGGGAGAAGGGTCAAATCTCAGGGGTTGTGGGGTGGCTTGTCTCCACCTCTCCTGCTTTGTTCTTACATGAGTGTAAATGTGTGACAGTCAGTGTGTGTGTGTGTGTGTGTGTTTCTGTCTGAGGGGAGGTGATGTTGTAGACCTAATTGAGGATAAAGCTAATTAGACCCTGCCTTGCTCAACTCCACAGCAGTGGACCTGCAGCAACACTTACCTCCTCTACTGCAGCTGTCAGCGAGGGAAAACTCACTACATATGCTTTCTTTTTTTATTTCAACTTTTTCTTTCTCACTTTAAAGCAGACTTTTACAAACAGAAGGAAAAAAGTCTTTGCTACGGGATGGCAAGCAGGTCAGTCAAAGAAATACAGTGAGCAAAGATGTAAGAAAAAGAAGCTTCTGCTGCTTGACTTAGTGACTTTGACATTGTGTTTAATCCCTTTAGTCTTTGCCTTCTTTATTTTTCAAAGCTTTGTGCTGACCATTCCAATCAGTTTCAGAGCAAGCAGCAGCACATCCTGCTTTCTCCACACCCGATAGTGTCTAGTAATCACATGATGTACGGGCCTACATACTGTGGCCCAATTCCTACATCCTGTAAGTGACTCAAAGGGTGCAATCTCTGTGTTCATGTGGTGGTTTGGAGCCTGAAACTAGAATCAGGTAATTGCAACCAATGGTAGATATCAGATATCATATTGTCATCAATCATTTTGTGTAATATCTCACATTATTCAGATTTTGGGGTGTTTGCACATTTTCCAAGATGGGTTTACATGATTCTGGTTGGTATCATTATTAACAAGCAGCTGACTCACATCATACTAGTTAGCTTACAAGTCAGCTGCTCTTGGAAATTCTTTATTCAGTTATTTGTATTTTACTTTGTTTAATTGAACTTAGAATGATTAGAGTTTTTGATAGTTATTTGTCAGTGAGCATTACAACCAAGAGACTGTCCTGAGTGGCTGCTTTAATTCACTTACTCCTAATTACTCTAAACTTAAAATGATAATAAAGACAAAGATTTGCTTCAATCAAATAGCAGAATAATTGCATCATCTTACTTGCAGGATTCACTGAATAAACATCCATATATTACATACAGAACACCTCTTTACATTATGAACAAAGAAGAAGAAAAACAATAAATTTGAAAAATTTACCAAAAAAATGCTTAAAATGTCAAAGCATGTCAAAATTGAAAATAAGAATAAATTTTAGTGACTAAGTGTTTCATGCTACAAAGAAAAAATTTTTTTTTCAAAAGTTTGTAGATAAATGGGTATCATGTCAAATATTTTGAAGTAAAATTGTTCCAGAAAAGATAGGTTTTTTAGATATAACTTTGCACATAAAGTAGATAAAACGTTATTTTAGTAAAATAACTAAGACTTTGGGATTTTGTTGTGTACAGTATTTAATGTAGCATATAAAAATTTGCACGAGCACCCTGCTGTCAGTTTTGATTTTCAGACCGTGTGACAGTGACGCAGTGCTGCAAAATCAGTGGTGGAAAGTATTGTTTAAACTCAGGAATTTTACTGAAGCAATAGCAAGTGAACAAGATTCATTGCATCTAAAAATATAATTTAAACCTTTTATATTCAATGGGAAAAACACCGTTAGTAAACACCTATAAACATAAATTAACATCCTTTGTGGTTGAACTTATTTGAAAAGAACTGAGACAAAAGAAGAAAGTGTTTCATACTGTGATGAATCAAAATGAGAATTTTTTGTATTATAATTATAAATCCCTTTTTATTCAGGCTAAAGAAAAACAAAAAAAAACATTCATACAATTTTAATACCAACAAATATTAACCTGCATAATATATATATAGTTGCCAATAATGGTATTTGATATGTTAAGGTTTTAAAGAAACAAACATGGCCTTTTACAGGTAAAGTTTTACTAAATTCAGCAAGACAATGCACAAAATATTCTACATGGACTAAAATAGCTGCTAAACCAGCATGTCAGCAATCTAATACAGTAATGCAATAAAAAAAATGTATCTAAAATTTCAACTGTTGGCAACATTTTTTGAAAGGAAAAAACATTATGTTGTTTGAATTCCCCATTTCTTATAAAAACAAAAGGGTAAAGATGCAACACGTACACTTTCCTTTAAGTGCCAAATAGCAGAAAGTGTTCTGTCCAAACACAAAAGTAACAACAAACATTTCATTCTAACCATGTAAGTCACTTTCAGCATTTTATATTTTGCATTTTAGCATTTTAAATTAAACTAAACCTTTAAAGATTTTGCTTTAAGATGATTCTTTTCTTCTCTTTCTCAAATCACAATTAAAAGAATTCCAACATGTTGGTACAGCATGAATTTGGCAATAAACATCTAGTTTTTTCAAAAGACTGTTTTGTTCAATTTTACCTATAGGTGAACATAACGGAGCAGACAGACATTTCAGCAGCATCTAAATTGGATCACAACCCCAGAAGATTTCAGTTTAGTAGCAGTAGTGGAGTGATGTCATCGGCCATTATGGATAATGATTTTGCCCCGTCATTAGCTTCCTGCGCCAACGATTTTGTACCCACACCCACCCAAACCATGCTAACACTGTCAGGCTAAGTAGTGCTGTTGGGGGCTGTAATTGGTCTTTTGGCTAATTGAGCACTATAGCTAAAAGCTTCCCTCAGACTTTGTGTCATTGGTGACGTGTATATATGTGTTTTACTGTCTGGTGCAGTGAATGTATCAGCTGTTTTGTCCCAGTTATTGTTTCTTCACTGCATTGTGATTTTTCTGTCTGCCGATCTATCTTTGTCGTCCCAGAGGCTTATCTCTCTGCTCACCTAAATTAGATTTTTAAGGTCATTAACTGATCCAGGCTAATATACTAATGTACCAGGGGTGTTCCAGATTTGATAAACGATTGGAAAAAGATAATGAGGCTTATGTAGACGTCTGGTATTAACACAGTGAGAAAAAGAGAAGTGAAAGAAAGAAAACGTGTTTATCACTAGCAAGCTGCATGATTGGCCAATAGTTTATGGTTAGAGTGTGTTGCTTTATAAAAACCAAGTCATGTGTGCGTGTGTGTGCACTCCTTGATGTTATTGGCTTGTCTGGCAGCACTCTCAGTCCTCAGACAGGCTGGTCTTTGTGCTGTGTCTGATGTCATAATTTGTCTGACGTACTCTTGTCAACAGAAACCTTTGGTCAGGAAATCACATGGCCGTGTTTGTGCGCGTGAGTGCACAAACTCATGCTTGCCTATTCTCATCACATGCAATTACCCAGACGACGCTTTCTTGAGTGAAGGTTGTCTCTGGGTGCAGGACGGTGAGGGAGGGCTGTTGGGAGGGAATTAATAATGCACGGGGGGTGGTTTGGGTTTGTGTTTGTCCAGCCTGACTTCCGCAGATGTCACACTGGTCAAGGTGCTGCTGCAGCCAGCTCGGACACTCATCCGACCCAGAGGGAAAGAGAAAGAGAACGTTGAAACTGTCAGAGGAGTTGGATTTTAGTAAGAATACATTTTGGATGATAAAAAATCTATTTTGCATTAGTGGGTGATATGAAAAAAAAAACATTTAAAAAAAAAAAAAAATTAAAGACCCTGAAAAAAATCTGTGTCTTCATATACTTTTAATGATAAGTCCTGACAGAAGAGAAATCACCTGCACAGATTATTTTATTTTGAAATTAATAAGAGAATCATACTGTATCTATTTAAACCCCCTAACCACCACCTTTCTATAGTGGAGCTCTTGTTTCTGCCTCATTTGCAAGTTTATGAGAAAAAACTCTTGCATGGTTTTACTGACAGCAGAAAAAAAATAGTTTCCAACAGTGTGGACTTTTCCTCATATCATCCAATGACATGCACACAGACACATATACAGAACTGTTGTTCAGCAAGTTCAGAAACATGTCACCTAAAATGCCTCCTCTAATTTCCCACTTAAACCCTAAATTTGGAGTCATTTTGATGACACTTGCTGGACTTTAAATGTGCTGCCTCTTGCTAAGTAATTGCTGGATATGGGCACTAGTGACTCCCGTGAAGGAAAGGAAGAAGCTGATCAAGATAAGGGATGACTGGTTATTCTATACAAATGTGCTGGTAACTGATGTAAAATCTAAGCTTTTTTGTATTGGTTTTATTTGTTGTTTAGACATACAACTACATAAACCTGAATACCCTTTTAAGCAAATCATTTTAGGGTTTTTTTTGTATTTCTCAATCTTATCTTTTTCAATCTTTCTCTTTATGCCTTAATCACATTTTCATAAAAAAAAACAAGGCTGCTATAAAAGCACAGAGATACTTGTTTTCAAGCCTGAGTGCTCAAGGTTGAAAACAGGACAATGTTGAAAAGTAATGATCATCTCTATATCAGGTTTCTGTCAAAATGTTTTGACATAAATCATATAGTGCTGTGGTCTTTAAAAATAATTATTGAAATCAACTGCATCTGTGTATGAGAGCAAGAATGTGGCCCAAAACAAGATATGGCTTTTAGCTACAGTATAGGGTAATACCTTATAAGGAGTTTCTTCCATATACAGGCAGGAAACCTGGAGACAGAGAAACAGACAGAAAGGAGATGAGCTGATAAGGCAAGGCGACAAGAAGATGGAGCATTGGGGAGAATGCATGAAAGACAGATGCGAGTACTCTGTAGGCACATTAACGTGTCAGCAGAGGACAGGAAGACAGGTGAAGGCGGGACAGAGTCAACTCGAGTAAAGTCTGGTTGTCACACACTTCACCCTGAGGAGCACTGCTTTGGATCAGACAGGCCCACCATTAACCTCTACTGACACTGTTTAGACAGAGGAGGGACGGGAAAAAAACTGACAAAAAATTCAGGAAAAAAAAAATCAATGACTTTAGCAACACAGACAGTAATTAGTAAAGACTGCAGGCTCATTCATTTGAGTCCAGACTACATTGGAACAGATCATTTGCGACACTAGTGAGGGGGGATACTTTGACGTGGACTCTTCTGATTTCATAAAAAAATATAAAATTGCTTATTTTAATATTTATTTTATCTATCCATTCATTTTCTTTACCTGCTTTTCCATGCAGGGTAGTGGGAAAATGGTGTCTATCTCCAGCTGTCACTGTGCAAGAGGCTGAAAAATTAGACAAACAAACATTCACACACATTAGAGTTAATAATTATCCTAACATGCAAGTTAAAGAGAGAAAAAATGTACTTGGAAAATATTAGTAAAATAAAAGTCTTGTTTGTTTGGTTGCTGATGAACCCATTTAAATATGTTAAATTAGCTCCTAAACTCAAAGGCCGACCCAGTGCTGTGTCGACATGAAGACAACTTAGCTATGAAGGTTACCAAAGGTAACACAGAAAAACATCATTTTAATTCCAACAAGGTTTTCCGTGTTTGAAAGACACAGCTTCTACTGTTCAGCTGCTTTTGACACTCCATGTTAAATTCTGACAATCATCCATCCACTTTATGTTTTTATGCACAAAACACAAAATATGTTGTCATGGGCAGCTACAGAGACTGAAAATGCAAATAAATAAATAAAAATCTACAAATTCCAACCAAAACAGGCATAAACTATTGATCAAGATACTTTAAAATATATGAGTAAGTCTGACTCTTTGGAAGCCAAGTTTGAAAAACATTTGAGGTATTTCAAAAGTTTAGCCGAGCACTGTAGAGATTTGATACTAAAATAGACAGCCATTATCATTAACTCCCTAAAATCAACTCAAAAACATTGTTCTTTTTGCTTGGCATTGGTATTGTTTTCTTTAAACTGCACTTGTACTCTGTAGCTTGTTCCAAATACCGCTTGTTAAACTGAGTAAGTGTTCAGAACCTGTTGAACTTTACAAATCAGAATCACTTGAAAAGTAAGTGCAGGACTTTTATAAATATATTTATATAATGAGCCTTGTACTGTATGATCACACAGACAAACCCTTTCTGGAGATGACATACTTGAGTTCAGTCAGCCAGAGGGAATGTACTCTGAAAATCAAAAGACATTAACCAATTAGCTCTGATCAATAATCACAGTCACACAGGGATGAGCCAGACTCCGAGTGCTGTTAATGTGTGCCTCTAGGCCAGGAGGCAGGCTGCAAATACTATTCCTCTAAGCTCTCCGCCAATAAAAATGTTGGAAATACTGTTGACATGCCGCAGTTCTCCAATGCAAAGTGGCTCAGCTGCTGTAGCCAGGCAGAACGGGCTGAGAGAGGAAATTCAAGGTGTAGAAAGAGCAAGAGAGAGAGAGAGAGAGAGAGAGAAGGCAGAAGAGGCATGAAGAAGAGATGTGTGAGGAATGAAAGAAGAATTGGAGAGCGTATGTGCTAGGCTGTGAAAGCAGGTGTTATAGTGGGTCGCAGTGAGCAGCAGGTAATCTCACTGAGATAAGGAGGAGCATGACAGCCAGCCTTTAATTCCTCATGAGAGGTGGCACTGTGGTGTTATCACCAAGCTGCTCCCAGATCCTTTTTGGAAATAGATTTATAAAAAGCAGTGATGGTAAAGAGTGGACAGAAGATGCATTTTGATGAGGTTGGCGAAGAAAAGACGAATTCAGCACTGGTGTCCAGCATATTTTATCCATAGGCATACACCGATCACACCATATTGCTCTGTAGTTAGGATGAGGAGTGTAAATATCAGCACGGAGCTTAGGGTGTAAGAGCGACTGAAGTGAAAGGAGGAGAATAACAATCGAGAGGAGAGTAAAGAAAAGAGGAGGAGACATCTAAGATATTACACCTATCTAAAGGGGGTGTTTGAAGGAGTAGGCATTATGAGAGTGGAAATTACACTTTGTCCTCATCCCCTCAGGCTACCGGCTAGTGGATGAATATAATCACCCACAGCTGCAAGCATCAAGACACACACACACCCTCACACACACACTGCTCTGTCTATAGACACTAGCATAATATTAAATCGCCATAATGTCTGAATGTTTGCTGCTGTCACAGAAGTCTCCAATCATGTATCGATCGTGTCAGTTCTCCAGCCTGTTCCTTCCTCAAATGATTTCAAATATTGACACAAAACTCATTTGGTTCATTTAAGAGGTCACTGACGGTCATTCATGCAATTTTTGTCAAACAAAACAGCATCAAAACGGTTGACCCCTAAAGTGGGGTGACAAGATTTCCTATATAATTCATGTTCAGAACTAAACCAACAAAGTTCTTTTTTTTTCCTTACTCTGTTTAATTTCACATTTTAAATAACTACAAAAAGATATGTTGTATTTTCTGAGCTTCTTTTATTCAGAGTATTTGGTATCTGTGATCAAGTCAAACAATAAATTAAATCCTTATTTGGTTTTTTATTTGATTTATATATCTGAAAGGGGATAGTGTGATTTAATAAAACACATGACAATTCACAAGTTAAAAATACAAGATATGGCTAAAGGATTTTCCTCTGTAGTCCCCTGTAAATATCTGTAACTCCCCTATTTAATACATAAATATTCTAAATGTCTGCCTTTTTTAATTGTGTCTGGCACTGACTTTAAGCAGTCTAGTGGAGGGAGAAACATTTTGAATATTAATGACTTCTTCTGTATTTTTATTTATCTTTTTATTACTATTTAAATAGTTCAAACAATAGCAGGATTTTTTAAAGATTGTCAAATAATCCAGCAAGTATCAGTTTGTCAGTCTGGTCAGATTCAAATGTTATTTCTCCAAACTAAGGTTGTTCTGTGTCATGCATCTCTTTGCAGAAGAGGGTGAAAAGCTATTTTGTTCTTAGTTCAGCTGCGGTGTTAGCCAGAAAAATGGGAGGAGGGAGCTAAACTTAGTTGATTATTTACAACATTTAGGGTGGCAGGCCCAGATGTAAGGCATCTAAGGTCATCTCACTCTAAATAGATGTGCAACAACATGAGTCAAGGCTCATTGCTTCTTTATATTAGACTGCAGTTAATTAAAAAAGTATTCTAATCCACCACTTTTCATCCCTTTGTCTTCTCCACTCTTCCTTCTTCCTGTCGTCTCCCACTTTGTCCTGTTCTTCCACCTCATCAGGGCCGCTGTTCCAGGGAGAACTGTAAGTACCTGCATCCTCCGCCTCACCTAAAGACGCAGCTGGAGATCAATGGAAGGAACAACCTCATTCAGCAAAAAAACATGGCGATGCTGGCCCAACAAATGCAGCTTGCCAATGCCATGATCCCCGGTACACAATTACAACCGGTGGTGAGTAGTTTACACTTCCATATGATGAGCTTTCAGTATTTGCTCAATAAATGGGTATTGAAGCTTTTTAAACTCACTACAGTAAAGTTTATTTTAATTATTGGTTAATTTGATACATGTCTGCACATTTTGAAGTTGCACTATAGAAAATGTTGAATCCAACAAAAAACAACAAAACAGAACTTTGCAAAACACAATTTCACAGTAGTTAAAGTTTTTGCTGTTTTCCAAATGTGGCTGCTGATAACAGCTGTTGTGAATTTTATTTTATTTACTTATTTATTTTTTACTTTTTTGTACACTCTGCTTGCATGACTAATTAGCTCATTACACTTGTTCACCTTGATGCGAATGTGCCCAGTTTAAACAAAACTTTGCAGAACTTTCTTCAGTTTCTACCAAGTTCATTTTGTGTCCTCATCCCACAGTATTGTTTTTGTTAGTGATTATCATTTGAGCTATATTTTATAATACCAACTTCTGATAAAAATGTGCAGTATATTATACATATTTATATATATATATATATATATACACTCACCGGCCACTTTATTAGGTACACCTGTCCAACTGCTCATTAACACTTAATTTCTAA
>JARVJO010000330.1:16060028-16098544 GCA_031762555.1 Cynodonichthys magdalenae
CCCCCCCCCCCCCCCCCCAGCAGTCCAGTACCTCTGGCTGTGAATGATGGTGTTCGTATAACTTTTTATTAGAGACAGCAACAGCAGATAGTTCACATTATGCAGTTAGAGCTCTATATCATTTATAAATTCTTTTTTTCAATTATTTCTATAAAAAACTTCAATAATGGTCAATAATTTAAGATAATTAGTGTGGTATGAGAAATAAACCCATGAAGATTACACAGCTGATTCAAAATTAGACACATGGTGATGTTTAAAAAGACATGGATAAATATTATTCATCTAATTCCACGAAAATTTCAAACCTGTTAGTTCATAAGTAAGTTTTATACATTGAAATAAATAAATTCTGGTCTCAAATCAGTTTTAGAAATCTTTTTTTATTTTAACTCATCACATAACAAGCTTGTTACAACAAACCTGAGTTGTAAATTCTAAATTTGATCAAACCAATGTTACATTTCCATGAACATCAAAACAAATTACGGTCAGAAAAGTGTCTTGGGATCGTTTGTTTTTCAAATGTGAATTCACATTTCAGATCCGAATACAGTTCATGTTCTTGTTTGGAAGTTGTTGCCGTAATGTAGAAAAGGAAGAAAATAAATCACATAAACAGAGATTCCCAAAAAGACCTGAAGCGAGGTCACAACGTCTTACTTCATGAAATCACTGCATTGTTAAAATATTCTGACTGCAAGAGTTTTCAGTGACATCATGTCTCTGATCTCAGCCTTGAGGTACAAATTGATATCTGAGCATATTAAGTGTGTCTTCTTTTTTTTTTTGGAACACTTTGCATATTTCTTTAGACATTTGTTTTTTAAAGAACGGAAGAAATAAACTTCACCTCTTGATTTTTGGATTTGATTCAGAACAGTGAGGAGGTTTTAGAAGGAATGTAGCTGTCCCGTTTTGGCTCCTCTATTACTCACTATGTCCTCCTGGCGAGGGCTCAGGAGACAATTCTCAGTCTGGGGCCGAGGTCGGGGACGTGCAAGGAAAACTTGCAGTGTGCTACGTCAGCTTGTACACTCCTTAGCCTCCCTCTTGGAGCTCTGCAGAAGAAGATGTAAGGTGGATGTTTTTTCTGTTAAAGTCCGGCGCTGCACAAACAGGCAGAGCAACGTCTCCCACGTAGCACGGATGCACAGTTTGACACCTCTTATTACTGCTGCTGTTGTCTGTGTGATCTCTGGTATATGAAGCACATGATTGTGTTTGATGAGAGAGAATAGGTGACACGGCATACTAACGAAAGCCCTCATTTTACTATCAGCACAGATAGGAGCCAAGTAACCATGAAAAAACTCGATTGTTACTCCACATGTGTTAAGCCGCTAATGATCTCCACAGCCACAGCTGGTTTCTCGGCTATGCTGAATAAAATTGCATGCATTATTTATTTCTCTATCAACTTTTATATCAATCATTAGAAGAACAGTTTGGATTCTTTTTTTAATTGTGGCTTTGAGGAAAGGTTATGAACAATCAATATCTTACATGTTATAGATAGGTCTTGAAACATCCTTATTTTGGAAAAATAGCAATTATTTTTGAGGAAAAAGACAAGTTAACAGCAAGTCTGAGCAAAGCCAAACCTAAAATGGATTATGGTTCTCTTAAAACATATCCATAAATAAATATATATTTTTATTTGATTTGATTTGATTTGATTTGATTTGATTTGTTTGTTTTTTTGTTTTTGTCACAATTAATTTTACATTACAGTTATTCACATAGAAGTCTGGTTATTTATACTAAAGTCAGTTTAAGTCTGAGGTCAGCTATCAAAAGTAAAGTACAACACTTCAAGCAAAATATGAGTACAACATGGCAGGGAAACTACAAGCCTTTTCACAAGTAGATTTTGCAATATGGCTGCAAAGACAAGCCCCTTTTTAGTCTGCCTCCACATAAAGTGAGCCGGCCATGTCCTGAGACAAAGTGAGCTTTTAGGTAGATTGACTTCAACTCCCGTTTGGTCCTCACATAAATCACTCTGTGATGGGAAGATGACATTTTCAGCTTAAGAGTATTTTGTGAAAAAAATATTTTTTCTTACACAGAAACATGAGGCAGGATGAAACATCCAAAACTACATTTGTTTACGAAAATGCAATTTTAGTGATTTTTACATAGTCGCATCTTCAGCTGTTTTTTTTCCTCAACAGTTCCTTTATGTGAGGCATTGTTGTGAGTTCATTTTAGAGGATGAATTCTGACAAACTTTTAATCTGCTTGTGCTCTGCAGCCCATGTTTTCAGTCACACCCAGCCTTGCCACCAATGCCAATGCTGCTGCAGCAGCAGCCGCTGCGTTTAACCCCTACCTTGGTCCCGTGTCGCCTGGCCTGATGCCTGCTGACATTTTGCCCAGTGCACCTGTACTGGTCACCAGCAACCCCGGCGTTCCTGTACCTGCCGCTGCTGCCGCTGCACAGAAACTCATGAGGACTGACAGACTGGAGGTGAGAAACTCATACACACACATAACTAATGACCAGAAAAAGCAAAAAGAAAAAAAGTCACACTGTTGATCACACAGAGTATGAGATTTGCGTAATTATTTTCTCAGTTTTAAATCAGTAGCAGATTAAAAAAATGAATTATAGACTTCCAGTAAATGTTGCCTCATTGCCTCCCCTCCCCCCTTCAGACTCTTTTTTTATAGCAGCACAGACAGACTGTGCTTTGAAATATGGACTGGGTCTATTTGAATATTAAAAGCATGGCTTGGAAAGTCCTGCCTCAACAATTTCTGTTTGTAGATTTTAGCTGTGTGTCTGGTATGCCGTTTCTGTCACAGCAAATTAGCATAACTCAGTCATTACCAACACATAAGCAAAGAGAGCATAACAGTAATGAGATTATTGCTCTACCAACATTACCCATGTCGCTTTCATTAACAAGCATGAAACAACATGGTTTGGCACAAACTAGAGTTGTTTTACATAAGAAAAATATGCTTTTTTTTCATCTTTTATTTTTTTCGATGACATTATTCATTTGAAACCTGATGCGTGACCCCTCCTCTTGCTTGCTAATTGGACAGTAAGTCAATCTCATCCATTATGTAGCTGCGCTCGGGAAACACTTGCAGCGGAGTAATGGGGAAATCGTTGGAGGCAGGCAGGAGGCGTGCGAGAACGTTGGGGAGGTTACATTTAACTTGTAATGTTTGGTCGCTGGGTAATTAATGGGGGCGAGGCTGAGTAAGTCACTAGATGCAGCGGATGGGGGAACAACACGCAGCGCGAGGGAATGGGTCAATGATGGGAAAGAGAAATGGAAGTGGGGGAGATCGGAAATCAATTTGCAGACCTGTTGTGGTCATCAGAGGAGGGTTGGGGCAAGCGCAGAAAACAAAAAGACAACAGGAACAAAAGAAATCGCAGTGATTGGATTTCATAGAAGATGTTGGGGATAATTGCAGTCAAGAGATTGTTTGAGGGGTTTCTTGGATCCAGCTGAGGAATAAAAAAGTTTTCTGGCTAAAGACTATGCATTTGGAATCAAAGGCAAACAAAGAATTTGAAATATTTATGAACCTAACGCAACCATAATCTGCTCAATGGCTGTTTGTCTTGGTCCTAGTCTTTATTTGGAAAAGTCCAATCACATCTCTCCCCCTACCCTTTTTGGAACAAAGTTTCCTTGAAGTATCCCAGAGAGAAATGCCTGTTATATTTTAGTCTCTAGTGTGTCATTCAAAGTAAACATAACATGAATTCTGTGGACAGACACATGAACCAGTCAGTTGAAAAGTTATGGACTGCTTTCTTAAAGCTGACAGAAGTTCCTATTTTAGAAAAAAATCCTGCTGACCGTTTTATTTAGAAATGTTTTAATTTTTTTGCTTTTTTTAATCCTCCACAGCAAACTGTAACATATCTGCATGCATTCAGTCACATGTTGCTTTACCTGCAGCCATGGTGATGTTAATGTCCCAAAGGCACATGTTGCCATGGAGACAGAAATCATGGTTAAAAGGCCCCTTTGGTCGTTTGTCCGGTGATTTACTTTTACTGGTTTAACTTCTGCTAATGCATAATTGTTACGAAACGTCCACGCGGGCGCACCTGCAGCCCTGAACATTTAATTGCTGCCATTTAATCTCGCCTTGCTTGTCTAATTTTTCGTCAGCCACGCTCACCTCGGTCTCCTGCATCCCCATCTGTCAGTCCTTTTCTCTTTATTCATCAACCGCACTAATATCTTCTGTTCTTTCTCCCTCCCTCACCCACCTCACTAACATCTGCCTAACAACAAGGCAGTCTCTCTCTTAAAAAGAAGAAAAAAGGGGCTACTGGAAGCAGCTATGGGAAATGAATATATTCATATGTGGCTTCATGTTCAAATGTGAATGCATAGCTAAAGAAACAAAAGATAGGTTGAGAGATTGTCTCACCCTGTTCTTCGTGCTGATCAGTGGTTGTGGAAGTATTAACTGTCAAGTCAGGTGCAGAGTTGGTGTGTAGGTAACAGCGTCTGTGTTTTGGGTTTTTTTTTTTTTTGTCTGGCAGCTGTTCCTCTTCAAATCAGATTTAGCATGAAGACAGTAAGACTGAAAAAATGACCTACTGAATGCTCAGTCACAAAAAAATAAATAAATCTAATCGGTCAATACGACACAACATGAAATCACAAACAGATGTTTTTTTAAGTTACCGTGCTTCTTTAGTGTCAGAAAAAAGACTTCCTCATTAATTATGTGCACCCAGATTGTGTGTGCGTTTGTTCTGTTTATTATATGTGTACTGGTTATTGCATCAGCTAAAGTCTCTCTTGAGAGCAACCAGCCTCTTATTTCCCACGAGTCTCACTTAAACAATACAATCATACTGAAGCAACTACTTTCCTCCATAGTTTGCTACTGTTCATGCAAGTGCTGCCCCCTTCTGTCTGTCTCGTAAAAGACAACAACCAGGGTCATTTATTTAAATAATTGATTCCTGTTGAGTGATTGATGAATCTGTAAATGCTGGTTAAAATATGTTCGGCTTATCAATTTAGCAGTAATGGCCAAATCTGTCATAAAGATTGGTTGGCTTTGTCTGGTGTAGTAGTTGTTAGTTTCTGGAATGACTCAACAGACTGAGTCGTTCATTAAAAGTGAAGTAAAATGAAAAGAAACGTAATTATTTGTGTCTAGGTTCGGTGTACATGTGCAGCCGTGGAAAGAAGCATATGTTTTGGGTTCAGGGTCACGTTCTTACGGTTTTGTTTGTGAAACCCAGGTATGCCGGGAATACCAGCGAGGTAACTGCACACGTGGGGAGAACGACTGTCGCTTTGCCCACCCGGCAGACAGCACTATGATTGACACCAATGACAACACAGTCACTGTGTGTATGGACTACATAAAGGGCCGCTGTTCGAGGGAGAAGTGCAAATACTTTCACCCTCCGACTCACCTGCAGGCCAAAATAAAAGCTGCCCAACACCAAGTCAATCAGGCTGCAGCTGCTGCAGCCTTGGTAGGTATATCTGTCCACAGATTACACCACCACAACAAGCTCCAGCAGCGAGACGTCACAAACAAAATATCACACAAGTCTTCATTCTACTTGCTCTATTTTAGCTTTGACCTTCTAGATAGTCAGTCGGCTTTAATAGCAGTAGGCAGTAGTGTCCATGCTAGTGTGTGACTGAGCCTTCTGCTCCTCCTTTTTGCTTGTTTTGCAGCTTTATTAGTTGTATAATTTGCTGTTCACAGTCAATATTTAGCCAGCACAATTTTTTATTTATTTTTTTATTTTGTATTTTTTGCTGACAAGACAACTGTGTAGAGACCACTGTTCAGCTTAATCTTGTTCCAGCAATGCAGTGATTTGCCTCTCTAGGGACACATTAAGGTTTTGCTAAGCTAAGTGCTGTAGATGACATTGTGGTGCAGGTAATCCAGAAAGGAGGATTAGCTTGATCCTGGGTAACCCTTTTAAATGAGATTATACAATAAAGCTAAACTAGAAATGTTATAAAATAGCCAGCTTTGCTATAAAAGTGAAGACAGCATGTTTCTTTTTATTGCTAGGTTTTGGAAATGTAAAATGTTACTGGAACAACTTTGTTATAAAGCAGGCACATCACTGAAAAAAAAAAATAAAAATAGTGTTCATCAAACCAATTTAGGAATAAGGCAACAGATAAAAAGATAAGTCGAATGTTGCTGAGGCAAAGCAGGAAATCTTGGATTTGATATCAGGGAAACAGATGGGTTTATTGTAAGCTTCCTAAAAGCTAAGTAGTCAAGCTATCATAGCATGTTTAAAGAAAATCTACTTGAATTAAATTAATATTTGGTGTTCCATGGTTAGTCTTCCTCCCTGGACCAGATCACTGTTTAAATTGAAGTTATAATTCATGAACCTGAAGCTTCTTCTAACAGTAAATGGCATCAAGCATCAGAATTATTTTTCAGTAACCCTATGTGCATGCACTAGTCTTGTAAGTGGTGTATATTGCATTCCAATGATTTTGTTTTTTTATTTGTTTGTTTGTTTTTGTTTGTTTGTTTTTCAACCCACACTGCACTGCTGCCTCCCCCCCATGATGCACCTCCGCTTGCTGGTTTATGTTATTGCGCTTGAATCCCATTGGCCCATTGCCATCATGTGCTCGCTGCCTGCTAATTAAGACTCAGTCGGCTGTCAAATCACTGAAGCGACCCCTCGACGCAACTTTTGACCTGGTACTATGACCTTTCACCTTTTAGCTTGGCATGTAGCTGTGGTGTGATACATATACTTGTGAACAATGTAATTAATTAACTAAACTGAGTAAACACTGAGGAGTGATGAACAGATTGCACTTTTGCTGCATAAAAGAAATGCTAATGTTTCCTTTAGAGTATTGATCTTTAGGACTCCAGATTCTAAAATAAGAAAATTGACTTAAATGAGAAACTCATTTTTCTGTCAGTTCATCATCTTCTTCAAAATTATTCATGGGAAATATTTTAGTGTCTAATAACATACTGTATGATAGTTTTTGCATGTTTTTGTCTGTTCCCATATTGCATGAGTAATTGTTGAAGAGGTGTCATGACTGTAAAAATGGCTTATAGTGTACTATTATCATTGAGCTACAAGTGCAGCTTTTTTTAACTACATCAGCTCTATTGATGGTCCAACTATGAGCTCATGTTTTTACCTCGATGTCACAAAGTTATCTTTAAAGATGTTAGGCTTTACTCAGCAAAAAATAGTCATTTTTTATTACTTTAATATATACAATGTTTCATTTTATATATATTTTATATAGGCTATGAATTGTTTTTACTGTCTTTAGCTAGATGGAGGTCCCATTTTGCCAGCTAGCTTCACTTTGTGCCTCTGGCAGCTATAATGTGGTTCACCGTTATTTGTAGTGGCATTGTTGAAGGGCAAATTTGTGTCCTAATGGGATTTATTGTTCTCTCTGTTGTGAATGTCATTGGTGCCATCTTTTTGTTTTCCTCTCACCTCCATCCTTTATGTTGGTGTTGTCCCCTTATCAGGGGCTCCCTCCTGTCTTGTCTCCTTTACCAAAGAGACCTGCACTTGAAAAAGCCAATGGTGCCAACTCTATGTTCAATGCTGGTGTATTCCAGTACCAACAGGCCCTGGCCAACATGCAGTTTCAGCAGCAGGCTGCCTTCATACCATCAGGTAAGACCTCGTCCTTCTCTCACCCATCTAGTTACTGCCTGTTATATGTTTTTCACTCACCTGGTTTATGTTTTGCTATCACAGAGAATGGCTAAATGTGCTCTTTTTTATGTGAAACTTGCACGCAGTGAATTGTATGTACAGTATACAGCATGGATGTAGGTTTAGTGGCAGTACCAGGAAATGTAAAGTTTTTTTAAAGGGTACATATCATGCAAAATCCACTTTTTTTAGCAATTAAATACATTTTCTTGTATACTTGGAGTCTCTAGAAGTGCACACAATTTTAATTTAGTTTCTCCCGGTGCTACATAGATATCGTTTTATTATTATTATTCTGTTTGCGTCATATTTCTTACACCGTTCCTTTTTTTATTTTCTATTATGTTTTCTGAACTATTGTATTGTATTTGAGAAGGAACTGTCATCTTCATTCTTCTCTGGCTCTGGGTCAGACAGATAGAGAAGTTTTCCATCGCTGACATCTTTTAATTAATTTGTAAATAAAAAGTCTCTGAGTAGTAAAATAGGGTGTGAAGCACCTCGTTTGGATTTAAAGAGACAGCTTTAAAATGAGTTGATCTTAGATACACCTCAGAAAAAGGGGTCAAAGAGGGCCTTGTAAATCACAAGGAGGAATTCAGACCAAAGCATTGCAGTTCCGCTTCATATAGACCCCAACTGAATGTGTATAAAAAAGATTTAAAAGCATGATATGTCTACTTTAAGAATCTGTTAGAAGAATTGTTTTGTACAAATCCAGGTCTTTAACATAGTGTGCATAGAGTGCAGCCAATTGGTTTTCATGTTTAACCAGATAAGGAACAGATGTCAACTTTTGAACAATAAAAAACAAGTTTTATTTTAAATAGTGGAAATTCCTAAAGTGTCATTTCAAAAGTTTGGAGGATGTATCCTCTTCGTACGGAAAGAGAATTACTCCCCTGGTGTTTGAATATGTACATGTTAGGATTCTCAAACATGAGCAGCTTATTTGAAGTAGTCTTCCGGCACTGCAAAGTCATCTCATACTGTGGCCAATATTCTCATCTGACAGTCCAAGAATAGCCTGCTATTGATTCCCTGCAGTTCCTCATATGTCTCACTCTACTGGGCTGTCAGGTCACTACAAGACACTTTGGAGATTCAAAAAAGAGGTCATTCAAATGTTTCATTGCACAAACAGCTGCTCTGCTGCTGACAGGGAAAATGAGGCCACATCTTGTATTTAATTAGCATTTATTGGATCAGATGAACTATGATCCTAAGAATGACTATTACTTGAGTTATCACTGATCATCAATATTAACTAAAGTTAATGCAAGTTAAGCAAGTAGGTTATCTATGTAGACCATCATCTGTATATCCAGGTCAAATTTCAGTTTTGTCTGACTCTGTAACACTTTTCTTGATTTTGTTTTTCCCTCCCCCTCCATTCACGCCAATCCCCTGCTGCAATGCATGATGGGCAGGCTCGATATTGTGCATGACACCTGCAACAAGTGTTGGTAGGTGCAAGCTTTCCTTAATGACTATCTTTGTGGTCTCTTCTGTCTTGTTTGACTCACCATATAATATGAGCACATTTTTCACTTTGCAAAATTAGACTTAATTAAAATGGCACATTTGATCTCTTCATGTCTGATAAAACTGCAAATCTTATGATTTAATTTACTTATGCAATTCCATCAGGAGGCTTTATTTGACTGTAGCCCTCAGTGCATCTTTCAGATACAGAATGTTCTTCCCTTTAGCTCTGTCACAGTTTTGTCAGTAACCTAATGCTTGTTGCAGTGCAAAATCCCAAGCTTCATTATATCTGCTCTCAGGCTCTCTAACCTCTGGAGCACCTCATTTAACTGTCTGGTTATATAAGCCATATAAACATGAGTAGTTATTGTTTGGGGCAAAAAAACAATAGAAGAGATTGGAGTTGCTACAATATTCATGATTTTTTTTCACAAACTTAGCAATTAAATGCCCTTCCTTTGCTTTATTTTATTCTTTTTTATTTATTTCAGCTGTTGTCATAAGCAATAAATAGGTCTTTTTAAATATTCCCATGTATTTATTTATGTATTTATTTATTTATTTTTTCATGTTTCATCACAGCCTCCCTGTCTGTTTCTTAACTCAAAGTAATTTTCTGGTCATGACATCACTCAGTTTGGCGGTGTGCTCTTTAGTACTGTCGTCTCACAGCCACAAGCTTTCCTGTGCAAATGACCACTGGTTGTTGCCCATATGCCTGAGCAGGCTGTGGCATCCTTCAGCAGTTTAAAACATTTCCTGTTCTGTTCAGTGGTAACTCATATATGATAAAGAGCATCTCTAGCCCCACCCAGTGATTCTTGCTAAAGATAAAGCCAAACTGAAAAATTAAAAAATATATTATAATAAGCAGAAATTCTTCAAACACAAAACTATGTTTCAAAACCTAAAAACTGTCCTCATGTTTATTAGCATTCTATACACAGACATGAAAATGAAGTGAAAAGCCTGTAAAACTTTAAATATTCTCCAGTTCAACTGCCTGTGTGATCTTTCCCTCAAGTACCCATGATGCACGGTGCTTCTCCAGCCACTGTGTCTGCAGCCACCACATCTGCCACAAGTGTTCCCTTTGCAACAGCAACAGCCAATCAGGTTTGCTTCTCTCCTGCCTCTTCTCATTCTTTTTCATGTCTGGTTTCAACTCAGACTTTTTTGTCTTCTCTAATTGTATTAAAATGGCTCTTTATAAAAAAAGGTATGAATTGTGAACAAGGCCCCATTTCTGATCTTTGTAAGTTATCTCGACTGTCAGTGATTACAGACATGATCGCAGTGGTTATCTTTATTATCAGTGTTAATTGAAGTGCTCTTTGTCCTTGGGTTATCTGATCCATCTGCTTATTTCTCTCTGTCTTTATTACCTCCCCTCCCCCTTCCCACTCCATTTCTCTTTTCTCCTCTCAATCAGATTCCAATAATATCTGCAGACCATCTGACTAGTCACAAGTATGTGACCCAGATGTAGGAGTCTCAGTCAGAACAGTATGTACAGCGCCTTCTTCCAGCATCACATACAATACAGTCTCCTACTCATAAAAAATAATTTTTTAACCTGAATAAAATGTTTATTTAGGATGTTGCCTAATGAAGAGTGCCAATAAATTTGACAAAGTTTGACCTTTTCCAGTAGATCTAATTTGCTGTACTCTGTGACCGTCTGTGCAGGTTGAACTGGAGCATGCCGGTGTCAGGTACAAGATTATTGGTCATCCCTCATGGAAGTAAGATCAAGTGCGGAACGGAAAACCAAATTTGAACTGGTTTGGAATCAATCTGCATGTCGAGAGAGGAGAAGAACAGTTTGTCTGAAAGGTTTTCATGTAAAGTTCATGCACAGTATCGCAACAGAAAAGAAGCATCATTGCATTAAAGACTGCCTTTTGTTCTGCAGAGGCATCTAACCTTTATTCACCAGACACATTTTGAATGTCAACATAAGGTAAATGTGTGGAGCAGTCGGCAGGAAAGCCGACTGAATCGGTACGTCCATTGACCAAGAATCATGGCTTGTGTCGTTAGTTTTCTCATCGGTTGTTGGTCTTTGACCTAAATGTGTTCATTTGTTTACACAGAGGTGCACCTTGTCTTTCAGTTGAGGTAAAACAGAAAAGAAGAAGAAGAAAAAAAAACAATAATCTGACTGAATCATATGCATGCCCACTTATTTCTTTGTTTTGGTTTGTTTTTCTTTTTTTAACAGTGATAAGGGAATTTATTCTGAGCGTACTCAGAGGCAAAGCTGAATGTCTGTGAGGTGTCTTTCAAACCTTTGTAGCCTATCTTTCTGTGTCTTAAGCACATGTCTCTGACCTTGCAGACATCCCTGTAAAGTGCCATATACCCCCCCCCCCCCCAACACCACACATACACACACATCCCCCACCACCCCACAAAAAAAGAAAAAAAGATACACAACATTTTCAACCAGTGTTGCAAAGTGTTAAACTCAACAATTCCCTTTAATAGGAACATGTTCTTTCTTGGACAGCATGTATTGTCCAACCTCATGACCTGTGTTTCCCATTAGCACCACTGAAATTAGATAATGTTCCCTCAAATCTCCTACTGATTGAATAGCTTATCTGTGCTGTTTTCTTTGACTTTGTTGTTGATGTCAGTTATTTAGACACAAAAAGAGATCTTGTCTGTCTGTGGAAAAAGTCATGTTGTGTGGGAGTTTTTGGCCGATCTGAGTGACCAAATGCTCTATCTGTGATGAGGATGAGATGATGAAGAGCTTTGTAGGCACAGGTAGGCATGGGTAGGGTGCCTGAGAATTTAATGGTATTGCTAGAAAGTGTTAAAAAATTGGATGCCCAAATAATTGTGCAGAAAACCAAGTTCTCATGTTCAGAGCCACTGTATGTGTGTGACCCTGAGCCTGATCAGAACCAAACTAAAAATGGCTTCTCTACTGCTGGGAGTGGTACCTTTTTTGACCGCACTGTTACATTGGACTGTCAGCAAGTCCTCTTACATCGCTGAAGAGACACACATATTAAGTAGAAACATGTTGATTATATCACTGTTTAAAGTAAATGACTGCAACTGATCACAAAGTATAAGATAAAAGCCTGTATCTAAAATTCAGTTGATCAGTCACAAAATGTACTTATGTATTTTAACCTTGAGCAAAAATACCATAATTGTATTGCTGTAGTAATAAAAAAAAATTATTTGCTTTTATATAAAAAAAATAGAATAAGAAATAAGAATTCTAAATTTTCTGTAAAAACTAGACTGTCAGCTGACTCAGCATTGTGGGCCTTTTTGACCCAAGGGCAGCAGGAGGGTTTAAACTGGTCCATGCCTATAATAAGTCTCAGTCTAAACTGCTGCAAGATAATGTCAATAAAAAGAAACTCTTCAAAACTTGGGACCGGTTTCCCAGAAAATTTCAATAGTTTTGACACCATGACTTTTAAAATCGATTTGTATCTTCAACCGGGCCATGGTTCATCACAAAGTGATCAGTCTGAGTTTAAACCTGTTAGACTGAACTGAAAAATCAGATGATAAATAATCGTAAAACTGATAAAACAGCACAATAGATAAATTCATTAGTTTTGACACAGTAACTTTTTAAACTAATAGTATATGTTGAAACCAGCCCATGCCTACCCTCAGGGTAATCAGTCTGTTTCTAAACTGCTGTGTGATCAAACTGAAACTCTACAAAGCAACTACTAATGGAGATGTGATTTGCAAGACGTGAACAGTGTTTTGTTTGTATGGTTATGCATATTTTAAGGCAGGTTGTCAGAGAAAAATTACTGTAGTGTGTATATATAGTTCCCCATATTTAAGAGTACCTGTTAAATACCTGAGAACTGTTTGTTTTGTTTTTTTTCAGATAGCCAAAGTTCTTTTGTGTCACTGTTAGTAGGTGTTATGGGTAGACTAGAGGGGCTAAATTTTACAAATGCCCAAAGATAGTTTGGGTGTTTAGAGTAGACCTCTATTTGTTTTTGTTGTGTTCTGAGTGTTATTGATTGGTGGATTCAATAATATGTGGATAGTTCAGGTTAAAGTGGGAAAAAAAATAATAAAAGATTGTATAACTCATCCAAAGCCTTAGAATGTACCATCGGGTCAGCACAATGCAACATGCCATTTTGAACCATACGGCTGCCTAATTCATGCCATAATAACACTCACAGAGCACTATGTGATTGTCACTTTCTGTGTCAGTGTTTTCTTTCTTATTTTTCCTGAACGAGGAGTGTTTGATTTTATTTTGTTTGGAAAATACTTTGAGATTAGTTCTTTTTTTATGATTTTTAACTTTACAATAATGAATATAAGGTACAGTGTGTGTTTGTGTGTTCTTCATCCACAGTTTCTTGAAATTCCATGTTATGTTACTTTTAGTATGGTTATGATTGTAAACTCAATATTTTCTACATTATGCATATTGTTGAACTGTATGCATATTGTTAATTTCTCTAGTCTTTTTTGTGTTCTTTGAACAAAGATGTTTTATATGAGTATCTAACAGTAATGAAATAATAGAACAGAGGCTGAGTTGTCACTGTGGCAACTACCGCCAATACCTGAATAATATTTTAATGATTGTAAGGTTTGTAACTAGTCCTATAAGAAAAAAATGCTATTATAAAAAATACAATTCTTAGATGTTTAAAGTAAAGATGTTATTTTCTACTGTATCCATTTCAAATAATAACTATTGTTTGAATATTTCTACTCTCCCTGGAAATCGGGCCATGTTGGAAAACAAGCTGCATATTTAATCACTTTTACGGGCGTTGCTGGCAGGGTGAAGGTGAAAGTGGCAAGTAGGGAACGGAGTGTCCTCACTCAGCTCTACCTTTGCCGACTGCAAACAACAAGGGTGGGGGGAAATAATGAGGTGATGCAAGTGATGAAGGTTGACTTTTTTGCACTTCTGTACATAGTCAAAAAAGAGAGAATCATGTATATTGAGATCTTATTTTGAATAAAAAAATAGTCTATGACGACAAGGAATTTTGCTAGGACAACAAAAATTATTCTTTTGAAAGGCTGAACAAAATCGCTTGCATTTAAAAGGGCACTGAGTTCTCACTCTCCTACCCCTTTCAGAAAAAAGACCAAGTGTTGCTCTTCTTTTTTGTCAGCAGCTTGTAGTTTGCCAGGTAACCTTCCGGAGGAGGCGTCCACTACCCTCCAGCGCAAGAGTCTGACTGGGTTTGTTTGGTCTCTTAAAGAGATTGTTCAGATCTTTAAAAGTGGGGATCTGTAGAATGTTTAAAGGCAAACAACATCTTACCTGTTGAAGATAGTTCTAACTACAATTCTAAAATTTTCTAGCATTTGATGTTCACACATTTTTTGAAGTTTTAGACAATTGGTTATAACATGATTTGTGGTCCAGGTAGGCTGCATAAAACAGCTGTGAAATGAGACGGTCTAGCCTTTGGATGATGTTTGTTATGTTTGTTTGCGTGACCACGCACTACCCTGTTACCATAGTGGTTGGCTTTATATCATGTGTATTCAGACCTAAAATGCATTGAGACAAGTATTCGAACATCTTTTTATTGAAAGAATAACTTGAATAAAACCGTAACATGTATTTAAATAATTAAAAAACATTAAAAATTTGGGTTTAGCTCTAGTATCAGTACTTGTAATTGTGTTTTTTAACATCTCGTTGCAGCATAAATTTTATCAGCTAAGGTGCTAAACTTATATTTAAAAACAAAATCTTTGTTCAGTAATGAATTTCCAAACTAGGCCAAATTGATAAAAATAAAAATAAATAAAAAACTCTGTTGTCTTCATTTTTCTGTTAAGTTTGCTGACAGCGCAATAAATCCTGGGATATTTTTGGGAAGGATACTTAGTTGCAGCCTTCATTTTCAGGATTTTTTGGGCTACATTCATTGTCCGCATGCAAAGGAGCCCATGAATTGGGATAGCCTTTGTCGCGGAGCAGTGACGCGAGCGACTGAAAAATGTGGATTTCAAAGACTGCAGCTAACCCCTTAACTGAAACACAGCCTGTGTGTGACTGTGTGATGTGGATGGCAGCAGTCCACTTTGGTATTACCTTCACTCAGACTAGCTGTTGGCTCATCTATTCATCAGGATTAAACATTCGTACTCAAATCAAACATGTAACAGTTAGTATGTATAACACTGTTGTAGTACCTTTTTGACGCCACACAATGGCGCCTTTTTGTTTTGTTATGTTGTAGGTCAATGTAAAAGTTGGTAGCAGAGCACTAAGATATTTGGTTGTGTGTACATGGTTCAGTTGCTCCACTTCAGTAATGAGTGGTAAGGTATACGGACTAGACTCTATATATTCATGTATGAGTGTTAGATAGTGCCGTAGAGACCTGGCTTTGTATGGTTTCTAAAGGTTGTAATAAAGTACAAGTGGAAATCAGCAACCTGTCTCCTCATCCAAGCTGCACCGGAGCACGTGCTACTATGCTAGGCTAGCTTTCTTATGCTCTACCACCACGTTAAAAATGTTCTTCAACATGATCTACAACAGATAGTACAAGAAATGCTCCTAACCATTCTACAGAATCCCACTTCCAAACATCTGAAATATTGCTTTCACCTGCCTGCACCGACAGGTGTGTGTGTTTCACGGCCACACCCTCAAAGGCCCCACCAATCACATTACGTCCTGTCTCTTTACCTTACTCGGAGAGGAATGCATGTTCCAAAAAAAAAATTACATACAATATATTAAAGAAAATCACAACACAGTAATATTGAATAACAAAACATTTACACAGAAAGATGTATTTACAGTATACAATACTCTATCAATGTAATGGAATAAAATATATACAAAAATACAAAAATAGAATAGTGGTTTTTTATAATAAAAAGATATTCCAGAGACTATACTCATTAAAGTTTCACAACTTGGAGAGTTAAATACATGCAACACAAACACCATAGCTATAGGTAATTTCTTTGTTTAAGTAAGCTGTGCTTCTAGGAGATGAAATTAACCAAACTGAAACGTAATTCAACATCAGACAGATTAAGGAACCCCGACTAATAGGACTTAATATTTTCAAGTAGTTGTATCTTTTTTCAAAGCATCTAAGACATCCTCATTATTTTTTAAAAAACCTTCATGACATACCATTATTTTACGTGTGAGATATTTAGAATCAAGGCCGGTGTGTACAACTTACCATTTAAAATAATATTTGAATGTCAACTTTTAGTGATTTAATCTAAAGGTATCAATCCACCAAAGGATGGTGCTGCTTCTGTTTGCAGAGTGTTGTTGAAATGCAGCATTTGATGTAAGGTAAGTTAGCAGATTAAAAGCTGTGTCCAGTAAATGTCTCTCTGATTGAGTTTAATGCATTTGTCATCCAAGGATAAAGGGAAAATTGAAGTGGCTTGTTGTAATTTTTATCATTTTACAAAATCTGTTGTGCCTGTTTTTATGTCCTACCTTGTTTTTAAGTATTGTCAAATTGACAAGCAAGCCCTTTTTTACATATGCAAATCTAAATAACTGTACTCAGTAATGTAATGCAGCAATATTTGCACAACTGCACACTACTTTTGTATGTCATTATATTCAGAAATTCCCAAAACAGGACCAAACCCAAGCTCAAAAATTGAGATTATTGGCAAAATCAGAAGTACAAAGTATAAAAAAGAATGCAAAATCTTTACCTGTGCTGAAGCCACTAGCATTGTTCATCCATTCTCAGCTTTATATACCCTTAAAAACAATAAGATACAGTTATTTAGTAGTTTTTATTTCTTTTTTCATAAATAAATTAACATTTTTAATACTTTAATTAAAACATTGATGTCAATAAGAGATATGCAGTTTTTTTGAAGGCAAAAATTTTTTTTTTTAAACCTTAAAATGGTTGGACACAAAAATTTCAACAGAAAGTGAAAAAAATTACACTCATTTAGCATTTCTGAATATGTTTTTAGATTTTGTATGTCAATTATGTATTTTCTTGAATCGTCTCTCAAAAATACAAAATGATCTGCAAATGTTTAATGAGAAATGTTGCAGTAGTGAACTAATTTATATAATACAACATGTACAAGTGCTTTTACTCCATATAATTAAAAATATAAACTCTCAGTCAGGGTTGCAATTTTGTTAAAACTGTTTTCATTTTTTAACGGATTTTCCAACACATCACGACTGAACTGTTTGGCCTTGAGTTGCTCAGTTTCATGACTTTTAATTTACACACCCCAACTTGAAACTGTCTTCAGACAAACCTTTGTCTTGCTGCAATTGCAACTGAAACCAAAAGCAAAGTTACTTTTAGCAATGAAAAGAAGATGATGACATTGCTTCACCCTCGCTTTCACGCATCTCTGATATTGGTTTACGTTTTTAGTAACACCGTCATTGTTTTATCGCTGCATACATTGTCCTCAGGTTCAAAGTGAAGCTGACTGGAAGCCAAATTTACATCACTGAACGGATCAGAAACGGATGTTCTCAGCCATTTCATGATTTATTCAAGCAAAGATATTTTGAGTCATTTGAATTTTTATATGGCCAATGCTAATGTTTATCCAAAAAGCCATACAAGTCCCATTAGTCAGGGTTCCTGAAAACTGACTAGAAAACTGCTGTGTGGTTTGATTATTAACCCATTACAATTAAATTTTGCCCTGATATATTCAGTTATTGTTTTTTCATTTTTTACTAGCACAGATACTTATATTTAGGAGATAATGTAAAAGGAAATCTTTTTTTTTTATTTGTTGTTCGTTTTTTCTGCTTGTAGTGCTGAGATGATGTATTCTGTCTTCTGCTGCAGTTTGTTTCTGCTTGTTTTACCGTCCCAGGCCCCTTGAAAGAATGTGTCATGCTGCATGTTGGTTTGTACTAAAAGCACCTGAATGATTTGTATCGATTGCAACAGTCTAAAGCCATAAAATCTAATCATCAGAATGAAGGGTGAGAAGAAGTGACAAGCAGGCGGTGCTTTTTGAAGCTGAGGGACGTGTTTTATTTGGTTTTATTAGCTACAGCGTCATGAAGTGTAGTTAACAGAGCCTAAAGAGCCGTTCCAACTTTGCAGGTTGTGTGTAATTGAAGGAAAAGTATTTAAGTATTTTTTTTTCATGGGGCCTGTATTGCTATATATTCTTGCTGTTATGAATTTAAAAATGAAATAAAATTTACAACTGAGGAAATCTCTTTTGTCAATGTGTCATTTCCTTTTGTTAATACCACTGAAAATACTTTAGGAAATATTCTATATTTTGCCTTTTTTTTCTTTAGAAAATGAATAGCTGCCAAAAACAAACACATTTAAGAAACAAACTCATACACACTTCATAAACGTGTATATGAATACTTTTTTTTCTTTTGGTGAGGTTTATAATGCAAAATCAACTTCTTTGAGCTTTATATCATGTTATAATGTAATTCCCTCATCATTAGTGCTGCTTTGACTCATTTACACAAAACTCCTCCGTGGAGCTCAGTCTGCTGCAAAGATCCCACCCCACAAAGCACCCCTACCCCTGAAGCCTTGTTGTGAAAATATGCTGTAGTGGGAATGTAGGAAATGGTAGGAGGTTCTTAAAAGGTTCTCTTTCATCTTGGTGCAACTCAGACTAGCCATTAGCTTATAATCTAGTCAGAACTAATTTTGTTTTGTTCCCAAACTGAGACGTTCAAAGAGCTATTCAGAACAGGTAATAATATTTATTGCTAACAAACTTTACACAGAACCCCCATTCAGTAATCTTTTAAGCTAACCTCAAACTAGAATAGATCACGTGGGTGAATAAATTGCACTTACTGAATATGGTAACAGGTTTATTTTAAGCCAGTGTCTTTGAAATGAACATAAACAGTGATGGTGTCCAGTCCTGTCCTTCAAGGACACTATCATACATGTTTTAGAAGTTCTCTGCTCCAATATTATGTATTTGGTTTGAATGAAAGGGTGATTAGCAGGCATCTGCAGAACCAGAAGAGGTAATTTAATCACTTTAGTCAATGTTGGAGCAGGAAAACAAGACATTCAGGAGGATCAGGATTGGACACCCCTGTTCTATACCAATCAGTCTGTATACAGCATGTAATACATACTAGACTGGAAAGCCTCTGATAAGAAAAAGTGTAGATTCTGCATGTTTGTTTAATACAGCACAATGAGACATTTAGTCATGTCAAAATCTAACTTTTCCAAACAATATTGTAGGTCATTATAAGATCAGCACATAAATCATGACCCCTGACAGTAAGCCAATGTATATAAGGATTATAAGCATGTTTTCTCACAGGTAAGGAAGCACCACAGTAAATGCTACAAGCTCCTGTGAACACTATTACACATTTGTAATTTGAAAGTTTAAATGTTTTGTTTATCCACAAATAATTAGTGCAATTATTTTATAATCTTGTTGGTCTTATTTTGGTTCAGATATATTTTTAATTTTCCTCAGAAATCTGATTCCGATTGTGGTATTCATTAAAATCTCATTTGAGATAACTCCATGATGATGCATCACTTTGTCCTGACCAGAGAAGCTTTTAATTAGGACCAAAGATTTTAATTCAGATAGAAATGCAGTGGAGCAGTGGAGCAACAGACTGATCAAATCTCAACCTGATTTAGCTTTGATTTTTTTTAAAGAAGTAAATTAAGCTGTTAGAATTCAGTTAAAATGCTGGGCTCACCCTCTCAGTTGTTATTTAAGTGAAAATTTTATTACTTTGAGTGACAAGAATTTTAAGCTTTAATCCTAAGGTTCCATAAAGGTTACTTGAGGTACTTTTCCTCATGTTTTCATGTTTGTCATGAAAACAAATTTCAAAGTATTAGAATTTGATGTATTCATTTGGTTTGTCAACAGGGCATGTACTGTGCTGATTGCTCAAGAATGTGAATCCCTTTTCTGCCACTTGGTGGCGCCATTTAATTGTACATTGAAATGTTTAGTTCAACTACAAAATAAAGGCAGAAAATGATTATTTCAAGTCTTGCAAACCAATTTACCAAGGTTTTATTGTTCTAACAAACTATGTGTCAAAACAAATTCATTTAAATTGCTTGAAATGATGGCATAAGCCAAATATATTTTTATGTAGGGTTCTGCGAAAAAGTTATGAAAAAATATCTTACCTGTTGGAAATAACTCTATTATGTTACAACTTCATTTGGAGAAATTAAGGTTTAATGCTGACATAAATCTTAATCTTCATTCTTCAAAGTTTTGTAGTGGTTTGCAAATGCTGTTTTATAAATGAACTATTTTACATTACAGTTATTCTAGATAAAATATTTTCTAAAATGTCTCAGCCTTGGAAGTGCTGCAGCCTAGCTGCAGTAGCATGTTTGAAACTAACCATAGAAACATGTGAATGTAATGCAAAATAAAGATTATAAACATTACTAGAGCTCGTATGAATTATTCTGATTTCCTTTTCCAGCTGGCTGAAATAGGCTACAATTTCATAGGTTAAATAAATTTCAACATCTTGCTTTCTTTCTTGCTTTCGTTTTTCCTGTTAAATCATCATCATGATTTTCCTCTTCATTCTTCTCTAAATCCTTTCTAATTAAATGCTTTTATGACTAAAGGCAAGATTAAATGGACTAAAACTGATGAAAATTGAAGGACACGTTTCTTTCACTGTCATCTCTATCAATTTTCCACTTTGCTTAATTGTATTTTCCTGGATGTTTGAAATCGTTTAGGCTTTTCCTCCACCTTCTTCCAGTAATGACGCTTCTTCTTTTGCCTTCTCAGATCCCCACTTTTTTTTCTCCTCTTCTTTCATGTCTGTGTCCTCAGGCTTTGCAGCAGAAAATGTCCTGTGGAGGCTTAATGAAGCACTTCTGATCCAATAATGTCAGCTTCTGTGTCCTGCCACACAGACTGTGATGCATCATATCATGAATCTCACTTACCCCTGCCCTTTTAACATGTCCACCTTATCAAACAAGGTCTTTTTTAAAATAAAGAAAGGCTAAACAATGTGCGTGTGCATTTTATTCAAGGAGGGCGCCCACCCACATTTTTCTGGGAAACAAAAGGAGGGAGATAAGTTGCACTCTGAGCACTCTGTGTTACTTAATATACAATATGTGTCTTTTAATGAATTACCTCGCAGGGGGGAGAGAAATGCCGAGAAAAGCCATACAAATGAAAGCACCACTATGTATGAATTAAAATGCAGACAGAAATGTAACGTCTGTTCTCTTAAGTGGGACGATAAGCAGTTGACTTGAATGCTTTAAAAATTAAGCCTCCAGCAGTCTTTGAAGAAATGCTAGTGCTTTAAACTAAAATTGTCCCATGATGAGAAGGGACAAAGTTACAATTAGTGTGGTCCAACCGTGTAAATTTTGTGCAATACTACAAATGGAAATGTTGAGGATGAATCTCAGTTCCTTTCACACCAAAATCATCACCAGACATCAGTCAATGCCAACATAAACTAGTCCCGGCTACTAATACTCATAATTCTAACAATAACTCAAGACTGGCTGAGTTAAAACAATTTTTGTGTTTCTTAATGTCGATTGTCTGTAGCAGCCATCTTGAAATGTTTTTTTTTTTTCAACAGTTAAACAGCTGTGGATGCACACCAAATGGTTATTTGGCACCAATAGCTACTGGCAAAGTTTTAAAAACAAACCTTGTGGGATTGATTAGTGCCCAATTTTTATATTTGGAATTACTTTCAGCTACTAAAACACTAAATATAAGAACAAAATCTGAAAGTGTTTGAGTTGTGGCCACTTGTGTTTTCAAAGTCACCAAGCTCTGGCAGCCATTTTAAATGGGTTTGACTTAAATAGTTAATCAGTTGTTGATGTACAAGTTACTGCTTTCTCAGTGTTTCTCTCAGTGGTACTGCTGTTGCTCCATGGTATGATATATTTTGCAAATACTATTGACAAACCAACATGCAGGCAAAAAAATTGCCTTTTGCAGCAGGAGATTATGACAACATTTCGTGCTCTGATCTCATTGTAAAGGGGATAATTAAAAGGAACAGGAGGAGGAACGGTGTGAAACAACAACAAAAACCCAATGACAGATTAGATTGATGAGCCTTTAAATCACCTTTAAGTCCCTTTTGTTGTAGGATTATGTCAACTGATTTGTTTCCCTTGAGATCAGAGATAAACACCATGAAAGAAAGCATGTGCAAACAAAACTAAACTTTGAGGCGTGATGATAAAAGAAACTCTGTTAAGATTACCTTCATGGCACTGAACAGATAACAATTTTATGATTTTTAGGCGCCATCTTGCTGCTTTCTTTTTTCCGTTTTAATCTGATTGCTGAGTCACCGCTTGACTTTCACTAAGTGCTGCTTGGAGTCCAGCTCAGATATCCTATTTTCCTCCAGAGATCATGTTTGTGTATGTCTCCATCCAGGTGTGTGATTACAGCAAATGTATTTGTGTGTTTGCTTTACAGTAAGTGTCTGTGTTTCCTGTGTTGACAGAGTAAGAGCGTAGAAGAGCCGCTGCAGGTTAGGCTAATCACATTCCTTTTTGGAAGAGGAAAGTTATTGATTGGGCCGGATGAAGTTAATGCCAGGCAGTTAAGCTGCACTGCCAACCGCAGCAGCAGGCTCGTGATTTGGATGTGTTTCAGCGAGGTCCTACAACTAAGGGTGACCAATAGTGAGACAGTCTTTCATTAAAACAAATAACCACCTTCCTCTAACTTTGTCTCAAAAAGTTTTGAGGGGCCTATAGGATTGTTTCCTTTTTTTCTTCCTTCCTTCTTTCTACAGCAACTAATAGAAATGTGAAGAAGAATGTCCATTTCCTAAACTTCCTGAAACACTTTGTTGTCGGATCAAGCTTTTTTTCTCTGTCTTGATGGTGTTACATGTACAACAACCCCATTTGCACAGACCTCCAATGAAAAAGGAAAAATCCGTAGCCTCTTTCACAGATTGTGACACAGTCGAAAAAAGAAGAGTCCCATTTTACTGGTTGTCCACACGTGCACCAGTCAACCTGGCCAAGTCCTGCGAGGAGGTGTGATTACTCGCATGAAGATGGCATTACAGAATCTGTGGAATGACAGGTGGTTAGAAGAGTTATGTGCTGTTTTTGAATAAACCAACTCAATTTGCTGGTTCATATACTGCAAGTAATAAAAGCTTGTTCCTGTCTTTAATTTATTTTGGGGGGGTGCTGTTTCTGTCTTAATCAATACAGTTCTTGGCATCAATGAAATCAAGTCTGTGTATACATTGGGGCTGTGCGTTCCAAAGTCAGGGTGGAACAGATCCCTTCGGGATTAAAAATGTGTGCGGGGTACCACCAAAAACCTCTAACATGATGACCTCAACCTGCAAGATGGTGTGTGGAGTTGTATTAAATCAGAGATATAGGAGGAAGCTTGTTTATGTAAGGCTCTAAAGGTTAAAACTAGAATTTAAAAAAATAATTCTAAAATGAACTGGGAGCCAGTGAAGAGAAGGTAAAACAGGCTAAATGTGTAATGTGACCTTGTTTGTTTATGTGGGTTGCAGCTGAGTTTGGACAACCTGAAAACAGTCCAGCTTCTTCTTGTTTAAACATGTGAATAATCCCTTGCAATAGTTCAAACAAAAAGAAAAAAACAGCATGAATGATAATTTCAAATTTCGTTTTTGACAACAAATTTTTGTACTTTGAGATGTTCCTCAGATGGAAGTGGCAATGTCTAGTCATATTTTTTGTGGGTTGTTTTAAAGACATCATAGATTCAAATATGACGCCTAAATAAATGACCTAAAACACCATATTTTTCAGCACAATAATCAGTTTCAGTCTTATCTGAGATCAGTTGCAAGTATTTGAAATTTAACCACTGTTTAATTATTTGAATCAGCAGTAGAGATGATTTTGGTGCTCCAAAGTCTTCTCCCTTGCCTCAGCTGTTAGAGAAATGTTCTGAAAACAATCTGTTTATTTTGTATGCAGTAAAATCATTGTTTATTTGTCAAATCCTGTTATGGACAATGACAACATTAAGCATATTTGCAATCCATTTGTAGAAAAATATTACCGTCAAGATGGCTCAGTGGTTAGCGCCTATGCCTCACAGCAAAAAGGTCCTGGGTTTGATTCCCAGTACGGACCTGAGTGCTTTCTGTGAGGAGTTTGCATGCTCTCCTTGTGCTTGATTCCCCAACACCCCCAAAACACGTACAATAGGTTGCCTCCAGGTCTCCCTTGAAAGGGAGATCTGCAATCTCAATTGAATTTGCCTGGTCAAACAACGGTGTAATAAAGAAATGAAAAAACAACTATAAATTCACCTAAGAGAAATATGTGTTTAATCTATAACTCAGTTCTACATTTTCAGTTTAAATAAATTAATACTTTTTTAAATAGTTGTTCTGAATGTATTTACAACACACACAATATATTAAGTTACATTTTCTTCTAAAGATATTGTGATTTTTGTTCTTACATGAGTACAATAATTTGAAATGGATTTAAAACATTTAGCAAACAGTTGACCTGTACTCTCATAGCTAGCAATTAAGTTTTCAAAAGTAATGTCTGACCTTGACTCTCAAACCAACTTAAAAAACAGAAATTTGCTGTTCAGTGAATAGCTTAGCTCTTAGATAACGGAAGCAGAGTGAGTTGTAAAGCATATTAACAACAGAGAGGGGAGTGAGGGCACAGCTGTACGCAGAGATGAACAGCCACTATTCAGCTGGCGACAGGATGTCCCTTGACGTTACGTTTAGCACACAAAGACAAGAATTAAAGAAAGAAAAAAGAGGTCAGAAGGCATGCTAGGGACTCTATTAGCATACTGCATGATATCATTTAATGAGTTAATCAGCCTGTCACTTTTCTTCACAGATCTACAGTGCTATTTGAGGACGAAAGAAGCAAGAAAATAAAGGAAACGGACAAAGTGAAAGTTGTATTGAAATAGACAAAAGCAAAAGAAAGAATGTATTGTAAAATCTACAAGAAGAAAAAGAAAAAGTCTTTAACAGCTGAAGTGTTGCCTGACCTTCATCATAGAACCAAAGCCCTGCAGACGTAAAAGTAAAAACCACAAATTATATACTACTACATCAGAAGCGTTACACCTAAAATGTAGACAATTTCTGCAAAACTTCTAAAAAGACGCCAAGATGCCTTCCCCATTTTCTGTCAAAGTTTGAAAGTTTTAAAAAAAGACCTTGCATGATCCATAAGTGCTCAGAATATGTGTTGAGGGTGATTCTCAGCTACGACCACAAGAAAATTTAGCTCAATGTCCATTTTAATGACTGAGTTATAGACATGTTTGTGTTTATTAAAGTAGATAAGCTGTGGCAGCCATACTTAATTAAATTGACCTCTAAAAGTTAATCAGATGCAGACATGCATCCAATGATTTTTTTTTTACTAAAATTTCTCAAATAGTTTGTCAAATGTTTTGCCAACAGACACAAAATACATGCAGTTACATGATCGCCCACCTTTGATGATATCAGATAAAAATAAAGCATCAAACAAACAGTTGCTGTGCAAAAACTAAAAGAAAATATTTTTAACTCTCAGTAGCAGAGACATCTGCTAGTGACATAAATAGATTTTTGTGTCTGTCGTGTTTCATGTAGGATGTATGACTAATTAAAAAACTCTTTTCCAGTTTTGAAAACTCTAATATAATGAAAGCTTTCATTATATTGGAGAGGCTTTAGATGTGAGAACTCTCTGCTTTCTGGGAGATCTGAGGAGAAATGGAAGTCCTAGCAGTGTGAGACAGTAGGTAAAAGAAGACAATAAACATTTTCATTCACATGTCTAAAACTTTGAATTGTACATTTTTATTAATGTTATTATTATTTTTACTGTGATCAATATACTATCAAAATTTGTCTTTGGTAGATTTTGTCTTTGTTGTAACAATGCTTCTTAACAATAAATCTTATACCACTGAAAAGCTTGTTAATTTCCATTTTAAATAGTGCCACATTTGTAAGGATCATGTATTTGTGGGATGAGCAGTGAAGCTTTGTATGTGGTTCCACATATGAAAAATTTGCAAAATCTTCTCTGCCAAACAGTTTATTTTGTTGTTGTTTTTGACACGTTTTGAGCTTCTGATACCCCCAGGTGTGGCCAATCAGGTGCACGGTGTAAGATTTATTGTCAAGGCATTTTTACAACAAACAAAAAAATCTACTAAACACTTTTGTACTATGTTTATTTAATGTCTAAATAACAATGACTGCTTTATTGCTTATACATTGACACTTAAAAGTTCAAATCAGTATTCTGCTCATGTGTAATCTCTCCTTTTCATTAATGTCTTCCCTTTACTTTTGTCACATTTCCTTTCACTTTTCATTTTCAAGTCCATCCCTGTCTTGGACATTTAGCACATAAAGTAGCCAACTCACTAAAGCTATCAACAATCCATAAACCATTAACTATTCACAGTTGGCACCTAAAGCACCAGTGACAAATAATTTCTCTTCAATGAGGGGCCTCAGTGCTGAGACAAGCTGATTGGTGTAAAAAATAAAAACCATCAGCTTTTCTTCTCTCATTATTCCATCCCTGTTTTATTGATCTCATTTCCAATCCTAGCTTGATGTACTGTCTATTATTGACTTCAATTTAATTAATCTTCTGCTGCTTTTGTTGATACTACTTTTCGGATTGAAGATTATCTGTCATAAAATCAGATTCTTCATTACTCATCAGACTCTTTGTGGAGGTTCCCACAAGGAAACTTATCATTTATGCATCTTCAATTTCCTGTTGAGTGGACTGATTCTTTTAATATGTGAAGCAAGGATTAAACTAAAACATAAAGCCTTGTTCTGACTGCCTTCCTTGGTTTTAGGGCTGCTTATATTGTGTTTTAATTGATTTTAGAAAGTCTAGACAGCAATAATTTATTTGACCAAATCTTATGCAACACTTTGGCTGCTCAAATTAGATAAAGTGTGCTTGTCTTTTGTGTCTTTTGTCATGACAGTGAGTAAGAAAAATCAATCCACCTGAGCAAAATTGTAGATTTCAGTGTTTTAGAAACAATGGATATGTCGTCTTTTTTTAAATAAAAATAGGCTTAAGTGTTGCTACCAGATTTGAGGAGCTTGCAGTATTTTTAAAGACACTAAACATAAACCATGGATCTATTGTTGCGTAAACCTAAGTTCTTATTTTAATCTTTATATGACCCAAACATGAAGCTAGCTAAGACATGTTCTCATCAGAGGCCTCGGCAAAAAAAGAGCTTTTAGCATCTCTTTGATGATCTCATCACAAGTAGAGGGGCGGGACTTATTGCAATTTTTTTAACACGAGGCCACTTTATGACAAATCACCTACATAATTTACCTGAAATACTTAAAGGAGACATATCATCCTTTTAAATTTTCTTTATACAGTCAGTTGGGGGTCTATATAAAGCGGAACAGCAATGCTTTGGTCTGAATTCCTCCTTGTGTTAAATTTACAAGCCCCTCTTCCATCCCCTCTGGTCTGTCTCAAATCAACTCGTTTAAAACTGTTCCTTTAAATCCAAATGATGCGCTTTACATCTTTCCTCTAAATTCAACTTTTTGTACTCCTAGAGACTACGCAACAAAATGCATTTAATGGCTAAAAAGTGAAATTTGCATATGTTCTCTTTAAGTGTGATGAATAATCATTCCCTGCATTAAATGTTTAGAGTCAATCCTTAAAACTAGTTTATTGTAGCTTAGTCAAACTTAACATGTAGTGTCACAGCAAGGGGGGACTCACACCACCCATGGATCTATCACAGCCTGTAGAGTTGTTATTTGCAGTAAGCTTATATTTCTCTGTTTTTGTGTCTTTTTCTCAGGGATGTGCCAATTCACATGTTGAAATAAGCTTCAGTCACAATTGAAACTTGAGCCATGTGGGGATGTTTGGTCATACCAGCTGTAAACTGATGCACAAAAATCTGTTCATGTGGGATCAAGCACAAATAAATGAATATTTGTCAGTTTTGGCAAAAATCAGTGTTGGCTGAAAAACACACATTATTCATTCTTGTTTTGTCCAGAAGGTAAACAGGAGGACTAATGGTGTCATGGGGAACAGGCTGTGAACAGACTGTTCACATCCACTCTATGAAACAGAACTTTTGATAGTAATTTTTAGCAACTTGTTATTGCAAACTCCTGATACTTTTAAAACAAGAAGCCACACAGATTGCTTGGCAATCTTTAGACACACAGATAGGATCATTTTTCCTAACAAGGACCCTTCCTTGCAAGTGGTTCCTAATGCAGACAATGTTGTTTCCATAGGAAATAAAACCAGTGGAGAAGCAGAAAGTGACTTTGCCTAAAAGGGTTTTAGCAATGACAAGGATGACTTGAGAAACAAGTTTAGGCAACTTTATATTAAATATACTGACATGAGTGTTATTAACCTTTGTTATATATCTTGGAAATGTGTTTAAGCCAAAATGTGAAATTTGTCCTTTTTTGTGTCTCCAGACTCTCCTCATATTGTTTGTCACATTTATCCTGGTCTTGCCTCATTTTAGCTGTTTTGACTTAAAATGTTTGACACCAATAGAGAAATATTTCTTCAAACTCACAAAAAATAGGAAACTGTTTTTGAAAAGCTGTAACATCAACACATGTTGCATTCCTCACACTCTCTGTTTGGTTTTAATTCCTGGTCTTGTACAGACAGACTTTTATCTGACAACATGACCTGATTAAGATCCGTCCGTCCGTTTTCTTCCACTTATCCGGGGTCAGGTCTTAGGGGCAGCAGCCTAAGCAGAGAGACCCAGACTTCCCTCTCCCCAGCCACTTGGGCCGTCTCGTCTGGGGGAATCCCAAGGTGTTTCCAGGCCAGCTAAGAAACATGGTCCTACCAGCATGTCCTGGGTCTTCCTCTGGGCCTCCTCCCAGTGGGACGTGCCCGGAACACCTCACCAGCGAAGCGTCCAGGAGGCCTCCTAACCAGAGCTTTTTGTGTTTCTGCTCCCAGATTGTGGAACGATCTCCCACTTTCTGTCAGACAAGCCCATTCACTGTCCACTTTTAAAACTCTTTTAAAAACACACTTCTATTCTCTGGCTTTTAGCACAGCCTGAGACTTGTTTTTAGTTTTTATTTTATTCCTGTTTTATTGTTTTTTTATTGTATTTTTTAAGATTTGTTTTGTGTTTTTATGTTTTTGATTTTACATGTACAGCACTTTGTTGCAGCTGTGGTTGTTTTTAAAAGAGCTTTATAAATAAAGTAGTAGTAGTAGCAGATGCCCAAGCCACCTCAACTGGCTCCTGTCAACGTGGAGAAGCAGCGGCTCTACTCTGAGTCCCTCCTTGATGACCGAGCTTTAGTAGCGGCTGATCAATATAGGGCGCTAGGGCTCCGCCCCACCATTTTTTTTTAGAATACAAAAAATATATTGCAATGGGCAGGAGAGACAAAAAGTTTCATTAAAGAAGAACCTGTCTAGAGGACCTACTTATTTTTTCCCTCTGTCCATAAAAGTTATGCACAGAATCGGTGACAAAGGGAAACCTTGGCGGAGTCCAACTCTCACCGGAAACGAGTCTGACTTACTACCGGCAATGCAGACCAAACTCTTACACTGGTCATACAGGGACCTAACAGCCTGTATCAAAGGGCTTGGCACCCCATACTACTGGAGAACCCCCCACAAGAGTCCCAGAGGGACACGGTCGAACGCCTTCTCCAACTTCACAAAACACATGTAGACTGGTTGGGCGAACTCCCACGCACCCTCCAGGACCCTGCTGAGGGTGTAGAGCTGGTCCAGTGTTCCTCGACCAGGACGAAAAACACACTGCTCTTCCTGAATCTAAGATTTGATTATCCGATGGGCCCTCCTCTCCACTTATATATGCGGTCCCCCTTTTTAAGTAGGGGGACCACTACCCCGGTCTGCTAATCCAGGGGAACTGCTGCCAATGTCCATACAATATTGTAGAGTCACATCAACCAACACAACCCCACAACATCCACAGCCTTAAGGAACTCCGGGCGAATATCATCCACCCCTAGCACCTTATCACAGAGGAGCTTTTTAACCTGATCTGCGATCTCGGCGCCAGAGATTGGAGAGTCCAACCCAGGATCCCAAGGCTCTGCCTCCTCATGGTAAGACGTGTCAATGGGATTGAGGAGGTCTTCGAAGGCCCCTGAAAGTATTCTGCCCATCGACCCACAACGTCCCGAGTTGAGGTCAGCAGTGCACCATCCCCACCATAAACAGTGTTGGTGGCGAACCGCTTTCTGCCCCTGAAATGCTGGATGTTGGACCAGAATCTCCTTGAAGCTGTATGGAATTCTTTTTCCATGGCTTCTCCGAACTCCTCCCATGTTTGAGTTTTTGCCTCAGCAATCACCCGAGCAGCAGTTTGAGTCCCATAGGCCAAAAAGACCCAATAGGATTCCTTCTTCAGCCTGACAGCATCCCTCACCACCGGTGTCCACCAGCAGGTTTGAGGGTTGCTGCCATGACAGGCACAGACAATCCTACAGCCACAGCTCAGGCAAGCTGCCTCAACAATGGAGGCACGGAAGATGGCCCATTCTGACTTATTGTCCCCAACCTCCCCTGGAACGTGAGGTGTGAGTTTAAGCTTCGTCTGACGGGAGACTCTGCCAGCATTTCCAGCAGACTAAACATTTGGGTCTGCCAGGTCTGACTGGCATCCTCCCCCACCACCGGAGCCAACTCACCACCAGGTAGTGGTCAGTTGACAGCTCCACCCCTCTTTTCACCCGAGTGTCCAAGACATGCTGCCGCAGATCAGATGAAACGACTACAAAGTCGATCATCAAACTGCGACCCAGGGTATCCAGGTGCCAAGAGCACATACGGACACCCTTATGTTTGAACATGGTGTTAGTTATGGACAATCCATGACGAGCACACAAGTCCAACAATAAAACACCAATCGGGTTCAGATAGGGGGGACCGTTCCTCCCAACCACACCCCTCCAGGTCTCACTGTCATTGCCCACGTGAGCGTTGAAGTCCTCCAGCAAGACGAGGGAGTCCCCATCAGGAGCGCTCTCCAGCACCCCTTCCAGGGACTCCAAAATAGGTGGGTACTCTGAACTGCTGTTAGGCGCATAGGCACAAACAACAGTCAGGACCTGTCCCCCCACATGTAGGCAAAGGGAGGCTGCCCTCTCATTCACCGGGGTGAACCCCAACGTACAGGCACCAAGATGGTGGGGCAATAAGTATGCCAACCGCTGCTCAGCGCCTCTCAGCATGGGCAATTCCAGAGTGGAAGAGTGTCCAACACCTCCCAAGGAGACTGGTTCCAGACCCAGAGCGGTGCGTAAAGGTGAGTCCGATTATATCTAGTTGGAACCTCTCAACCTCACACACCAGCTCAGGTTCCTTCCCCACCAGAGAGGTGACATTCCATGTCTCTAGGGCCACGTTCAGTAGCTGAGGATTGGACCGCCAGGGTCCCCGTCCTTGACCACTGCCCATTGCACAATGCACCCGACCCTTACAGCTCCTCCCAGAGGTGGTGAGCCCATGGGAAGGGGGACCCACGTCTCCTCTTCGGGCTGTGCCCGGACGGGTTCCATTGGTGAAAACCCAGCCACCAGGCACTCGCCAACGTGCCCCACCTCCAGGCCTGGCTTCAGAGTGGGGCCCCAGTGACCCACGTCCAGGCGAGGGCACACCAGATCCAATGTTGCCATTCATCATGAGGGGTCTTCGGGCATTTTGTCTGATCACTCACATAGGACCTGTTTGCCTTGGGTGACCCTACCGGGGGCATGAAGTACCCTGACAACATAGCTCACTGGGACACTCAAACCTCTCCACCACGATAAGGTGGCAGCCCAGGGAGAGGCTGATTAAGGTCGTACATTTAAAATCTAATACATTTAAAAGCTTGCCAGATTATGTGAATTTCTGTTTAACCCTGTTTCTGTTCAGTTCTTCTCTGTTGAGCCCGACACACTGTCAGGCTCTTAGGTGTGACCTTCAGCTGGAGTATAATAATGCAGGCAAGCAGACTTGAGGCAGGCCATTTCTCATGAACCTGAGTGTGAATAATCCTCAATAGCACAGTGACTCAGACGCTATATCACAGCAGGACAAACAGTTGCCAAAAAAGTGCTGTTTTTATCTGACCACAAGGAATATTTAGGGAAAAAACTTAACATTTCTCCTCCTCACATGAAAAAATGTAGACCTGTCGATTATGTGAAGTAGCCTACTGCCTGACTTTATAATTCTTTGTTACCTAATAAGGTTTGGAAGACTGTACTCATCAGAGCATTCAACTATTTGATATGAACTGAATAATATACAAAACTGGTCTTTTGGGTGAAAGTAGGGACAAAAGGCTGGAAATGTCAGAAAAACAACAGAAACACAATTGCAATGTTGTCATTTTAGCATAATAAGGATTTAAAGGGGGCTATGTACATAGTTCAATTTTATACCACAATCAAGTAACTATGTTACCTTCAGTTGTTATGAAAAGGCCAAATCTAAACATCTAATCTAAATCTAAACCTCTTCAAATTGGCATCTGTATCTTTAAACTCTCATAATTTTCTTCAGTGTTACTTAATATTCTTAGTCTGCTTCCTTTTGACTCCAATTACATGATTTTAAACTCCCATGGTGCATTTCTGTTCCTCTTCTATTTCTATGCCTCTGACAAGAAAGGAGAGGTTGTTTCACTTCTTGGCACTCCCTTCTCTCCAGATGTAACACACTGCTCTTTTTTTTCTCACAGCTGTCAGTTTTTCTCTCAGTTTTGTTCTCTGCTACTTCAAGTTTCCTCCTCTTCCTCCTCCTCTGCTCTTCTTTTTTTATTCATTCAACCTCTTGTCCCTCTCTGTTGCCAATACTTCCTGCTGTCACTTCTCTCTTCGCGTGCCCTCATCGAGACAGTCATCTACTTCGAGTGTCACAGCATCAGATATAGAATTTAAAAGTTTAACACAGACAAACCCTGCTATTACTAAAAGTAAATAAATAAATAAATAAATAACACAATTTTATTTTCTTCTTTTGATTAACATAAACCCAAGAGCTGTTTAAGTTGCCAAGCTGCCCTGAGCTCTCACATCAATCTCTTACTTGATAATTGTTTTTGCCTGTGGGAGCAACCACAAAACATTAACTGTTTTTGTTCCATGAAGTTGATGAAAGCAATAAAACGACTGATACATATGAGGTAAAACATAAAAACACAAAAGCATTTAAAAATTACAACTTTGTAACATCTTTAATCTTGCTATTGTAACAGTTTGAGCTTTAAAATGCCTTAATATCATGCAATCTGAAGCTCATGTGTTTATGAGAGACAGAAGGTTGGTAAGCATGTATGCAAACTTGTTGCATCATGTCATTTTGACTTGTGCCAACTTACATTTCTTTTTGGCTCTTTGTTTTAGTCCCCACTTCCATCTTTTGTAGTTCTTACTTAAAGTGTAGCATCAGCATGTTTAAACAGGCAAGTTTACGCTTTACACAGTAAATCTCCACTCGGAAGACGCTCTGATTTTGTTTTGAGATTTGTTGAAACATGGCACAGTTTTTACTAAGAAACAATTGCTGGTTAAAATTATATCTCATTCATTTTCTAATCTGAATGTTCGGAAATTAATGTTTCCCTTAAGTTGTTAGTTTTGTAAAGAATCAAGTGAATCTTTCATAAAGAAAAATGTTTCGATTCTGGTTAACAAACAGACAATAATATTTATATCCCTACAGATGATGTTCAGTACACACTGTCATATTTCTTGATTTGGGATATTAGCACTGCTTCCACAGGCAAACATAAAAAAAAGAAGAAAAATCAAGGGAAATATTTGTTTTTAACCTTGTTTGGTGCAGCAATCTTCCCAACAAAGTGCAGCTTGATGTGAGTTGCTCCCAGAACCTTTTTAAAGCACATCCTGTCTAAACAACCTCCTGAGTGTTTAAAGGTCAGCATTAGCCCAACTACATGGTCACACACAAAGTGGACCATTAGCCACCTGCACTTCCACTCTGTAAAACTGTGAAGTACCTCAGCATCATCATTTGTTTCTGGCTCTGGTGGTGCAAAACATTGCAAAGGAAAAGTTGATCTTCTCCATTAGCCAACCTCACAAGCCTTCAGTCCACTTCAGAAGGCCTGTCCTTTAACACAAGCTCAGAAGTGGTTTTAGAATTTTGAAACATTCCTGACTTAGACCATTACAATGAATTAATAGAGCCATTCTACGAGAATTGTTTTTTTTATTACGAGAATAAAGTCCTAATATTATAAGAATAAAGTCATAAAATTATGTGGGTTCCTACATGAAAAGTTACTAAAATAAGAATTGCTGAGCATCTTGTGAATTTATACTTTGGTACTGGCCTTATTTAACTCTTGGACTCATATGATAAACTGAAGCAGTATGGCATTGGAGTACATTAAGTCATCACATAATGTGGATGGAAGCATGTTACACCAACAGTGATCAAAACTAATTGCGGACTACTTCATACACAGTGACACACATAGACTGCACACAGCAGGTACAACTCAGCCAGGGAACAGAAAAAAGACATGTCATGCAAGATTATGGCATTTTTTTAGTAATAATTGGACTTTTTTTCTTGTAATATTATGACTTTGATATCTTATATCTTATCATAATGTTGCCCTAATATATATCTATATTTTTTTTTTGCATATTTGTTAGTCAAGGGCAGCACAGTGGCTCAGTTGGAAGAGCTGTTGCCTTTCAGCAAGAAGGTCGCCGGATCAAATCCCAGCCCGGGGACCTTTCTGGGTAGTGTTTGCATGTTCTTTCCGTGCATGCATGGGTTCACTCCAGGTACTCCAGCTTCCTCCCACACACCAAAAGCATGACTGTTAGGTTAGTTGATGACTCTAAATTGTCCCTAGGTGTGAGTGAGAGAGTGAATGTTTGTTTGTCTCTATTTGTAGCCCTTTGATGGACTTGTGACCTGTCCAGGGTGTACCTCGCACTGTGACAGCTGGAAATGGGCACCAGTGACCCCCTTGACCCTTAAAAAGGAAGAAACGGGTATCGATGATGGAGGTTTAATCATACTTGAAAATCTCATTCACTTTTTTTTTGTTGCTGTCATTTTCATTGTTTTCATTTGAAACAAGCCCAAAGACAAACCTACAGCCATGAGACTGATCACTAAATTAAAAGCTCCTAGCATTTTGAGAATACTTTGTAATTTATCAACACATCTCCAAAATTACACTCACTTATCAAATAACCAGGGTTTCCTTTGAACTGAGAGAATCTGTGATTTTTTTTTTCTTTTCACTCATATCTTGTGTCTCATCAGGCTGAAATCTTCCTCATCATCAGTTAATCTTGTGGTGGCCCATCTGTTTGTTCCACTCCACGTCTCCTTTGTTCCTCCTCTCTTCGGCGCTGCTCATAAAAAAGGAGGCAATATTAAAGTAATCACAATCTAATTTACTTTTCAGGTCTCAGTTTGAAGATTAGGCCAGATCCTGAAACTGCGTTATTGAATACCTTACCATCTTTCTAACAGATAATAATATGTGTGTACCTTTGTGGGTTTGTTTGTCTGTTTGTTAGCGCACTATCTTGTGAAGTACAGGACACACTTTGATGAAACTCTCAGAAAGTAATCAGTTGAATGCATATCAACGACTGATTCATTTTTAGGAGTCAACTACATTCAATACAGCTGTCCCAGCTAACTTACTTTAACAAACACAAAAAATTATTTTAACTTAGTCAGTTTTATATATTGAATCAAAAATTGGTGTGGTAGTAGCTGACAGTCATCTCAATCATATATGAAGTCAGTGCTAACAAACCTTTGTCTTTTTAACTTTGACTTGATGACAGCAGGTGATAATGCATTTTAATAAAGGCAACAAGAACATTTTAAAAAACAGTTTTGAAGTATATTCATCAGGCATCAACACAGTCATCTACTCCCATGAAACAAGCTGTGTTTTTTACTCCCAAGACATATTTTACTGACAGTTTACAAAATAAGAGCATTCTTCTACATGTTGATCCTTTTGTCAGCTTTAATTTATTCTTCCTCTTTTGTTATTATCATTACCTGGCATCAGGTTCTATACATTTTTATTTAATTAATGTTTTTCATAATTAGACAGGTCTTGCATTGATTACTTTACATGCAGCAAACAGAGGCAAAGTTTTCTACACCATGCCAAATGTTAGATGATGTGTAGCATTTCTGATGTGAAAATCACTCCGATTCATGCTGGTAAACTGATATTGAAATCTGTTTAACACACTGATCACAGAACTTTTCTTTGTGTTGAGTCCTCACAACATCAGAAAGACTGCTGCCAAAATCATTTCAGGATGTGTTAAAATTAACTGACTAAATCTACCCAAACTCATTCTTTCCTTAATTAAATTTACTCCGTCAGCCCGCTTCAACAGAGCGTTCATTTCCTTTCCTGCCAGACTCATTCCTTACTCTTGGGAGTATCATTCATCACTGGCTGTTAGAAATGACTCTGTGTTTTTTTTTTTTGGTAGTTTGTTTTTTTAAAAGGAAAATTAGATCCAAGCTTGATGCAGCTTACCACACACCTTTTTAAAGTATTGTTCTTTTAATTTCAGCTTTGATGTAAGCTCAACGTTTTTTTCCCTTGCTACCAAATGCAAAAATGTGATAATGTTTATGTGTTTGTGTGTTCATTTGACTGCTCAGCGAAATATCACATGAACCAGGGGACAGATTTTAATGAAAACTCTCAGAAAAGGAATCACTGAATGTACAACTGATTAACTTTTGGAGTCAACCCAGTTCACCTCAAGGTACTGCACTTTTCTCTTCCTTTCTGTCTGATTTATAGGTGTTGACTTGGTAACACAAATATAAGCTTTGTGTTTCAAAAGAATTTAATTTGGCTTCACGGAAATGATGCAAAACAGGAAGAGTGACGCAGGTAAAGTTAATGAAAGTGAAACACAACAAATCTTTGGGGGGAAGCATCAGATACATTGTGATCCTTGGATATTGAGAGAATTAAATTTTATTAGTGTTTGCTGCAAAAACCAATAACTAAATAATAATTAGCTTAATTAAAAAAGTATATCTGTTCATTTAAAATTGAATATCTTTGACATCACAGAAGCCTGAAGAGAAATAGCACTGGTGAATTTTTAATTATGAACCTAATTAGGTTAATCGTACCTGAGACTGGGGGTGGGGGGATAAACAGGAAGGATTTAGTTAAAACCATTCTGTGATATCAACAATAATAATAATGTTTGCCTCATCAATCAATTATATTGGTCTGTTTTACGTGTCGAGAAACGAATGATGGTTAAAGTCTTCTCACAGATAACATAAGGCTTCACAGACTGAATGGACCACACTGCATTACGTTGGTATTTAGACAGATGAGAAAAACTGACCTTCTCCTGGGTTTGATAGAAAATGTTCCTGACATTCAGCTGAATTGATCACATCAGCAAAGAGTCAGTTTCTTTGAGTAGATTGGCACAAGGAAATGATATATTGCTATTTGACTAAGACAGACAGTAGATCTGTGAAATGTAGATGGACTGATTGGAAAATGTGAAGGAAGATTAAAGGAAGTGGAAAAAAAAAGTGGGGCGAAGTCTGCATGTCAAGTCGGTCATAAGGTTGAGCCTGTTGATCACAGCTGCAGTCAGAGGAGCCCAGGGGAGCAGCTGACCTTTGTGTGATCGAAGGTGTGTGTGTGAGTGTGTCTGAACTGTTTACAGAAAAAAATAAATAGTACACCTGACTTCACTGACCTTTCTTTTAAGGTCTACCTGATGTGAATGTGGGCCAATGATACCAGATGACACTGAAACCCATCCAAAGTTTCTAAATAAAAATAACTTTTTTGCAGGAAACCTAATAAATGCAATGATTCATTATGTCTGTTTAACATGTTTTAGATTGAGTTTGCTGTTGTTGTCGATTATGTTCTTTTGACCATTTTCTCCTGCAAGGGTCACTGTTTTGAGCAAGCTTACAAAAAAGAAAAAAAGAAAATAAATTGAACAATTGCTCTGTGTTTTTCTGATGCAACCGGGCTTGAACCTGCAGCCTCAGGATAATGATACCCCAAGCTACTGCAGCCATTTTTATTTTTATCAAGTTGTGTGATTGAAGGAACTGCCAGAAAATTATTGATATTGTCAACACAACATGTCAAGAAAGTAGTAAATAAAAGTTCAAATCATATATCATTCATCAGAGAGCTCAGTGACCAAGGGCGTAGGTTTGGTGGGACCTTACAACTTACTGACCAACACCCCCCCCCCACCACACCCCACCCCACCCCACCCCACCCCCCCAACCAGGTCCGGACTATGCAG
>JARVJO010000330.1:16103414-16139273 GCA_031762555.1 Cynodonichthys magdalenae
CACCCAACCTGAACACTGCCTCACCACCTCCTGCACTTGTAAATATATTCACCTTGGATCCTGGACCAACTCCTCCATGTAGAATCTCCTCCACCAACCTGTCCAGACTCCTGATTCACTATTATTGTAAATAAACACCGTTACCTTTGCATTCAGTCTCTTGTTCTGGTCTGTCTATGGTCTTGCTCACGTTGACTCTAGTCCGTATCCTGATATTCACTTTCAGCACCATCCGCGTGTGGCCAGCTGGCCGCCGCCGGTTGCAGCTAATCAAAGAAGTAGATCCACGTTCTTTGAGCCAATAGCATGGGTCGTCATAGTTCATAAACAGCAAATTTTTAAATGAATGCTACCACTGCGTAGTATATTGAAATATTAAACTAATCAATGTAGATTTTCGTTTATTTTTGTTTTTGTTAAAAAATACATGTTTTTTTTTTTTAATATGGCAAAAATTAGTCGGGACTATTTTATATCCCTTGAATATTGGTCGGGACATGTCCTGACCGTCCCTACCCAAACCTACGCCCATGTCAGTGACTATAGGAGAAATCAAATAAACCTTGAGGAAAGTAACCTGATAGTCAAAGTTTTTAAGATTCAGATTTATGCTGCTTTAAAGCCTTAAACACAGCAAAACAGATTTTGTGAATCAATCTATTTTGCAAAGTTTGCACAAATAAAGATGTGTGCCTCAAACTGAGCTGTTTACTAATTAATATAAAATAACAACAATGATTAAACATCCAGATTTTGACAGATATATTTCTAGCTTAGAAAACAGCACACAGGAATCACACTCTAAAAGCTTTAAAGCATCAATGCTAATTGCTGCAGCACAATTTAAGCCACTTGTTTCACTTGTTTCAGTGAAGAAAGAGAGGAAACAGGGAACGATGTCAGAGGAAAGTCAGGGAGCAAATGATTTGTATGGGTGTGATTGCACAGGAAACAAGACAGAGCTTTACATCTTTCCAACAGAACATTGACCTCTAGTTTAATGACAAGCAATTTTCTGACAGCTCTCGGAAATTCCTGGACTGCCCTGTTTAGAGAGCTTATTTGAGCTCAATCATGCATTCCTGGGAGGACCAGGAAAAATGCAATCTGATAGAGCAAAACATAATCTGAAACAAAGTGAGAAAATCTCTACATTGTCGTTTTTCACAGCTTGTTGGTTTTGTTGTTTTAATCTTAGTTTGGAGTTGCCTGGAAAACGTCCAACATATGCAGGAAATATCCATTTCTTAGCAGATAAAATCTCAGCAGTGTTTGCTGGCTTGTTATGCACTTTATGTAGCCTGCAGAGGACTTTAGTATTGATTTTACTGAAACATGCTGTGACTAGAAAAAATTATATTTTGCTTGCTTTGCGTTGTTTGGCTTAGATTGTTGTGAACGGTTGAACAAATGACCTTCTGAGCAGAGTTGCCTGAAATTAAGTGAAAAAACAAAACTTTCATAGAAGACAATGTCTCGAAAATCATGAGTATCAAGTTGGCATACCAACAAAAACATTTTTCATTGATTGTATCAGAGCTGTCCTCTGTAATCTTTGTTGTGGACCTGCTGTCAATGGTTTTACGTCAACCACGTCTCCATGGTTGTTGTTGCAGGTCTGTCATTTGACTATTTTAAAATTGTGATGGAATTCAAGATTTTGAAAGGACACAGTAATAGAAATAATACTTTTTAGTTTATGCCAGTAATTCATGACATACTTTAATGACTTAGGTTTTCATGACACCCTGTTTATTAGTAGATAGAATGATTATAACCAGAACAAAATCTGCTAACAACAATCATTCTTAGATATAACTTGTGTTTTCCCTTGACCTGAATTTCCTTAGGATGAAAACTTGCTTCATTAAGATGACATAATGGTGTTTGTTAAACAGTATATATGAGGCCTAAACTGCCCCAAAGGAGCAGGAGTGGGAACAGGGAACAGGGAGGTGCTTTGTACAAATAGGCAGTGAGCATTTAGGCAACTTCACATGGCTACCAAAGGAGATTCAAGGATTTCTCAAATCAACACTGGCTATGTTTTTGATGAGGGAATGAAAATTTAACATGTTATAAATCTCAAAAAAGAAAATTTTTGCCTAAATCTCACACTCTTTTATTGAATACATTTGTCTAATAAAGTGGCCAGTAAATGTGTGTCTCACTGTAAGCTCGGCAGAAAAACATTACCATTTTTAACTCTGTGATCACACTGTGTTTAATATCAAGTTTGTTTTTAATTGAACTGTGCAACTGTGGAGTCCCACATGATAAAAGTCAACCAGGCTGTCAGCTAAGCTTTTCCCGAAAACAGGTCCTGAACCTTTAGCCAGAGGTCAAGCATCAAAGTGTTTACAGGAAGGAAAAATAAAAGCATTAAAAAATACATAATCTTTTTATGGAACTGATGTCATTATCCATTATTTTGTTTGTGGAAAAGGGTTGAATTATGTGATGTTAAAGAGAACAGAGGGCTAAGTAAGTACAATAAAAAAGAGGGACTGTATTGAGCACAATAATGGACTGATGCAGCGTGACAGAAGAAGAGAGACAAAAGAAGAACTCATTATTTCTCATCCTAGTCTGTTGGACAGCTGATAAGGGAGATCAAACCCAACTGAGATGTTCATCAAAACCATGTGCGTTGGTCTTGCATTTTATGAGCACAGAATTAGATTAATACATATACTATATATATGCATGAAGATGGACAAAGGTAAAAAGAGAACAAAAAAGGAAAAGTCATGTACTCTGGAACTTTGTAGATAAAAAAGGACTTGAAGGCCTAGTGGAAAATTGTTTTCTCACAAATCCCCTAATTTGTCAAATTAGATTTTCCCACTGCGAGAGATGCACCATCTACTTAGTATGCTAATTTGCCACAACATTGGATTTTCTTTCCTTTCTTGCATCCCACAGACCCAGTTTCACCACACTTGAGGAAAATGACTGCTGATAACTCTCCCAGCTCTGATGGGCAGTAAAGTGGGATGTATTGACAAACAGCAAACAGATCTGTTAGAACAATGAAGACTTTAACAAATAGGCAAGTCTGTGGTTCTTTGGTCCTACATTAACATAGAAGAGGACAGATGCACATGTGCAAACATGGGTTTTCCCCATGTGCCAACGTGAACTGGCTGCAGAAGGTCACTGGGCTGCAACTGTGACTCAAAACTGAAAAAATAAAATTCAGAGAAATATGTTTTATTTTGTTTATTTTAAAGAATTCTCCCATTTTTATATCAGGTAATTTTTGAAAATCACAACTTATTTTAGTGTTCACACCCGGAAAACCTTTAGATGGTGCATCAGATCTTTTTGCTCCTGTTTGTCAACATCTCATTTGGCTCACTTTGTACCCACAAAACTGTTACAACTTTGTAACTATTTAAAAAAAATTGCAGCCTAAATTGTTTGGAACATGTTCAAAATGTGAGAAAACCTCTGGCAAGGAAAGTGAAAACCCTCCATCTCAGCCACTGCTTGCCAACTCGTCACCAACAGTTGCAGCCCAGTGAGATGTACCTAAATGGTTTCTATGTGATGAGCATATGTTAAATTATGCTGTAATAATGTTGGGTAAAAACAGAGCAGTTCACACTGGACCACCTGGATGTGAGTGTGTCTTCACTGGTGATGTACACAAGAATCTGAAATGGTACATCACTTGGAAACAGGAGCAGAATATAAACACAACAAGCTACCACACAGTATGTCTTCCAGCAGTTAAGAATCCGTTTTCTAAAGTTGCTAAGACTCTGTTGTTTTCTGTTTCAGTTGTATCTCCATCATGGTTTCCTGCATCACGATTCTCTACTTTTTGTTTGTCAGACTTCCAAACAAACAGGAACAGTGGTTGTGATGATGTGAGTTGGAAAGCACAGATTTGTAAGCTGTATATGGGAGCTGCAGAGTGTAATTTCAACTTAGTCCTTATCTACCTTCACACCTGGAAGCATGTGCAGGACAGAGCTGCTCCCTGTGACATGAACTGGTTTAGATGAGAACATCTGACTCACTGAAAATCTGCAGCAGCAGGAGCCTATTAAACACAAACACACCAGGTTTATCCATGAATAATGGTCAGCTTGCTGTAAAACTGAGGCATTTTTTTTTCAATTTGAACAAAAGACTAGCTTTACTTTTGTGGTTTTGTGGGTTTTTTTCTGTTGGCCACATTTACAAGACAAAACTTTATGATTTTACAGTGTTTAAATCATTCCAATTATGATTTAGTGTTTATGATGAAATGCTTTAAATTATTTTTGGTATTTTTGGTATGAATTGAATGTATTATTCTCTTAAACCATAAAAGAACATTTTTGCTGTTGGCGTTGCAGCAGCTTTTCTGTAGATGTGATTCACAATCAGTGTTGTCTGAGGCTTTTAGGAAAACACAGCATTTTGTATTAGTTCGGTTTTCTTTTCACCTGTTCTCTGTATCTGCATGCAGCAGCTTTTAACTAACACTTAGAAATAAGTGTGAACATCACATTGAGGTGCAAGGAGAAGTGAGAGAACAGGTTTGGCAATTTTTGCTTTATATTCTCATAGGGTATCTCTTTTTTTTTGCCATATTTCTGCCTTTTGTTTAATCCCAGCGTTACAGCTAAGAAAGTCCTGAAACAAATTTGGAAATGTAGTAAAAACTTAGCATCTCAAAGCATTTCCTCTGACAGGTTGAGGTGCACTGACCTTGCAAATGTAGGTGGTTAATACACTCATTAACGTTACAAAGAGCATCCAGTCGTGTCCAATACATCTCTGTTCCTGTCAGCTTCTGAGGGGGGAAAATGGAGGTCAGAGCCAAATGAGATAAGGTCCTTGGCAGCAAATGTAATGACAAAGTACTGAATGATTTCTTTAGTTTGCTCATCCTGCCTTGAAACTTTTAAATCATAGATGTTTAAATAAAACGACTGCCTCTCAGAGCAACATTTAGTCAAAAAGCTCATTGTGAGAAAGGACAAAATTAATATTCTGAACGAAACCTTTAACTCGCTCATCATGTCTGCCAGAGTCTGTTTTGACTGAAAACTAGTTTCGCTGCCAGCTCCTGCATACTTGCTGTGTTTGCAGTGCACAAAATTGATAAGCACAAGGTGCATACTGTGACTCCCCATGTTTTTGCAGATGTGCACTGTAAGATATCTTGAACTGATTACAGACAAATACCATGCTGCCAGTTTTTGAAAATAAGATTCTTATATAAGCTTTTTGAGAAATATGAATTGCAATAGCAAGTTCTTGTTTATTTGTTTAATTTAGTCATTCTTTTCTAAATTTTTTCCTCTAAAGAGTTTAAACCTTTCGGACCATTTTTGCCGTCATTTTAAGAAACAAAAAAATAATAAAAACCCCAGTAGTAATTGTTATAGTTATTTTAAAATAATCAATTAGTATGCAAAATTGTCTATGACCTCATCTGTAGTGTATTGCTGCCGTCACAACATGCACTGAGATATCTGCATTACCATTCATTAAAGCCAGCCACATGGCTACTTTGATATACCCAAACAAACAGTGGTTATTCTGCTTTTTCTTTTGTTGATGTGTAAGCCAAGAAAAAGCAATGAAAAATGTTGCTACAGAGGAATGTAGCTCCTAAATGAAAGGAGAAACTTTCGTCGGCTGGAGGACGAATCACCTCAAAGTGAGACGATCTGTCAAAGTGATACAGGTTTATTGTGCCATTAATCCATGGTGAGATAAATATGCCAAAGAGGAAAAGAAAATGCCAACAATCACCTGGTGGTTAATGTGCTGCTTGAGATGCAAAAATACTCAGCTGATTCACTGATTTTATCATTTAAAACCAGACTATTCATATATATCATCAGTTCACAACAACAAGAGTCATTCCAGGACACAATGCAGAAAAAGCATACAAGTTTGATATAACTTAAATGTATTCCAGCTCTAATCTAGTTTCAATACAACAGTAATTATGAAATCCCAGTTTATATAGCATAACCAACCCAAATAAAGCAGTAGATAAACTGAACACTTCACTTAAATACATTATTTTGAGCGAGCATGAGACAGTGGGCAACAGTGGGAAGAAATGACTCCCTTTTAACAGGAAGAAGTCTCCAGCAGAACCAGAACCAAGATGAGTACATTTGCCTCAACTGGAAGGGCAGAAAAGAAACACAGACTAATTAAAACAGACATAGTTTCCATGGGGAAAAAAACAGAGAACACAAACTTAATCACAGCAATAATTCCAAAAGGAGTGAAGTTAGTAGATGTGGTCAGTGTCTGGTCTGGAAGTCTGAGTCTACAGAAGGATGACCCAGGAAAACCCTAACCAACGCAAAGCTTGGTGTGATTGGATGTGTACACAAGACGTTTTAATCAACTGTGAAAATAAAAGAACTGAATACAGACATAATAAATGTAGTATTCAATCATTTCAATTCAATTTATTTATATAGAGTCAAGTCACAACAATTGTTGTCTCAGGGCTCTGTACACAAAAAACAATAAACAATAAAAGCTAAATTTTCTACCACAAACCATAGATTTTGTTCAGACCATGTAATCTCAGAATGCAAACTCAGGCCCACTGTTGTGTGATGACACCTCAATTCGTTCCCTCAAAGGATCACACCCACACAGAAACAAACTGGCGATTATGAGTGTACAACAGTCAGCATAACAGTCAATATGTTTTATTAGTTTGAAACGACTGTTAAAAAGAAAAACAAATATACCACCAAATTTCCTCTGCGAAAACCTTTTTTTTATGATTTAAATGTTCTTGGAGGGGTGAAAAAATGACAAAGGAATTAGTCTAACCACTTATTTTTGGACTACCTTGTGTTTGCAAACATAGTTGACAGAATTCTGTAATTATTTGTTTCACTTAATCATTTAAAAAAAGCACACAAAAAGTATTGTTACCTGAAAAGTAAAGCTTATTGTCAAGAAACCAAAACAAGCACAACGCCAACATAACATGCAGTCAGTGCAGGATATTTATTCTCTTGTTATTAATAGTATTCATCAGAGTATTGCAACAGCCTTGGCTAATGCTCTTCCATTATTTTAAGATGTTTGGCCCTTACAGCATATAAACCTTTGGCCTTTTACTTTTAATTCCACATTCAGATCCCATCATTATTCTCGGTCATCCTCTGTCTGTCGGCCTGTCTGAGTCAGGGTCACTTTGTCCTTGGCTGTGGAACACAACTCAAACTGTCTGCTCCAAACGTTTTAGGAGACTGTAAACGGCCGTTGTGATATACAACACAGGAAGTTGCTTCCAGTATGAGCTTATTCAGTGACTCCACTGGCTTCTGCTCCGTCTTAACTGATAGCAATTGTGGGAAAAATTCCACCTGCAAAATGGGGATAACAATGACAAAGTCTTTAAGATGATGAATCATTTTTACAGCACGACTCACTAGAATGATCTATGATTTTATTTTGCTTTCCAATAACTCCACCACAACACTGTTTTCTCTCTGGAAGTTATGGTTTGTTAAAGATTTTCCAAAGTATTCAAGGTTCTGATCCAAAAACATTTCAAGCACAAGTGAGTCTCTAATCATTTATTAACAAAAACACAAAGGTTTAAGCTTTTTGAGTTTTTATTTGATACCCTGGATGTCAGTCAGCTCAGCAATTATTTTTCACAAGTTTAACATCTTCATGTACTAATTAAACTCTTACAACTAGGGGCACTTTTGGCAAATTAGAAAAGATGTCATATTCATCAGCCACAAGTTGCTCCATTGCACAAATAAACAATTATTAATAACAGTTATCCTTCCCTCAGATTTATGCATAAAAAATAAGAATCACAGCTTAACGGAAATCCTCTGAAACCACACACAAGAAAAAAAGGACAGTATTTAAGTTTATTACACATTCAGATATTAAACTATGAATAGATATTAGATCTTCATGGACTGAGGGAAATGAAATGTAAGCTTACAATTGGATTAAAAGAACTATATTAAAAAACCTTTATTAAACAAAAAAGACAAAATTTGCAAAACATGGTTGACTGATATCGTCCTACATACTTATTAGAAGCTGGCTTTTTATGCATTATACCAAATTACAACGACATGTACAAAACATTGTGTTTTGGTTATTTAATGGTAGTTTCTTTAAGTTTATTTTTTTAAATTGCGTTGTTTATATTCCCTTTCTGTGCACTGGAGTTCTTGTGCTTTGAGTTCTGTTTCTTGTGATTTTATATTATCAATTTGTCTGACAAAGTTTCAGCTTATCAGTTGTGTCTCCTGTGCCATCTCTCTCACTCATCCTCAGTGTTGTTCTTTAGTCAGTCTGCCCCTCGCACCTGTTCCCAATCTGTAATCAGTTCAGGTGTCTTCAATCCCTCATCAGTCTATATATTCAGTCTCCTGCTATCTATCGTGCATAATTGTTTTTTATGCTGCAGTTCCGGTCAGTTTTGTGTTGACTCTGTTCCACTGGAGACTGCAAGTTATTGCTGCTGTGTCAGCTTATTTGTTTTGGCTTTCATATAAACTCTTTATTTTGCATTCCTTCAAAGCATAAATAGGTTTCTGTTTCTTGAGCTCCTTGTGTTTGTCTGCATTTTGGGTCAAATCTGCCACCAACTGCGACACACCACGGTGTGAACATCAAAAACCCAAACATGTCTAGTCAGCACAAATTCTGCCGGCTATTATAGTGGCTCTTAAATGTGCACGCTGGTTAAATAATGCATCCTAAAAGTTGAATAGTAAACAAGTAAGCCTTAAATACAATGTTCTCCCACTAACAAGTCTTTTTGATGGTACTAGTTACCTAATATGGTTAAAACATTTAATAGTCAATGAGTTTGCCTAAAATGTTAGTTTAGTAAGGCCAGGCTGTCCTTGAAAAAGAGATCTGGGACCTCAGTGGGATTTGGCTGGTTAAATAAAGGTTAATAATAATAATAATAATAATAATAATAACAATAATAACAATAATAATAATAATAAAACTCTTGCACTTAATTTTGACCTTACTAATAAATATCAAAGTGCTCACAAGACAACTCATTAAAATCTTTTTTTTTACCTTACATGATTCAAAAGTCTCAGTAGCTGACATGTGCAGCTCATTTTGACCTTTCTAATAAAGATAAAAAATAACTAAAGTAACTAAAAATGTAATACTGCTGTGTAATAACCAAGTACCCTAATATGCACCAATTGCTTGGTTTGGCTTTCCTTCCTTTAGCTGATCAGTTGCCAATAGAGCTACAAAAGAAGCTGACAGAGGAGACTGTATCCCAATTAAAAAAGCAACATTTGGTCAAACAGTTTTTTTTTTCATTCACAGCAACACATCAGTGGAATTTTCTGTCACAGTTAGTCAGTGTCCTCATCCTGTCACTCATTCACATGCAGTGTGAACAAAATGTCTGTCAGAGAATCAGCTTTGCCAACATTAAATAGCCCCTTTTAATGGCACAAGCTATTTGTCAGTTTTTGATTTTCATTCTTTGAGATGATTATCACCTGCCACTAAAAGGCAAACGATTATGTTTGCTCTTGATGTTATGTCAAGTTTTGAGCAAAACAGCTATTTTTATTATTTTGCAACATAATATAATCTTTTTTTTTTTTAACTCTGACATGACAGATGGCAGGTGATATTTATTCCTTCTATTTTAATTTCCACATGTATCTATATTTTAATATGTAACTTATTATTCTAGATTGCTTTTAGATTCAAGTACTCATTACATCACCTTATTTATTGTTTATTAATGTACTTTGTCCACTTTTTAAATAGATTCAATTTCAAATTCCATTTGCACTAATAAACCATTTTGACCACTTTAGCAAAAGTTCTCACTAATTGACTAGTTAAACCCTTTCTTGTTCCTATACAAAGAACTAGAGCCACTTTAATTGGGTGCCATTCAACATGTGCACATTTTTAGCTGTTTTATTTAACTTGAAGCCCTAAATTCTAATAGGAGTAGGATATGATAGAAATTTGAGGCTGAAAACTTAACAAGAAAGTAGCTCCCTTTTCCTGCTGCAGTTTATTTGCAGCTTGAGCCATCAGAGAAAAGTCCTGGCACTACATTTTACCACTAAGGGAGAGGAGGAAGAGACCAGCAGCAGCTAAAATGGTGTGAATTTATAACGTGCTCGGAGTCTGGAGAATTTTTGGCTCATACAGGAGCACCTGTCACGCTACCACAGACTGCTTTCCAAGCAATCATGTGAGTGCCTGGCAGCATTTTGGATAAAAGCCCACCATGACTTTTGAAAATAAAAACCCACTTTAAGCTCAGTGATTCCCCTCCTGACAGCCACACAAAAATACATAAAAGCTATTAAAGACTAAGGAACTGGGGGTGAACTTAGAAAGAGCCAAGACACCTGTGACTCCTATTTTCATTAGGTGGGTCAGTAGGGAGGAATACAAATACCTTAAAAGTGCACATTGAGAATAAACTGGACATGGCTAAGAACAGTACTGCACTCTACAAAAACAAAAAAAAAAACGTCAGGGTTTTCTCTTTTTTCCAAGATAACTCTGTGCTCTTTTAACATCTGTCACAAAATGCTTGATACATTATAGGAATCTATGGTGGCCAGGGCTTTGCTCTACATCAGGACAAGCTGGTGCAGGTTCAACAGACAGATCTGTAAAGACAGTAAGAATGTTAGAATGAATCTAAAACCAATGACATTGATGTCTGAGAGGAGGAGGATGCTCAAACTAAAAACATTTTGGGATACCCAATCCACAGTATGTTGCCCAGTTGCATAAGAACATTTAGAAACAGACGAAATGGCCACAACTCATCATTGAAGCCAACAGGAAATTATCCCTTCCAATGGCCATCAGATTGCACAAGCTGGACAGTGATAACATAAAGCTTAAAGGAATAGTTCAATTCTTTGATGTGTTGTTCTGTGAAATAGTTATTATAAGTTAGTACAATACCAGCTGTGGCATCAGTCATAGGGCAGAAAAAAACAATCAAAAGTCTTTGTCTAGGCTATAGGCTAAAGTTTTAGCCAAACTGACAGTTTTTTAATTGTTATTTAGGTAAACTTAAATAGAACAACTCTTTTTTTCCAAAATAACATACCAGAGCGAAATAACTCCACATTGACTGATACAAGAAGATTTAATAAAAGTTGTTTTGTTTGTTTGTTTGTTTGTTTGTTTGTTTCAGTGGGATGTAGATTAATAGTAATAATATAACACCTACTGAAGAATCAAATTCTGTACTCCTGTGTGGAGGTGAAGTTACCCATCTTCGCCCTAACAAGGAGTTATTATAGGAGCACGACCTCTGTGTTGCTTTAAAAGTGCACAATGGACAGAGCCACTGTTAGAGTGATAGAGGGACATCATTTTAAAGTCTAAATGCATTACTTAAATAAATGGTATGCTTTCTGATTTCTATATTGCTTAAAAGTAGTTTTCTCACATGTGCTGGTGAGTGGGTATGATCTCTGTTTATTTTATTTTTATTTCATTCTATTTTAATTTTATTGTATTTTTACTTTTTTGCAAAATTGGGAAGTCTGGATCCACTTGACCCCCTGGAATTTCCACCTATGCTCAGCAACATCAGCATATAATGGTCTAAAGCTCAGCATATGTGCAATTGCAAAGTAACAAGGATGCTGTTCGGTTGAGGAAACTATGACACATTAAACAAATAATGTCACACAAAGGTGTAGTGTTGTTTTGTTTTGTTTTTTTCATACTGATTTGACTTTTTTAGAAGGCGTTATTTAAGCATTGTACAACTGATTCTGATTGCACAATTTCAGAATAGATCTACATCCAAATGTATGTCTTCTGTAAACACAGCATGCTGTATGTGACACGGCCTTTTTCTATTTAAGTGGGTCGCTTCAGGGTCGTGGACTGTTCACACTACTACAGTCAATGCATAATGTGACCAACAATGTCAAAAAACATAAATAGGTAAATAAATCAAAACTAAACAAGTATGTAGCCTAACCCGTGATGATTTTAAAAAGAATATTTAGACTAAATTTAACTGAACTGAAATAAAATTTTGGGTGTGAGTTCCACTAAATGACAGGTGATATTTAATAAATGTTCCAAGGGCTTGCCATACATCTCGACTCAAGTGCCCACATGTCTGTAGAGAAGAAGTGCGTGTTGTAAGTTTAGATCAGATAAAGGTAGAATCTGATAAGCTGCATGAGAAGGGGGCGTGGGGGGGCTCAGAAATGGCGCGTTTGGACACGGGAAGTTGTGAGAGCGCGCCTCCCCCGTTGGCTCCTCTCCGCTCCACAGCGCGCGCGGCAGAGGCACAGCCTCCTCGCGCTTCACGCAGGCTGTTTGTGTGATTCCTGTTCTTCGTGCCAGAGACCTGCAGCTGTCTGCGCCGCTGTCGTTGTAGGGAGAAGCGTCGCAGCGCATGGAGGAGCCGACGAAGGACTTTTGTTTTCTCCACAAACCCAAGAGATTTGGAAACTTCTATTTTCTGCGTGTGTTGTGTCGCTGTTGGAGGGTTGAATGAAGACACCTGGAAGCTGAAAAACGCCCTGATCGTGCGTTTGGACTGAAATCTGTTTGCAAACTGTAGGAATGTGGAAAACAAGTCTATCTTGGCGGTAAGTGTTCTGATACTTGTTCTGTTTACATTGAAAGCTGAAACCACTATTACAAAAAAAAAAAAGATAAGAACTGCTTGCGTTAGCATTAGAGACCAGCTAATCCCACAAATCAAAATAAACATGAAACATTTTGTCTCCCGCAGTAACTGGACCAACTTCTGCCCCTGAAACCATGACCACAGACTTGAACTTGACCTCTCTGATAAATGCAACAATATTAAACAACCAAAGCAGAGAATGTTCCCTCACAAAGACTGGCTTTCAGTTCTACTACCTGCCCACGGTTTACATCATGGTATTCATCACCGGGCTGGTGGGCAACAGCCTGGCCATATGGATGTTTGTGTTCCACATGAGACCCTGGAGCGGCATCTCGGTCTACATGTTTAACCTGGCCCTGGCTGATTTCTGCTATGTCCTCTCTCTGCCTTTCCTCATCTTTTACTACTTCAACAAAACAGACTGGATATTTGGGGACGTGCTGTGTCGACTGCAGCGTTTCATCTTCCACGTGAATCTCTATGGAAGTATTCTGTTTCTGACCTGCATCAGTGTTCACAGGTACACGGGGGTCGTGCATCCGCTCAAGTCTTTAGGCAGGCTGAAGAAGAAGAATGCAGTTATCACGAGTGCACTGGTGTGGTTGATAGTAGTTATAGGTATGTCCCCAATTCTTTATTACTCTAGGACTGGTCCAAAACGTAATTCAACCACCTGTTATGACACGACCACCGGGGATGAGCTGGCGGGTTATTTCATTTACAGCATGATTCTGACTGTGTTTGGGTTCTGCATCCCATTTATTATCATATTCTGTTGCTATGGCATGATTGTCAAGGCGCTGATCTGCAACGACATGAACAACGCCCCCCTGCGACAGAAATCCATCCACCTGGTGATCATAGTTCTTGCCGTCTTCGCCGTCTCCTACTTGCCTTTCCACGTCATGAAAAACCTCAACCTGCGGGCCAGGCTGTCCTTCCAGAGCCCAGACATGTGCGAGTTCAACAACCGCGTCTACGCCACGTACCAGGTGACGCGGGGGCTGGCCAGCCTCAACAGCTGCGTGGATCCCATTCTTTACTTCCTGGCTGGAGACACCTTCCGGAGGAAGCTGTCGCGGGCCACCAAAAAGACTTCCAGGAAAGGTGACAACGTCCTTCAGTCCAAGAGCGAGGACACGGCGCTCAACAGCCTGGCTGAGTATGTGGAGAACAGCGACCGGAGACTGTGACGCCTCCTTTTAGCTTCTGAGACAAAAGGTTTAAATAAATCAAGGCACTGTGTGGACTGAAGACTGAGTGCAAAATTTAAGGGATGATGGTTTGTAGAGCTGTAGGATAAAAACTCAATTTAACCCTGAGATACCATCGCTTGCTTGCAGCCGTTTGGCATTACTAAGCTATTGTACTGTACTGTCCTATATTGTACTTTAAATATTAGAGCCATCACTCTCCTTTTTTAATTATTATTTACATTTTGAACTAAATGTGAAGAGCACAGCTGGAGGGAAATAGATTGTCCAACAGGCAAAAATTTCCTGTTAATCCATTTGTTTTGCAGTCTAAGACTAAATGGATAGCACCTTCTCTAGCCCCGATCTGATGGGTAATCAATACCTATTTAGCTTGTGAGAGCTTAAATATAAGGAAGTGTACTTTGGGATGGCTTTTAGACAGAATAATGAATGCACTGAACCTGAGTTTGCTGCGTACATATGCAAAGCAGCCATTATAATGCACTATTAGCCAAGTTTTTCCGCTTCACCATTCAGTCTTTTTCTCCATCTTTTGCAGAGAGTAGAATATGTTTAATTAGTTTTCTTTCAACTGAGGTCAAAGTCTACAAAGGCTCTGTACCACATTTTCTCCTATTTACCTATTTGCCACATAAATAGGGTGATATTTGCAGTATTTTTTGTGTATATGATGCTACATTTGATGTATTTTTAGGTGTACTGTATAGGATGTTGTGACAGTCCAGATCATGTAGTTTTATTAGGTGTCAGTTTCAGTACTTCACGGCTTCATCGCACGAGTCCAGTACCAAACAAGTGTCATGTGAAAGTGTCAGTGACTCACCACAGCAAGTTCGAACTACCCGAGTGTTTCCTGCCGTACGAAAAAGAAAAGGAAAAAAAATTGTCACGAAACTTTTTTTTTCTGCTTTGCGACTCCATCAACATATTGAAGATCTGTTTGTATGAGATACCTCAAAGTAAATTGTGCACTGTGTCTGTGTTTGACAGATGGTAGTTTTTTCTCTTTTTTTTAGGTTGTATCTGTTGTGAACATTCTAGACAAAATGATTGCGACACTCTTTATATATTTTGTGTAGATGTTTGATGTTTGTAGCCTACTAATTCCTGTGTTGTGGCTGCTGTGAGTGTTAAGAATGGAAGTAAATCAACTTTGTGCAAAAACTTTTCTTTGTCACATGCAGCTTTGTCAATATCATTTTTGTATTTAAGATAGGCTAAACTAAATATTGAGACTTGCCTAATATATTTTCAATAGTGTTTAAAGGATAGTTCATTGTTTTTAGTTAAAAAGGAACACTTAATGTCTTACCTGTTGTAGATAGCTCTTCCTCAGTTGATTGGTTCAACTTAGTTCCCATCATAATATAACAACTGCAGCCAAATCCATTTTGTAGCTGCTTGACATTGCTGTCAAGTTTGCATAACAAGGTAAATTCCATAGATTTCTGTGGCTTTTTACAAGCTCAAAAAGCAGCAGTTAACTTCCTGCAGGAATTCCATCCTGTAATGTGAAATTGGCAGTGAAATAAAGGTTTATAAATCAGTTTTTGTGTAAACTTCTCAAAACTTTCAGATTGGAGTTGTTTTCAGAAGGCAGCAATCTGCTTTAGGTTTCAACCTTACATTGATTTATTTGGGCCTCTGTAGCAAAAAAAATTTTTATTTATTTCTATATTTGCCTAGTAGCTCATCACTTTGTCAGAATTAAAAAATTTTTCTCCAAACTCAGGTTGTTCAAATAGCTATCCACAACACAAAAGACATTAATAGTTCATAACATTTCCACAGAGCCTTGTCATTTTAGAGGTGATGTTCTGCCAAGTAATTATCGGTAGTTATCATTCCTTCATTCTCTGTTCTCAGTTTTACAAAACATCCCTTCAAAAAAGACCAAACTACTCCTTTAAGTCCACTATTACCATTTAGCATTAGCTTTAATAAATGTGTGCATTATCAGGAGGGAATAAACCCCACGGCTTCTTCAAACATTTGTGCTCTACAATCCTTCTTTTTCTCCACATTGTTAACTTTGTCTGAGCGAGAAAGAAGTGAGGAGATGAGGGAGGAATATTGAGTGGCACCTTTTTTTCTTCAGTTCATACTAAGGCTGCTATTGTGTCCGTCACTATGGTGCAGAGTTATTGATGCAGACAGCGGCGTGAAACTGTCGCCAGGAGCCCTCAGCTGTACGGAGTTGTGAGCACAGGATGCCAAAAACTTTCCCCCTTAAAAAAAAACCTGTGACTGCAAACAGCTTTTGATTTGTCTGCCTTTGAGGTACAAACTACGCCAAAGTCCCTGGCAAATGTGTGTATTCCTGTGTAGATAGAGCCTCAAGGCAGCGGAGACCTCATTCTAGCAGGTAGCTGTTATTTCTGTTTGTAAGGGTCATTTGATTTTCAAAAGCAGCCATGCTCAAGGTCTGCAAAGTGTTTTTGTTTGTTTATGGAATATGTATGCTCTGTGATCTTTGCACCATCTATTAGATGAAAGCAAAGTTGGAATAAGAGAAAAGCAAAGTGCCTTTAAAGCTATGTTGAATCTTGACTTGTAGAAGGTTAGGAAGCTTGCCAGTGTCTCCTCCCTCCTTTCTCTGCCACCTTTCACCTCTTTTCTTTGAAACGGTCCCATAGCTATTTTGAATGCAAAGAAAAGGAAAGAAAAGTGCCTTTCTTCAATGGGGGGAAAAAAGTTCAGTAGTACACAGTGCAACAAAAGGAAGTGTTCAAGTGATGGCAGTTTTACAAACTTTTTTTTTTTTCTTCATAACAATCTTGGTCATAAAGGGCCTGCAGGGTGATCTCTGTCAGGGCACAATGCTCAAATACCAAAGTTTTGTTCTGAGAGATTTACAGTGAAATCATGGAACCCTATCCACTATCAATCAGAGAGTCACCGGTCTTCTCAAGCCAAACGCTACTGCTAACCACACAAAAAACAGAAGCAATCAAAGTGACAGCGTGCGGTCGTGGTGAGTAACCCGGTGGACAAACACAGAGCGCGGCTGCTGCGATGTGGTTCAGCTGCAAATTCTAGTGCATCAATCAGCAACATGCAACAGCACTGTAAATACCAAGAGGCAATAAAAACCGCTATTTTTACTTACGTTTTTCCTGAAAATATGTAAAGCATTTAAGCCATGTATTAAATAGAATCTGGTAATTTGTTAATTATTTCAGCTCGTTTCAAATAAAACAAAGAACAAATTAGATCTATAAATATCTCCTTTTTTAATTATTGCCCATCATCAAAGGCAAAAGGAGCAAAGCCTGACTGTGTGGATGTGTGTCTTTATTCATCTATCTGTTCCATTATGGTCTGAATCACCAATCAGACTTTAATGAAACTTATAGAATGTAACTGGTTGGTCAACGTCTACAACCGATTAACATTTAGAGTCCGCTCAATTCAAGATGGCTTCTACAGCAAAGAATAGCAATAACCCAGTGGAATTGATTGATATTGTGCAACGTTTTACTGGCAGGGACTTATCAATCTTTGTTTAAAACTTGACTTGCGCAACTCTGTCCATCTATCAGGCAGCGTTTGTTGCTCCACATCCTGTACATATATCACCCAGCGTTAACGATGCCTCCCCAGATGTGCAAGTCACCCGTGGCCACACTGATGCACCATCAAGTTGAGAGTTAAGTTTAATGGCTTTCTTTTCTTCTAGCATGAACAACGTGTCATCTCCAGTGTCTTTCTTTTTTTTCAGAAAGAAAAACTTTTATTTTCTTTACTCACAAACAAAGCTTTCACCTTGCCTTAAACATGCTTTGACCAGAAAACGGGGTCATCATTCATGCATTCTAAAGGTGTGTACTTTTCCTGTGTATTAGTGAGTCATCATACTTCTGTGGAAACAGACAAGGAAGAGTCCTGTGAGTTATTAATAACACCTGTTTGTACACAAAAGCAAAGACTTTTCAGAACAAGTCCTACAAGCAGCTTAATCTCCAGCTGCTGAATAAACACGATAGAAAAATATTTTGTTAAGTGACTTCTGGTTGCATCACCCTCTTTGATAATATTAACATGTGTTTACTTGCCTCTTGCAGGCATCAGCCTACCTGAATGGAGCAGCAAAGAGTTGCAGTTCTAATATGGTAATGTCAGAGTGCAGTGATAGGTTGTGGACATTGATATGACAGCTCAAAAAGAAGCTCCTCATAAATCAAGCTAACATCAACTGGCTTTCTGCGAAACAAAACATAACTGTGCAGGTGTGCACCTACATGGTCAGACCTCCCAGATTATGCTCGGCAGAGGTTTTATTCAACTTGCAACCAACAGGAGCTGCAAGATAAAATGCAAACTATGTGGCAGCCCATGCAGCTTTTTACAAACATGTAAGCATACCTACACGGTTTTATTGGATCAGACGAAAGTCGTTAAAACAACACTCTGTTGGAGTAAAACAAATAAAATTACAGAAGAGGAGACATTACAAAAAGAATGTATACACTCCAAACCTGTCCTTCTGGTGTTTTTGTGCCTGGAGGCAAATGTGTTTGTTTGCCATTACCAAGAACTTACAACTAATTGCATTATGTGAATTCCAAAATGTTTATACAGAAAAGCACCCTGTAATTTAGTACGACACTTTGTCAAACGTGCAAATCAACTTGTGCAAGAGTAAATATTTGTTTTGACCAGAGATTTGTAAGTTTGAATATATGAAATTTATGACAGAAAAAAAATGTTTGATGTGCGTTTGTAGTATTGTTGCTCTTCTGCAGGTAGAATATACTGATGATAAAGGCTACAGTCTGCATTAAAGTGCAAAACATTGGCAGGGAATAAAAGGCTTTTCTTAAAAACAATCAGAGCATTCAGCAGCAGATCACGTGCAGCCAGATAACTAAAACTGTCTACATCAATTTGCAAAATAGAGATAACATCAACAGTGTCGCAAGAAAGAAAAAGATAACATTTGTTAGGATTAAAGGAATGTCGCTCACCCCTTTTTCACCTGAGTTTTACATTCAGATCATCTTTGAGAATAAAATGACATTTTAGTTATTTTGAATAGATATTGAAAATGACAATTATGCAAAATTGTATGCAATTTTGCTATATTACATGTGATCTGTTGATGTGTGCAGCATGTGATATGAATAACTCACCTTCTACCTCACCAAATTTTAGTTTAGCATCTATTGTATACATTTTTAAGGCTAAAGTTGAGTAACTGTGGCAGCCATTTAAAGTTGGGTTGACTCTAAAAGTCATTCACTTGTTGATGTGCCATCAGTAATTACTCATAAAATTTTAAATAAAATGTGTCTGGTGGTTCAAAGAAATATTTTGCTAACAGACAAACAGAGTTAACTTCAGCACTTACTGTCAGAGCTTTTTAGCAAATATGACACACAAAGTGTTTGGGATGATGCTCAGCTACCACCACACAAAATTATAACCCATATTTGTTAAATTAGTTTAGTAATACCTCATGATGTGTTTTATAAGGTCAGTGAAAAAGTTGGATGCTAACAGATGTTACAGTGGCTAAAGGAGTGGCGATGTTTCAAATGAAAAGCTTTTGAAATCAAATTGCAACAGCTGTCTTCAGGGCAGTCTGTTTACTTTAACAGCCTGAAATTATTTGTTATGTTGTAAGATTCTGAACTACCGTTAAACATGTGTGTGAACTTGCACAAACCCCCTTCTTTGCTCTGGTACAGTGTAAAGTAGAGCCATGTCTGACAACTTTTACAGTTTCGAGCCTTGGGCACAACCGTGACGTCATGTTATGAGTCTTATTTTTTTAATTTATTTTCTGGTGCCAGAAACAATAACAGCAGACTGGCAAGACAGACGAGATGTGCACAGATTTAAGTGGAAGTGGAAAAGCGACGGTGAGAGGGTGTGTTAGACGCTGGAATGGCCTGTCATATTTTGGCTGTCATGAGCCTTATGATCAATATCCCTGCAGCTGCTCTTGTCTGGCTTCTTGTTGATTTTCTGCCTCTTGTTCATGTCGTCATCGATCAACATGAAGGATCACCATTATACCAGCTGACATTCACCAACCCATGGCTTTGATTCTGCAACGAGGTCAAAAATGATCCCATCCACCACCAACCAAATGTACAATTGTGCTGTGGCTTGGCTGATGTTGGCCAAAACTACCTGAAGGCAATAATGTTTTTGCTCAAATTTGTGTCCATGTGCTGGTTTGTCAGTTAGCAAAATAAAACATAAACCACTGGATGGATTTTAAATTAACTCTAAGAAATGAATAATTGGTCTTACTGGTATTTTGTAGTAATAGTAATTACTTTGGTCATCTCAATTTAAGACAATATTTCCAGCAAATCAGCATTAGCAAACAGGAAAAAAGAGCTCAAATTGACATCTATAACTCATTACCAACTGAACTCAAGTTGGCAGCTACAGTTAATTGAACTTAGCTAATTCAAAAATTGCTATTTCTTAGTCAAAATGATGATGTTGAGCTAAAATTTGTTAAGATAGTAGCTGAGAGTCATCCTCAACACATACTCTGAGAACATCTTGACCTTGTGATTTCTCACCCATACTGCATGTCGTCATTTAGAGTGCATATCTAAAATGGTTATAACTCTATCTTCTCAATAAATAACCTTAGTTTGAAACTCTTATTATAAGCATTCCTTCAAAGAATGCTAATCTTTTTTTTATTTAGTTTTTTTAGTCTCTTGGACTTTATCTAGCACACTTGACAAAATGCTTTGTGTTTAGTCATTCAGGGTAAAACTGATCCTCTTTAACACATTTCGCCAGATGCAATATTGGAAACAGCTTGGAGTAGTGGCGAGAGACTTGTAGAATGCTGATGAGCTGGACTGCCTAAGAGTTTAGTGATAGGATGTACAGTCTCAAAGGAAGCTGCGGGTGAATAAAATGCTTTCTGCTGCTATGGTGAACATGGAGGAGAAAATAAATGAGAGGACAAGAAGTGGAGAACCAAAACAATAACAAAGGTGCAGAGAGTGAACATGCAAAACATCAGATGGTAAAAACAAGAAATAAGGTAAAATAATGTATATATATTCTGTATGTTTCAAGTAAGGAATCTATTTTTTCAAATGTCATTTATCAATTAGCCATTAGCTTGTCAGGTCTGTCCAACCTCAACTCTATTTATCCAAACAGAGGTTGTTTTAAAATTTATCTATAACATATAAGATATTAAATGTTCATCAATGTTTTACAGAACACTGTTTCAATGAAACTGGAATATACCTTTACACAATAATCTTATGCACTTTATTATCTGTGAAAAAAAAACAAGACATCAAACAGCTTCCAGAGTCCCTGAGTCCATTCCACTTTTGGTCATTTAGCCTAAAGAGCCTGTGCTGCAACAGTGGAGAGAAAATTAAGTGTATATTTCCTGTGAAGGATTGGGGGTTCACTATATCCTCCTGTGAAAATTCACATTTGTTTAGATCAGACATGAAAAGTGTTCATTAAACTGCCGGTGTTTATTCAGCAGTGTTTATGTTTTAAAATGGAAAACTACCAGAAGTTTGGAACGAGTTCCTTTGGACTTCCTGCAATATCGCCTCCACAACAGTGTGATGGCAGCAATAACCACAAATCCAAACCCCATGAAATGTCTTGTAAAAGACTATTTGCTGCTGCAGACTTAAATGTTTCGTGTTAAAACAGAAATTAGCAGGAAGTAAGAGCCCATTCTGCTCCAATAATCAGCTCCAGGGTGCTGATCAGAAAACACCCAACATTCCACTGTTAACATCTGCTGAAACTCCAAAAATCTGAGCGTGAATACATAAATACACTAAGCCTATACAGGATGTAGTATCTTGGATGAAATTTTTGTGTATCTACTATATACCTGGACTGACTTTTTGATATGTATAGCAGTTTTAGCACAACTGCACTTTAAGTTTTAAGAGTTTTACAGATTTTTCCACATAAAGTTCAAATGACAGCTGATGATGCCACACTAACATTTAAGCCAGGAGTGTCAAATTCATTTTCACCAAGGGCCACATGAGCATTATGGTTGCCCTCAAAGGGACAGTGGAAATAAACGTTGGCATTTTGTATTTAGCTACACAAAACATCATGTTCCTTGTCTCATAGCTCACAGCTGGGCACCGCCATCAAATAATAACTGGGCTCTACGTGGTATTTCAAACATACAAATACAGTTTTAACACGTCCTCTTTAACACTACATGTATGACTGACTAAATGTGAAATAAATAATACAGAAATACTGTTAAACATAGGAGAGCTTAACTCATTGTTGAGTTAGAATGAGTAGTAGCCATCCTGAATTTTGAATTGGGGTAGTCAGAGTTCTCCCATTTTCTGACAGAGAATTCCTACTGGAGGAGGCATTTCCGTTTATTTATAACTTTGTAAGTGGTAAATTCCCACTTCCCATTACAACAGGGCTGTAGCAAAAGTAGCCAACAAAATGCATCTAAATGGATAATTTACATAACAAATTTTTGAATTACTTTTGAATTCTGTGCTTTTCTACTTTCTACTTAAAATAATCAACATCTGGGAGATGTAGTTTACGGTCAATGCCAGTTTTAAAGTGGCATACTGTTAGTGCTATAAGACATACATCATTGAATTTCTTGTGGGCCACATAAAATGCTGCGGCGGACCACATTTGGCCCACGGGCCATAAGTTTGACACGTGTTTCCAAGTTATGTAAAATTTTCAAACCTTTTACAAACTCTAATTTCTTTTAGCTCGTATACAAATGACTGATTAAAACAAACATTTTTGTCGTATTTTTTCTTATATATCTCTCCTAAACTTACAATTTCCAGATTCTTTTTCACCACTCACAGATCAGGAATTTTTAGGTTTCACTTTTTTATTTAAGCCTTATTTTAAATCCGCCACTCAATAACTCAGCTGTCAGGGAGCAACAGGCCCAGGTGTGTGGTTTCCATGGGGATCTTCATGATTTGCTGGCTACAGCTTCAACATTTTATTTGTTCTTGGTTGTCTTGTACAGTTCATATTTCAAAATGTAGTCTCTCTCTGTTTTTTCTCAGCTTAGATCACTACAGATTTATGTTGTAATTTTGAGCAGCAGCTGCATTGGCACTGCTCTAACTTCCTTTGGAAATTTTGCTTGTTAGCATTTTTCTTGTGATTTCAAAATCATAAATTGCTTTGGATTGTTTTTTGTTCATTCTTTGCCTAAATTTATGTTTGTCACCCAGCTCTACACTCCACTGTGTTTTATTGATTCAAAGACTCCCTCTCTGAGATTTCCTGTGCCGTCACGGCCTGTTGAGCAGTTTCACTCATAGCCTATCAGTGTTAATGATCCACTGTAGATAAAGCTTCATTATCAAGAGTCTGACGTGGTGGGGGAGGTGTGTTTTAATGCAACAGAAGCACTTTGCCTGCTGAACGGGTGACTCTCAGGTGTTCAGTTCTTTTATTACTGCTGCTGTGTTATTGGTTTAGGTGTGTTTAAAGAATGAAATGTACCAAGGGAAGGTCCTTTTCCTCTCCATTAAATCCACAGCAGGACACAGTTTTGTCAGCTTCCTGGAGCAAAATTAGTGGAAGAGATAAGATCTTTGGAAGTAGGAATATGAGGAAAGGTTAAAATGTTACCTGTTGTAAAGCTTGCTTTAAATAGCAAAAATAGAGTTTAATTCTGCAGAACTGGCGATCTAATAGTTAGTCCAAGCAGGGTCAAAACTGAAGTACACTGTTGCCTTGTTAAAACACTGATACAAATGATCAGTTTTTTTACATAGAATATACAGTAGTGAAGAGTAGTAGCTTCCAGCAGGACTATCATTTTCTGCATGTAATAACTGTAATGGTGGTTAGTGCAGTAACACTTTGTAAGAAATAATTTATAATTTTAGAAATGCAGCAATACACTTTTGTCTTAGCTGGATTAAAAGAATAATAAATCATCTATCCATTCAGATGAAAACTCTTATTTTCCAAAACTAAGGTCATTCGTATAGCTATCTGCAATGGGTAAGATGTTACTTGTTCACAACTTTTCCACAGAACCCCACTTCACATCTGAACCATCTATTTAATTCAGTATCACAAAAATAGCTTTATATAAACTGATTAGATTTTTCTTTTTCGTTATTTACTATACTTTCTGTCACATGTTACAAACACTAACAAGGCTGTAAGAGCACGCTGGCTTCTCTATTACTGGAGAGAGACAATCAGCTGCAGAGTGCACTTGCTGCTCAGGAAATTAGCTGATGCAACATTTTGTTCTCCAAGTCTTCTGGTCTGACACCTACAAATACCCGGAAAGGAAATGTTAATCAAAGAAAGGTGGAAAAAGCTGATGAATTTTGCATGACAGATAAGCAACACCTGTTTTGATATTGTCAATTTCACCTCTTTCCTATTTTCCTCCCACTTTAAATTCCCTCCCCCACTTTTATATAATTTCCTCTCTGATTAGTCATTCAATCTCTAGACACCTCCTTTTCTTCTTCCTCTCCTTCTTTAGCCATGTTGTTTAGATTCTATTATCTTGTGCTGCTTGACTCCCACCCCCCTCCATGAATTGGAGCAGTTCAGTGATGTCTGCGGAGGCAGTGCCAGCGTGAGTGTGTGGTAGCTACCACCTCTCCAAATGATTAATGGTCTGAGTTGGGCAAGGTGAAAAGTGGCTGCGCACACGGCGACATGTTCCAGCCCTTGTGCACAAACACACACTCATCCGCTTTATGCAGGTGTCCTGTTTGTATTCTGTCAGGATGGAGGCAGCGAGGAGGAGGAGGAGGAAGAAGAGGGGTGTGTGTCTGGAAGGTTGTGTCTCACTCAGTGGACAGTTTCTTAGAGGGAAGTGAAATGAGGATGCAGTAAAAAAAAAATGAAGTGAAAATAAGGTTTCTCCAAAGCTTTGCAGTGTTGTGAAGAGGAATGAAATTGTGAAACTGCCATTCACTCGCAGATTAAATGACAAAAAGTGATTCAACCCACAAAAACCATGTGTGGTTCTCTCTGGGCTGTACTTCATGTGTGTGTTTGTAAATGAAAGCTGATCTTCTCGTCCTGGATTCCCAGCTAAACTTAGCCAGGCCAGCACAGTCAAAAGTGAATGGTCATCATCATCATCAGCTAACTTCATTCACTTGTATGTTCAGAGCCTGAGAGAGAATGATGCTTTCTGTCTTCAGTGGATCTAACCATGTGACCCCACTGATCATGTGGATATTGATCGAACTACAGACAGCAGTGGGAGGCAAAGCTGTGAGTCACAAAGACTGGGCAGACAGAGTCTTCAAAGTCAGGTCCAAACTTTTTTCAGCTGAACATTTTATTCCGACATCTATATCTAGTGTTTCTATCCACTTGAGGATAAAAGATATGATTCATTTGAGGAATTTGAGACACTGCAGTCCAAACGAGAGAATAAGTATTGCACAATAAGTGGCATTATACAAACTCACAGTTATGGCATGTCTGCAAAAGGTTTGGATGCAGCACAAAGAAATAGTCTATCTGCAAAACTGCAGCATACGGTCCTTTTTTATTATTTGCTTTTCCTGTAAGATTCACAGCAAACTGACCTTTAGACGTACAAGAAGAGTGCATTTCTTGTTCTGCTTCTGTTCTTAAAGTTCAGAAAGTTTAGACTTTCGAAATTATGAACAGATGAGGTGTTACATGTCGCAGAGAGATCTTTGAACATCAGTACGGTTAAAAAAAAATCTTTGTGTTGTCATCCGCTTTACAAAACACAAGTTTTCAAATAGAATTTCTTGATTATATACAAGACAAAAAAAATAGCAGTAGCAACTAATTTTGGCACTTTCGTCACAGCCTGTCGTCAGAATATTTCTGCTGGAATAATTGTGTAATTTAAAACTGATTATCAAAGTTTTAGGTCTACAAAATATAAAAATAAAATAATTAAAATCTTAATGAAACACTATAAGAGTTATTAAAATTGTTCAACAAAAAAGCAGCATTTCAATTGAGTCTTGGTCTTGCTTGGACTAGCTATCATTTATATCAAAGTTAAACTTTTGTTCTTCAAACTGAACTTTTTTGAAGAGCTATCCACAACAGGTAAGATACTGTGTATACTTTTTTCCACAGACTCCACCTTAATATTTTAACTATCTCTTTAATGTAATGCCATTACGCTATATTTTAATTGTGCAGCTTGATTTATTGATTGAAAACACCCCTGGATTGTGAAAGTAATTATGTTAAGTAAACTCAAACTGGATATATGTTATAAGAATTTGAAAAAATAGATGATCTAGAAGTGCCTACAGACACACTTTTAACAATTCTCAGATTAGCAGCAAGTGGAATTGGGCAAAGGTCAAAGGTCACAGATTTTCTTTATTTTTGAATGAAATCGGTTTCCTGTCTCTAACTCAAATGAGGAAGTGTGCACTCATAGTATCCAACTTCAATAGATGAGTTGCTTTTACTGCATCGTATTAGCAGCAACAGTGATTCCATTGCTGTTGAGATTTTACACTTGCACACAAACATTCACAATCACTTAAGGTTCTGGCAAAAAAAAAAAAAAAAAAACTTCCCGGGCCTCCTGAGGCAAGCCTCAAGGTCCACACCATGAAAGAAATACTCTCATTTAAAGTGTGGATTATTATACACTTAGTTTCATTGAGGAAGTGAGAATGTCAGGCTCTTCTGCTGTGATGATGACAGTACTGTGACTCTCAACCCTAAACTTTAACCCCCACCACTCAGCTGTATGTATTATTAATGGCTGCCAAATTCCATACATGAAAGGCCAGCTTTGTGGAGTGGATGAAAGACCTTGTGTCTCCTCTCTTGTGGTCACTCATTTCCCCTCCTATCTACTACTTCTTGTCTTCTGCTCTGGGCCTTGGCTTACATTTTTTTAACTGTCTTCCATGTTTTCTACTTCAGTCAGCGACACAACGCCTCATTCTGAACAACACTGACTGTCTGTGTCAACGAGAATTCACTCTTTGGGTGGAGAAATTCACCCATCTAAGTGAAGGAAAAACAAAAATACATTATTTTATTAAACAAAAATAATTTTTATACTTTTCATTTGATTTATGTTGTTCCTTGGGAGTAAAATGGCACAAACATGGCACATTTCACAGCCTTTGCACCTCACTGTCTGTGGAGACAGTTTGGACTGGGATCAGCTTCTGAGCTAATGCACACATGGATAGCTTGCTCATGTGTTGTGATGTAGGTCTGCTGCCCTCCAATGAACAAAGTGACTTACTGCAGAAAGAACTTAAAATTCAAGAACATGCAAAACAAAGTGCCGCTTTGGCACACGTGTATTAAGAGGGATGTTCTGCTCAGATTGCTTTAAGTTTTGATCGTTTTTGTTGCACGTGAACTTTAACACAGGAAATCAGAGCTCCATTGTCTCCTAAAAAAGTTATAAAAACATAAAAGATGCAAAGTTTCATTATGAAAACTTTCCATTTGGTTTAATCTCAAAGTGGATTTTAGAAGCTCTGCTATTGTAGTGATTAATGAGCCTTTTCTGCTAGCTGAAGGCATCATATAAAACACAGAAAAAGAGCAAGGATACAGATTATGAAAGTAATTACTCTAAGTCAAAAGGCTATAACAAAAGGGTGGCGATACAAAAAAAGAGTGTACTTTGGCTCTAGTTAATTTTTTTTAAATTATAGCATTGAAAGTTTAGTTTGAAAGAGGATACAAACATTAAAAGCTTAAATGCAGTCTAGTGTGACGGGTTAGTCCTCAGATCACATGATGGGATCAGTCTCACCTACCACAAGTTTTACCTCAATACTGACAGCATTATAGTCACTGTTGTTTTCTAAGGTTGATTAGATGAAGTCAGGAAAAAAAAAAAAAAAAAATCACATCACCACTGAAAATGGATGTATTTATTTTTACTATTGCTGTAGATCAAAATGCTTATGGTCAAAATGAGAATTCAGTGAGCCAAAGGTTAAAGAAAAACATAACTTTATTTGGAGTTTTTAAAAAATACATAACGGAAACACTCGAGTAAAATTGCAGATCATTTTGAATTTATTGTTGTGAACACTGTTTTATGTCCAAATCCTCTGAATGGGGCAAGCCTTCCTTCACATCTGTCCCAACAGCTGGATCTGCAAAGAACAAGAGTGTATTTAGAAGAAGCCAACAGACCTCCATCTGGGGTTCATGAAATCAGAGTGTGGGACCTTCACTTAGAATGAATCTGTTCCATTCAAGCCTTTGCAGAGTAAGTTCACACTTGTGATGAAGCCGAACAGAAGTCAGTAAATCAGACTGGATTTAAGCTGCTTATTTAAAATGTGCTTTTTGTGGCGAGACTCCCACATCGACGCACCAGGAGCTGAGCGTTTAAAACCAATATTTCCTTTAGGTGGGCTTATGTGGGGAACTGATTAACACACTGGGATCATAAGCTCTGGGTGGAATAACCATATCAAATTCTGACAGTAAGACAAGTCAAAAGCTTAAGAGGAAATCATTGCCACCTGAACAGAAACCTCAAAAATTCTGTGGTGATTTAAACAAAAAGCATTGTGGAAGTTATCACTGCATGATTTTTTTTCATTTATAATCATTTTCAGTGTTTCTCCAAACATTAACTCTAGAAAGGCACTCGGTTCTGTCAACAGAACAGATTGTAGCCACAGGATAAATGATTTTCGACCTAGCATTAGTAACGTAGCACTGACTGAGAACGCCACAGAACCTTACTTTAAAAATAAATAAATAAAAGTCTGAACTCTGCACTTTGTGTGCGACTTACCTGGAATGACTCCAAGGCTGGAGTTATCAAAGAACTGTCGGGGGCGGCACCTGGACAGCAGTTCTAAGCCTTCGCCTGTATCAAAGAATCTGCTTTTGGGGGAGTTTAGCACTGAGATTTTTGGAGAGTCTGGGAGTTTTCGAGGAGACTCCAAACCCTTTTTAGGCGAGTCTAGCACTTTACTGGAAGGAAAGGTCATTTTTTTTGGAGCGCCAAGAACGTTGTCAGAGTCTGCTGTCATAGAAAAGATCCTCTTAGTTGAAGTAAAGGGTGAGGTCATCTTATCCTCCTCAGATTTGCTCATCCCCTTCAGCTTGATGGCTCTGTACTTCCACTTGCTGATGTCGGCCTGCTGACTGGACACCAAGCTGATGAGACAAAGGACAAAAAGGTCAGATATGCTTTAACCTGGTAAACCTTTAAATAACTTCAACTTTGTTTCTGGTTTCTTATTTCATCTCAAACTGCATTAATTAATCCACAGTGATAAGAAAAGCTTTGGGGCCTTTGGAATGATCAACAGCTCAATGTACTGGTATTTCTGCTTCAATCATCATTCACATTTAAACTATAAAACACTGAAAACTTTTCCATCTGATTACACAGAAATCCCTGCACGCATATCAAACCCTCAGTGTGGGTCAGGAGTGATATTTAAATTTTCACTTTGAAGACTGGTAATGAAACATCAACCTAAAAAGGAAACCTGGCAATTATTCATCATATTAAAACAGGAGATCTGACAGAATCTGTAACAGTTAAAATAAAAATATTTTACCTTTCCAGCTCTGTAATTTTCAGCTGAAGCTGCCGGACTTTCTCTTCCAGCTTTGTCTTTTCCAGCCCAATGCTGCTCTCGATCACTACACCTCTAGGATGAGTCAGTTTGTCGTAAAGGTCCTTTCCCTCCAGAACTTATGTTTAAAATAAATAAAACAATATTAGTGCCTTTTGAATGTTTGACTCTTTAAAAGAAGCAAAATGACAGAATTAAATGCATCCAAAGATGTGTACCACTGAAGTTTCATTAATATTGCTAATTACTTAATTCGGACATTTATAAAGCAACTGATTGAATCTTAATCCTCACAAGAAAACTATCATTTGTGCAAGATCCAATAGAAAAGATCAAAACCTTTTTACCATACAGAGTGAGTTTATTGTGCAACAATTTGAGTCACAACATTTGAATATCAACATTGGAGAAATCCTGTTGTGTCTAAACAAAACTAAAGTTCATTTTAATTGAATGTTTTATGAGAAATTAAAGCCGACTAATCAAGAATTCAACACAAACCACAATAAAAAGTGAATACTTTTGTATTTTCACATTATAAATGTTATAATGAAGGGGAAGAAAGCAATGAAGCTGTTGATCTTTAATCTGTCATTCTGCCTGTGGGGTTTACTCTTTTCCACCTGAATTTAAACAATAATAAAACTGTAGTTTGTGTAAAGTTCGGTGTGGATAGGCCTAAAAATAAACCCAAAAACAGAGTGTTTTTATGTGTTGTCTGGACCAATTCACAGAAATTTCTAAAATCTGAAGAGAACCAATCTTTCTCTTCATGGTGCAAATAATGAAATCCATTTGTCAAATTACTTTTTGGAGGGAAAACCACAAAACCACAGATGGGACTTACAGGATTCCTCTGCTTGCTGCTGAGATCTCCTCACAGCCTCCTTCATCTTCCTCAGAGATTCTTCTTTCTCGCTCAGCACAATCTTCATCCTCTGGATCCTGAAAGGCAATGCGAGAAAAATGTTAAACTTTTTGGTTTCTTTTAGTCTTAAGAGAGGAACTATGTTAGGATGTGATTGTTTCATAGTGTTAAAAAACAAAATGTAAAACAGAAAAAACAAATCTGAGGCTTAAATTTAAATCATTGTGCTCTTACTCCTGCTGGTGTTCATCTGATACTGAAGAGAGCTTCACCTCCATTTGGAACAGCTTGTTGTGAAGTGTTTCCAGCTCCACGGCACAAGGGGACTCTTTTTTCTAAACCACGACAAAAAGAAAAAAAATCCATTAAAGCTGCTCATTGTCAAAACAAAAAGAAAAATACCAATACTTACTTCGGACTCTCGAAGTTTACTCTTCAGGGTTTGGATTGAGTCATCTTTCTCTTGGACGAGCGCCCGAGTGTCCTGCAGTTCAGTCTGGAGGAGCTGAGTGGCCTGTTTGTGCTGAGACACCCTGCTGTTGGCATTTATCTGAGCCTCTTTAAGCTTCTCAATTTCTGCATGCAGAATCTAAAAACAGAAAAAGTCATGTCAAGATTTGACAATAGGAGAGTTCTCTTAATCTTTCATTCCTAAACAGGACTCTGGATAAAATGCTTCATGTAGAGACTGTTAACAGAGGAAGTTGTTTCTATTCACTCAAAGCAATCAATGAAAAGGAGCAAAAACAAAACCAGACATTTTTCTCATAAAACGGTTTGACCCTGATGAAAAAGCTTAGAAATCTCTTCAGCAGGTGGCAGCATGCATTACTTTTGATGTTGACTTGCCTTGTTGTATCGTTCCACTTGTTGCAGCTGTAGAACAAGTTTTTGGTTGTCCTCCAGCAGAGAAACCTCTGTTTTCAGAGAAGCTCCTTCCAGTGCCTGCAGCAGAGTGGAACTCTTGCTTTTCTCTTCTCTGAGCTGAGATTCACTTTGAGCGTACAACTGCTTTAGTTCTTCCAAAACCTTTTTGTTCTCATTCAGGATAGGCTGCATGGATGCAGATAGAAAAAAAAAAATCATCTGTCAAATACATTTACAGTTCAGTAATTTTAAGTCCAAAATTGGAAACATTCTTTAAAGTGGTTGCTAGAAATGTTATTTTTAAAGCCCACCTGTAGAGACATCAAGGTTGTTTGGGCAGTTGATCTGCGATCCATCTCTTGGCTCAGAATACTGTCCAGCACAGTGAAGCTGACAGGGTGGCTGCTGATGACCCCCTCTAGCTGCCCATTGACCTTCTCCCTCTCACGGATCTCTGCGTTTTCCTTAAGACAACAAGTAGCCTTGCTGTCCCAGAGCTTATTCGAAATATCGTCCATTTTCTACAAACAAAACGCCATCATTTGTTAATGAAGTTCCACTATAGTAACAAATAATAAACTGATTTTCGGTCAATCCTGAGATGCAGTCACCAAAATCTGCAGCTGTGGGTTCAACACTTGAGGCCATTACCATTTGACTAAATAAGACTAATTTAAAAACTGCAGCTGGTAGAGCTTACCTGCAGGTAAAGCTGCCGTTTGTCCAGAAGCTCACAGAGCCTTTGTTCCCACAGTGAGCGGAAATCAACGTTTTGGACAGAGTATGTAGGAGCGTGTGCTCTGGACAGCAGCAGATCCTGCAGTCGCTTCTCCTCAAAAATGGCCAAATCTTTGTTCACCAAGTCGCAGAATATTTTTCTGCAGCTAAGTGCTTGCAGATGGATCTCGTTCTAAGGAAGCAAAGTACATGGATTTGCACTCTATGATTGAACAAAACAGAACACAATATTTGAAATGAAGCTGCACTAGTACATACCTGAATTGTTTGGAAATTCTGCACAGTCTTCAGTCCCAGCTCATAAACACCACTATGAACCTTTACTGTGGCTTTTGGCAGAGTGCTCAGTAAAGCGGGCTTCAAACAACCCTGCGTTTTGAGAATATCATCCACAGGTTTGGCGCTATATCTAGAGCAAGTATCTATTAAATCCTGCAATGTTCCAAAGGACTCCTAAAAAAGATTGAAGACTTCATTAGTGTCAAGGTTATTGTCCAATCAGAAAGGTCTTGCCCCTTTCATCAGCATATTTTAGCTGCTGATTCTTGATGTGAAATTGCACTACATGAGGTTCACCTGAAGTTGAGAAATGGAGTCCTGCAGCTGTGAGGACACGGACTGCTCATCTTCTTTGGAGTTCTGTTGCAATCTGTTCAACTGTTCTTTCAGGGTTGAGATGGTCGAGTTAGCTTCATCAAGCAACTAAACCAAAAGATAGCAAAATTTTGATGTCACAGGTGATGAAGACAATGCAGTCATGTATATTATATTGTAAAAATATGCATTTTATCAGAACAATTTAACCACTATCTGGGCTTATAAGGAGATGCTCATTCATTCATACTAGCAAGAGAAAAAAAAAGCAAAACTGTTGACAAACCTGCTGAGAGGTTTCATCTTCACCTTTAGCACCAGCTTGTTGTTCTGTTTGTATTAGCAGCTGCTCTTTGAGCTGCTGCACCTGATCCAGAAACAGAAACAGATCATCGTCACCAGCAGGGAAGTACAAGAGGACATGAAAACATTCAGCATTAACTTGATTCATCAACTTCTTCATGTTCAAACAAAAACATAAACAATCTGGTGACAAGGACGTTATTTTAACAAACCTCAATATATTCAAAGGAATGAAATAAAAAGAATGTAAACCTACGTTACGTTGCAGCATGGCCTCTTGTTCATCTCTCTCAGTTTGCTGCTGTAGATTCCTTTGCTCCTGCTGTTCCAACTTCTCCTGAGTGGCTGTGATCTGCAATTAGATGAACAAAATCACTGATGGTACTTTTTATAGTTTTGACATTTGCTGTGAAGCTCATTCAAGTTGTTTCTCTCAAATAATCAGTGGCTTTGTTGTTGTAAATGCGTACCATCTGTATCTTATCCTCCAGCTCTGCTCCGAGCTGCTTCTTCTCCTCTCTCAGTCTGTCATGAAGCTCCTGCAGCTGATCTCGCTCCTCACTGAGAGACGTCACTCTGCTCTGCAGCTTCTCCATCTCCTCTGTGTGGATCTGGTGATTGGTCTCCTTCTCAGACAGCAGCACATTACTCTCTGCTTCAACTCTCTTCAATTTCTCCACCAAATCCTCAATCTGTAAAAAATAAAATAAAGAGGAAGCAGTTAGAAGCCTCATCCAGCTGTGGAAACAAAAAAAAAAAAAAACTGTTGATGTAGTATGATGATATGAAACTTGAACCTCTTGGTCTTGAGAACACTCCTTTTCTTCAATTAACTTCTTTAGATCAGAGTTTATGTTCCTCTGCTCACAAAGTTCATTTTGTGTATTGTTAAGCAGCTCTTGTGTTAAAGACATCTGAAAATAAAAAATTAAAACAATTTGTGCAATTTACATTAGGAGAAGGAAAAATTACTTTTAATGAATTTAAGGCCCAAACATCAACATAAAGACAACAGAAGAAAAAAAGCCTCACCTTTTCCACAGACTCCTTCAGATCATCTTCCAACTGCTTTTTGTGCTGAGTAACAGTCTGGAGATCCGTATTCAGCTGAGTCATCTGTTGATGCACACGTTTGTCACCAACATGCCAAACTCCTCTGCTTTATGCAAACAGCATTTCAATTGAAATAATTTATTCATCACTTTTAGTCATCTACCGAAAATCATTTTCTTTCAGAGTAAATTATTTGTTGTTGCCTGGTGAAAATCTATTTAATTAAGTATTTTTATTTGGACAGGATAACTGCAGATACTTGTCTATTGAGATATTTTCAAATCTCTTTACAGGGATTGCTTCTCATTCCCACATTTCTAATTAAAACTGAATTGTCCTTGTTAATTTCTCCATTTTCTAACACAAACCTCAGCTTGTAGAGTTTCTCTACTGTCCTCCAGCTCTGCTCCGAGCTGCCGCTTCTCCTCTCTCAGTCCCTCCAGAGTGTCCTGCAGTTGATCTCGCTCCTCACTGAGAGAACTCACTCTGCACTGCAGCTTCTGCACCTCCTCAGTGTGGGCTTCCTTGCTGGCCTCGTTCTCAGACAGTAGACGGACTCCATCTGCTCTCACCGACTCCAGCTCTTCAGTCAACATCTGAGTTTGAGATAAAATCACAGACAATGAAACAAACTGCATTTAAATTAGACATAAGATAATATCCACTTTTGAATAAGCTTGCTTTATATAAAAATGCACTGTATTCGTTCATATTAAGTCCAAATGTGATTACAGTCGCCATTTATGTTATATTTGAGTTAAATTTTTTTTTTTGCCTTGCCTGGATTTTGGACTTGAGAGTGTGGATACTTCTTTCTTCCTCATCTCTGCTGCTCTGCAGTTCTGCCATCTGACTCTCCAATGCTGCAAGCTCCTCTTGGAGGACTCTGCTCTTCTCCTGAGAAGCGTTAAGTTCCTCCTGTTTCTCAGTCATCTGAAACATTTACCAGCAACTACTCGTGAAACTGAAGACCTTCCAATACCAAAACAGTTGAAAATATTAAAGTGAAACATTTTAAATAGCATGGCTGTAAGGATGGAAAAGGTTAATGTAAAACATTATATAGTTCTTGAATTAATATATAAATGAGGGAGGCAAATCTCACCAGCTGGACATTTTCTTGAATGCTAAACTTTAACTGGTTAATCTCCTCGTTGGCGTTCTCCAACATTTTCTCCATCTGTTCAATCTATAACAGTGCAGAAATACAAAAAATAAATAAAATAAAAACAATCTAGTTTCATGGTAAACTGGAGAAACACAAACTAAATTGGACACAATAAAATGAAAATTAGGAGTGATGTGACTGAACCTGCAGTTGAAATTCTTCTCTCTCATCTGTCAGTAGCTGTGGTTCAGGGGTCAGCTGATGCTGGAACTCGCATTGCATCTAAAAAAAAAAAAACAGAAAAAAAAAAAACCACACAACAATTTAAGTCTTGAGCCAACTATGTCAAATTATCCTGGTTTAATTAGTTTCCCCAAACACCAGGCCAGTCTGAGGAGAGGCAACTGAATAAATTGTCTTAAACACAATCATACAGAGAAAATGATCTGCATGTTAAGCATTAATAATCAAACCTGGATGATTACTTAGTTTTGTGTGTTGCATTTGGAAACAATAAGTTATTTGTGTCATTTTGAAGATTTTCAGAGCACTTGTGGAAAATAAATTTGTTTTGGTTTAGGCAGTAAAGAGGACAAAAAAAAAAAAAAATTAAAAAATTTAAAAAAAAAGTACAACCCTCCCTTTGTCTTAATAATTAAGGGTTTAAATTTCATTATTTCCTAAGGAGTGATGCAGTAATTTATTCTTTAAGATTTTTTCTTTACTCTGCACTCTTTTCATTCATGGCATAATTTACTTTTTATTTGACTGACAAAACTTTAATTGTTTTCAAAAGGAAAAATAAGTAGGTCCTCTGGACAGCTTCTCTTTTTAATGAATCGTTTCATCTCTCCTCCAAGAGACTTCTTCAGTCTGAGGAGTTTTAGGTGAACTCAGCCTTATAAGCACTGCCTCCA
>JARVJO010000330.1:16166434-16201007 GCA_031762555.1 Cynodonichthys magdalenae
CGCTGCTGCTTCATTTATGAACGCGTTCATGTGAGCGGGACCTGCCCGCCTTCACCTGTGATCTTATGAATGACCCGGGGGGTTAAAGCCGAACAGTGCTGTGCGGCGATAACGCGGATTTGACTTATGAAAGAGGCTTGTAGCTCATGGAAATCCTGTTTTCCAAATCTTTACATCATTGTCAGTTTTAAATTATAATTTTTTAAAACTATTATTTAACCAGGAAGTCCCCTTTGAGGTTAACTTCCCTTTTTGAAATGCTACCTGGTGAAAATTTAAAATTGACATCAGAATGAGCCTCTGTTTGCAAGCGAACAACCTGTTTTTGGTGGTCTGTGAAACCTGTGGTCCTAAAACTTTTGTTGGAAAAGCATGTGATGTAAAACTGATGGCAGTGTGAAGATTTATAAAGTTGCATTCACAGGAACTGCTATGCTTTAATTTTGATTGATTAAAATGGTTGTAATGCAGTAACAGACTTTGATCTTGGCCTCAGTCAAACTCACCATTAACTAGTTTTTCTACTCAGTATTAACCTCTTTTTCTTCCAATTGAAATTGTTCAAAAATCTGTCTTCAACAAGTATAACCTTATTTGTTTAGAACTTTTCCACAGACCAAAAGATTTGAACTGTCACTTTAAAGCTATTTTAATGTGTGACAAGAGCAAGTTTTTGTCCATTTGTACAGGTTTACAAAGTGTTTGCATCATATTCTGAGGGAACTCAGCTGAAGGTGCTGATGCTGGCTGGTCAGAAGTCGTTCGCCGCAGAGCAGGCTTCAATCTCTGAGCAAAGGTGTGAACTAAAGCTGAAATGACAGTCCACAGCAATTTATTAAAAAAAACAATGCTTAAATAAGATTTTTCTCTTACAGTAAGATAATAAAAACAAAAATGGTATTTTCTTTAGCATCAGTGTACAGTTTGGAATTTTAGTGTTTTGTAACCATAAAGTTTGTAGTCACGCTTCAAATTGATTTTATTAAAAGAGGCATAAAATTCAGGCTGCATTTTACAGGCTAAATAAAAAATGTACTTTAAACTTTACAACTATGATCATATGGTGTGAATACATTGTTCACTTATTACATATACTGGACCACCTTCAAATCCTCTGTCCTAATCATGTATCTTTCAGAGGAAGCGTGAAGCGCAGTACAGCAGACATAGTCGTGGCGACACCTGGTCGACTGGTCGATCACATCAACAAAAACTCTGGATTACGTCTTGAGCAGCTCAGGTTTCTTGTAGGTTCCTGCAACACAGTAGAACTGATGTGCAGAAACAGCAGTGGGAATTAGTCTTTATCATGTACTTTCAATCTCAGATTATTGATGAGGCTGACAGGATGATTGATGGTATGCACCAGTCGTGGCTCAGCCAGGTTGTGAAGGAGGTGTACAGCTCAGGAGCTGAACCAGAAGACATGAGCATCTTCAGGAGGACAGAAACACCTTATATCACAGCAGCCAGGTGAGTCACAGTGAGAAACTCAGCCAAAAATGTGTGCAACAGTGAAAAATACAATCACAGTGCTTTTATGTTTTCTCTTTTCCTGGAATGCAAAGATTGAAGCCCTGCTTTTCTTCTCAGTCTGTCTCCCCCTCAGATGCCTCTGCAGAAGTTGCTGTTTTCAGCCACTCTCACTCAGAACCCGGAGAAGCTGCAGCAGCTGGGCCTCCATCAGCCCCGGCTCTTCAGCTCCAATCACAGCTCCTCCAATGACGGAGCAGCCGACTCCTCCCAGAAACAAGACTGCTTCGCCTTCCCCCAGGGTCTCTCGGTAAGAGATGACTCACAGGATGGAGTGCAGGCGAACAAATACGTGGAAGTGGAGAAGTGACATTGTGTACTTTTGTTTCTTAGGAGTATTATGTACCCTGTACAATGGACAAGAAGCCCCTCCTCATTCTTCACTTCATCCTTTTTATGAAACTCTACCCCATCCTCTGTTTCACCAACTCCAGAGAGATGGCACACAGGTTAGAGGCAGTTTGTTTCTTATCACATTATTGCCATTTGTATACAATACTTTCCCGTGCACTCCTTTACCTGTGTGAACTTTCTGTCCCCAAGACTTTATCTGTTAGTGAAGCTCTTCGGTGGAGTTGAGGCAGCCGAGTTCTCTTCCAGACTCTCTCCTGGTGAGAGGAAGAAGACGATGAGGGAGTTTGAACAGGGAAAGATCCAACTGTGAGTCTCAGTGTGCAACTTTGCATTGCTAACATGAGCAAAGTAGATTTCACACCTTCACATAGTTATCTAATGTTATGTAGTGATGGAAGAGATAGTATTAATCACTCATGCGACATAATCAAAACATTTTTTGTCAAGTAAGAGATTATTAAAATGAATTATAGTAAAAAGGATCAAATTTGAGCAAGAGTGAAAAATGTTGCATCGTGTAACCATGAGCTGACATCAATATATTTAGTCACTACTATCACTTCATAAAATAGTTTTTTTTATCAGCAACCATTCACATTTATAGTACAAGTTAAACAGAGGGAGATTTTTGTTTTACCTTCCAGCTAACTTTTGAATCATTGTGATACAGGTGTCTCTGTGCCCATGTCAGATTTATTGTGATTATTCTAACAAAGCCTTAAAAACACTAGGAAATATAGATAATTCCCACCATGTCCTGTAGGTTGATCAGCACTGATGCAGCTGCCAGAGGCATCGATATCAACGGGGTCAAATGTGTTGTCAATTACGATGCTCCACAGTACATCAGGACATACATTCACAGGTGAGCACCTGTTTTCAAAGGTGACTTATGACTGTTTATACTGTTCTCATTCTGATTTGTTTTGTCATCATGAAGGGTCGGAAGGACAGCAAGAGCAGGAAGGACAGGACTGGCCTTCACTTTACTGCTCAAAATACAGGTGAAATACACAGTGCATTGAAAAAGTAGCATTCAGTTTACTCAATCCCCTTTATCTCATGCTGATAGTTAAAATCCTGTGCGACTTAGTGGTGATTGTCCACCTGCATTTAATTGGCTACTCAATTCTACAATAAGACGTTGTGATATTTATTTCATTATGAATACAAACGCATATAAAACGATAAAGGAAAAAAATTAACTGTTAGAAAACAATACAGATCTGCAGCAGAGAACAGGTTTGTTAAAGTTAAAATTGCAAATGTATACTATGAATATAACACAATCTAATTTTACAGATGGCACATTTTACCTTTTTAGAAAGGAGTTTCTAAAAGAAATTCCACATGCAATTCCTGACATTTTTATTTACCCTGCCAAACATTTTGTTTTTATGACTCGCTCAGAAAAATAATTTCCTTCAAATGGTGAAGGATGCAGGAAGCCCTGGGATCTACAAGCAGTTGGTTAAAGCTGAAACCCTAAAGGGTATGGAAGCCCGGTATGAACAAATCCTGCAAGAGCTGTCTTGTGTTATTAAGGTACCATCACTTCAGTAAATCAATAATGACGTTTTTGTCATTTTTAAAATATAATTTGGTGAAAAAAACTGCCCTGTCTCTTCTTATCTTTCTGCAGAATGAGAAAGCCAGATGATGACGCAGCAACTATCAAGCATCAATTATTTTTTATGGCATAAGTCACTTTTGTATTTCTATTGTTAAATAAAACACAAATTTGATTCATAACAATAATTTGTGCTTGTTTACAGAAGGCAAATGCTTATTGTTAGTGTTCAATTTGATATCAGTCTAAAAATAACACAACAGGATTGGATTTACTAAACAGAAGTTCTGGAGAGGTCATCTTGTAAAATAACCAAGTTTCTAAATTTCAAGGCTAAAGTGATGCCAGTAAAATAATATATGAAAACATTTACTTGCATGAACATTTGCATACATTTATAGACACAATTTGCCTTTTCCCGTTGATGGAGTGAGACAATGTCCACCTGGTGATATTGTTTGTTTCTGAATTTTAACTTAAACACGGTACAGCTTGCTGTATGAACAGGGTCAGAGCTTTCAGAAATCAGTTGATTGCCTTTTTTTCAGTCACTGTGTTTACAAGTTATTTCATGTCGACTGTCTCTGACACAATGAAACGCCATCAGTCCCATCTGGAAGTCTTCCTCTTCATGTATCTCTCTCCTTGACTGTCGATGGCCTCATAAAGCTGCTGGTCATTTTCTTTCATTGCGTGCATGTAGCCCAGATAACCCACGCTCAAAGTAATGGCCACCAGTCCTAAGGCCATCACTGTCTTGTTCTGCAGAACAGCACGATGTTAAAAGTTAGTGTTATAACAAAATGAAAAATACTAGAATTTCCAACATTTAACTTTGGTTTCTTCAGTACGATGCAGTTGTCACATCAAATAATTAAATCCAGTTCTCTATTTGGCGTTAGGTTAAAAAAAATCAAAACAGAAAGGCTAAGTGTCAAACAAAAATATATACATTTGATGAACTGTATATGTAAATTATATACTTATTGCTATTGCCTTTATGCAAATATAAACAGTGTTATGTCAGTAGTATCTTACAGGTTTGATGAAGAGTTCGGGGTTGACGGCGCGAAACAGCGTGGTGGTCTGCGCCCCCCTCAGCCCCGGGGTTCGGAAACCTTTCTCCCCGGAACTCTCCGTCCCTTTACCGGCCTCTTTATCTGACATATCCAGTCGAAACGATACAGAACTCTTTGATATAGTTACAAGATATTAGAACCTCGAAGAAAGACTTTTTATCATTTTACGACTGTGCTAGCTAACTTGTTTTAGAGTCTTCTTCTTTGGGTTTTCCGGCTGCTGATGTGCGTGATGTCGCAATGCTGCCACCTACTGGTTTCACCAACAACCGTCCGTCCCTACATTGTTATGTACTCTCTTTCAGAGTACAGAAAATTCAGGATCTGTGTCGCAGGGGGGGTTCCATAGGTTCCCTTTGCCAGAAAGGTGGGTACAACTTGGACGGGTCACCAGGTCATCGCACGTAACAAACATACCCCGACATCTTTGTGCTTGTGGTGTCTGAAATAGTCAAAATCTCTACATCGCTCTCTCGTGGCCAGAATACGTATTACAAAAACAAACAGTAATTTTCCCCTTCTACATTTTTTATGGTGATGTGCTGCATGGAGTGATTTGGAAGAATGTTACTAACATTTTAGTGATCAATGCATGTATTATACTTAAAAAAATATTTTCCCTAAGAGCAGAGACCCTTTTTCAAGCTTCATACGTCATAAAATCTCTTTTTTCTGCACTGTGATATAAAAAAAATATTAAGGACTGGATTAAGCTTTAAAATCGAGAAACTCAGAATTAATTAAACTATTTATGCATTTCTTTCTCGTTCGTTTTCTTATGTTTGTATGATTTTCTTGTCAGTATCAGACTAACTTTATTGTGATTTTGTTTTGTTTTCGTCTTATTTCTCAACTTATCACCTTATAAATTAATGTATTTCTTAATCTTTATTTTAACGTTTTAATAGATGAATGATCTTTTTATGGTATGCCTTAATTTTCAGCTAATTGAGCTGAACATGTCTGAACTTGTCAACACATTCTTTTTCACTAATAGCTTCAGCTCGCTCTTGTGGCAGAAAAAAATATTACCAAAACAAACACAAATCACTCAAAACATTTCCCTAACCCCAAACCTCCATTTTATTAATGTTTAAAAATTATGAAGTGAGGTCACTTTTAAACATATTATTAGCAAAGTGTTTCCCCCTTGTCTTTTGAAAATCAACAAAAAAGTTTTTCATCTTGCTTCGTTCAGAAACGCAAAAAAATGTCTTAGTTTCCACCGTAAACCTATTTTTAATTGTAAAGAGTCAAAAATAAAGTAAATGTGGTCAAAGATGAGTAATCAAAAACGTGTTTTCCTTGTCTTTTGTAGTTTTTATTCTGTATTTGGACAGCATTTTATTGATGAAAACATAACTTTGAAATACATAAGAATAGATTTAAGGAATGGGGAAAGTTTATTACTTCTGGAAATCTATATATTTATTGTTGTTCCTCGTGATTATGCAAAAGCGGCTTGGAAGTTCATACAAGAAAACAAAAATGTGATCTTGGGAATTGATTGAGGAAACAAAATCAGCACACATACTAAAATCCTGGTTCACAGTAATGGTGATGATGCTTCACTGTCTGTCATTTCCTTTTGTTATGCCACTCAAGTTTGCTCGTATATTATATAGTTTGTCAAGAAAAACGTAGCCAATATACATTACTAACATTTGGCATGAGTGTTGTCATGTGTTCATCGAATCCAAACTTTAAAACAGCTTGACTCATCGACTTTTCTAATATTGAAACTCTTAAGACAAACGGCATGAAGAATTAAAAAAGTCACAGGCTCACTTCATTAAAGGTTATGCAATGAGCTGAATAAGACATCTCTGATAGACCTTTCCAGTAAGTTGTATTATGACTCAGTAGTAAGCCCAAGATTTAATGGTGTCGAAACTAAGGTGTGGCAACTCCTTCACTGATAACAGCCTCACTGCACCTTTAACTAAAAACTACAGTGACGTAGGACGCAAAATACGTGCTAAATGCAAGCAGGAAGCGCTTATCCCTGGCAGTGTCACGTTAGAAAAAATCTAAACTTAATAGACAGGAAGTTGAATGTATCGACACTTGGAGTAAATCCATCTTTCCTATGAATCAATATTTATGGCAAAGTTAGCATAATATTTACTTTTTAATCAAATATTATCTTATTATATTGTTGAATAGGCAGGCGGAACATAATTTGATTAAGTTTTGACTGACATGGTGCGTAAGTCTGCTTATATTTTGAAAAGCCAAAATAGGAAGTAGTTGCTTTATATCACGCGTCGTTTACCTCTGCTGAACTGAGCAACCGACGCACGGTGCCTGCGTGAACGAAAACGGGGGAAGCTTGGACAAGAACCGGCTGGGCTGTGTCGGGAACTTAGCATGCAACAATATAAATGTTGAGTGTGGGTCCGGAATAGTCGTATTTCCCGTCCGAACGGCGATAGTTGACGGCCACACCCTGTTTTTCCACCGACCGCAGCTTGTACTAAAAGTGCTGGCGGCGACGCGACGGTGAGCGGTTTGAAACCCAGCAGGGCGGCTAGCGGGTTCACAGCGGAGAGAGGAAGCAGGATCGTCGGCTGCTTTGAGAACCATGAGAGAGTACAAAGTAGTGGTTCTGGGGTCCGGGGGCGTCGGAAAATCCGCAATAACAGTCCAGTTTGTGACGGGGTCTTTTATAGAGAAATACGACCCCACGATAGAGGATTTCTACAGAAAGGAGATCGAGGTGGACTCCTCTCCGTCCGTCCTGGAGATCCTGGACACGGCGGGGACTGAGCAGTTCGCCTCCATGCGAGACCTCTACATCAAAAACGGGCAGGGTTTCATCCTGGTCTACAGCCTAGTAAATCAGCAGAGCTTCCAGGACATCAAGCCGATGCGAGAACAGATCACTCGGGTCAAAAGGTACGAGCGGGTGCCGATGATTTTGGTCGGAAATAAAGTGGACCTGGAGGGGGAAAGGGAGGTCTCGTCCGGTGAGGGGAAGGCGCTGGCGGACGAGTGGAACTGCCCGTTCATGGAAACTTCAGCCAAAAATAAAAGCTCTGTGGACGAACTGTTTGCAGAGATAGTTCGGCAGATGAACTATGCCTCAACACCAAGTGGCGACGACCGGTGCTGCTCTTCTTGTGTAATTCTTTAAGAGGAAAAAAGGGACAATCACAAAGTTTTATTCTCTGCTCAGTTTTAAGTTTGCAATGGTAAGTTGAGGCATCACACTTCCAAAATCAACACACTTCTTTTAAACTTCATATTGAGATGTTGTAGTCCATATTAAGTACAGATTTGTATGCTAAATAGATCGATAATCTCAGTCCATCTTGTTAGCATTAGATATTTCTGGTAACCTAGCAGTTATAAACTTATAATCCATTGTGTTGTTAACACGACTGGGGAAGTTTCTGACTAATTTGCAGAACTTAAGGTGAAAGACATGATGGTTTAATCCAAAAGTATGCAACCTTTAGGTTTTAAAAGGGCATTTCAGCTATCTTTTCTATAAATAAAGTATCCATTGAACCACTAAATATACTCGGCTCTTAAAACATATTGTGGTAGGTCAAAAAATTTGTAAAAACAAAATGGAGAACAAACTAACCAACAGTTTCAAATACCTATTGGTGAAATGTGAGTCACTGGCTCACATTTCAAAACATTTGCACATGTACAGCTGAAAGTGTTGTTTCCTGTTGTAAGTAAATAAATATTAAAAATAGATTCAGGTTTATGTTGTTTTTAGATAAAGCTATAAGAAGTCAAGTAAGACCCCTGGTTTAACCTCTTTACCTTAAGTTTAGAATTGGCAAAGATGCCTTTAAGTGTATTTTCCTGAATGAGGTCAAACAGGAGCTGGGAGATTCCAGTGTCCCCACGTATAGGAATCATCAAGTTAGCTTTTGTTAAATGCAGCTCTTCCACTGAAAGCACAGCACTGTTATCTGAAGTTGTGGTTGTTCATTCATGACTTTTTTTTCCCCCATTTCTTCTTTGTGGCAGTGTGTTGCAGCAAGTCTGTACTGTTGAGCTCTTCTTCGTGTCTCACCCCCAGCCTTGGAGGAAAATGAAGGGAGGAATGCTGCAGAGGGACAGGAGGAGGGGGGAAGCAACTGAGACCAAGGGAAGGTTTCACTCTTCAGGAATTCTGCTGGGTTGGAGTATCTTTGCAGGATCAGTGTCCACCATCGATGTCAACACAGAGTTTCAGAAACCTCCCCAGCTTCACCGGTTCCAACTGTACTCCCAACTGGAACCAACCTCACCCCCTCCCCCTCCAATAACGGAAAAGAAATGGAGAGTAACACTTAGAGAAACTCATAAATGGATATTTCTGTACAAGAAGGAGACAGGGAAATAGAATTTATTTTGTTAAATAACTGCACAGACTGGGGCAAAGAAATAGGGCAGTGCTCCACAACACTCCAGTAACCCCCCCCCCTACAAAAGTAAGATAAATACCACATATCTGGTGGTGGAGCAAATGTGATGAGTGCCACTTTTATTTTTTTCTTCACCTCCTCTTCAGTGTGTGAGTGGAACCTAAGCGAAGTGATATGGGGACGCTGACCTGATCACCCCTGTGTCGAGTGCCTTTCCAAAACAAATCAGCTCTTCAGATTTTGTGCCAACCTACATGTTTCACCAAAAGAACCCTTCAACATGGCAATCTACATGCTATCGAGAACTTTTCTCCTGGATAATCTTGTAAAGGTGGAGCCTGAAAACATATAAAACTGCAATAGGCTTTTTTTGTTGTTAAAAAGGTGGACTTCTGTAAGTTTTATGTTGGCCTTTTTTTATTTTTTTTTATTTTTTGTCCGCTCGGTCTGGCCAAATCTATTTCTTGAAATGCACAGGTACTGGATCCACTTCAGTGTGACAGCAGTAAACAACACTTTACCTTCCAGACCAGTTAAAGGAATTTAGTTTGTTTGGTTTTTTTTGTTTGTTTTTGTTTTATTGTTTTTTTTTTTTTACAGGAAATGTGATAATGTGTTGTTGACAAATCTAACCTGATTGTAAGTTTAATTTTCAGACAAGCCGTTTGACAGTGAGCTGTCTGTTTTAAAGACAAGACTTTTAATACAAATTGAATTTTGTTAAAAAAATAGACTGAGCTGTGTTTTCTTTCTCAACATTTTCTTGTTTTAGTGTAATATCTCGATCACAGCTGTGTTGTATGTCGCAGCACTTTTTGGTGCAAAAATGCCAGCCTAGTTTATATAAACTCTCAGGTTAAAACGAATGTTGACAGTAATACTGAATATTACAAGTGTTTAAAATGTTTAAAACTTGAAGTAATCTAACCTAATCTCAAACCCTAAATTTACATAAATTACTTACTGTTTGATATGTAGTAGTATAGTATGGTTGCAGTTGAAAAATACGCCAATTATGTTTTTTTTTGTTTGTTTTTAAAAATCTATTATACACTTTTATACTACTTCTATTTGTGGCTTTAGTTGAAGTGTGACTCATTTTTGTTAACTTCAGAATCCAGTTTTGAGTTTTTATTGCTGCTGTTGAGGTATGCCATTTTGTCTACAAAAACAAAACATTCCCTGTGGCTAACGTTGAAACCACTGTGATGTAAAATCCCAAGCTGAAAGAAAACAGCACAGGCTGTTATGACTAGCTCAAAAAGCGAGATGAGTAACTCGGCTTTGTTCGTCTGCGGCAGAGTTTACATGACATGAGTTTAGGTTATTCTGAGAGCTTGCAACACTCAACACAATAGGAATTTACGTAAAGATCATTTTTAGGTTCACAAAATCTACTCGTCCTAATCGTGTGTTACTAGACGAGCTCAAGCTCAGCAGGTTTGGGGGAAATAAAAAAAGTCTCCTTTTTTAAACGTGTAGGCGTAGCAGCGTTTGAGCCCTGAACTTGAGCAGGGATGCAGTGTGTGTGGGTGCAGTGGTGTGATGTGGGAAGAACCTAGCGGGACCACCGCTCTGCTGCTGTTTACCTACAAGGATTACCTTGACACGGCTGGCTGTGTCGACCGCAGCATTGCTTGAGGGGGAACGGAGTAAACAAACACAAGACTGGGCTTCCAATAGAGTCCAGTGTGGCTAAGAACAGTTAGGTGCCGGTTCTGTGTGAGTCTGAGCACTTGTGGATGCCAGTCACTGCTCTGTATTGGCTCTGATCCGCTTGGGTATCTATGCGTGTCAGTCTGTGTAAGCATTGGTATCGTATGTATTCTTTGGCTTTGCCTGCACCATGTGACTGCAGTGCACGTGGGAGGACTGGGTGTTATGTTCAACAGGTGCATTCAGATAACATTGTGTGTGTTTGTTGTGATGCTCTGGTTAATTTTTTGTGCAAGTGTTTGCTTAAATATGGTGTTAAATTGAAGTTCCCAAGCCTATATTTTACCCATTCCTAATGAATGTGTGTGTGTCTGTGTGTATGAATTTTCAGTTTTATTTGCCAACTTTCTCTGTCGCTGTTTGGGGGGAGGGGGATTGGCAGCATTTTGCACGTTTAAACACGTATCGCGATTTTCTCTGAATCCTTAAAGCTGAATAAATGTGGCCCCGTGACTTAATGTCGGGTCTCTGTGCAGAGGTGCTTTGTTTTTGTGCAACTGCTGATAGCAGCTCTCAGATCCTCCTCACAATCCCTCACAAGTCGTGTCTACTCTCCAGCTGTGTTATCGTTGTGAAGCCAAGGCTAATGGCACGTTTCCTCCAAGGCCTTAATACAGATTGTGTGATCAGGGCAGCTACCCCGCTGAAGTCTAAGTCTGCTCTAAAAAATACATAGACTGTTGGTGGATAAAAGGGGGAAGTTATTACAGCTATGCCCCAGTTACTGTAAAAGCACCCCCCCCCCCCTCTGCTGCTGCTGCTGCACAGTTTTAGTGTCTTGCTGTGGTATAAACATCCGATAACAGAAAAATGTGGCCTTTGGAAAGGAAAAGAGGGTTTTGAGTTCCTGTTTCTTTTTATCTGTCTCTTTGTAAGAAGCAAGAAGGTGAAAGTTTCACTTCCTGATTTTGTTTTTTTTTTTCAATGCACAACAGTGCGCTAAGGTTATCTCTGTTAGTTATTTTTAACTCATTTCAGCCTCATAATTTTTTGAATGCTGAAGTTCTCATTTAAACATTTAAACAGACATGTTGGTTCAGAATGTTTAAAAGCTGTTTGAACATTTCAGTCTGTTTTTGTACCAGCCAATAGTAAATCAGTGAAGCTCCGGTTCACAGATGGCCTGCCTTGTCAGTGGTGGTTGGTCACAGGGAGATGGTCATGTGATGCAGTTGCCATGGTTTGGGGGTGGAGGGTATGGTGTGGCCTTGTGACCTACAGCAGTTCAGTTGCTGCTGGAATGGGGACTGAGGAGGGAAGGGGTGCTGGGTTGTTTGATCATCTTCTCAGTCACTACAAACATAAACACTGCTTGACCTCATGACAGGAGGAGAGATTTGTCCAACAAGGAATATTTTTACCTAAAATACATAAAATTTAAAAAGGATGTATACTCATTTTAGCTTCCCAGGCAGACTGTTTCTTCTTTAAACGTTGAAAGGGTTAAATTTGTTGCTTCGAGATTTTTTTTTTTATTTTACTCTGACAGGAAGTGTTGCAACAGAGGCGGAGAGAGTGGGTGGTGTGTGTTCACATTTTTTTTTAACATGGAACTTAATCACTATATAGGCTCCTTGGTGAATTACAGGCTTCTCTTTCTATCCAGGCATCATCATGCTATTTTGGAAGCGCTCTTGTGTTCAACACAGTGATTTTGCCTTTTTTTTTTTTTTTTTCATTTTTGGACAGTTTCCTTGTTATGTGCCGTTTTTGTCTAATGCAGTGTGCTTCTTGAATTCCATTCAATTCTATTAATTTAGCTTTATTTTAAGGATCTTGTGTTTTTGTTATTTCCTTTTTGAGCATCACCATAAACAGGAATACCCATTTGTGCCTGGTTTGTCTTTGCCTTAAAGGTTGGATGAGCTTTGTCCACTCACACATGAACACACACCGCAGTTAACCTAGATTGCTCGTTTATACGGTGCAGTTTGGATTCCTGTTGCATTCCAACACCTGATGTTTAAGCAAAGACGCAAATAGAAAAGACATCATTCAGTTCCTTTGTTGTCCTTTTTAAAGTATGATGGACCAGGCCTGACAGTTCTTGTGTTTTTCCCTGCAAATGCAGGTTTAACATGATTTGTTCGAAAGTTTGAATGACGATGACCGGCAGTCGATCAGTTTTTGTGTAAACCAGGGAGTGTCTTTTTCTTTCTTAGTCGACTATGCCAAGCTTGGAATGCCCCAGAATTCTTTCCATTCCTGCCATTCCTTCAATCATAATGTCTGGACATGTCTTCAGCCTGAGTTGAAAGAGAAATGAAAAACAACGAAGGAAGATAGGATATTTCAAAAGTATTCTGTGTGCTTCATTGCACCGGCACTGCACTTGCCCTTCATATATGAACTTTACTTTTACTTACAGTTTTACAGTTTTTGCTTTGATATCCTGATTATTTGGAGACAAGAATATCATCAAAGTCAGGAAGAATTGAAGGGATGTAAATTGCCTGCTTCCTTTTCTGCTAGTTTTTAAACTAAAATCATCTTATGTTGAAAAAAACATTACTCAGTTTGGATTTGTTACCGCTTGTGTTATGGCCCTTTTGTGTTACAGCTGATTCTCAGCTACCGCCACACCAAATTTTAGGAAATCGTCTGTAAAATTTACAGTTATAGCCATTTTTGTGTTTATTTTATAACTGGTTGATCAGTGATATTTTGCTAATAGGGCTGATTCCAACATTTAATGCCAAAGTTTTAATCAAAGATCTTGTTATTATCAGTTAGTACTCAATGTTTTAGAAACAACTAGCGCCTTTCTATCCAACCAGGATACTCAAAGCACTTCCCACTACAATCTGTGCCCTCATTCACCCAGCAGTATTAGGTCTCTAAAAAGCTAACATATCCAATCTTCTATGGAGACTAATCAGTGCCAATCACATTCATACACTGATGGGACACACATCAGGGGTGAAGTGTCTTGCCCAAGGACTCAACTACTGAGACAGCTGAAACGGGGGATTGAACCAGCTACCTACCAGTTCCAGGACAACTCCCCTAACCACTCTGCCACAGCCGCCACAATTAATTAAAATAAAAGCTCAAACTTAGTCCAAACAGTCTCCCCAGACAACTGCCTCACTGTCACAAGACTGATCCCACTGGGCGCACAGTCAAAACACTTCTTTATATCGTCTTTAGATACTCAGAGCACAGTTGTCTTAATTCACACCAGAGCTCAGCCGGAGCAGGAAACTAGGCCAAAGGAGGCTGTCAGACAGGACTAGTTATTCCCAGTTGTCTTGTGTACATTAGTAATTTTGTTTTTTGTTCACTGGTGTCAGTGAGGACAAGTAGTGCTTAAGGACCTGATTTGTAACTGAACTCAGTTACTATCAGTGTTTTAATAAAAACGAGGGTATCGCATGTGAGGCACTGATCTATGTGTCGGTGTAATTAGTATCTAGAGTCGCCTGCAGAAATGAACAAATGTACTGAGTATTATTTCAATGAATAGCTTTTCTGATAACACAGATATCAACTCAAGTCTGATTAACTAAGTTGGGAGTAAGCAATGTTAAATGTCAGGTTGCTGGATTGTTCATGCTGCTTGGCATGCTTTTCTTTTGATATAAAGTTTTAAAGTAACGGTTTAGATTGTTTTAAGTGGGTTTTGTGGAGAGGTCAGTTGCGTAGTAACACAATTATTGTTCGGTTGAGAAAATAGTGATAAACTGTCATGCAAAATTGTAGAGCTTTAATAGTAGCAGACTTTCACACCAGTATGTCATTTCAGAGAAATCTTTATTAGCCTAAAATGGAACAAAAACAGGTCCTTGTTTGGCTAGGCATTAGCCCAGCCTGGATGAAAACCTTTACCCTTTTTTTCATACTCTATGCTCTGTGGCTATATGGTACTAAATTTTGATAACTATTTGACAGATCATCGCTTTGAAAATGACCAGACTATTCCATTTTAATAACGTTAAACTGCATTTATTGCATGTGTTTCCTTTGATTGAGTGTTTAAAAACACATAACATGTATGATCAGTGGTAAGAGGTTAAACACAGCAACATTTCTGCCATTCTTGATACTTGACTGGTCTGACTTGTCTCCATCATACAGTTTCATTTTATGCAGACAAGTTTTTCATTAATCTGAGTCAGATGGATTCAGTATGATTCAGCTTGTTATATTCACCTGGCTGCTGAGAGCTGCCTTTCCTTGTCTAGTTGGTTCTAATAGTGCATGCTATAAATAGTTACTTTTGCCTAACAGTCTTTTGTGTTCTCATTCATTTAAAACAACTCCTGACATTTCAATCATCTACCTCTTCCCTGACAATGAATCATCATGTCGAGGATTTTTTATGTTTTGAGTCTGGATTGTGTCTGTGTGCCTCACAAATCAAATCTTTGAAGAGTTCAACAATCAAAGCTGATAGTGCTCCGATCAAATGGCTGGTTTGCGTCACACCATGGCCATTTTTCTGCAACATGAAAAACTGGCTTGAAATCATGCAGTGTGAAGTCATTTGCTAAGGCCTCAGATGTAGTGCCAAAAGAAAAAGGAGAAAACAAAGTGGTTCAACCTCTACAGCTTATTATGATTTACAGGAAAGGAAAATCTCAATGATTTCCTTGTTGTTTTGAATTAATACAATTGAGCACGCATGAACAAGATGTGAGGGGAAAAAAACACATTTGGTCACAATTAAAGTAGGTGACAAAATGCTGATTTGTTTTTTACAGCAAATATTTATTGTTTCACAAAACAAGGACAGCCTCTTTTATTTCTTAGTTTTTAAGGTCCTAAGTTGTAAAAAAAAATAGTTTCATGTTTTAGCAACAATTTGCTGACCTGGGTTGTACAATTGCCATTTAAGAAATCATTATTCTATTAATGAGGTAAAAACTGTAATTTGCTCTTTCTCCACAGAGTCTGAAGATATATATCTTTCTCTGTTATCTCCTGTTAATCTCCCCCCTGCCAAAATGAAAGGGTTGATACGGTAACAGACAGAGAACATATCTGTGTATTTAATCAGATTTCATTTTTGATTATGCTTTTGATGTTCAACAGGTTGGAAAGGCAAACTTACCACAATAAGATTATTGTACTGCATTCCATTTGGTGACAAAAGAAATGCCTTTGGTCAACAGGGCTTTGAAGTGTAAAAACAAGAACAGCAGATACTTCTTTTTTCCCCATAAAATTAACATGCATAAAGTTTTCAAAGACCTCAATCTTTTCAGCAAACTGAATCTAAAGTAATATCAACCAAAATAGTAGTGATTGTGATCTTAACCTCCCAAATCTAACACTTCATATAAAATATGTGATAAAATGAAAGTTAAAACCAGTTGCAGCTGATTCATGCATGGAGTTGGTGCTGTGTGCATTTCACAAGAACAGGATGTGTCATGTCAGTGAGCCTACGACTCTCCGGTGAAAGAAATCCAGCTGCACTCATTTAATCCAGCGTCTTCAGTTTCCATTGCTGTTAGACAAACATAGACTTTTATCTTTTTCACAAAAAAAATTTTTTAATCAGATTTCTGCCTCATTTCTCTCTTTGTTTTCTTGTCAAACTGGCTGAAATGTGGTTGAGAACAAAAAAGGGGATGGTGGCATCCAGCTGGGTTTGACTCTGGATCACATGATCCCCTCCCACCACTTTTGCGTTACCCTCCTGTCATCAACTTTAGCATTCTAACATGCTGCGGCATCCATGACCTTTTTACTTCTTTCTGTCCATCATTTTTACTCTCTTTAGGGGCTTAATGTCAGTTTTATTTTTTGAATTGATTGATTTACTCGTTACTTTCATTTTTGTCTTGTTTCTACCTTTCTAGTTCATGTTGTGTGTTATTTGGAGTTTCTATACACTCCTTATTCCTTCCCAGTCGGAGTCCAGATTTATCATCAAACTTTTCTCCTGAGGCAGCTTTATGCAACATTGCTTTTATAATCTGAGCAACCAAGGAGATGAAAAAAAAAACAGTGGAGGAGAGAAACCTACAAGAAGATCCTCAGTTTTCTATAAGGTCTTTTGTTGCAGTTGATGTTTTAACAATGTAACTAAATTAATTTTAAATACATTTTTATTTTATTATTTTTTTGCTCTTCACAGGCAGAAAAATTAACATAACCACCCAATGTGTTTCGTGGATCTTTATTATGATTACTGTTTTTGAATAATGCAAATTCAGGATGTGTTTCTGAAGCTTTTTCCAAATTTGGTCATTGCAGGAAGTGTGTTACAGAACAGTGTGCTGTTCAGTTGACTGACTGTCAAAATTACACAGCTGCCCCACCCAGTGTACCTGCGTATCTGTCCTACGTAGCAATCATGCTTTTATAGGAAGTCAAGTGGGAGTTGATGCAGCAGCCAGAACTGAAAGTCATTCCTCTGCAGTGGATTTCCCGATAACACGTGAGATTATTACTGTATGAGTCACACAAGTTCATTTTTTGTTTCCACAAACGTGGAAATTTGTGCTGATATGTGGGTACAGTAATACATGGATGAACATTGTTAAAACATGATAATGATATATGTTATAAAATCTGTTTAAAAAACACATTTGACCCCCAATGCTGAATTGTTATTTAGTTTAGTTTATTTTTTAAATGTTACACATTAAAATACTTAAGGAAATTGATCATATCCTATGTGGAGCTGTAAAAGTGCAAGTCTCTATGACCCTTCAGTTTTCCAGTTTATTGACCCATATCACTCTGAATCCTGCAGGACTCTGGTCACCTGTTTTGTTTTACGGTGTAAGATTGTTGTTGACAAGAGATTGTTGGATTCCAGTCAGTGGATAACATGTTATTTTGTTATCTGGTGCTGTTATTCCTAAAGCAATAGAGTCAAATATTTAGCAATAGTACCTTATCAGCTGTGTGAATTGGGTAGAAGTTTTCATCCAGTCTAGGTTAATGGCTACCTAAACAAAGACTTTTTAAATTTTGTTTTCCAGGCTCAAGAAAAGACTCTTTCTTTAAAAAACTAAACTAATAAGTTTTTTTTTTTGTTAAACTAAGATCATTCAAAGAGGTATTCACAATATGCTATTACCTGTTCGTAAGCTTTCAAAAATAATCCCACCACAAAAGATCTGAACTGTTTCTTTAAAGGTGGTTCATAGAGTTTTTGTTTTGTTTACATTGAATTAAAGGGCATTTGGTTTAATGGCACTAATGACACCAAGGTGCTTTACACATCATGCTTTCACCCATCCACACACACATCCACTCACTGATGGTGGGAAGCTACAGCCACAGCTGCCCTGGGGCACACTGACAAAGGTGGGACTACCATGCACCGGCGCCACCAGACCCTCTGACCACCATCAGCAGGCAAGGTGAGTGAAGTGTCTTGCCCAAGGACACAATGGCTGGAATGGGGGATTGAACAGATGACCTTCCGGTTCCAGGACAACTCACCTAACCACACCACCACAGCCACTAATATTGCAGGCACCACATACTCGAACACACATGCAGAGAAAGAGAGAGTACAACACATGATATTGTGCACCGTAATACTTGTCAGATGCCTCATGTGATGTGAGAGTGAATGGTGTCCAGTGTTGGTGATCAGTGTGCTGACAGGAAGGAAGGGTGTTTCCATCGAAGACTTCCTGTCCTGCTGTGTGACTCGGTGTCATTTTTTGTGCAGTTCTTTTCCTTTCCTCCTCACTTTTCAATCTTTTTTCTTCAGTCTGTCCTCATGCAGAATCGTTCTCTCACATTTTGCTCTAACTTTATTAGTCATCGTTGGAGTGTCATCAGCTGGCTCCTTGTTACAAGAATCTGCTTCATGAATAATGCAGTTTCACGTTGCAGTTGGGAATAACTCTCAGCTCAATATCTGTGAAAATGACAGAAATGTAGACATGTTTGTGTTGGCTAAGGTCAGGCATTCCAAATCAGACTGACCCTAAAAGCTTTAGATGTACCTCCAATTATTATTTTTTGATAGTCTGATCAGTCCAGTGGGTCATGAGATGTATTGCTAACAGGCATACGTACAAAGACACTTGGCAAAAACATTATTGCCCATTTTTAGTGTTTTAGCAACAGGCAGGGGCAGAAAGAAAGGTGTGGCTGGAGTGGCATATACCACCCCTTGCACCTGATTGCCCACAAAATGATTGAGAAGTGAGATGGGTATTGTATGTGGCATTTCAAAGGTGGGGAGTTAGAGCATAAAAAGAGGAAATATCTGTGAAGCAGCTCCATTGTCTGTTGTAGAGGTAAGGAAAAAGTACTAATATTAACTTTTCTGCACAGCTAAATTAATATAAAACAACAACTGAGTACAATATGTCTGAATTTAAGAAGTAGATAATAAAAATGGAGCAAAAGTTATTGTCTGTAAAACAGCAATGAGATGAAGCAACTTGAAATCTTCCCTGAAAAACTGATGAATACTGCCATGTGGCCGTCATTTTAAATTAATGATTTGGCTCTACTACATGTTGGTGATTAGAGTTCCCACCACAGCAAATTTCAGCTCAATATGTCTAAAAATAACTGTGTTACAGCCATTTGAATTCGAATTCAGAATTTTCCGATAATACCACACCAATTATCAGTGTCTAAAATTGGTTGGAAATATATATCTTTCTAAAATTAGCATTAGCCCTAAGCTTGAAATAGAGATCAAATTTCAGAATGTCATACAGAGTACCCTTGGCTACTACCAGTGGCTGAGTTGTTGCTAATTTAATTTAGCTTTGTTGGCCATCTTGAATTTTGTAATTAATGTCAGATTTTGTTTAACATTGTTTCTCAGCTACTACTACACTAACTTTCTGGTGTGTGTGTGTTTAAAAATGGCTATACACTTTTGTAAAATTAGGATTAACATCAGTTGTTAGCTTAGTTGGGATTAGCAAGTGGCATATGTTTGAGATCATTATTAGCTACTTTTGTGAAGAAAAACATCATCCATCATTAAACAGGGGTGGAGGCGTTCGGGTCCAGTTGTCCCCCTCCCACAATGCTGTTATTGCAAGTATGACTCAGCCCCCTGTGAGCAAAAGGTGAGAATCAGGGCCCTAACGATAGTCAGGTGATGGGGCACATGACCCTCTATGAACAATAGAGCCAATCAAGGCACTAACGACCTATTGTTTGGCTGATGGTCCTCTTTTGCATGTGACCAACCTGTTTGTCCACCATGTGTAGGCAGTGCTTTTAAAGGCTGAGTTCACCTGGATCTCCTCAGACTGAAGAAGTCTCTTGGAGGTGATACGAAATGTTTCATTAAAGAAGAATCTGTCCAGAAGACCAAGCGTACTTATTTTTTACTATTAGCTACACCACAACATATTTCAGCTTAAGTCTTAAAATGGGTGAATAAAGGCTGGTTTATACTTTGAGTCGAACGTCTTTATCCCCCTGCTGAGTGACAAAAAATTGCGCAACTTCCGTCTGCTCTCCCGCTGCTATCCCCTAGTGCAGCTGTCCTCTACATTGCCCCCAGTCAGAACTGCAAGACGTGGATGCTGCGGATCGGAGCGTGTGATTGGTCTGAACTTCGTGGGTGTGTTTGTTCATGAGGAGCACCACAGCGGGCCAGTCCTCAGCTGTGGCAGCGCTGAGGAGTTGGACAGAGCTGGACCAGAACAGAACCCCACAGCTCTTCCTCCTGCGTGTCATTTTGTTTAAAATTATATTTTTTGTCTGAAGCAAATTTTAAAATGAGCTTGAAGAACAGTTGGTTTGATCCAGGTCGCATGAACGTGAGGACGCAGCTGATCACGTCTTTTTGTCTGTCCACCTTTAACAAAGAAATGAAAACGTCTCTACTTCATTCAAATTAACACTGTTGTTGAGTGGATAAAAACACTATCCAGCCATCGTTATTGTAGTTTAAATATTTTATGTGAGCTGTGGGAGGGCGGAGAGAGGATTTTTGATCATTTATGGCCCACCGCGTATTCAGCTCGTTTATAAGTCAGAAAGACGCGCTGAAATTCCACAATCAGTAACCCGCCTTCTCACGTCTTATTAAAATATAACCCAGGCTTAAAAGCCATTTAATTGTTTAATTGTGGTAGCTATCTTAAAATTTTGATTAGCAAAATTTTGATTAGCATTTAGAGTTTGCTAAAGATTGTTTTTGGCCACTTCTAAACTAACTTTCAGCTTTGTTTGTCCAAAAATGTCTGAACTATAGCTCTTCATAAAATTACCATTAGCAGTTAGCTTAGATGGAACTAGCTGATATGTTTTTGGATCATTCTTAGCCACAATCACACACAATTCCCACTCAATATATCTTAAACCAGCTGAATTAGGGGCATTTGGCCATGTTGAATTTTAAAATGCAGAGTTATTTGTCTATGCCCCCCTAAAAAACACATTGCACACACTTGTGCCGTCCCTTGCAAAAAAATCTAGCTCTGCCCCTGGCAGAAAGCTATTATGAAGCAAATATTTGTCTCTCAACTGTACAAATAATACCCTTAACACCAAAACAGAAACCAAAACATCAGCATAATTATTCAATCACATCTAATCTTTAATCTGTTGATTGCTTCCCTTGATTCACTTTTTAAGTCTTGCACTGGGAATGCCCTCTTAGATCATATAAATGATGATCATTAAGTGTGCAAACATGCAGCTGTAATAAGATGTTATCCAGCCAGGGAAATGTGTTAACAATAAACAAGATACAACCGATTAATCCAACAATAAAACAGGAAATGACGTAAACAAGAAGAGAAAACACAAATATATGAGAGATACAGGAGGCAGCAGCGCAGGAAGTCCCAGGCCAATTCCACTAGTGCCACTGTGTGAGAGGATCACAAGACACTGAGTCATTACAACTCTTTAGTTGTTTGCCCTGACTCATGTCCACACATAAAATTTGTCTATCACTTATCTCGTTTAGCTAGTTTGATTGGACAAATGTCTGAAGCCTTCAACAAACAGCTTCCTCACAGCAGCGATTACACCATTCCCAGACCGGGTCCACCATGACCACAGATGTCTGAACGCTCACAAAAGGCAGCTAACACAGCATTCCCACGTGCTTTTTAAAGTTTTTGTTTGTAAGCGAAGTATCTCATAAATTGCTGAACAGATTTTATATAAAACTTACTTAAATAAACTTAAAGAAGTCATCAGATTGACATATTACTGATTAGCTTTTGGTGTTAAGTAGATTAAGATGGTCACAACTGCAGTTCCACAGACGTTAAGCTATAATTTGGTGTGTTCAGCTGAGACTGATACTCTGAGGGCTAACTGATCTGGCTTTAAAATATTGGGATGTACTAAGAGTCAAACAATGATGACTACTATTTAGACAATTTTACATATTTTAAAATTAAAATTAGTTGCAGTTGAAAGTCAACACATAGCCTACTTTAAGTGTTACTTTTTGCACAAGATCTTTATTTGGATTTTTAGTATTAACGGTTTGAAATGTTGACGGTTGATGTTTGTTTGTGAGCAGAAACATCTCATGAAAGGATATACACAACAAATACAACCAATTAATGTTTTGAGTCAGCCCAATTCAAAATGTCTGCCGTAAATAATTAGCATTAGCCAATACAAAATGTCTATATCAGTTTAGCAGATATTGAGCAGAAATCTGATGTGGCAGTAGCTGAGGGTCATTCACAACAGATACTCTGAGATGATATTGTTCAGTTTTGCATGGGATTGCACACAAAGTTATTAATTTTTATTTCTTAACATTATAGGATATTAACCCAAATCTCCAGCATAAAGGCATAAAGTAATACTGCATGTATTATTTTAAAAATAATGGGCCTTTATTTGTTTGTTTTTCTTCTTTGTGAATCCAGCCGCTGGCTCTTATGTCATTTTGAGGTGCGTAAGCCACCAAGCCATATGGGGTCTGAGGGCTTAGCCCCCCTCTTGCTTAATGTCTGGGGGGAATACAGGAATGGCATTTTTGTCATCTCTTCAGCTGAACTTCCTGTCTGGAGAAGAAAACCCAACTCTTAGAGGTTGTCATCTTGTCACGCAACCTTCTCTCCATATCTGACTTTGTTTAAGCTGTGATAGTTATCATTTCTGTAAGCAAATGTTACTGTAGGCACAGTGCTAGCTTGTGTAATGATTATTTAGTTTGTGATTTGTGGATCTCAGTAGTCCAAGATGGGCAGATGGCTCTATCTTGCTCACCAGTGTCTGTCTTCCTCCGCTTCCTCTCTGTCACATTTTCTCCATGTGAATGTGTGTGTGCTTGGTGTTTGAGTCCACGAGTGAGTCTGCATATCTTTGTGTTGAAGTGTGAGCGTTTTGTGGGTTTCTTTAGGAATATCTACTATGTGGACCATATGGTATAACACTGCCTGCTGGGCAAAGATAAATCCTGCATGCAAAGGCAGAAGTGCACTCGCTCACACAAACACGATCCTCACAAACAGGCCAGCTTCTGCATCGTGTGCTTGTATTGTGCATTATAATTAGTCGTCACCTTCCCGTCTGTTGTTGTGTAGCAGCAAAACCCACCAGGCCTGTGTTGTGTTCATCTGTCATTCTCTCTCTCTCTCCTCACTATTTTCTTACACCTCTTCTGACTAATTTGTTTTCTAACTACCTGCCTAAACTTGTCTAAATCCTGGCAAACTGTCATCAATCTACCTGAGTCATCAAACCTTTCCTGAGCAAAACACAGAAAGCAAAGCTGTGCCCATCCTCCTCCTCTCTATGCTTTCTGCATTCTGTGCACCCCAATTCAAAAACTAGAGATGTGTAAAATGTTGAAAAAAACAAAAAGCAGTAATTCAGTTCAGTTAAGCACCTGGACTCTTCTACTATGAAGCCTGTAGTTTAACGCTGTCTTGCTGAAATATGCAAGGCCTTCCTTCCTTAAACGCTTTTCTGTTTTCTCAAACTGTGATTAGTCAGCCAGCTGCCTACTGCAGGTAAGATACTGACAACTGATATAGACTTTTTGGCTGTTGAAATGTCCAGGATGAATTCTGGCACCAATCTATTGTTAGCTAGGAAAGGAAAATGCTGATAAATTAAATAGCATATAGATGGTGGAATAATAGAAACTACTTGGAACAGTGATAAACAGTTACCAAACTGTAATAACAAAAGTGAAAATTTAAAGCGCAGCTTGTTTCAGAGAGCAGGATATATTTTTTTAATGATGTGTGATTAAGGAGTCTTTACTTGTACATTTCATCTGATAAGCATCATACTATTTCTAAATCCATGTGTCTTAGCTTTTTACCTGCACAGACTTGCAGCAGAGCCAGACTGAAAAGAGAAGGTCATGTAAATTAAAAAAAATAAAAAACTCTCCAAAGCTCCCTCACATCTCCAGTCAGCCTTTCTCACTCTCTATATTTCTCCGATTATGCAGTTCACAAATAAGGCAATTTACCTTTGTGTCTCTGAACAGCAGCAAAAATAAAGAAACAAGCTGTTTTCTTTAGAGATGAGGAGGGGAGACAGACTGTAAACCCCCGTGGCACAAATCCTCCACCCCCACCAAACCTTGTGCCACAGTGTCTCCTAACTGTCTAACATGGTACTATGGATGAGGGAACAGCTGGGAGAGAAATCAAAAGAGATGTACAAAGAGTGAGGTGTTACAGAAAACAAAGCTGGTTTAACAGTTTCCTTTTTTTTTTCAAACAGATGCAAACAGTGATGACATCAGAGGCATGTTCACTGAGGAGGGAGGCTAAGGATAAAGAGACCGGCTCAGAAACAAAAGCAACAGCGTTCAGTATGAAAGAGAATTTCAGTGGTTGCACACCAGCTTAGTCGCCATGACAACATCTCACTTAAACCACCATTTAATTGCTGCTGTCTACAGTTGTCTGTTCTATCTCAATCCACTCTCTAAATGTGCAGTCAGTGTATCATTACACAGTGATTTGTGGGTATCATGTACTGGCACAAGCCTGCTTTATGATATGGTACAAATCACTTAATCAGATTTGTATTATGATATCGTAATTAATCCCTGTATGATTCCTTTTTTGGTTTTTCTGTTTCAACATAAAATGTGAGAAAAAAATCAAACAAATAATTGGGTGGTAAAACTAAAAACTACAAAAACAACGTTTGCAAAATTGAAAAGGCTACTTTATTTTAAATTTCAGTGGTTAAAGCAAGACAATCTTTAGAATTTGTTAGTGCATCATTTATTTTTTGGCAGTACCAGAAATCATCATGGCCCAAACTCTTACGTTTTCACTTAGCACTAACTGTCTTATTGAGGAGTCAACACATATTAAGAGCTATTTTACCTTGATCAAAACTGCTTTAATTCCAAGTTATGCAGAATCAAATTCAAGTGCAGCCATTGCCAAGATCTTTAGGATTGATTTCTGTATTTTAGCTGTCTTCCAGCCACTATAAACTCCTCTTTAGTGGTATCGCTACATATTAAAACAGCAAACAGGATTTTTAATTAGTTTCATTTTACATTTTTGCATTTAGGGTTTGAAAAAAAGAAACAAAAAAAAGTATTTTTGTTTTTGCAATTTTATTTGGAAATGGATAAACTGAAGAACAAACCATAAATTAATTCAAATCAGTGTCAATTCAAATTATATCCTTATGAGATGCATGAGGACAGAAATTAATTGTACTTGAAATATTAAAAATTAAAGGCATACCATTCATTGAAAAAATGCTTATTGTCTGACCCTTGAGACCTGAGTGTACCCAGGCTCTCGTACAGTGACTGGTGAAGATAGGCACCAGGTTTGTGACTTGCAAAGAAAAAGCATGTAAATAAAATGGATAGACAGAAGTCAAAATGCAGAAACATGTGGTAAAACACACATATATGTACTGCTTCCATAAAAAAATTAGGAGGGTATGTTGCAGCTGGGTGCTAGTAATCTAATGCATTTAAATGCAACTGGAGAGACCTTTTTTAAAACAGAGCTTTTGGCATTTTCCTCATGTGGAACATTCAGTTATGATGTAACACCAACATGAAAATATATCAGCAATGATCAAAAGCAATTACTGATGCCAGTCAGTCTAAACCATTTTCTAACAATATTAAGTCCACCATTCAATAATGAAAATGACAAGTGTAAAATATTCAGGATAGCTGTCAGGTTTTTTCCAGGAAAGGGCATCCCAGTAAGTTTATCCTGAGGTCAAAACATGCAGGAAAAACTGCATAAGAGCTGTACTGCAGACCCTCCAGACCTCTGTTTGCTTGTTAAATGTTAAAGTTCATGACACGTTTTAAAAGAAGACTGAACAACTTTATTTTGTTTGGAAGGTTTGACAGAAGAAAGTTTGTCTTTTTTTTCCCCCTTCAAGGAATGTTTCAGCTCAGTTTTGGTTTGCTAAGCTGCAACTGAAAAGGACCTCGAGACTTTTGAAACAATATTTGAGGGACAGATGAGACCAGCATGGAGACATTTGATTGTTATGTCAAGTTTGGATGGGACAAGATGCACACCTTGTAGTCAACAGGTTGACCATGATCCCCTCTGTTTACTAAAGTGTCGAATGGTCAAAAATATATAATAATTAAATAATTAAGCAGGTAATCAGAGCTGTGTTTAAACAAATGCATAATTACTTCAATGAGCCAAATCAACCTAAAAAGGCTGGGACTAACTCCTCCTCAGTGATGTGACATATGGTTAAACAGAGAATGATTACTTCAATCTGGGGATGTTTAGTTTTTAATGTACTCCTGCCTTTGAGCTAAACACGCTTTAAAACAGAGAAAAAAAATTGAATCTCATTACTCCTTTAACTTTAAATAGCTGCATTCACTGGCCATAGGATTTTCTCCTTGGATTTTTATGTGAATCTGTGGCCCTGAAGCAACAATTGCACAGAATATCTAATCATCTTGGTCACACACTCAACTGCTTGTGCAATTCTAAGAGCATTTCATGGAATTAATAAAAATGTTCTCTTTTTCTTTTTTAAAGTCTTGATCAGAGGCCATGACAGACAGATTTGGCACAATATTTCCTTACAAAATTCACAAAAGAAGCTGATTAGTGCTCTAACATAACATTACACTTCAGCTTTTCAAAGAACCCCAAAAATCCTTAACTTTAATCCTCTGTTTTCTGCCGGTACATTCGTAGCTGTACACAGTCCAGAACATGTAGTTCAACATGTAGCTGTGATGGTTGTAACATGGTTGGCAAAAGGTAAATTGCTGTTTTCTAAAGGTGCAGGGCTCTAAATGCATCTCATGCTCCCTGTGGGTTATTTGTCTATTTTCAGAGAACTGTAGGCGGTAAAGAGTAAGTGTTCAAGCCAGGACAAGGAGAAATTCGCTTAAGCTTGAATCAGTTGGAGAGAAGGTAAAATTAAAAAACATGTTTAGACAACAATAAACAGATAAGATTTATACATCAAAAAAGCTCATTAGAAAAGAATGCTGTTGTTGCCACTTTTGTGTCCTCTTATGTTTCTGAAGCAGATTTGTACAACGAGAGGATAAATGCAATCCTTTTTGTTTTAGTTGTTTTAACCAACCCCAAGCTAAAATTATTCACATCTTTGTGTACACACATATGCTTGTTTGTTCCTGTAGGTACATCAAAACTCATTTTTCTTATAAGAACCCAACATATTTTTCATGAAAACAGCACATTTTGCATATGTGTTATAATAAAAGGAGGTAAATATTTCACCAGAACGAATTGATTTTAAAGAATTGAAAATACACTCCTAGTTCAAGCATCAAATGAATGAAACAAATCATAAAAAAACCCACAGAGGTTATTAAAATTAAGAATGTGTCCTGGTGTTGTTTGTTAAAATAAAAAATATGTTCTGATGTAAAAACACCAAGACTCAGCTGTGCATTCCTGTGAACTGAATTCATCCCCCTCATGCCTCCTGGGGAACACACACACACACACACACCTTCCCAGCCACACACACAAACATAATGCTGAGTCGTGTAGCTGTGTCTGAGCCTGCACTTGATAAGATAGGTATGAGTTACAGCTCGCAGGCAGATAGTATTGTGGCCGTTGAGAGGAAACTGAAACATGCTCAGAGGGGAGGGGAGGGCACGACTTTGTGTAGTTGTTTGTGTGGCTGTGTATCTGATGGCTGTTTGAACATTTGACTTCCACCCCCCTAGCCCCCTCCTGTTAAACACAGGCCAAATACTTCCCTAAATTTCATTTGTTTTTTCCTGATAAATGTTGGTTCTCACTCTTGGACTGGGTGAACGCTTGTGGTCTGCGTGATTAACTGAATGTGAGCCCACACACACCCCAAAAGTAAAAAAAAAATAAATAAAAAAAATTGGGAACCTTCCTGTAGAGAAGTTTGTATTCTGCCATTTGGTCAGAAGACGGGACAGTAGGGAGACTGTACTAGCTGACACTATTGTATCTGGGTGAAAGAAGCCCCCGTCAGGGACCCACAGACACACTGACTCGGCTTTGTTTGACAAACTCAAGTTTCAAATGCTGTGTTGTTCATCATTAATAAATGTGATTTTCACAAACCACATAGATAGATTGTAAGCATTATGTTATGTAAGTAAACATACGTTCATTGAACAGATGTTGATTATTTTTAGCTTTCATGAAATGGATCTAAAATGTGCTTTTGTGGGTTCATAGCTCCTTCAGCTGCCACTTTAACACTAGCTCTAACAAGTAACTCAAAGCAAAACAAGAAAATCTGTAGATTACTGTTTAGTTTGGGGGCAGTTTATCTGACAAATGTATATTCAGTATCTTACCTGTTGTAGATAACTCTTTGAAAGACCTCAGTTTAAAAAAGTCTTGTCCAATTCTGAGTCAGCTTGAGTTAGCATGAGCAGGGTCTAGACTAAAGTGGATTAATCTCATCTTAAAATAACTTTGATTTTAAAAACTCTATAGCAGTTCAAATGATGCTATTTTATAAACCTCTAAGTTGTTGTTAAATTCACATAACAAGGTTATATTATATATATATAAAACTATATGGTTGTTAGCAAGTAGCAACAAAAACAGCTAGCTGTAACACAAAGCTTCTTCTGGGATGAATATCAAACACATTTCTGTTAGAATAATAATGTAATGCAAAATTGAAGACAGTATAAAGGCTTGATGTGGTTCAAAATGTTTACAGCATGTAAGATGTTGTGCCCATAACCTTTGCACAGAACCATACCTCAAAAAAATCTGAAATATTCACTCAATGACTTTTATTATGCAGATCTACTGACCAAAACCAAAACCTTTTCTTCTAAGTGCAACTTGGGCAAGTCTGACATACTATTTAAATTTCCATGATAAAATAAATTGATTGTTGTTGTGAGAGTAAGAGCTCAGTGTATCACTTTCTGCTTTTAAGAGACCAACTGAGGGGGAAAAATGAACCAAGTAGCCTGTTTTACATATCCAGGTTTCAGACCGTGATGGGAAAGAGCTCCATTAGCCTGTGCAGGTCACAGTCAAACAGCACGTCTGAGACTGAAGGCTCTTTTCCAACATAACAACCCCTACCAGCGAGTTAGAGGAGGGGTTAGCTTAATGTGGATGGATGACTCACACAGTGTGTAGGAGCAGAATAAAATAAAGATCTGGACCCTTCAGCTTTTTATTTTATCTTTTATTGCTCAGGAATCTGAGAAAAATGCAAAAAATATGTAAAACTGCTATCTTTCTACCCATCTACCCATGTCTGTCTATCTGTCAGACCGTCTCACTGTCTAAGTGTCTGACTGCCTGATTGAACACTGTATTTGCTTTCCTCCGCATTTTTCTCTGACACTGTGTGGGTGTATAAAATATAAGTCACCAGAGGTTTTGTATTGTTCTCTGATGAAGAGGAGACATCTGCATTACAGCACAACTCATTAGATTTTATACATATGCAAGTGGCTGAGCAGAGATGATGTCAAATGGGATAATTGTTCAAATCCTCCTCTGCTAAAAATGACTAAAAAAACATTTTTTACTTTGTCAATGTTTCAGTTTGTGTTTACAAGTTACATAACAAGAGCCATTATTAATCTGGAACCTGGAATTTGAAGCCATACGAATGTCCCAATACAAGTTTTAAGTTTTGATTAATCTCATCTCATATGCAAACAAATGAGACTTTGCTGTTACAAAATTTTGATTCTAAAGTCTATAAGTCCTATAAAGCAATTGTTATGATGTCAAAAAGGTTTGCAGTTTAAAATAGGAAAACTGCATATTTGGTGAGATAAAGAAGAACCCCCCTTCCCCCTTTTTTGCATAATAATTATTAAGATAATATCCCTTCTTTTTTAAAGAAACAACTATATTTTTCATTCTGTCTAACTTTGGTTGCTGCAGGGTATAATGATTATCTAAATGTGTTCTTTTTTTCAGGGTCTTGCAGGTTTCATGTATTTGACCTACTTCAAATACAGCCTCAGTCTCAGAATATGCATTGTGTCAATATGTACCAGAGGGAATGAATGGAAAATCTCATTTATAGACAGAGAAAATGTGCAGTATAGTTCTTTCATAATGTGTCACATTATGTGTTAGAAAGAACTGACAAGACAGAGTTTCCTGTCAAGCTGTTGTTTGACATCCCTGTTTTTTATGTAACAGATTAAAAAAATGTACAGTACAATGTTACTTTGTGAACAATAAAAATAAAATGGAATTTTCAAAGGTTCAAGGATGCAAAAAACAACTAAAAGCGAGTCAGACTAAAACCAGAGAAACTATGAACAGATGATCAAGAATGGGTTGTTGCCAGATTTTTCAGCAGACGACATGGTGTTGTGAACATCACTGTTTCGCTGTATTCTGTGCTGCTCATGAACAGCGGATCTGTGGCTGTCTTAGATGTGTGGGAGGATAAACTGACAAGAGAGAGAGAGGGAGAAAGAGAGGGAAAGAGAGAAAAGAGAGAGACCTATTCTCTGTCTGTTATGACTGAGTGACAGGACGGTGGCATGTGTGAAATAGATGCATATTTTAGTGGTTTTGCAGGGACAGTCATATTGCATGCTCGAGTCAAGAAGATCAAAGTTAAAATGTCAGGAGCATTTTGGTCTGTCACACACACACACACACACACACATAAAAAATGTTACAACTTTTTCAGCTGCTGCCAGTTTGAGTTGTGTTGGTTAACGACAATAATCATCAGCATCAGTAGGCTGAATCACAACAAGAAACGGTCTAAGAAATGAAAAGAAAATAAAGAGAGGAAAACCATGCCATGAGAATGCCTGAGGAAATTGGGCTGCAAGAGGACCAAAATAGCCTCTGGTGCAGTATGACTAGGATTTTAATTGCAGAGGGCCATGGACGACACGTGTTGTGTGTTTGCTTGTCTGCAGCATGTAGCTGTTTCCTTCTTTATCTCCAACACAAAGATATTTTTACCTACAAGACTGGAGAAAGTTGTTTTTTTCACAACTTACTGTTGCACAATGCTTCTCAGTGGGATTTAACAATGTGTTGTGGTGTTATTCTTTGGGTTTAGGACATTTGGAAGCCTAAGCATTCAAATTTACCAACTGAAGCCTAAAATGGTTGAAACAACTTAACAAATATTTATAAATAAGTAATGTGGTTGTGTCCAGCCTGGCTGCAGTGTTTTACCTTATAACCCTTTTAGCCTTTTATACAGTACATCTGGAGTAAAAACAGTAAATGTATTTTTAGTGGCAATAACACAGAATATTTCTTTCTTCTTTGTTGAGTTCTACTCAGGATGATCACTTTCCAATCAGGATTTCTGCTTCTGTCATTGTTTTTTAATCCACAAGAAACCATTTTCTGATGCGATTAGCTCCATAAGGGCATCTTTTTTTTTTGTTTTTTTTTTTCCATTTCTCAGTATTCAAACTGAATCTGCAAGTGAAGAGATAAGTGTTTTGTTTATTTGTGTGTGTGTGTGCATGGAAAGAAACAATAGTGTGAACCTTGGGATTTGTGTCTTGACTTCAGTAAATCCCAAAGAAAAGCAATTACTCCTAATTACCACCAGTAGACTGCTAATGGGTCTCCACTGTTACAGCTATTTTCCCAAAATACAATTATGAATCAGTAGCTTCAGGAGAAACAACTCTGAAGGAAAACCAAGATTCATCAGTGCACATATTTTCTCAATGAGTATCTCATTTAAGTAGCTTTTCATCCTCTCTAATTCCGCTGTGGTGAAGCTACAACACTGAAACCTAACCAACATATTGAAAACGATATATGAATGAATGAAAGTTACTAAAAGCATCAGTATTTTTCAACCAATCCTTGTGCACATCTGGATAAACCAATTGTGCAATGTAGATATTACTAAAATATTGTATTAAAATAATTTCAATCATCACATCAACAAAACCTTCTTTTCTTTTCTTCTATTACTTTATTGTGCCATCCATCTTTTAAAAACAATTAGCTAATTAGGATCCCGAACTTGAAACCCACACAGCTTTTAGCTTTGATCTAATTTTGCATTTCCTATCCATGCCCAGTGGTGCGAATTCCCGATGCCGCATCTCGCGCAACACGCCAAACGTGGTGACATCACTGTCCTGGGGCAAACAGCCAATTCGAATCCGCAGGGGAGAGTCAATCAAGGGTCATCCCAGCCACGTCAACCAATGAGCATGAGCTAAAAAGCCTGTAACCATGGCAATTAGTCTGGGTTCAAATATGTGTATTCATGGCAGATGGTCCCTGTGTTGGTTCCATATGTGTACACAAATAGACCTGCTATAATAATAATGATAAACTTTGGTTTAAAAAGCACAAAGCTATTATGAACCTTCACACTAAACAGCTATTGTCCTTTTATTTTTGCAACATCAAGTCTCTATAAAGTAAAGCAATAAATACTTATTACACATACTCTTTCTTTATCTTGTAAGATGCATTTCCTGTTTGGTACTCACTTCTTTTTTTTAGCCGTTGTAAGTTAGAGCTATGATAATTACAGTGGTTAGCTCTCCTCTGTATTGTTCTCTGAGAGGATGGATGAGACGTGTGGGTGGAAGTAAAGGGAGAGGGGAAGAGAGGCGAGGACGGCGAGCAAACAGCACCACTGAGTAGGAGAAGTACAATAGGCTGTGAGTCAGAGAAAAAGCAGAAGCGAGAAAAAGAGAGAAGTATGCTGAAAAAAGGTCAGTGTGTGGAAAGGAAAGCTTTTTCTTTAAATAAAAATAAAATAAGCAAAAAAAAAAAAAAACCCTGATAACACTCAGAGATGTTTCTCACAAAACTGGAGCTTTAATGTTCATATCTGGACTGGAACTTCTGCAGATAACTCATGATAGCTGGAGTGAGAGGGTGGGAGTGTAAAGTGAGGTGAAACGTGTTTTATAAAATGTACAATTTGTGTTTAGAAAAAATAGGCTTGACAAAAAAAAAAAAATTGTTGATATGTATAATTCCTTAAATTTTACTTTAACAAATGATTTTGTTCTGTTCCTAATATATTGTTTTCTCACAGGACCATAATTACAGTGGCTTATGAAACTAGAGAAATTGCATTTCCTACAAAAATGCGACTGGGAATGCCTGTTGCTAAAAACATTAGCTGAAAGCTGCTGAAATAAAACTGAAACTCCATTGAAATCAGTGTTAATATGAGTTCAATTTGAAAAGCTGAAAAAATAAAAAAAATGCTTAACTTTGCAGAAAATTTGAAAAAAGGAGCAAAACTATAATTGTAACAGCAGAAAAAAGCTAAAAGCTAAGAGCTAAATAAGCTGAATGTAGCAGAAAGCAACTTTAGGGAGTTTAAATATCACAAAACAGCAGAAATAAGCAATAAAAAGAAGAAAAAAGCAGAAGAATAGCAGAAAAAAAGTACATTTTTAGCTGAAAAAGCAGAAAAAAGCTAAAAGCTAAAATAGCTGAATTTAGCAGAAAGCAACTTTAAAAAGCATAAATATTACAAATAATCAGAAAGAACAATAAAATTGCAAAAAACAACTTACAAATTGCAAAAAAGAGAAGAAATATAGATGAATTAGTAAATAAAAGCTAAAATTAGCTAAAAAGTAGCTGAAATTGACACAAAAACATAAAAAAGACCAAAACCAGAAGAAAATATTTAAGGTTCTGTTCAGATTAAGAAAAAAATTCAAGGACGTTAAGGATGTTGAAAAAAGCTCCATTCACTTTTAATTGGAAAATAGTAGCTGAAATAGCTTTGGCTACTATAATGCAATTTTATTTCAGCTTCAATACGTGGTAGCGCTTGCTCTCAGCTACCAATACATCCGTTATTATGTCAATATATAAAACATTGGCTGAGTAAAAGCTCTTGGAAACTAGATGTGACGGCCATCTTGGATTTTTTTTCGACTGCTATTTTTAATAGAGCTCACTCTCAGCTACTTGTATATCAGTTTTTAGCTCATATTTTGAAAATTGGCTGAATTAAAATAATTAATTTTTTTTATTTGGCTAATATCAGCTAAACATTAGCAAAAAGTGCAGCAAAAAGCTGAAAATAGCAAAAGTCATCTGTAAGAAGCATAAATAGCAGAACGTAGAAGTAGCTGGAATTGTTTTAATTATTATAAGGATGCATAAGGAGCACAAGTTTGCTGAAAATAGCAGAAAAAAGTTGTAATAACTACAAAAAAGTGTGTAATTAGCTTTAAAAGCTATCTTTAGTTATTAACAGCTGAACTTTAACTGAAATTGTAGCAAATAGTTGAATATAGCAGAAAGCATCTGTAAGAAGCAAAAATAGCACAAAGTAGTAGAAAAAAGTAGAAAAAAGCATAAGAATAGCAGAAAATAGGCAAAATTAGCATCAAAATAAGCTAAAGAAGTCAAACACTAGTGTAAATTAACAACCAGAAAGTGAAAAAAAACAGAAAGTGAAAAAAAATCAAAATTAGCAAAAGGAAAGTTATTATAAGGAAGGATAAGGAGCACAGGTTTGCTGAACATAACAAATAAGTTGTAATATCCATCCATCCATTATCTATACCCGTTTCTTCCTCTGAGGGTCACGGGGGTCACTGGTGCCCATATCCAGCCGTCACAGTGCGAGGGGTGGGGTACACCCTGGACAGGTCGCAA
>JARVJO010000330.1:16214649-16233210 GCA_031762555.1 Cynodonichthys magdalenae
CTAACTAACTAACTAACTAACTAACTAACTAACTAACTAACTAACTAACTAACTAACTAACTAACTAACTAACTAAGCTTTTATAAAGTGTTCTATTGATATACATAACTGTCAATGCATTCCTAAATATTACCACAGATTTGTAGTTCTTTATTAGAATACTAATACTACTACTAAAAAGATGATAGTCAGACTGATGATTGTAACGAATGATGTGTATGTGTGGTATGTGTGCAGGTGGTACGAAAGTGCAATGAAGGAGCTCGCACAATGGAAAGAACAGAAATGATGTACACTATCAACTCTCAGCTTGAGTTCAAGATAAAGGTATGGCTGTAGCAATAAAATAAGCACACATACTGTAAACATAACACTAATCAACATAAAACATGGTGATAAAAATATAAAATCTAAAAAGACAAAAAAGTGGGCCAAGATTTCAGCCTTGTGGTACACCTGTATTTTATTTTTTATTTTTTTTTTCCATGAAGAATTTTTTGCTATCGTTGATAACACACTGTTTGGCAAGAATATAACAAACTAAGTTGTTAAAATCCTTTTTTAAAAAGCAAATAAACTGCTCCAAGTGATGATTTGTTCAATAAAGAAGCAGGTTCCCACATAAAAATAAAAAAAGTTGCACACATGTATGTAATAAGTGAATCGTACATGCATTGACACATTTTCATGTGCAAACATGCAGTTTTAGTGTTTTACATTTGGCAAAGATCTTGACAAATCACTAAACACACACAGCCTGGCACGCACAAGTGTGTCTAACTAGTGTGGGAAATAGCTGCTGGGACGCTTGTGATTCATAGATTTCTGGAGGCTGTATTCTCTCCCTCCACAGACAGCTGATCACACATGCACTAACACAAACTGTAATTTGCCCTGATAGACCTTATTGAGGGTTGTTCATTCATATTTGGTTTGTTTTGATCATTGTCTTGTCTTTCCTCCAGCCTTTCCCCCTGGTCTCCTCCTCTAGGTGGATGATAAAGAGAGGCGAGTTGACTACTTTTGTGGAGGACAGCGGCATCTTCATGAAGAGAACATCACGACAACAGGTCTATTTCCTCCTCTTCAACGATGTGCTCATCGTCACCAGAAAGAAGAGGTGAGCCAAACTGAGAGTGAAGGTGTAATCAAAAACTTTGGACTTTCACTTTAACCAACTCAAACCTGGAAGGCAAAGTGTTTTAATTTTGTAGTCTCCAAAGTCATGTTTGAACTTGCTCACGAAAATCCCTTTTATAAAGAGCAGTTATTTAGATGGCTTTTTGATTTGTTATTATTCAGTTATTATGACACATACTGTATATGAAGAAGAAACAAAAACTGAAAATCTACAGACAGGTTGTTTTTCTTTCTGATGTTCCAGTTTATCATGAATGAGGTTTTGAAGCTTAGCATAAACCAGGTACAACAAAACAGGATTATTGTTTTAGGGAGGTGACTTCTGGTTCAACTCCAGATTTTTCATATCATAGTGGTGGCAAACTTCTTAGCTTATACTTGTGTGAACAAGATAAAAGAATCACACAAGTATAAACTCATCATCCCCTCTCTTTTCATAAGAAATAAAATTTTCCAAATCATTTTTTCATTTTATTCTTTATTAATTTTTTTCTATAAGCTAGCATAGCTCTTTTGAATGTAGAAATAACATAGATAATTTTTATTTTTTGTTGTAGATAGCTACTATCCCTTTAAGTAAAAATGCATTTTTGTATTCTTGTTGTTTTGTAATCTGAAAAGAAACTATTTTCTTTTCACTTTTCTTTTGTTGCCTGGGGGACAGAAACTGAACAAAGTATAAAGGAAAACAAAACAAGAAGACAGGACAATATTCGGTTTATTTTCTTTCTGCTTTGAGCATTCCAGTTATAGTTTAAGATTAGGATCTGTTCAGTTAGTCAGAATTATGCTGCTTACAAATTTACAAATGTGATTTAAAATAAACATCTACATGTTCAGATTTAGAAAAACTGGACTGATTTAATGAGCTAATCTCGGGTTTATAAATCACACCTTGTTAAGATTTTCAAGCTGTTATTATTTTGAGATTTTTTCATCGTCACTACTCCACCTACTCTTAAGGTAACACAATGAAATAATGAAGTGTTTTGACTTCTTGAAAAAAAAGTGGTTCTAATAGTCCACTCACATGCTTGTATTTTATTTTCTTTCCTCCAAACTCATGTGTCTGGATCTGATTGCCAAGCCTCTCGCAGACACTCAGTTCCCAAGAATCATGGAAAAAAAAAAAGGAACTAAATAACATTCCGTATAGTGTTTTTCTGGGAATCTGATCTGGAACAGCCGACTCCAGCCGTGTGTGGTATCAGGATTGTGTTTGAAGAAAGGATTTGGGAAGGGGAGTGCTCTGGAATCAGACTGTGTTTTAGTTTGAATGGGAGAAGCTGTTATAATATTGGTTTGTACTGTGGGGAGTGCTGCAGACGTTCTTTAGCACGCAACTTACTTCACTCCCACTGCAGTAATGAAAACTGAAACACACCAGGAGTTCACAAGGCCAGCCAAACACCAGCAGGTCACAGACGCTCCTGTGCATAATCATACAACAGCTCTGGTTCTTATCAGTACTTTATTACTGAAAACCTGTTGGATCCTTTTTAGCTTTCATTTTGTTTTGCTTGTATAAGTTTGTGTTTCTAAAAATTCTGTCAGAGGTTACAAACTCAACACCACTTTTACACAGTAGCAACAAAACAAACAACAAAAAAACCACATCTTTGACTCTAGAATGCTTTTCAAATTAAAGCCTTGTTTTCTTAGAAATGAGGAGAAAATTATTCAAACTGCACATTTAAAAAATCTGGCTGTTGCATCTACTTGTCATTCTTAGGATTTTTTTGCGGTTGTTTTTACAAACATTAAAAAAGTTTAACTTTAGACAGAAAAAAATAAGTTTTAAAGTGTCCAATTCTTAACCACTTTATTTAGTGAAAATGTAAGCTAGCTGCAGTATCATTGTAGCTTAATTTTACATTATGAGAGCTCTAATTCATATATTTAATCAGAAGTCTATAAAATATTTAAAATAAACAACTAAGTAAAAGTAAGACGGCCTTAACTGAAAATAACTTTGGTAAAAAATAAATTCACTTATAAGAAAAGTACTTATGGTAAGTAAAAGCCATAAAACTGCTCACAATAATTAGGAAAGTAAAAGCAAAAGTATTTTTACGCACACTCTAAGAAATTATAAGTTGAATTTACTGAACCAAACTGGTTCCATGAAACTGACTTGAGTAAATTGATCAATTTACTCAACTTGGTTTAGTGAAACCAGTTGTCCCAGAACTTAAAGTAAACTCAGCATTTCATTTCATGGTGAGTTTGTTCATATTTAAATTTTGTAACTTAGAACTAGGTATTAAATTGTACAGTAAAGAAGTAAAATTGTTCATTTTTATGATAACAGTACAATTTAATATAATATACTGTATAGTAAAGTTATAAATCCTCAAAAAATTACTTAAGTGCTGTAATGATGCAAATGTACTTGGTTACTATACACCTCTGTATTTAAAATTTATTTATTGCATTTTTGTGTGATAATATAAGAGAATTAAAATATTTCTTTAACTCATCTACTTCCTGTAATGATTGTAGACCTGGTCTAAAATGGGGGTTAATGGTTGGAAACCCACTTTGTGTCAAACAGGCTTGTTGTCAAGCACCAGGAAAGTGTTGCTCTGCTGCACTCAGCCTCACAGGAACACTTACATAACTCACCAGCTGGCTGCTTTCTCTTCCTTACTTTCTCCTTTTCCTGTATCAGTGTCTTAAATCTAACCAAGATTTTATTTTATGTTTTTAATTCTTTGGTGGTGGTTTTTTAGTTAGAGAGCTTGTTTTATTTATTTATTTTTTGTGGCCTAGATATGATCTTAGGATTTTCTGTTTTAGTGTTTTCCTTACATAAAGCTCTTAAGGGTATGTCTGTTTGAATCAGTCTGCATGTTTCATTGGTGTTCCATCTCAGCATCTGTCTGAGGATTTGTGATTGTTCTGTCTGCTTGCTAAAGAACATGGTACATTAGAAATGTGGTGGCTAACACTGTTATGATAACATACATTAGATGCTTGTGCTATCTCCAACCAGAGATGTTTACGTCTGTCAAGGTTTGTTAGTCAGAGCCACTGATTCTAAAGATTATTTAAAGTTCATCACCTTCATGTGATATGCCAATCCCACTTTCATTCTATGACCTATTTGAAATTTTTTGACATGACCCACCAACTCGCCCACACACATATGAAACGTTTCCCCACCCATTGGATACAATGCTGTCATCTAAATGGAATTCTTGGAATCTTACTTAAAGAACAGTCAGGGACTGAAATGCTATTGAACTGAAAACATTATTTATTTTTGATCCAACTTTAAGAATTCCTTTTATTTGGTTTACATGAATGTCTGAGACCAGCTGAACCTGGGAATTAGCACTAAGGTGGGATTATTAAAGCTGTAAAATGGATATATGGATATAAATAGTAGATCTAGTGAATTATAGTTTTAGTGGAACAATCTACATTCTTCTTATAGAAACTGAAACTGCATCTGATCAAATACCATCATTGTTGCAATTTACTGTCTTAAATTGTAAAATTAATGCTTTAATGGGAATCTACACCCACATGATCAGTGATCTACAGTAAAAAAAAAAAAAAGTTTTAGCTTTTTTGCAGCGTGTCATTTTAGTGTGATCAAGCACCTGTCTTCCCATGGTTTTTGTTTTTAGCTCCATATAACAGGTATTTTTTCCCCCCAGGTTGGGAAATTACATAGTTGGAAACCTGTATGCCTTTAAGTACAGACGGTACAGTTTGTAAATTGTACAATCTGTACTTATGCTTTGCCAGCACAAAGAAAAACATATGACAGACTAATGCTGACTCAAAAAATATCTGACAACTCATTTTTTCTAACCATTTCTTTTAAATGAAAGTTAAAAAGTATTGTTCAATGCAAGTCTCAAATGTATGAGGAAAAGTATGAACCTGACTTTAGTTCTTGAATAATAGAGTATAATAAAAAAACAGATGCATTTCCACCAGATTAAGTGATGTGTTGAAGCTACCATAACTCATGATCTTTTCCAGATGTTTCCAACAAACTCATGCAATAGTAATGTTCTGTTGAAGTAAAGATACTGAGTTCCTGTGAAATAACTGTTATCTACTAAAGAAGACAAATAACTATTAATTTATTGCAAGAGCACAAGCAACTGCTTACATGGAATTTTCATAAATCTGGATTTTTCTTAAGCACAAAAATATGTATTTTTTCTTGTTTTTTGGAGTTTTGTTTTGGTTTACTGCCAACAAGAGTACACCACACAATATTTTTTGTTAGGTTGAGGCTTTTAATGTACAAACACATATCTTCCTAATGAAAGAAGATAATAAGATAAGATAAGATAAGATAGAACTTTATTGATCCCACAATGGGGAAATTAGCATGTTACTACAGCTCAGTACAGGAGAGGTTGAGATAAACAAGAAGATAGAAAAAATAAAAGGACAGTAATCACTATACATATATTCATATATAACAATGCACATATACACACATATACATCAACCACACACATATACAACCACAACACTATATATACAGATAACATTACAGTACAGTATGAATAAATGAAATGTACATGAAGGTGTGCATTAGTGATGACAGTGGAGGTGAATTGTCCAAGACATAGTAAACATTTTTTTGTCCTTTTTTCAGTGAGGACAGTTACACCGTCATCGACTATGCTCTGAGGGACCAGATCCAAGTGAGTACCTGCCAGTCCGAAGACCTCAACCTGTCTCCAGTCAAAAGCCCCTCCAGCATGTTGGGCTCGCGCCAAGTCGGCGCCAACCATCTCTTCCGACTGTGTTTCCGTAGCAACCACTCAGATTCAAAGGTGCTCATGGTCCTTGGAACAGAGCTGCTGTAAGTTTTTTTTCTTTTTTTTTTTAATCATTGTCGCCCCTTCTGTTGTTTTCTTCTCTTATGTCGGTTACAGACTTACATCTTTCGGGTAGCGATGAATCATTTTTGCCTCTGACATAATGTTGCTCTGTCATGTTTTTACTTGTGCAGCAGATAATTTGTTTTGGTTTGTATTTGGCACACCACTTTTTTTATATACTGCAAAATAACTTTCAGGCTTTTAATAACTCAAATGTCAGACTGCTTATCTCTGTGAGAAAAAGAAAAAAAAAACGGTTTGATCAGATTTCCATTCCATTACCATCTTTATGAGCCCTTTTAACTTGAACTTAGCAAATCCCCCTTTGCCTCCATCATTACCTAGTTTTTCCTTTTGTATTTTTTGTTCCATTTGATGTCTCAGGGAGATTTTATTACATCTGCTCTGGAAAAAAAAGACTAGCCTCACTGTTGTTAGTTATGTGATCCTAAAATAAAGCCCTTTATAAAATTTTACTATACTGTAAAACAGACTTACTTCGTCAGATAATTGTTTTGCTGGCTTCCTTGTTTATGGGCAGCAAAGCACTTTTATTGTAAATATGCAGCCAAACAGTTAACTCACACTACAAACTTTAAAATACAGACAACTGTTTTTTTTTAATCCTCAAATCTCAGTCTGTAGCTTTGTTTGGTGCATTCAAATTACACCCTTCTTATTTCCATCTTTCCTTGTACAGCAATTAGAGTGAAAAGTGAGGATGTTCAGATTACATAACCCACACAAACAAAAGGGATCTGCTTTACATTGGCCTTCGACACAATCCTGTATAGTTTAAACTGTAATTATCTGTTATGGTTCAAGGCTTTGTTTGAAAGTGTTTTCATAGGCTCAAGGCCTGCTCGCTCTCATTCCTATGGAGCTGGATAACCTCCCTCTGTATTCTAAACAGAATCTGTGGTTTTCCACTGTGGACAATGGTTTTGTATGGAGAAATTCACTGTATGGAAGCGGTTAATGATTGAAATAGCACTCTATTTTATATTTTCACAATAGTTGCATCATGTGGTTGTTTTGATTCAGTAACAATAACCCACTAAAATGATTGAAAAAAAAAAACAATTTGCAGATGTATATCACATTTATATTTGGGATAAAACATTAAATGTGTTGTTCAAAACAACAAGACATTACTAAACATCATTCAGTTGCGATCTACAGCAGGTAAGATTTTAATTGTTCAAACTTTTTCACAGAACCCCACTTAAAAAAAAAAAAGAACTATTTATTTAAAAAGACACCTCCTGTATAATTATGAATGGCTGTGGAAATCCTCCATCCTTCTTCCTTTAAGAGTATCTATCCTGCTTGGTGAAAATGTAAAGGTGCATGTCATTCATATACAACCCCTGGAGTACTGAATGAACTAGGAGAAGGGGGGTGTGCCTGGAAAATATCCAGTGTTACAGTGGTAACTAGCTTTTGTTTAAGTTGTTGTCTAGCAACAGTCTAATCCTGCGCAGGCCGTTTCCCACGACTGCTCCCTCCCCCACGTTCTGCTTCTCCTCTCCCCCTGATCCTTCCCAACTGCCTTGTGTCTCCATCTTTTAGAAAGAAGCCTGTGTTTCCTCTATGTTTTGATGAGCAGAGACCCTTTCTGCTATTCATTCATCTCTATTTAGTGACCTAAACCCACTGTGACACAATATGAAGTGATGTATCAGCAGCCTTGTTAGGAGTTAAAAGAAGCATATTGGACACAGTAGCAGTAGCTTAAATCAGGCTCATTAAACTTTAGGCTGCTTTGCATTTATTTTATTAAGTTTAAATAAAAAAAATAATAATAATTTACCCAGCTGTCCTGGTGAGTCAGTCTTCAAAACTAAAACATATATATTATTTCTATGTTTTGATTAGCATGTAGTAAGGCAGTCTTACTGCCCCAAGAAAAACTTAGCATATAAGTTGGCATCTAACAAGAAAAACACAATATTAAATTTTATGACTTAATTTTTTTGTATTTTGGTTTGGAAATGGACATGTCAGTGAGCTGATTTGTTTTTGTTGGGTAATAAATCATAAAACGGAGGCCGGTGCAGAGTTTAACTTTTAATGAGTGCAAACATTTGTGACATTTTGTCTGGAAAAACAGAGATATCGTATTTCAAAAGAAGCTGTTCTTACATTTGCACCTAAATCAATATTGTTCCTTTCAACCTGGACTTTAGGTTCAGCTAAAGTTCTAAAGAGAAATTCCTCACATTCTGACTGAAGGCGGTTTCTTTTTTTCTGGAAATGAGACTGTAGAGACGGAAATATTTTTTGGGGATTTTTCTGTGTGGCTGTTTGCTTTCCACTTCTGCTTCCTGACCTTTTAAGTTTCTGTTTTATCCGTACCTGTATACCCTTCGTCATGGTCTAATAAACGTGAGAATTTCTGGGTGATTTTTTTTATCCTATATATGGGCTAATGTGTCAGGAATTCACCCAGCCAGTTGGACTAGAGATGGTCTGAACACCTCTGTGTAGCTGCTCTTTGTCTGTTTTTAGAATAGTGACTTTTTTTTCCTGTCTATTCCAAGTTTGCAAGTAAGCATGTCTTCCTCATGACCTTGGCTCTGTGTCCAGTCTGGAGCTGGTGAATAATGCCTGTCTGTTGGAACAGAAAGCTACAGATGTCTGCAGCAAAACACAGTTGTTAGTCAGATATTCAGCTCTGACAGAAAGCAGCACACATTAAACAACAGCCTCAAACAGAGGAGGGAGACATTGTTGTTGATTTCTCTCTCACCCGTCTGCTTTCATTTATAAAGTGATGTGAAAGCTCCAGATGGGAATTGTTCCCTCTGCCTCAAAGTTTCACCGATTGCGTTGTTTTGAGCAGACATACGCTGTGTGTTTTGTTGCGAGTCGCATTCCGTGGGAGGCCAAAATGGGCGAGGCGTTCAGCTGAGAGCAAACAAACTGATCGGATGGGAGAGAAAGAGAAGCAGAGATGGAAACCAGTTGTCTGAGGAAGGAAGGAAGGTTAGAGAGACTGTCATCACTCTTTATCTCCTTGTGTGAAAGAATCCTTTTTGCTCCAGCAGCGAGGCGCTCTTCTTCTCAGGGGTGAAACCTGAAACTTTCATGGGGGGATTTATGAATCACGGCGGACCTTTGTTCTTTAGGATGAATGGTTAAAAGCCAGAGGAAGCTTTACAATGAATAGACTTATTCCACACAGGCCAGCAGTCATGGAGAGGAGAAGAGGGCAAACACCTGCTATTTGTGCACACGCAGCGTTCACATACCTCACAAGCCTAAGAACGTCTCACAAGCACTCCACTAATGCTCGACACGTTGAAGTATTTCAGCTGTTCTCGCGTGGTTAAGTGTTCTGCCACGACTGTTGGTTTTATGCACATGCATCTGAATGTTGATGTGCAGGTTCAGCTGTCCAGGGTTGAAACTAACAGCTGCCACCAACGACAAAAAGATCTAATGAATGTGTGGAATTTCTAAAATTAAAGCTTAAAGTAGCAAAGTTTGTTTTTTTATTAAATCAAGCGAATCACATGAGCTGCTTAGCCTCAAATGATTCCACTCACAAAACGATTTAAAGACAGCCTTAACAACCCAAATAACCCAAAGCCTAAATAGTAGATAAGTAGGTTCCTTGAAAAAAATAATCATCAGTCAACTTCATTCTCACTTATCCAATAATAAACTATTTCAATCTGGTTTTCACCCCCACCATAGCGCCAAAACTGCTCTCATTAAAAGTTACTAATGACTTTCTTCTTGCTGTCAAGTCTGGTCTTCTGTCCATCTTCATCCTTCTTGATCCGAGTGCTGCCTTCAACACTATCGCTCATTCTGTCCTCCTCAACAGGCTAACCTCAATCAGCATCTCAGATATTCCACTAGACTGGTTCAAATTATATTTTTCTGACTGCATTTAGTTCATTCAGCAAGTCCTTCCATTCTCAGTTTTCCCCTATCTCAACTGGCGTTCCCCAAGGTTTGGTCCTCGGGCCTCTTCTCTTCATTACTTACTTTCTTCTGTTAGGTCCCATTTATTGTAAATTTTGTGTCCATTTCTACTGTTTTGCTGATAACACCCAGCTCTACATGTCTACTAAACATAACTCCACACTCCCATAACCCTACTCACTGGCTGGCTCAGTGAGCTGTATCATTGGTTTTCTAACATTTTACTCCAACCGAACAGTGATAAAACAAAGATCATTCTTGTCAGTACTAAAAACTCCATTTCAAAATCCTCACCACCATGAGGAGCAAGGCTTTCAGCCACTCTGCTCCTCAACCCTGGAACTCTTTACCCTCTGGACTGCAAATTATCACCTCTCTCTTTGTTCAAGACTGGTCTGAAAACCCATCTCTTTAGGTTAGCCAATCCCTTTTAACTTCATTTGGTGTACTTTCTCTTTGTTCTTTCACAGTATTAATTTTAACACAATTATTACTGACTCACTTGCTGTACAGGGTCCTTTATTGTCCTGAAAAGTGCTTTTTATAGAAAATGTATTATTATTATTATTATTATTATTATTATTATTTGTAAATGGTCCAAAACATATATAGTTGTTTTTTAACTTTACTCAAGTTTCTGGGAGTCACTTGTTCGCACACAAAAACATATACATACACATAGTTTTCCTTCATTTATTTACAACAGGTGAGCAAAACCCTTAATCAGACCTCATAACTTTTCTATAAAACTCATCTACAGTTTATTTTTGTTGGATGAAAACTTACTGATTTAGAGATTTATTTTTAACCACTAAAAAGCTTCGTTATGAGAAACATAATGCATGAGGATTAAATTCTGTTTAAGTTGCAGGTCAGGCTATTCTGGGTGCGGAAAGTAAAAACAATAACCAAAAAAAAAAAACTATTAGAGGGAGGGGGTCATAAATTCAAGCCAAAAGAGTTTTATGTAAATCTTAGCTTACAATATGCACTGTGTTACAGAAACTGTAGATTTGATTTGTCATTTGCATTAGATTTGGACTGAATCATATGTTAAATGCAATCTGAACACTGCCTTTGTTTTATTGGCCATTCCTTTATCAGCAACAATAGGAGGAAAAGCAGTTTCCTTTTCTGTGCGGAATGAGGACAAAATAATCTCAGGAAGGAAGGCAGCAGTTGTCAAACATCACTCTTTAGTGTTTGAGCAACTAAGTGTTTTCCTCTGGACTACGACCCAAAAGAGGAGACCTGTTATCATGAAGAAGATTGTCCAGCAGGTTTTAATAGACTATGTATTATTTAAATCCAAAGGTCACTTTTTACCTTTTAAAACATAATATTCCAGAACACTCTGAGCTCATTGCAGGTTTCACACATTTAGAAATTCTTTCACTGCTTTTCACATCCACAGTGATTTTTATAATCAGTTCTTGAGGGGTGACAGATTAGTCTTTCAATCTTTTGTGACCTGAAAGGGATCAGAATGTGTTTGTGTACAATGGGAATGCAATAATGAGGTCTGACTCATTGGTCCAGACTGCGAGGGTCCATTAGAGATCTGTTTAAAGACCCACACAACCATCTCTCATATTATTGATGGTCAGCAGTGCTGAATCACAGAGGGCCTCCATAAACCCACTCTGGTTAATTTCCTGCCCCTCCATTTATCCCCCTCCCCTCAGCCTCTTTCCAAATCCTCCAGAGCAGGTGAGATGATATCAAGTTTCGTGGAATCGGACCTGCGCAGCTCCACCCTTTTGTTTTTCCATGAAACGCAGACAAACGCACAAGCAGGTTTGTTCTCTACTGAGAATTGACTTCTCAGTTCTCGCTGAATGAAAACACTCCTCTGTTCTCTCAACGAGTGGAGACGGAATGCAGAGTAGGATTTCAAGAGAACAGAATGAGCTTTATACCTCAGTAGTCTGCACAGGTATCATCCTCTGCAGCTGCTTTTTGTATAGAAAAATGTTCCAATATTCAAGATAGTTTTATTAACCACAAGTTGTGAATTGTGTTTATTAGGAATGAGCGCGCTCGGTGGATCAGCGCATTGGGACAGAATGTCAACAAGAAGAAGAGTCATGACCGAAACAGTAAGTTTAAAACAAATGTCTCCCTGCTTTTTTTTTTTAAACCTACTGCTCCATCTTGTGGCTATACAGTGAAACAACTCTTTACTACAGTGATTTACCTCGTTTCAGTAAAGACATTTTGCTGAACTATTCTGAAATGATTCATGGTGCTTTTGTTTGTTTTTGTTTCAGATATCATCCAGGTGGAGGTGATCAGAACTTACACAGCGAAGCAGCCAGATGAGATGTCTCTGCAGGTGGCTGATGTGGTTTTGGTCTCGCAGCATGTGGATGGTACATACATTATTATGTTTTAGTTTTCACTCCTGCTCTTCCTGCACCTGCACTCACTGCTTTTTTTAATATATTTTTCTAATTTTCCCACATTCTCACCTCAACACCTCCTTTCATCATGCACTTTCACTCACTCTACCTTTTACTACCTATCCGTTTTGCATAATAAACCTGATGCGTTTGAAGTTTTACATCGATGTACTCCCAAAAAAAAAAAAAACATGGAAGCCAAAGTTAATTTCATATTTGGTGACCATAGCAACTGGCTCTCTTGTTTTTGCACTTAAAGTACAGACCACATAAAAGTAATTATTAGACAGTTGTGAACCCACAGTGCTGTGAAAAAGTATTTACTCCCAGATACCTTTTTGCTTTTTTGCTACTCTTTATTGTCAAATCATGAACTCTGACCTCAGCTGAAGCCAGTGAGGCCTTTAGACCTTTAATTGTTCTGTTTTGTTGGGACCTCTTGGATGAGAGGTTGATGTGCTCGGGCAGTAATTTTGGTTGGTTGGCCACTCCTGAGAATGTTCACCACTGTTCTGTGTTTTCTCTATTTGTGGATAATGCCTCTATTTCCATTTATTTCCTGATTCTACAGCTCTGGCAGTAATTTTACTTAGGTGTGGCTTGTGAAATTAAACTCAGCTTTCCAAACCAACAAAAAAAGATAATTCATGATTTAACAGTTTAACTTTTTCATATAGGGTCAAGTTGGTTTGAATAACTATTTTCCAGTGATAAATTAAATCATGATTTAAAAACTACCTAATCTGTCTCTCAGCGCTGTAAGATAAAATGTTTCTCCTCGCAGGCTGGTATGAAGGTGAGCGACTGCGTGACGGAGAGTGGGGATGGTTTCCAGCCGAGTGCGCCGAAAAGATCACGTGCCAGGCCACAATTGAGCGCAACATGCAAAGAATGGATCGCCTGCAGGGTCTGGAGACGAACGTGTGACCAGACAATCAGCTCGAAAAGGGATCTTTTTTCCAGGCTTGGTGACACTTTGTCACTCCAGTGGCCTGTTTTCTTAAAAGCACTAAACTCTAACAAATGAGTTCAGAAGCTTCCTACCTTCAAGGATTTATTTGTTATCCGCTATCCCGCTCTGCTTCCCTTAAACACCAATCACTTGTCAGAGTTTCAGACCGTTTAGCAGAAACTTTCAGGACAATTTTCTTAATTAGTGATTGGTCTCTGTGTGAACGTGGGGGGATATGTCACTTCACCCCCCCCCACAGCGAAAGCCACAAGTTTTAACACCCTGCCACATCACGACTGCATGAAATTTTGTAAATGTTTTTTTTCCCCCCCCAAGCACATTCTTCATAAATGATGTGCAGTCTAATGAGTTCAGCGCCTCTGTGGGAGGTAAAGTAGACCAATTAGTGAAAGTTCGACAGCAGCCTGGTGCGCGCTCCGTTAACGAGGCTCGAGGGCCACGTGTTGAGAAGCGTCACCAGCAACAGTGTGACCACCAAGATGTTGATTGTACAAGTGATAACAAGGCAAGACTGGCAGCTTCTTAACAGTGTACAAACCCCCCATAAGTGTTTGGGCAACATCCGATGGCGAGTGAGATTCTGGCCATGGTTATGCAACGCTATTCAGAATTGATTGAACAATTATTACAAATGATAGCCATCAGGGACAAGTGATCTCCTATGATTTAAGAAGGGCAGAGTATCTGCACTCCAACTCGCCATGAATCAGACACAAGTATTATTCTCTCTGTTCGTACAGCAACTGGGATGGCCAGAAATCACACACACTTGATGCCAGTGCAGACTTTAAAAAGACGTAATGTTAAAGGTAATAAACACGTGTCTGCTGATGGTGAGAACAGAACAGACGGGCGACCCTGCCTGGACCTGCTTTTAATGCGATTGTCCAGCGTGAGTCATCTTTTTTTTTTTAAAGTGTTGCTCAGCTAAATGAAATAAATGGCTCAACCAGAGGATAGTAATAACACAATCTATCAAGCCCACAGTTCTGGCACCAAACCAGATGACAACCACTAACTATTCCAACAACACAAACTGAGGTTTGGCAAAAACAAGAAGAAAAATGTGTCTGATTGGAGTCTCTAGAATCTTAGCTTTTGCATTTGCACTCAGGGAGAAAGAAGTATTTGATCAAACTCATCTGAACTTTTTTTTTATTTCAGTCATTTTCGCTTTATGCAACAATTGTAAATCAGCTATGTATATGTAAATATGTAAAACTAAATTTTTTTTAAATACAGACTATTCTAAAAATAACCTTGTGTATTTTAACCTGCTCCTGCTAATAAAAGCATAATTATGTGATCTTTGTCAGAAATAGTGATAATTTTCTGTAAATAATTTCAGAATCAAAGACAATGTTTTTTTTTTATTTCTTCAGTGACATTCAAAATGATAATTTTAGTATCAGAGCCTTCAGCACATTAAGAAGTATGGAAGTAATTGCAAACACTTCTCAGATGTTTTTTCATATATCAGAATAGCTTGTGATCATGAAAGTGACTATATTTCAGTGTGATGGTATTCTAAGCAATGAAGATTTTTATTTTTTTATCAACTAAAAGGTAAAGTTCTGAACTATTGAAGAGAGCAGATGAACAAATAACATTTTACCTGCTGTAAATAGATCTTGGGCAGGATAAGTTTAGAAAAACTGTTCAATTCTGGGCAGTTTGAGCAGGGCCAAGGGCAAAGTTGATTGCTACAGTTTTAAAATAACTCCAATTTCTTAAAATGTCCAGGCAGCTCATGCAAACATTAATAAACCTTTACCTCACTATCAATTTTACATAAGTTATTTACATCCATTTCTGTGATTATTTGCAAGTGCAGCAGCTGTAGCACTATCTGTGCAGCTTTGGGCCCTGTCTGAAGGAAAATTATATTTCTCCTTATATATTGTAAAACAAATAGCCTTATCAAAAACATAAATTTGAGTTTGCCAAGTGTTGTATGTAGTTTTAAGGCTTTAGCTAACCATTGTGGTCTTGGACAAGCAGTTTGCTCTTCAGTCCAGTCAGAATTATATCACATATTATTTCTTTCTATTATTAAGGTCATTCAAGGAGTCATTTACAAAAAATAATTAATTGTTCATGAGCTTCCACAGAACCCCACTTCAAAAGCTCAGAACTTTTCATTTAAAGGGGAATATCATGCAAAATCCCCATTTTTACCCATTAAATACATTTTGTTGTGTACTTGGAGTCTCTAGGAGTGCAGAAAGTTGAATTTAGTAATAAGGAGGAATTCAGACCAAAGCATTGCAGTTCCACTTTAAAGAAGGATTTAAAAACATGACATGTTTCCTTTAAGGGGCATTGATTTGAAAAAAAAAACAACTTCCAATGAACAAACAAACTGCTTCTGTGAATGGTCTCTGAAACATAACATTTTTTGAAATACTTTGGCCTTTCATGTTTATTATCAACATCTTCCAGGAAGTGCTAAAGTTTAAACCAAGAAGAATCATCAAGGATGCTTTCAATTTACCATAAATCTAGGTGCAGTCAGTCATTGCAAAGCTTTTTCTGTAACTGCCAGACGCCTGGCTGCTTCTAATCATCATCATCGTCGTCGTCTTCGTCATTGAAATACATGTGTTTCCCTCTTGGGGCAGACTCCCATGTTCTGTCATAGTTTTTACTGCCACCTGTAGGTTTCTCCTGGGTGGTGATGAGGTCTATGATGGCTGTGATGACAGCACAGTCTTTGGACTGACGATTGTTCCAGTCCACAGGAGCTGGATTGCTGATTTTCTCTTCTAACAGTGAATCCAGCTCTTTTTTTAAACTCTGCAATAAAAAAAAACAAACAGAAATGAGCTATAATAAACTAGGCAGATTAGTTTATTTGAGTGGATGTTTTGCGTACCTTTACAAGGTGAGCGATGCGTGCTGGGGATCTGAAGACAATCCATTGGTCCACTGCAATGGTCTCCTGGTCCTGGTCTTTCTGGATGGTGATGTCCCCTCCAAAGAACAGCAGCGAGAACGGCGACACCTCTGTGCAGTCGTACAAGAAGATCTGAAAGAAGACGGAGAGGTCGGTAGCACACAGTAACGGGAATATTCCAACAGATTAACACATTTGGTGACAGGCGGCGACATCATTATGACACATTGTCTCCGACAGCTACTCTGTGGTGTGGGCTGAAAGTGTCCCATTAGTGAGGAGAGGATGTGCCAGTTTGAAATGTGTTTTGGTGCCTCTGGTGTTAGGAGAAATGTCATCTTGCCCCATCTGTGAATTTCCCTAATGTGTTCCATTCTCTACCATCCATTTCTCATGCTTTACTAACAGCTGTTAATGGAGAGCAGTTTGATTAGTCTCTTACCCAAAATAAAAATCTTCTCACTAAATGACATACTAAAAAAATGTTAAGAATGTATTACTATAGCCATATCAATGTGTGAATTATCAACACTGAAGAAAAGGTACACAATTTTATTCCAAGTGCTATGCATTCTGCCTTCTAATAATTACATTTTGTCAATTAAGTTAGATTTAAATGAAGTTGCCAGAATAATAAAGCACACAGAAACTGCTGTAACAAGCATGATGACAGAAAAGAAAAAGAAAAATATGAGGGGAAATGGGTTTATTGCACATCAATCCTAATCACAAGATTTAACACAACTATATTTAAAGGAGACTTATCGTGCTTTTAAATCCTTCTGTTTCACATTTAAATCTTTCAGTTGGGGTCTATATAAAGTGGAACTGCAATACTTTGGTCTGAATTTATCATTAAAGGGGCAATATCATGAAAAAACAACATTTTTGAGTTTTATATCATGTTATAATGTTATCTTCTCATCAAAAACATTTCCAGAGTCTTGTTTTGACTCATTCATGCATGTTTGAGAAATCCTGTGCTGTCCTGAGGCAGCCAGGCAGGAGAGCAAAAACGACCGGTTGGGTCCAGCAACAACTAGCAAACATCCGGTGAAAACCGTGTCTGCTGAGCTCCAATACTAACCACTTCTCCCTCCAGTCATTTTCAGATTAAAAATACCTTTGAGGAAATGTATTTTCAGATGCCAAGTAAACTACGCTGAGCTTCCGCACCCCCGCCCGCAACTCAGTCTATCGGCAGCAATTATAGTAAACAAACACCGTCTTCCACTGCAGTTAGGCTGAAAAACAACTCACGTTTTGTTCACAACCTTGTTTGGTCTCTGTGTTCAGATTTGTAACTTATATTATGATCAGTGTGTCTGTGAGGATGACTGAAAAAATCTTACCAGCTGAAACATCCTCTCTGTAATCGCTCCGGTTCTTTAGAAAACATACTTTCCAATCCAACAATAAGGTTCATATGTTTCCTGAGATGCAATTTTCTAAAACAGATATTGTATAATGTTGCTTCTTTTTTAATTATTACAACAAAGTCTGCTCCAGACTGTAAACAGAGGCCTGTAGGGAAGTGGCTGTGATGACGCTGAAATGGGCGGGACAGAAGCAGAAGGAGATTCTTAAAGAGACAGAGACCAATTTCAAGGTGTTTAGAAACATATGATGAGAAGTCAAGTTTATTTTCTATATAAACAGCATTTTAATAACAAATAAAAGGTGACATAGTTACTTTATTATGGTATAGAATTTAAATAAATGCCTGAGAAACACATTATATTGCCCCTTTAAATTATTTTTAGTTTCTATCCGAGAAACGACGAGTCAGTTTGTATAAGCCAGAGATTTCTCTTTGTTGTCACATTACTGTTGCAATTTTGCCTTAACAAGTAAAATTAAAATGACAGCTATGTTAAAAAAAAAAAAAAGCAAAAATCATGTGTATTATGCCACATTTCTTAAATATTAAGATGTTTTCTTCCACTTTTGTATTTGTAGGAAACAAGTGTCACAGGCACTTCAAGCTATAGGTTCGATGCAAGCAATGATGGCACAAAAAGTAAAATAACATCCAAATAAGTCTGAAAAAAACAAAACAAATGAAAATAGGAAATTTTACCTTAAGAAAATCCTAAAACAGTCATTATATAGTGTTACAAAAAGCTCAAGTTTCCCTTCCTCTGGAAACAGGTAAACACGCATAGCTTAAATATTTAACTTCAGGCAGGAAGGTATGAAGGCTACCTACAGTTTAGGGTACAAGCAGAAGCAAGAGCACAGTAATATTGGACTAGGGATTTAATGATGCAAAGCAAATTAATGTAAGCATCAAGTTGGCATATTTGACTTAAACACTTCTAAACCCCCCCCCCCCCCACACACACACACACACATTAC
>JARVJO010000330.1:16233310-16245032 GCA_031762555.1 Cynodonichthys magdalenae
ACAACTAAAGGTGACATAGTTACTTTATTATGGTATAGAATTTAAATATATGCCTGAGAAACACATAATATTGCTCCCTTAATGTAACTCCACAAGCCCCTCTTTCACCCCTCGTTTTCTGAGGTGTCTCTCTGATCAACTCGTTTTGAGGCTGTCTCTTTAAACTCAAACAAGGCGCTTCACACCCGGCCCCCCTCCAGCATCCAGACTGGTCCACTCCAGTTTGATAGAGGGGTTTATGAATATCTTGCGGCGCAGAAACATTTTATCTACAAATTAATTAAAAGATGTCAACAAGGGAAGATTTTTCCATCCAGCCTTCCATGTTGGAGCCAGAGTCTGACCCAGAGCCAGAGGAGATGGAAAGTCCTTGAATGTCTGTTTCGTTGCAAATAATTTGATGCAATAGTTCATAAAACGTATAAGAAAATAGAGGAAACTGAATGGGTTGAAAATATGACCTAAGCAGAATATAAAAGATATATACACAGCACCGTGAGAAACTAAATTCAAATTTTCTGCACTCCTGGAGACTCCAAGTACACAACAAAATGTATTTAACAGCTAAAAAATGTGGATTTTGCATGATATGTCCCTTTTAGGTAATATTTTAATATCACAACACTCCGCATGTAGCTCAGAAAATGATCCACTTTTACTTACTATTACACATTGTGTCTTTTAAAATGAATTAAAACAATGTAACCAATCATAGTAGTGCTCTTGTTTTGAGTTCAAACTCCAGCACACTCTGTTCTCTTTAATGATGCATTTTTTAGCTTTCGCTACAACCCTACGCTCTCCTCTGCAAGGCTGAAGCAGTTTAAACCTGCATAAACCAAGAAGATGAAAATAAGAGACGTCATGCTGCTAAGACAGTAAGTATACTCAAAAACTATTTGTAGTGCATGATGGAGTAAATCATTTTATTGTGAATCTCATCATGCCACCATGAAGGGTGTGCACTAATAAGAACTGTATGTGTAAATGTTTGTTAGTCTGTCTGTTAGCAAAATATCTCATGAACCACTGGACAAATTTGAATGAAACTTTCAGAAAGTAATCAACAAATGTACATTCACAGCTGCTATTAACGTTTGGAGTTTACCAAATTTAGGATGGGTATCGAAGCTAAAAGACCTTAGCAAACACAAAACACAATTTCTTAGTTATTTTTACAAATATTAAGCTAAAATTGTGAGTCTGAGAGCAACTCCAACACATCAACAACTCCAAGCAACATTTTTGTTTAAAACTTTGGTGGGCACACTCGTCAACAAATCCTAATTTTATCTGAGTCAGTTTTGACAAAAAACAAATGATAATCATGCTATTCAAGTTCATTAAAATTTATTTATACAAGCCATTTTAGGCCAAACAATAAAAAGCACCTTCCACGGGATTCTTTGACCAGGCACCTGGTGGCAGTAAGGTAAAAGACAAACGTCAAACAAAGCCAAACAAAAGTAGAAACAGTAAAGGTTTGCGTCAAATCCCTGTGCCAGCAATAACAAAAACCAAAAAGCTATGACAGTTCAGGGACAACTGTATTTACTCCATGAAAATTTAATGCAATGAACCAAGAGAGGGGAAGTGCGTCAGAGGAGATGAAGTTTCACGTCATCCCCCGTTTTCTTTCTGCTTCCTCCTCTCTGTGTGAGCACCTAAACCTTGAGATTCTCACAATCTCTAAATATCTTACTTTATGAACACAAAAGCCCAGCACTGTGCACAGAGAGTGTTTCAATGTGGTAAAAACTAAAATAAATACAGCAAAAATATGTTTCTACGTCAAGCCGAAAAAGAGGAAAACAAAGGCAGAGGCAGCTATTTGAGAGGCAATAAAAAAGGTGTTTTCCTGCAGAAGTACTCACAGAAAAAAAGACAGTACAAAAAACAAAGATGATATATTGAAGGGACAGGGGGATAAAACAGTCTGAAGAAAAGAAGAGGAACAGTTAGAAAGAGCTGCAGTCAGGAAACAGTACTGACCAGTATGACCCCCACAACCCCCTCTTACATTGTGTCTGGAAGCTTTGAAGAGCCTTTGAGAGGGAGTTGAAAGGTAGTGTTTTAATCAAATATTCATTACGTGCAAAACTGGTGTGGCATCATCGCCGACCTTTAACCGCTGGTACTTTTTATCTGCTCACAGGTATCCAGCAGAAGGGCCCATTTCAAATCCCTAAATCCATTTTCACTGAGCGAAAATGGTTTGTTTTAGAAGATGGCACAGACATTTTAAAAGGGGAGGTGACCTCTCACAGTTGGAAACTTGCACTGGAGCAACTGTATACAGAACACAGGAGGCAGAACATGATCGCAAGGAAATCATTTTTTTTCCTAACACGATGAGAATAGCAGATGAGCCTCATTCAAATGTCCGTTTATTTAATATCACACGGCTGAAATAACTCATTTGAATGCAACAAGTAAGGGCATGAGGGGAACACACAGAATGTTTGACCCCTTGATTTGTATTAAAAGCCTTTCTTGCTGTTTTTCTTGAGAGTTTGGGAGAAAAATGTTGACCAGAAGAATCTTTAGAACATCTCAGGATTTAAATCTACAGTAAGTGGGAAAATGGCTAAAGGCACACTTTGACAATGGAAATTTCAAGACCCCTCATGTACCAGTGTTGAAACATGCCATAACACACCCTCCAGTCCTCCTGGATTACTCACACTGCTTGTTCTCATCTTGAGGTGGTAAATGAGCCATGTGTAGTTGAACTCCTTCTCCTCAGCGTTGACAGATTTTGGGTGGATACACACCTTTCCATCAGCCTGGGTGTACACCTTCACCCTGAGAAAGAGGAAAGGAAGGAATGCTAGGGAGGCTGGTGATTGTTACATTCCCAACAACGCCTTAAATTCTGAGAAATCAAATATTTAGACATTATATGATAACATCTACTTTTTACTAAAAAGTAATTTTATATCAGCTAAAAATAAAAGAAAACAATATATCTTAATCAAGAAAGATAAAAAGAAAAATTTTACATTTTTCTTTCTTCGCTAATTTATGGGACTTGCTTTCACAAGTAAAACATGACTTGATTTCCAAAAGGCAACAAGTTTTCCATCATTAATTTTTCAAGCTAATTTTCATTCTTCCTTCTTGCAGAGTTTTAAAAATGAAAAAGTGTACACGGTGCTTTTGGCAGCAGCTTCTCTGGCAGCATATAAATGCTTTTTGTAGTAATTCTTGTTTGCAGGATTTTTGTTCTTTCTTCCAGCAAAAAGGATTCATATTCTATGAGGTTTTCAGTAATGAGAACACTTACGCTCTGCCTTTCTGTCCATAGAGTTTTGATCTTATTTCAATCAGCGGCCAAGCGAAAAACCTTTCGCTTAGACCTTTTGAGGTTTTCTTTCCTTTTTACAGGAGGTCCAACATGTTCCTTCAGATTTAATGATTGAACTCAAATTTGTTTTCTTAATAATGATCAGTTCTCTGAGACACGGGCTCCAAAACCAGTCCTAAAGTATGAACAATCCGGTCAATTCAATTTGTTCAGAATTTTGGGTAGTAGCAGAAGCTTGATCCTGCTGACTTTTGCAATATAAATCATGGAATTATAAATTTTGAACGAGCTTTGAAATTTGTATTGCCTAGTCTTTTCTAATGATGACATCACAAAACCACAGGAAAAAGAAAAAGATAATTACACACTCAGACATTAATAAAGGTACTGGAGAAAAAGAAAGAAGGCACCAATTAAAAACAGATAAAAAAACAAACAGATAAAAAGTTTAAGACAAGTTCATTTTGAAAACCAAGATTTTTTTTGCGCACCACTTTACAGTAACTAGGAAAAAAAAAAGCTGATTTGTAAAATTCTTAAAACATAGTACATATTTCAAGGATTAATTCAATAATAACTGAAAAAAAAAAGATAAAACAACTAAAAGTACCACATCATATTGAAAATGTTGGGTTGTTTAGAGGTGAACACAATAAAACTTCAATCTTCCATCACTCATTTGTGCTTCGGGTCAACAGTTATTATCCCCGATCAATAAACACTGAACCTGCAGAATGAAGGGAGTCTGTTAAAGATTTACTGTGTAGCGAAAACAGGTTTTGATAAAAACAGACAAAACATTAAATTGTACAACTTTACAGCGGTGATGTAGCATTTTAGGACAAGTTATTTGGAGGATATGCATTTTATTCTGTTGTTCTAATTTAGATCCAACAGTCGTCCTTTCTGACAAAAAGGGAAACAAAAACTGACTTGGTAAAATATCAACGCTTTAAAATAAAATAAAGGTAAAATCTGTTGCTGATTTCAAAGAGGCTACATTCATCTGTAATATAAATATGTTCTGTCCTGTGTTCATTTAGTACCTATTTCTAAAATATTTAATGTTTTAAGGCTGCAAAATATTTATTTAAATATTATCTACAGCGTGTGTGAATGAAACTGTGTCTCTATTCACACCCAGTGTTCACAGTTGTGTGAAAACTGACAACAAAAGGATTTATTTATTTTTTTCATATCACCGGGTAGCTTCAGAAATAACCAATTAGATGCGTTTTAGCTTGTTATTATATTTCTCTTCAAATGCCTCCCGTCATCCTGCCAGGAAGGAAAAAAAAATTATTATGCCATCTTGGATTCACTGCAAACATTAAAGAAACGCCGTGTTCCAAACTTTTGTGTTGCTGCCAGACAGAAGCGACTGGTCGGCCTCAGAGAACAAGCTGCACGTACCAGACAGCAGTTTGATTTAGATACAGAACAAAAACTGACTCGCCGAGCAATTAAATCATTAAAATATGCAGAGCTGTTGCACAGACATTAAATCTTACTCAATTTAATGTGAATATGAGCACTGAAAAAGACAGACAAAAGCAGGCATTTCATTGGCTGCATGTTTTATCTTTTTTTTTTTTTTGTTTGGCATGTTACGTTTTTTGGATTAGAATGTGCTGAATGAATAAAACTGCCATTGTCCCTCCTATCAATCTTCTGCACACAGGTCACAGCTGCTCACTCTGACAGCTGCCTGAGGGCCACTCTGTGATGACTGCATTGATCTCAAGCTGCAAAAGTGCCTTTTGACAGTTTTCCTAACACGGTTGGCACAGCTGCAGGTAGCTGTCACAGGACCCCTGCAGGAGTCTCACAGAGAGGTCTGATGAACGGCTGCGAGAGTTATTTGTCTTTCAAGTGAGAGAGAGAGAGAAAGAAAAGAAAACGTCCACTTCTCTGCCATGTGCTGCACAGTCCATCCTTGAACAAACAGACTTACCCAGGTCTCTTTTTGCTGAAAGACGGTCTGATCATGGCCACTTTAGGGTAGAGTCCAGCTACAATCACTGCTTTGATTAACTTCTCATTATCTGAGAAAAGACGTGGCAGGTGGAGAGAGGCGTGGTGAGTGCTGATCCTAAGAACGCTTGTCTGATTCACAAAAAATATAAAAATATCACATCAGGAAACAGTTTCTTTATTACCCGAGTTGATATTGGATTGGGGGTCTTTAGGGTCACTGCTGCTGACAAAGCCTGTATGCATGAGGTGTTCAGCAAACTGACCCTTCATGTTGTGTAGCATCTAAAAAAAAAAAAAAACATATAATATATAATATATATATATATTTATATAAAAAGGGCAGGTTACGTCTTGAAAAATTATTTTTTCCTATTTCGGAGAGACATCGAATTAGAATCAGCCTGACTCACCTGGAGCGTGTTGGCAGACAGGAAGTTGTCCCAGCAGTAGTCCTTCTCAGACCTGGCACCACGTCGTTTGGCTTCCTCCCAGCCCTGCATGACAAATTAAAACAGAATCAAGTCATGCGGCAAACAAATAAAAAAAAAAGCCCGGGGTCACAGTTTTACCTTGAAAGCGTTGACAATAGTGAGATGATCACTTTTAGAGTTTCTGGACAGAACTCTTCTTCTCATGTCTGCTATCTTTTCTTTGCCCTAAAAATGAAAGATACCTTAAAATAACTTTTTATTATGCAAGACAAACAAAAAGAGTTAGATGTTAGAATGAAGCAATGTGAGCTGAAGTGTATGTTTTCAATGGAAGCTTTCATGTTTGTGAACTCTGCACCCCTACCAGGGGTATGAAGAAAGGGTCTTTGAAGCTGAGTGAAGCGGCGATGGTAAGTACTGGGTCGAGGCATCCCAACAGGGCTCCAAACAGGATGAGTTTGCCAATGTGGGGCTCCACAGGTAGACGGGCCAGGTGGAAACCCAGTGCGGTCAGGTTCTCTGTGTGATCCAGGGCGTTCTAACACAACATGGGGACAAAATCCGGAAGGAAATGGTTTCAGCTCCTCATTGTGTTTTTTAACAATATCCACAAAAAAGAAAGCTAATTTTCTTTAATTCAAAAGGAATGCAACTTTTTTTTATTAAAAAAAGAAACACTAGAGGTAGCCATTTGAATTGCAAATAAATAAAATAAATCTTGACAAATATTATTAAAAACAAAAGTTATTAAAAACAAATAAACGGAATTAAAATAAAAACTGTGCTTGCTTTCAGAAAAAGAAACAAAGTAATAAAACTGAAGTCAAATTAAACAATAAGAGTAAATTCAATTTGACTAAAATTAATTTAAAAGGCAAAACTAGAAACAAAGCTAAGTAAATAATAAACTAAGATTAGCGTTTGGGACTAAATAATCATTAAAACTTAATTAAACTAAAGCCAGACCAAACAGGGATATCTTCTATTTTGGAACATTTCAAACAATTTAAACATAAAAAGAACAGTATTTACTCTACCGTTGTACTGAAATGTTCTGTCATTTTTCTACACACAACTGAGTCACACTCTGTCCTACCAGGTCAGTGAGGTTCTTGATGGCGAGGCCGACAGCCTTCTCAGAGGGAGGGTCCAGAGCTTTTTCCAAAAATCGACCTATGGATCCGAGCTTCAGTATCTAGTCGGCGTACATCACATTTTATTATGTTAGAATCATATTTCGAAATTCTGAAAGAAAACATGAAACTGAGGGCAGTGCAGTGATGTGGTGAGACTCTCTTCTTCAGACAAGTCTGTAGCTTACGATAAAATCGCTCATGTTGTTACGTGTGTGACTTCAAACATTTAACTGAAACCACCTTCACATGATTCTGTAAGAGCCAAGCGCAAAACAATTCAGACAAGAGCCGATTCTGTGAGCATTCATCCAAAGTGCAATCATTTCCACATCACAATAGACTTTTTAATCGTCCAAACTAAAGCAGAAAGAAGATACCGCATTTCCACTCTACAGATGACAAAGGGGTGATGTTAGAGTGTGTGTGCATTAGAGATTCAGCTCAGACTCCAACCTGTTGTAAGTGTTTCTCTCACTTTAAAGGCTGATGTGATGCATTAGTCCACCTCTCACCTACCAGCTAAAAAAAAAAAGCGACATTAAACACATACTCAAATAGATTTAACCGAGCTGGTGGAAGACTCAATGCTGGAAAGCACATACAATAAAGTTACTGATGAGAATGATCTCCGCAAACACTGGAACTGGATGAACTTTGGCTTTATGTTCCATTAGCAAACATTTTCTGAGTGGACTATGAGGATTTAAAAAGAGACAGCCAAATGATGTGGGGGAGGGGTGCACCAAAGAAAAAAAAACAGCTGTGTATGAAGGGAAGTGATTATATTGGTGTGTGCGTGCGTGCGTGTGTGTGTGTGTGTGTGTGTGTGTGTGTATCTTGTGTAAGTTCATGTTAAGCCAAGCGAGGCGAAACCCCAGCACTGCCTCTGCCCCTCGCAGACCCCTTCACTTCAACTCATTTGGACCAATCCAGTCTTCATGTCAACCCTGGAGCCTAAAGCAATCTTTCACCCCTCTGTCATTCTGCATTTCCTTTTCTCCCGCTTCCGCCCGACCTTTATCTGCAGGCAGAGCTCCTCCAGTGGCGTCCTCATAATTTCAGGTAATTGATAGGCATCCAGAAGACTGGCCCTAAGCCCATTGTACAGGTGGTAGCACTTTCCTGGTTGCACTCTGGATATATGTAGAGAAAAAAAGAAGAAGAAGATGAAAAAAACAAACTACATGTTAGACCAGTCCCGTGACAAGGGTTTAATTAAAAAAATCAGTGGGATGAAACTGTGTGCCGTACGCAGCTCCTGCTAATTGGGACTCGCTGCACTTTGATGTCAGAGCATCTAACAGAACAGGCTAGTCGAGTCAGAGACTGGAAATAACCTGGGAGGATCTGAACTTTAACTCTTTCTGTGTTTACACAGAAGCGTGAAGGCGTGGGCCAAGGGAAAACATTGATGGAAAGCTTGGATGCAAAGTGAAAATAGAGAAATAATCATCCTAGAAAAGAACTACCATTGAAGAGGTATCATTTTAAAACACACCCTCATTTCAAACATACCCCTGTGATACAAACGAACCTGCCTGCACGTCCTTTCCTCTGTTTGGCATTGGCCAGGCTGACCCACTCAGCTGTCATCGTGCTGATGTTATTGTTGGTGTCGAAGTTGGTCTCCTTAATCTTGCCTCCATCGATCACATAAACGACGTCATCTATGGTGATGCTGAGAGGCAAAAAGCGAAAACAAGACAAGCAGGTCAAAACACACACCCACACTTCAAAGGGGTCAGTCAAGTAGATTTAGTTATGAATCTTAAACTCAATTTTTCAACAGCAAAAAGATTAACTCTAGCTCTTTGGTATGAGATGGAGTCTACATTTAGTGGAATGATTTAGCGTGAGGCGGCGTCTCCATTAGCTCAGTTTGTGTGAGAGTGGCGGGGCTTTGTAAATCCATTAACAAATTGCCTGTTGAGATTTTCCCATCCAAGCCAATGTGCCAGCATTTGTAATCAATCCAAGAAATGTACGCTAATTAGCTTCAAATCTGCTTTTCCCAGTAATGACTTGAAACTGCTGCATATTACTGGCAAACACATTCAAAAGAAGCACACTTACATGAGAGCAATTATAAAGTCTTTACTTTTTTCTATTAATATTTTCTTTATTTTGCTTGAGAAACAGATTGATTTAAAGAGCACCTATTACGCATAATTCACTTTTTTTTATGTTTTTAAACTTATTTTGGGGTCTGTCCTGCATCCTTAAACAGTCCAAATACCAAAAAAATGCACCCAGCCATTATTTTGCAATGATTAAAAATAGTTTTTAGTATCTGGAAACCTTTTATTTCCCAAATCATGGTTTTGTGATGTCACAAACACAGTCACCTAGCAACCAAGACCTGAGCCCAGCCCTCACCTGGCAAGCCAAGTGGAGGCTCCGCCCACTTCTTCGCAGGATGACCACATTAGTTCTGCTGTTTTCATGGAGAACAGAGATTTGTAGCTTAAATTTTATTTTTGTTTAATTTCATTTTTTATTTCTGATGGCAATGTTCTTGCAATATTGCCAAAGAAAGTTGTGTTTGTATAAATAATTGACAGGGCTGCTGGGATAATACCGAGGCGAGCCGCTTCGCCTTTACCCCTCCGCCTGGGGAAATGACGGTCTGTGCTGCTCCTGCGCCACAGCGTTTGTTTCTCCACAGTGCTGGTGACACGAAAGCTTCCAGGCTGCGAGTTGTGGACCTTGACCGCCTTTCGGTTCGTCTTCGTCGGCTCCAAGAATCAGCGAAGGACGCGCATTTGCCTCCCCGACACCAAGGCGCCTGACTTCGGTCAGATGCTCCAGTCTGTATACCAAGCCCTGTGGGAGGCTGCACTGCGGGAAGCCTGTCTACTACTGTTGTAACATTGAGCATCTGCCTATACTAGTAATTTATTTTTATGTTTCTGAAGTTCTAACATAAACGCCATGTTGGGAGGGCGGAGCTAATGTATACAAAATGTTGGGAGGGGGGTTGCCAAGCAACTTCTGCATAAAAGCATGTTCTGAAGAGAGCCCAGAAAAGGCAGAAATGAAAAGGGTAAAATCTCACTGAGATTCATTTTGTGAATTAAATCAAATAAACATGTTTTGTATAGCCCACAGATGTATCTTAATTTGTTCTAGGACCCCCATAATAGGTCACCTTTAAAAATAATTGTAAAAAAAATGTCTAGAAACCCACACACAAACATACCCACCTGGTCTCTGCAATATTAGTAGCAATCACAATCTTTCTGACGCCAGGTGGAGGTCTTTTGAATACCTGAGAGGATTTGAAAAGTTAGATGACATCTCTGATATAGAATACATACAAAAACATAAACATGACAAAGTGTTGGACACACAGGGAATACAGGAGAATACGGACCTGTGTCTGATTAACGGTAGGCATGAGCGAGTGCAACGGGATAATAACAAAGTTATCTGAAACATAACAGAACATACAAAGAATAAGTCCAAGAAAACTCTAGTTAGCAAAGCACTAACACTTCTAGCTGAAAGGCAGGCAATAATGTGATAGCCAGTCTATGTTTGTGCATGTCTGTGATTTAAGCAAAAATGTTTCATTAACCAGTGGTTTGTTTAATAAACTAATGCATACATTTAAGCCTTGACCACTTACTGCAGTTTATGAAGTTTTTTTTTCTCCAATTATTTTGCTGTTATCGCATTGACAACTAATTTGTCATATGTTGTGGAGCCCTAATGTGACTGAATAGTTTTAGAAGTCACAATTTAAGATGGCTACCAAAAAAAAAAAACTAATATAGCTATAATATAGTCAATTTTGGACTGACTATCTTGTTATTTTCAAGGTTTGACCACAAAGGCTAAAACTCCCCTGGCTAAAATAAATTTTTCAAGGTAATTCATTTATGTGCATTCCTTTAAAGAATGCTAGTTTTTTTTATTTCTTTTTATATTTTGCTTCCAGCACTCCAGACATTTGTGTTATCTTTTAAAAAGGTCTTGATCAAAAATTGTCTAAGAGGTTAAGGATTTTTTGGACTTCGCCTTTTCACTCATTTCCTGTTCAATCCTTGCATCTGATCCTAATATAATTTATGCAGTTAGAAAAGTAAAAATTTAAAATGTGGGCAGGTGGAGGACAAAAGAAAGAAGAGTCCTAATAATAAAACAATGAGAAATCATTCTTCAGCTGATCATCTACTGAATATGTTTTAGTTTTTGCCATAAAGCAGATTGTAAAATACAATTTAAAAAACACCTTCCCTACCTGATCGGAACATCTGCTGAGCCATTAACAGGTCATTAAGACCGCTAATGTTGTCCCAACCTGGCAGGAAGACCAAGATAGCACCTTCCTGCCAAAGAAATGACATAACCATCATGAACACAGGGGGGATACAAACTGCTGACAGTAACAAATAACTATTACACAAACAGATAAACAAGTTGCCTGTGTCCTTGGAGAAGCTGAGCTGAAAAGACAGAAATGACTCGCCCACAGCTCCCATGCTCCACATTCAAACACACAAAGGGCCCTGGAAGATGTCACCAACATCAATATGACTGCATCGTTTTTCCACAACAAGGCAGCTTATACGCCACAACAGCAAAAGGAAAAGGAAAAATAAAAGGACACCAATGCTAGCTGAGAAACAAAAATTTTAATAATAAATCCTATACGAGAAAATCTCTTCACATCAAGTTTCCCAAGGCTTGCAAATGGTTCTATTTCATCCCTGCTGACCGCCAGAGGGCGGTGCTTAAAGCACCGAATGTTCCCTTCGCGCATGCGCCGTTCGAGCAGTAATACCAACGGAATCACACCTGTGACCAATCGGACGACTGATCAGAGGCTATATAGCCTGACATCGTCCGAAGCTCTGTTCCTCTTTCTT